>OY728145.1:1176679751-1177936418 GCA_963277665.1 Viscum album | reverse complement strand
CTAGATAATGACCTTTCATATAAGGAGCAGTTGGTGAAGATCTTATATCTTAGAGATGAAGTTCTATGAAAGAAGACAATACACCTGGTAAAAGTTCTTTGAGGAAACTAAAAGTTTGAAGAAGGTATGTAGGAACCAATATAGGTGTTGAAATAGGGTTACCCTCAACTTTTTTAGTGTGTGAAATGAAAATTTTGAGGGAGAAATTGTAAAGTGGGGAATATTATAATGACCAAATCATCTATAAATAAAATTTCATTTGGGATTGAATTAAATCAAATATTATGTATTATGGATATATAATACTCATGAAATTATTTTGTTTTTCTTTTTTTGGGAACATTATTTCCTATCATATAAAAAATAACTTTATGTATAATAAACCTTCATAATAAAACCTTTTAATAGTGATCATGTTATTAGTATAAATATAGGATTTTGATAAATTCAATTGAAACAAAAAAATTGATGGATTCCATCTATTGGATCATACCCTATAAAGCATATTTATCAATGGTTACGAGAAATATAAAATCAATCGGATTTTACATTCAGTAATCCCAAGCCGAGGTCCAACCACTAAAGCTCGAGTGAATCTATTTATATGATAATTTCAAGATCTTTGAGATCATGGAAAAAATCATATACGATGAACCACCCCATGTATAACAATGAAGCACCTTACCCTCTTGGAATTTTCTTGTTTAATAATGTGATATGTATCAATACCCCAATAATATAAATATTTATAATTAATTTTAAACAAAATAATGATTATATTTACTTCTTATTATTATTACTTCAAAAATGTTTTTCATTTTGATACGATAAAACAAAAATTGTTTTTTTGTGTAATATGAAATTTCAATAAAAAAATTTCTTTTTGATGAATTCATGAATTTTAAAACTAAATTATAATTTTATAAAACTATTCAATTAAATAATTTTTATTTGATATAAATGATAAATTAGTTTTTATTAATTCAAATTTAATTTTTATAAGGATTTTAGAAATGTTATTGTAAAAAATCACAGCATTTATCAATAAATGTAGATTTTATGTTAGTAAACATTTAAATATTATTTTGATAAAATAAATATTATTTTTTGAATTATTGTGTTGAATATTTTCAATTGTTAATTTTTCATAACTTTCTGATATAGTATAACTTTTGAGAAAAAAATAAATACTGTATAAATATATGGCATGTATTTTGACAACATAATGACCCAAACATGATATAATACATGTTATTAATGTTATAAATGTCCAAATTAATGTTTAAAATTTAAAATTATTATTTAATTTTTAGGTTATCTGATTTATTTTATAAATCCTTTATCAATCCTCTAAAACCTATATTATATATTACAGTTTTAAAATAAATTTTTTACAAATGTGACACACTTCCACATCACGAAGGTAATATTTTAATAATTTATGTCCTTGTACATATAAAATAATAAAAAACAATCATATTTTTTATAAAACGTAGGAAAAAATCAATGGAATATTTTTCGGTATTGATTACAATATCATATAGAGTCTAAAATGTATATTTGAAAAAAAATAAAGAACTCCTCTCCCTTTTCCTATATAAACCCACCAAATATCACATTCATCTTCACTAAAAAACCTTGTATCATGTCCTTACTCTTACTTACCTCTCTAGAATCCTCCCAAGGCTCCCCAATATCTCAAGAATCTCCTCCCAAGATTTTGGAATCACCCTCTCAAAGTAAGATGCCTATATACCTTCTTTTTAATTCAAGAACCTTATTTATAATTAGCATTTTGAATATAAATTTATTATGTTTTCATTCCTTTATTAATTTTACAATAATATCCAATTTATATTATTATAATTGAGAAATAATTTGCCCCCTCTTATTATAACCTTTACCTAAGTTGTTACTATGCCAAAATTTAGTAAGGGACCTCTTTCTCTTCTTTTCCATTCAAGAACCTTCTTTGCAATTTTCCTTTTGAGACTCTATGGGTTATGATTTCATGAATTTATAAAGATATATCTACTTTTATACTGATTTCTTAATAATGAGAGATTATTTATCCCCTATCATTATATCATTTACCAAAACAGTTATGATGCTGAAATTTAGTAAGGGGATCATTTCATTCTCTTTTTTTATTCCTGCATCTTCTTCATTTTATTCCTTTTATTTACAATTTCAGGTTTTGGGATATTTTATTGACATTAATATTATTATCCATTTTATGTCCAGATGATGGGATACCCCTTTTTCTATCATTGAAAATTTTATGAACCTTTATTTAATGTCGTTTATCTACCAAAATGTCCCTTTGATTTTTCCATGCAACCCTTTGTGTTGTGGATACCATCGCTATTTCCACTAAAGGTTATTCTCCCACAAATACCTATAACTCATTTATTGGAGGCATAAATTTATTTCTTCCACACTCCTTTTGATGGAATTAAATGTTATGAAATATATTTTTATGTTATATAATCTATGTGAAAAATATATTCATTTACATGATATGATGGGTTCACCCAGATAGAGATCAAATGCATTGGGTAATGTTTTAGTCTCATTACATTCCATGTATGGTTCATGGGAGGTTATCCTAAGAAAATTATATTAATATGTATTGGTATTTAACCTTGAATTATGCTTACGATGTCATGTTGAAAGTAGTTTCCACATTCCCATATAGCCATTATGTTATCATGCTACATCATGCCACATTGTTCAATTTATGATTTTCACCCCTTTTATATCCCAATGATATTCTTATTGTAAAACATGTATTAAATTTTTCATGGTATGATTTTTTTATTCCCTTAATAGGATTTATTGATCACCTATTTCCTATGGATGTCCCTAGGTTTTATCATGCATTTTTACGAATGATTGAATATTATGATTTTTTTAAGAAAATTTTCAATAATGCTGATGTACAACATATTTTAAGTAGTTGTATAATGTACCAAATAACCTGAATACACTATAATTATTGATTTTATGGGTTTTAATATGATTATTTCTATGTAATAAGTCATGAATTAATGTGTAACAAACAAAAGGGTTGTCATTGTATATCTTACATGGGACATATTATACGTAATTCATATGGGGTTTCATAATCCCTATGTAAAAAATTATACCTTTATGCCGAAAACATCTCCCAAATTCAATAATGCAGCCAAAAAATATGGTGAACATTATCATTTTATTCTAACATTCAAAAACACCGAGAATATAGACTACCAAAAAAGGGTTATTCATCTCACTTGATTTTCATGAAAATAACATCTCTATAATCTTATTTATAGAAATCATATTGACAAAAAACACAACATCAATATCCAATCAAGATAAATATTATTCTAATAATTTCAACCATGGCTTTTTGTGTTTAATATTTTACAATCAATAAAGGTTAATTTTGTTTTGAGTTAGTCTAGTTTAAATTATCCAACGTATTAATTTGATAGAACTTGTTGGGGTATTAGTAGGAACTGATGCCATTGTTATCTAATGAGGTAGAACGAATAAGGTAAACATAAATGGTGATGGTGATATATTAATTTTTTACACTGAGTTATATTGAAGTATAGTTTCAAAATGAATGATGATGTTTTTACTCTGGTTTTGGAATAAATGTGAGTAGGGATAACAATGTTTTATGTAATATGATTGGGTGTAGATATGAATGGAGAAGTATGAGATAAATTTTGTTTTGATGGGTTTAGATTTTTAGATTTTAGAAAACTGGTAATGTCATATACATGCAAATTACATGAAATATGATTTTTTAAACACTATTTATACATAAGGGTAACCATTGCTTGAGAATAATGTGTTCTAAAATATAGAAATGTTTTGAACTACATAGAATACATAAGGTGTGGACTATGTTCTAAAATGTAGAATTGTGTTAAGCTAACTCAAATATATAATGTTTTATCAATGAAATGTATAGATAATAAAGGTTATGTCCCATAGAGGATTACACATTCATTTCCATTTAAGGTGAAGAGTTGGTCATGTTGTGAGAAGAATGTCATGCCATAATGAGACATGGGTATAATTTAATGGTTCTACTAATTTAAAGATGCCCACATCATAGAATAATGACATTCGATAACATGCTCAAAGAATAGGAATATATAAAATTTATTCATGTTTTAATGACAGGTTCACACAATGATTAAAATAAATACAACATGGAATTAAGATCATGATGAAATAAGTAATTATATGATATTTAAGCTATAGTATTTTTAGAAACATAAATCATGGTTGTACCATGAATATCTATACCTTGACTTGATGAAACTAACTGTAAAAGAAAAACATATGAATAAACCAATATTTAATGAAATTATACAAACATCCAATCCATTTTAAAATCCTAAAAATTTAGAATATTATGATCGACAACTTATTTAACACACAACACTGAGATTTAAGACAACCACGATATACTAATAAAATATTATTATTTAATGTGATGATTATCACCTAGACATTAGATTGGTGGTTATGTGTAATATTTAAAACAATATGAAAATTATGTATAATAGTTTTATATAATTTATTCATTACTAATAAATTCAAAATCAATTTTTATTAAAGTCATTTTATACTTCAGAAATGCATTTTTCCTTAAAAATTGTTTTTTTTCTATTTATGATAAAATAATATAAATAATTTTGAGATATTTTAGAATGTGTATTTGAAAAAATTCAACTAATTTATGAAATTATCATATCAAAATTATCTATGGATGTAATTTTGATATTTTATAAAATAATTAATTTTTCACTAAATAGTGAAAATACTGTTTTTTTAAATACACTAATTTATTTTCATTATATCATATAATTTAAATGGACCATTTTATATTGGAATTTAACTTAATGTTAAACATTATCAATTTTATTTATAAAAATTTAATTTTTTCATTTTAATTATGAATACGTAATATTTTGATATAAGTTATTTTTTATTGTTTAAGAAAATTTTTCTAATATTTTTTATTGAATTTTACAAATTTATAATAATATTAATTTATTCCACTTATATATTTTGAAGAATTAAATATATATATATAACATATTTGGAATTATAATGTTGAAATTTGGTAAATATGATCTTTTTATTTTTTGTCATCATAAATAGTAATCGTGGTAAATATTTGTCACCTCAATAAGGTTAAAAAGAGTAAAATAGGTTTAAAACCATGTGATGAGGTCACAAAATCAACACAAAAGTTGACTTTATTTCATTTTTTTGGATTCTTTTGACCTTGGACATCCTAAAATTGAATATATGACATTTTTTCCATTTTTCCATGAATATGATATTTATATTATTTTAAGTGAAGAAAATCTCAAACTGTCACTCAATTTATTTTAAATTATTTATTATATTCACACATATATAAAAATATGTTTTAAATGAATAAAATATTTTATATTAAATAGTATTAATTTATTTTTATTATTTTAATTTATTTTAAAATTTAGTAGTGGTATACATAAATGCTTATACATCACTGACATAGTGCTTATACAAGCAGTAGAAAAATAATGGTAAATTATTTAAAATATTAATAATATTTTTTAGATGTATTATGGTATTAAATGTTTTTTTAAACAAAAATGTATATTTTTGGTTAAATATGTTAGATTAAAATTCCTTTATTATATTTATGAATTTGAAGACAAGGTAAATTAAATGTTTCAAAAATTACATAAATGATATTTTATGTAAATTAATATTTTATTAAATTGTTTAAAAATAATATATATATTTAAATAATAAAATTAGGATGATAAATGGTCTGAAATTAAATTTCATTTCCATTTATGACCAACTATTAACATATATGTAAAATTATAACCCTTTAAGATTGAAAAATATATTACTACGATTAAGATAAAAATCGGTTCACTTGAGGGTTAATCTAAAAATTTAAACGTTAAAATGATTTAAAAATTTTCTTAAATGTATTTTTTTATATAATAACCTTATGTAATTTAAGTAAATATCATTTTAGAGTCATTTTTTACAAAAAACTGAATTATAATATTTTACAACATTGATAAATTACAAGTGCACAACACATATCAATTATAAAAGGACACACCTTCTATCTCTTCTCTACACCAAATTGAGACATATAGATCAACAAAACTATCAATATTTATTTTATAAACATCCCTAGAAACAATTTATAAGTTCTATGATTCTTAAAATACCATTCAAAGGGTTCTTAAGATTGGATCTAAAGGAAGTCTACCGAAGAAGAGGTAATCTTTAACGACTCTTTAAAATTCATTTCTTCTTCAACTTCCTCTAAATATGTTTCTACAATTATAAATTAATAAATCTTGTATATTTAATATATGGATATTATATTATGATAATGTTACAACAACTTTACTTCTATTTTCTTCTCTAGAAAAAGTGAAAGCATTGCTCATGTATACATTCAACTTACCATCTCCACGTAGCGATGAAATTTATTTTTCATCACCATTTTACATGGATGGTAAGAAAGATAAAATGAATTAGAACATATGATATTAATGGTATAATTATTCTTATAGATTAATAATATCATATCTTCATTATTGTTTATCCATTTTTTAGAAAACAATAAAGTCACTCATATGTACATGAGGAATACCACCTCCACGAAGTGATGTGATTTTTTCCATTTCCTTTTTAAATTATTGTAATAAAGATATATTTAATTAAAATTGATGATATATATGATATTATAAGGATTATATATGGTTTAATTAATATTTATTATTTTTTTGATCTGTTGAAAAGTGAACTCAATGTTCATACGTATGTATGACCTACTGTTTACATGAATGGTGAAATTTGTTGCTCTATCTCTAACTTTTATAGATGATTAAAAATATATATAAAATGAAAATATAGGATATTTATATAATTATTATATTTATTTAGGTTATTTAACAATGATAAATGGTAAAGGACTGAAACTACATTATCAAAACATATATGAAATCCGAGTACGCTAACTATTAGAAATGATGATTTTAATAAAGAATTATTAATAAAAAGGTGTCAGAATATATAATTGTATTAGATATGATATTATAAGAATGAAATTTGATTTTTTAAATATGTATAATCAATATAAAATTATTATAAAAAATGTTAAATTCACTTATGAAGCAAGGCAGACCAAAGGTAATGATTTTTCATCTCACTTTTGTTTCGGTGAGACATATTCCATATTCACCACTTATTTCTTTTATGGGGTTCATATAAAAAATATAAAGGTATTTTATTATTCTTATCATGAAAATTATGGGGATTTAAATATCCATATATTATTATCTCTTTCATTAGGGTTTATTTCATAATATCATCATTATTTAGGATTGTTTATGTTAAGTATCTCATATATTTTTATCATAAAAAAATAAATTTATTATCTTATAGTTATTTCGTTAAATTAAAAAATTTCCATTTAGTTTCCTCTATTAATTAATCAATATACCGTAATATTGTTCATACGAATAACTTACCTTGTTTTTCTGTCGGTGGGGAGTCTTTTTCTATCTTGTTTATATTTTCTTTAAAACCTATTCAAGAATGTGTTATATATTTTCTAATGATTTAAAAAATTTATTTTAGTCCTTGTTTGAATTTTTAGAAAATAGTTTAAATGGAATATTATTTTCATATTCTGAATGAATTACTCTTGAGTTTTTATCAAAAATGAAAAAAGAATATTTGTTTTTAACATACACGGCATGGGAAAAATTCTCGGTCGCTATGGCCCCTCATTTCATTGAATATTACCTTAAATGTTTCGCTAGTCCATTCCAAAGGAATAATTTCTCATAATATTTTGGAATTGTTTATATTTTAGCTAAGTGATTTCAAAATGAAAAGGGTAGTTTCCTCAAAAAATCTTACAATTATTTTTTAAAATTATTTTCATTTATCTCAACACACATTGAGTAATATTATACTTTATTGATGATATAATATAATGATACCATCCAAAAAAAAGGATGGTTTATTATTAGTTTTATTGGGGAAATTATTTAAATTCAACGTGATATTTATTTCAATAAGTCATGTTTATTAAGTTGTATTTTTAATACATATGATGAATGTATTGGAATTATTAAGTGATGGGTGGGGCCAAAAATACATATCCTCTAGATACATAAATATATCCTATGAGACAAAAAAAGTTGGGTATTTGGATAAATCCATTCCTATTTATGTAATATTTCTTGGAACAAGGATTTTATGGTATGTTTAAGATGTATTACGTTTTTCATTACAATATTATAAAATTAGTTAATGATATCCATGCGATTATTTTAAATGTTAGGATATCCATGGAAAAGTTTCATGCTCTTAAGATTATTTATATAGAATTATTTTATCATCATTTAGTATTTAAATATTATTCATCATGATTATTTAATAGATTAAATAGATTATGTTTTTAGTTATATACAATTCTATATTTATTATGCCTTATTTACTCATGATATCTTTAATTTCACATAACCCAAATTGAACGTTCGAGCTAATAATTATTTTGCTTCCTTCCATGACATGAAGAAGGAATCTTTGAAGGAGTTCAAGGTCGTAAAATGTTTACTATTACTATGATTTATATTTCATTATTAATGTAAAAAATGGGAATTATGTTTTTATCTAGTTATTAATATATATTATACTATTCAATCCTTTGGGATGAAATCACTTGTATCTTATGCCAATGTAATAAAGTAACCACCAGCTCTGGGATATTAGATTTTGGGTTATTCTAGTTGGTATCAAATAATGTTTACTAGAAACCATGGGAACAAGATTTAGTAATAAATATATTAGGGAACATAACCTTAATAATTAATTTAAGTATATTTCTAATTATATGACAATAAAATAATGATTTTGGTAAGGTAATGATTATGTGGTTTTCCTAGAATTACATCACTATTTGGAAATTACAAGCTGACATGGTTTTGGGACATATGCATATAGGGGTAATAAACCTAAAAATGGTTGGTCTAATATATTTATGCCATCATTATTGGGCTCAATGATTGCGCCTTTAATAAAAAACTAGTTTGACCCTTTTAGGGGATATTATTTTGTTAATTAATATTTTATTTGTAAGACATAATGATCAATGGTGTAATGTATTTACCCAGATTACCCTCGAACCCATCACCTGACCAGATCAGTCACATACCTGATGGGAATTCCCGATCTCCATGGGCTGGTGACAAGCACCCAAGCATCGAACAACACAATAGAGAGAATGATTTCTTCCAACTTGAAAAACCACATGACGTGTATATATATTACTAGAAGCAACAAAAAAATATGAAGAATATATCTATTCCATAACTGTAAGAAAATAACAGAAATAGACAACTGGAAAAGTAGAGAAAAACTGTAAGACAAGTCCAACTACAAATGACTAAAAACCAAATAGATACTCCAAATGATGGTAGGGATGGAATCCAACCATCTCACCACTAGCTACCCAACGAGATAACACTAACCTCGCCCTATCACTACGATACCTTTCTTTTCCCTGCATTGGAAGAAAAACAAAGGTCTGTTCACCATCGAAGATGTGAGAAGGTTGTGAGATAACTGGCTCAGTAGGATCCCACTTAGGTGTTAAATAACCATTATCTTTATAAAAATACATGTATTATTATTTTAAATAAAACATTTCATGATAAGAAATAAAGCATTTTTATAAAAAACATGGTAAACATTTCAATTATTCCATAGTTTTAAAAAAAGTAGGTAAATCAATTTCCAAGAACATTTTCTATATCATTTTCAATAAACATAAACATGTATATCAAGTATAAATCAAAAAGAAAAGAAATAAAAAAATTCAAAGGTATGAAAACACCAAGTAATATTATAGTTCTATGTCGCATACTACTCATACCCCAATCAATTAATCAAGTGCCCAAAATCGGATCCTAGAATACAGTCCTAGGAAGCATTGGAAGACCCCTTGAGTAATCCCTTCCCCCCCACCAAATGTCGATATAATTCCCATAGAACAATGTTCATAGAAAATTGAAGAAATCCCAAAAACCAACCTCCTTGATAATAACAAAACAATGGACGGTGTCCCCAAGCTAAAAGTTCCACCTAAGTACCCAAGGTAACACATGTGCTCTTTTTCACAATTCATTTTGATGCTTTGAAAACCATTTCAAAAACCATTTCACAAATTCCATATAAATACTTTGAAAATATGTATTTTCTCTCTACTTATAAATAATAGAGAAAAAACATTATTCACTAAAAACCTTTTCAAAACACACAAAACAATCATGCCAATTTTGATTTACAAAATAGTTTCTACAGTATAACACTCAGGTTCCTCAACATAGGCTTGAGACAGAACCACCTACCTAAAAACTCAGGTCACACACACCCACAATGGAAATCCAAAATCAACAAAACTCAAAAACTTCAATGAAGTCCCTAGAATCAAATCCATATCAAGATTGATTCAGTTTATAAGATAGGGTGTCGAAAAAAGAGAGAAAACCCACATACATCAAAGATAAATGCTCATCACACCATGAATAATGGAAGAAAAGGCCCCTAAAATGAGATCACACAATAGATTTATAAGAAATCAATAATAATTACCAACTTTAAACCAAAGGATCTAATAACGCAACCATAAGGTGCTATCATGAACAAAAGAAATGAAGAAACAGAAAGAGAACATAACCAGAGAGACACACCGCAATTACAATAGATATCATATTTCAAATGGATTGATCTAGAAGGGTTTGAGTCTCTAAAAAATGCTCCCGACCTACCTTAGGTCATGATCCATAAAGAACTGGTGAAGGCACTGAAACAAAACAGTTGACCACATGTTATAAAAACTAGACGCATGACATTACACAGTGTGTAACCTAGGTTCACGACATGTAACTAACACATCCCACATATGCCAAAAAACCCATATCCATTAATGATGTGTACCAGTTCAAAACATGATCTTTAATTTCATGACTTAAATCCAACAATCATTACACAGTTTTTAACTATTCAGTAGCAGATAGAAATGAATTTTTATTAGTGAAGTCCAAAAAATCTATAACTTCATCATTATAGGTATCCTCCAAACCTCAAAAGAGGGGAAAAACACGATGGCGATGATGGAATACTTGATAAAATGGTAACAGGATGTTTCAAACTCCCCCCATAATGAATTTCCATCCCCAAAAAGTCACGTGGAAGATGTAATCCCTAGAAAAATATGAGGCCACTTCTCCCTCATAAACAACTCACATTCCCAAGTCTCATGAGAATATGATCCCTATTTCTAGAGCACTATGACCAAAGAAATTGAATTCCCTTGCAATACATTCACTTGAGAGTCAACAATCTCAACTGGTTTCCCCAAAATAGAAGCATTTGGCTCTAACTCAATTTATTACCAACTCATAATGTGAATGGGATCAGGGTAACATTTTCTAAGCTAAGATATATTAAAACCATCATGAATACCTACTTACTAAACTGGAAATTCTAATTGATAAGAAATGTTTCTTAACCACTTAGTGACCTCAAATAGTCCATCATATCTTGAATCTAACTTTTCATACTTTCCAAGTCAATGGTGACCCAACTAAGGAGAAACATTTAATAAATCCTAGTCACCTATGGAGAACTCCAAAGGTCAATGCCTCCATTATGAATATGATTTATATCAACTTTGGGATATAAATAGACGTTGATGTACATTATGAATCATCATATATAGTTCAAGAACCAAACCTAGTCCAACTAGAGACACTCCACCCACTTCATCCCAAAAAAGTGGTGATCTACATGGTCGACCATACAACGTCTCAAAGGGATCCATTCTGATTGATGAATGATAATTGTTGTTATAAAAAATCTCAAGCAGTCCTAGATGACTATCCCATGATCCACCAAAATCCAAGACATAAGCATTAATAATATCCTCCAGGATCTGAAGTACATACTTCCTATGACTGTCTAGATGTGGATGGTAAGTTGTGCTCAACTTGATCTAAGTTGCCATGGCCTCCTCAATAATCCTATAAATATCAATGTAAACCTAGGATCCCTATTTGGAACAATAATAGAAGGAATACTATATAACCTCAACATCTCCTGCACAAATAGCTTACCCATATCTTTGACCTTAGTGGTATTCTTGATTAGTACAAAATGATAATACTTTGTTAACTGATCACCAACCACTCAGATAGAGTTCTTACCTTGGGGAGTCTATGGAAAATCTGACAAAACAAATACATGGATACCTCATCCCATTTCCAAAATTTCACCGAAAGAGTTTGAAGCAACCCAAAAGGTTTCAAGTTCCCTGCCATTATCCATTGGAAGGTGCAACAGTGAGACACAAACTCCACGATGTCCTGCTTCATACTCAGCTACTAGAATCACCACCTCACGTCATAATACATCTTCGTAGTTCCTAGATGTATGGCCCAAGAAGAGTTGTGAAAATAAAAAAAGAATGAGATCCTCAGAGATGTTGGTATGACAATACGTTTCCCAAAGTGAAGTATACCATTTAAAGAAAGAGACCAACCTGAAATTATCTCCCCACCATAAATGATTTTTGGAGTCTTCTAAAAATAATCATCCTTCCACTAAAACATCAAGATAGACTCTAAGAGAGATGATGATAACTAAATAATAGCCATAACCATGCCTAAAACATCCTCCTAAGCATTAAGGTTAAACTGATATAAAATCCCCATAAGGTTCCACTCCTCCTTTAATTCAAGGACAACCATTGATTGTACTTTCCTACTAAGAGAGTCTTCAACAAAATTCCCCTTTCCTGAGGTGTAGGCGATATCGATGTCAAACATTTAAATTTATTCTACCCATCATCTCTATCTGAGATTCAAGTCCTTCTGAGTAAATATATAACTCACACCTCTATGATCAGATAAGATCGTTAACCTTTCCCCAAAAAGATAGTACCAACAACAATTAAGCGCATTCATGAATGCAACAAGATCTAAATCATGAGTTGGGTAATTCTTCTCATGCGGTCGAAGATGATGAGAATCATAAGATACCATATGATCATCTTGTATAATCACACATCCAAAACCAACACCCAAAGCATCACATAACACTAGATATACCTTATCGGGGTCAAGTAAGATTAGAATATAAGACGATGTTACTAGCCTTTTCAGTTCATCGAAAAACATTTGACACTTTTCATCCTAGGTGAATTTCACCACTTTCTTGAAAAGAGCAGTAAAATGTGATTCCATCTTAGAAAATTCCATCAAAAGAACATCATTAGTATCAAAAAATACTATGGATTCTTCATATCTTAGAGAAATTCCATGGTTTCTTCCATGACAAAACAAACTCTACCTTCTTTGGATCAACTGATAAGTGATGCTCAAAAATCCTTTACCCCAAAAAATCCACTTATTGAATCCAAAAACTAAATTTCGAAATCTTTACGTGAAAATGGTGACTTATCAAAATTTTGAGAACCAAACTCAGATTGTGCTCATGATCACTCTTGTATTTTGAATAAACTAAAATATCATCCACAAACACTACCACAAGTGTGTCAGGATATTGATTGAATATCTGATTCATCTAATCTATAAAAATTGAAGGAGCATTAGTTAGACCAAAAGGTATCAAAAGATATTCATAATGATCATACTTGCTCCTCAAGGATTTATTTGTTATATCAGACTCCCAAACTCTGAGTCGATGATAACTTGACCAATGATCGATCTTTGAAAACCACTTTTCCCCCTTTAACTGATCAAGTTGACCATCCACATGAGAGAAAAAATATTTATTCTTAACCATTACCAATTTCATATTTTGATAGTCCACACATAAATGAATTGAATAATATAATTTCTTGGAAAAGAACACAGGTTCTACCCAAGGAAAAATTCTATGGAAAATGAAACATTTCTCTAATAGGTCATCCAACTGAATCTTGAGCTCATTCAGCTCCACTGGTGCCATATGATTGGTAAGGCATCAATATCAAATGGCTACTTGAAACCTGGTAAATCATAAAATATACCTCCCTCTCTGGAAGAAAACTAGAGAAATAACCTAAGAAAATTTGAGGAAAGTGTCGAAAAAAAATGGGAAGATTATCTATAGAAGAAAGTTCATCTTGCTCAAATACAATAGTAACAAAAAAACCACTAAGATCTGGGTGGAAAGGTCTTGCATGACCTGACCTCGGGTCCCACTCTCCTTGAAAAACATGAGATAACCCAATTGAATTTAGAAATGAAACATAGTGATGTAAAATTCAACCTCTACTCGATGGGAGATAATCCAATCTATACTGATGACGATGTCAAACAAATATAAATCAAGAATGAGAAAATCCAACACCAACTCCATATTGGATATTATCAACGAACTAGAAAGAAACCTAAACCCTTGCTCTATACTCATACTAAGAGATGTTGTTAACTCCCTATTAAATGAAATAAGTTCCATTTGAAGTTTAAGAACATAAAAAATATATGAAGATATAAAAAATTGGGAGGCACTAGTATTAAATAAAGAAATTTCTATTGATGATGAAATAAGGATATTACCTCTCACTATTGCCAGACCTTCATTGACTTCTGCTAGACACTCATCTACTATATTAAAATGATTCACTCATGAGGCCTATGGCTAAAGGCATGTATTATTTGAAGCTTCTGACTACACTATAATATCCTTTGGAGCTTAAGAACCCTAACCATAATGAGGCATAGTCATATCTGGACAGAAGTGTTGTAAGTGACCAACAGGTCCGCAGCTGTTGCATGTCTTCGCAGGCATAGGACAAGAACTTCCGGTGTGTCCTCCCTTTCCACATTGATATCAAGTTAGAGGCATATTACCTACTATAACAGATGGTATATAGGAGGCCTGCTTCTGAGACCCACCTCCACTACTACTGTGATGATCTTTCCACTTCCTCTTCTTCAAATGTGTTCCAATAAATCTTCCACTTGATGGAAGAGAAGAGGTGGATAATACAAAATTTCTATCCATATTCAGTTCTAAGATCATATCCTTGTCTACTATCTCTGTATAGGTATAAAGTTTTAGTATAAACACCTACTATCAGATATCAGGTCACAAACCCTACAGTTACTTTTGAGCCTTCATATAGTAATTCTTCACCATGTCCGGGAAAAAAAGAACACACTCATCAAAAGGATTGGTGTATGATAACATAAAACTCTCTCTATTATAATTTCTGGAATTATAGAGACTTTTCCAACATTATGGACTATGGGAAAAAATTTCTGAAATAATAGGGTTTTGAAACCCTTTCAATCAAGGGCCACATGTCTGTATTTAGGGACCATAAGATCCCACCATCGCTTGCTGGAATACTCGAGTATGAACTCTGCACACTTCACCCAAATGTTCTCAAGTGTCTTTAGAAATTTGAAGATTTGATCAATCTTGTACAGCCAGTCCTCCGCCTCTCAAGGATTTGTCATTCCTTTAAAGGATGATGTATTCTCATGTAAGAACTATTGTGATCGATCTCTCTCTCCTCCATCTCCTGATTTTACATCAACTACTACAATGTGAACTCATGGTACAACTTGATCAATATCACAGACTTACCGTATGATAGTCTCGATGATATTCTTATCTCTAGGCGGTTTTCCTTGAGGATCATCAGTTTCACCATCCCGAGGAACTCATGGAAGACGTCTCAGACACATACTTCTACACAACAAAACAAAAGAACAATTAGAAAATAGAAAAAATCTTCATTCAAACTAGAAAACCAATAAAAACTTATTTTTTAAAACAAAAACAACACTAGAGACACATATTGAAACATCCCCTGGAAACATGAGTCTTGTTATGACAAGAGTTGGCTAGAAACTTATCACATCATAAATCTCAAGTCCAAATGATCCTATCTCTAGTCTAACAAATGTACCAAGACATGGAATCTTGAGGATATACTTTGTCCAATACCAAACTATACTAAAACAACCTAGGTTACCTCAAACCGAGTATCTAACCTGATCTTTCACATAACTGAAGGGAATTCCCAATACCAATGGTCTGGGGACAGACACCCATGCATCGAACAAAAAAATAGAGGGAATGACTTCTCCCAACCTGAAAAACCACATGGAATATATATAAATATATACACATACAAAACAAAAAACAATAGTGGAAGAAGAAGAAGATATATATTTTTTAACTATAAGAAAATAGTGGAAACAGACAACTGCAAATGTAGCTAAAAACTCCAAGATAAGTCCAATAGGAAAGAGAAAAAACCAAAAATAGGCTCCAAATGATGGTAGGGAAGAACTCCCACAATCTAACCACAAGCTACCCAAGAAGCTGGCAAAAACCTCACCACCTCACTATAGCGCCTTGACTTTCCCTACACTAGAATACAAACAAAGGTCTACACCCCACCGAAGAGGTGTGTAGGGTGTGAGTTAACAAGATCAGTAGGATCCTACCAAGGTGTTCCATAACTAGTATCTGTATAAATATTCCTATATTATTATTTTAAATAAATTATGGCATGATAAATAGTAAAGCAGTTTTATAGAAAACATGGAAAACATTTCTATTTTTCTATAGTTCTAAGTAAAAGTAGGTATATCAATTTCGAATCACATTTTAGATATTATTTTCCACAACCATAAACATGCATATCAAGGATAACTTATAAATCTAAGAAATAGAAAAAAATCATAGGTTTCATAACACCAATGAATACTATAGGTCCAGGACACTGACTACTCATACCACAATAAATCAACCGACTGCACAAATTTCCATCCTGTAACATAGGCCTAGGAATCAGAGGAATATCCCATGAGTAAACCACCCAAAAATGTCAATGTCATCCCCCTAGAACAACGGGCCTAGGAAATAGAAGAAATACCCATGACAAACCTCCTTGATAATCCCAAAAACAATGGATGATGTCCCCAAGATAAACCTTCCACCTATGTTCCCAAGGTAACCCGTGTTCTCTTTTTCACAATTTATACCGAGGCTTTGAAAACCATTTCTAAACAACTTCAAAAATTCCATTTATATACTTGGAAAATACCCATTTTCTCTCCGTTTATCAATAACCAAGGAAAAATCATTTTTCACTAAAAGCCCTTTTCAACACACACAAAAAAATGTGCTAATTTCGATATACAAAATAGTTTATAATGTATATCCATGAGGTTCATCAATGTAGGGTAGAGACAGAACCACCTTTCTCAAAACTCAGGTCCCACATACCCACAATAGAAATACAAAATCAACAAAACCCAAAAAATTCAACAAAGTCCCTAGAATCTGATCTACATCAATATTGATTCAATTTAAAAGACAAGGGGTCGATGGAAGAGAGGAAACCCACAAATATCAAAGAAAAACACCCATCGCACCATGACCAATGGAAGAAAAGGCCTCTAGAATGAGATCAAACAATGGATCTAGAAGAAACTAAGAATAAATACCATCTTTAACAAAAAGGATATATTACAACACCCTTATGAAACTACAATGATCAAAAGAAACAATGAAAGTGAAATAAAACTTATCTGGAGAGACGCACCATGATCGCATTGGAGATCAGATGTCAAACAGAGCAATCTAGAAGGGGTTGAATCTCTCAGAAATGCACCAGAATTTCATTATTTCGAGAGCCATGAAGAACTGGTGAAGTGACTAAAATAAAATATTCAGGTATATGTTTTAAAAATATGGTGCATGTCGTTATATACTGTGTAACCCTGGTTCATGACCTGTAACTTCCACATCACACATACACAAAAAAACTCATCGCCTTGGATTAAAAATCTATCATTTAAACCATACACAACATGTAATCACCATTCAAGATATGTACCAATTCACAATGCCATATTTCCTCTCATGACTTACTTCCAGCACTCATTATAGGGTGTGTAAAATAGTTACACGGTATGTAATAGTTTGGTAGCCTAAATAAATGAATGGTAATTAGTGAAATTACACCAAATCTATAACTTCACCATTATAGGTATCCTCCCAGTATCAAAGGAGGGGAAAAATTTTGAGCTTAAGGTAATACATGATAAAATGGTAACATGATGTTACAAAATTCTTACCATAAAGATTTTTCATCCATAACAAGTGATGTGGAATATGTAATCCATGGAAAAAGATGTGGCCACTAATCCCACATCAATGACTCACATTACCAAGTCTCATGAGAATATGATCTTTTTTCCATAACACTTTGACTAATAGAATCGACTTCCCACACAACACTTTCACTTTAGATTCAATGATCTCAATCGATTTCTCCAGAATAGAAGCATTTTGATTTAACTCAATTTCTTCCCAACTAAGAATGTGAGTGGGATCAAGGTAATATTTCCTGAGCTGAGAGAGATTGAAAACATCATGAATACCTATCAATTGAACTGACAATGATAACCTATAAGCAACTTGTATGAGCCTTTTAGTGACCTCAAATAGTCCAACATATCTCAAATCTATCTTTTCCTACTTTCCAAGTTGATGGTGACCCAATCGAGGAGAAACATTCAATAAATCCTAATCACCTATATAGAAATCCTTACGTTGAAGTCACTGATCCATATAAGATCTCTGCCAACTTTGGGCTATCACCAGACATCGATGTATATCCTGAATCCTCAAAGACATTTCCAAACACAATCTTTGTCTATCTAAATATACATCACCCACCTTAGCCCAAAAAAGAGGTGATCTACACAAGAAACCATACACTACCTGAAAGGGAGTCATTCTGATTGATGACTGATAACTGTTGTAATAAAAAAACTCAACCAATTCCAAATGAATATCCCATAATCCACCAAAATCCAAGAAACATGCATTAATAATATCCTCCAAGATCTAAATTATATGCTCCAACTGACAGTCTTTCTATGGATGGTAAGCCACGCTCAACATGATCTGAGTTCCCATTTCCTCTTGAAGACTCATCCAGAATATCGAAGTATCCTAGGGTATCTATTTGAAACAATGGAATAAGGACTCCCATGTAACCTCACGATCTCCTGCACATACAAGATACCAAGATCTTCAACATTAGTTATATCCTTGATCAATACAAAATGATTAGAATTTGTTGACTGATCAATAACCACCCTGATAACATGCTTCCCTTGAGGATTCCAAGGAAATCAAACAAAAAAATCTATGGATTCCTCATCCCATTTCAAAACTGGCATTGAAAGAGGCTAAAGAAACCTAAAAGGTTTCAAGTTCTCTGACATTATATATTGGTAGGTGAAAATGTAAGACAAAAACTCCATGATGTCATACTTCATGCCCAACCACAAGAATTTCCACCTCATGTCATAATACATATTTGTAGTGTCTGGATGTAAAGCCCAAGAAGAGCTATGAAAATTGAAAAAGACTGAACTTCTAATAGATGATGGGATGAAAATCCTTTTCCCGAAGTAAAGCATACCATATAAAGAAATAGACAAACCCTAAGTGGTCTCCCCACCATAAAGGCTTTCTCGAGTCTTATAAAACTCACCATCATGTCGTTGACTCTACAAGATAGACTCTTTGAGAGATGAGGATAACTGAACACTAGATAAAAACATGCCTAAAACATCCTCCATAGAATCTTGGTGCAACTGAGAAAAAATACCCATAAGGTTCCACTCCTCCTTCGATTCCAGGATAGCCTGTGATGATATGTTCCTACTAAGAGCATATACAACAACTTTCCTCTCTTCTAGGGTGTATGCAATATCAAATTCAAACATATGAAGGTATTATATCCATCATATCTATCAAATATTCAAGTCCTTCTGAGAAAATATATAAATCAGACACTTATGGATAGATAAGATCATGAAACTTTCCCTAAAAAGATAGTTCTACCAACACTTAAGTGCATGCACAACTGCTTCATGATCTCAATCATGAGTGGGGTAATTCTTCTCATGTGGTCAAAGATGATGATAACCATAATCTATCTAATGGTTATCATGTATAAGAATGCATCCCAAACCATCACATGATACATAATAAAACACTCTGTATCCCTTACCAAGCTCAGGTAAGATCAGAATATAAGCTAATGTCAGAATCATTTTCAGTTCATCGAATGAAGTCTAACACTTTATATCCTAGGTGAATTTCACCACTTTCTTGGTAAGAGCAGTCAAAGGTGACTCCAGCTTAGAGAAGTCCTTGAAAAATAGTTGGTAGTATCAATAAATACCAAGGAATCTTTGTATCTCAATGATATTACACAGTTCCTTCCATGAAAAAATATCTTTTACCTTCTCTAGATCAACTAATAATCCATGCTCATAAATTCTATGCCCCAATAACTTCACTTCTTGAATCCAGAAACTAAATTTCAAAATCTTTCTATACAAATTGTGACTTCTTAAAATTTCTAGAACCAAACTCATATGGTGATTGTGCTCAGTCTTAGATTTTGAATAAACCAGAATATCATCCCCAAACATTACCATAAATTTGTTAAGATATTGGTGTAATATTTGACTTATTAAAGCCATAAAAACTATAGAAGTGTTAGTCGGACCAAAAGGCATCAAAAGATATTCATAATGGCCATGACTAATTTTGAAGGCTGTCTTTGGTATACCAGACTCCTGAACTCTGAGATGATGATAACCCATCCAAAGCTTGATCATTTAAAAGAACTTTTCCTCCTTTAACTAATCAAAGAGATAATTCTCATGAGAAAAATGATATTTTTTATTAACCACTACCCATTTCAACATCTGATTGTCCACACATAAATGAAGTGAACTATCTAATTTATTGGAAGAGTGCACATGGGCTGCCTAAGGAGAAATTCTAGGGTAAAAAATCCCTTTTTCTAAGAGTTCGTCCAGTTGAATCTTGAGATCTTTCGGCTCCACTAGTGCCATATTATAGGAAGTTATTAATATTGGAAGCATAAATGGCACCGGTTTAATAATAAAATCTACTTATCTCTCTCTAGAGGAAGATAATAGAAATATTCTATGAAAACATCAGGAAATTCTTGAACAACAATGGGAATATAGTCAACAAAATAAATTTCATCAATATCAAATGAAATAGCAAAAGAAAAACTCCGAAGCTCTAGGATGGAAGGTCTTACAGGACCTGTACTCAGGTCCCACTGTCCCTGAAACACACGAGACCTCCCATCGTCTGAAATAAGTGAATCACATTGATGATGACAATCAACCCCAACTCAATGAACGACATGCTAATCCATACCGATGATGACGTCAAACAAATCTTTGTCAAGAACGAGAAAATCCCAGACCAAATCCAAATTAGATATTATCAATGAACAAGAAGGACACTTAAACCCCTGCTATCTCCTTATACGAAGGGGTTTTTCCAACTCCATATTAAAGGAAATTTGTTCTGTTGGAAGTTTAAGAAAATCAATAAACCATGCAGATATAAACGATTGGGAGGAAACTGTATCAAATAAAGTAATTTCTATTATAGATTCAATAATGATAGTTCCTCTCACTATTCTCAGACTTGCATTAACATAAACTGTACACTCATCTACAACATGAAAATGATTCACTCATGAGGCATGTGGTAGGATCCCGTAGTCTTTGAAGCTTCTGAATTTACCACAGTAGCCTTTGGAGATGAAGAAGCCTGAGTATAACGAGGAATAGTCAAAGCCTAACATAATCACTATAATTAACCAACGTGTCCTCAAATGTTGCATTCCTTTGTGGGAATATGAAAAGAATGTCTTGGGTGTCCTCACTTACCACACCGATAGAAATTCTGATGCATGTTACCCACTGTAATAGATGGTTTAGAGGAGGCCCTCTATTGAGACCCACCTCCACTACTCCTATAATGATCTTTCCACTTCCTCTTCTTCCCATGCATGCCACTAAAGATGCCACTCGATGGAAGAGGATAGGTGGAAAATCTAAACTTTCCATCCATAGTCATTTATTCCATCATAGATCTATCTACCATCACCACATAGGTAGAATGTTTTAGCATAAACACATGCGATCTGATATCTGGTGGCAAACCCTGCTAGTACTTCAAAGCCTTAATTTTGTTATTCTTCACCATGTCTTGGAAAAAATGGGCAAGATCATCAAAATGATTGGTGTATGCTGACACTGAACACTCTTTTTTTGTAAAGATAGGAATTCTAGAGACTTTCTTGCATCAAGGACTCTAGGAAAAACATATGAAAGAATAGAGTTTTTAAACACTTCCAATCAAAGACCACATGTCTGTCTTGTTGGATCATAGAATCCCACAATCGATTTCCAGAACCCTTGAGTATAAATGCTGTAAACTTCACCCTGATTCTCTTAGGTGTCTCTAGAAATTTAAATATTTGATCGAGCAGGTATAGCCAGTCCTCCACCTCTTGAGGTTCTATCATTCCTTTAAAGGATAGTGGCTTCTCGTGCTAGAAATCTCACGATCAATCTCTCTCTCATCCAACTCGTGGTTATACCTCAACTATTATATTCAGAACTTATAGAACCCCTTGATCAATAGAACATACTTACCATATGATAGTATGGATTAGATTTTTATCTATAGGTGGGTTCCCTTGAGGATCATTAGCTGCACCTCCCTGAGGAACTCGTGGAAGACGTCTCTGAGGCATACTGTTACATACCGAAACATAAGAATGATCATACAATAGAAAAAATATAAATTCAAACTTGAAAAACCATAAAAAAATTAGGATTTAAAAAAATAAATACTTGAGACACATATCCCAACATCCCATGGAAACTTGAGACTCGTTATGACAAGAGATGGCCAGACACTTATCACATCATACATCTCAAGTCCTGAATATCCAATATCTAGTCTAAGAGATATCCCTAGATATGGACCCTTGAGGATAGATTTCCTTTGATACTAAACTATAATGAACCAAACTAGGTTACCCTCAAACATAAAACCCAACCCGATCTGTTACATACCTGAAGGGCTTTCTTGATCCCCATGGGTTAATGACAAGCACCTGCCATCAAACAATATAACAGAGGGAACAATTTCACCCAACATGAACAACCAACTAGAATATATATATATATATATAATGAGAATCAAAAAAGGAAGACAAAGAAGATATATATTCCATAATTGTAAGAAAACAACATAAATAGACAACTACAAAAGTAGCTAAAACTCCAAGACAAGTCCAACTACAATAGACTAAAAACCAAATAGATACTCCAAACGATGGTAGAGACAGACTCCCACTATCTCACCAATAGCTACCCAACCATCTGACACGAACCCCACCACCACACTATGGTGCCTTCCCTTTACTTGCATTGGAAGATAAAATATGGTCTACACACCCCCAAAGAGGTGTTCATGGTGTGAGCTAATAGGCTTAGTAGGATTCTATCCAAATGTTCATAACCAGTCTATGTATAAGAATACATGTATGATTATTTTAAATAAAACTTGGCATGATAAGTAGTAAAGTAGTTTTATAGAAACATGGTAAACATTTACCTTTTTCTTTAGTTATAAAAAAAAGAAGGTTTATCAATTTTGAATCACATTTTTCATATCATTTTCTATAAGAATAAACATGCATATCAAGGATAACTCAGAAATCCAAGAAATACAAAACAAAATCATAGGTATCACAAAACAAAGGAATACTACAGGTCCAGGCCACAGACTACTCATACCACAATCAATCCATAATGTGCATAAATTCGGATCCTAGAACACATTATTCAGAATTAGAGGAATAGACCTTGAGTAACCCCCTAAATGTCAATATTGGTCCCCTAGAACAACCAGCCTAGAAAACAGAAAAAATCCCCAAGAGAAACTTCTTTGATAATCACAAAACATTGGAATATGACCCTAAGATAAAACTTCCACCTAAGTACCCAAGGTAACTTGTGTACTATTTTTCACAATTCATTCCATTACTTTGAAAACTATTTCGAACCAATTTCACAAATTCCATTTCAATGATTTGAAAATACTCAATTTCTCTTCATTTATCAATAACCAGAGAAAACACATTTTTCTCTAAAAACCCTTTTCAACACACTAAAAACAATCATTCCAATTTCAATATACAAAAAATTTTATAATGTATAATAATCAAGTTCATCAATGTAGGCTAGATATCGAACCATCTACCTCAAAACTCGGGTTGCAGATGCCCAAAACAAAAATCCAAAATCAACGAAACCCAATAACATCATTAAAGTCCCTTGGATCAAATAAAAATAATGATTTATTCAATTTAGAAGACAAGGGGTTGACTAAAGCAAGGAATCTCACATACCTTAAAGACAGACACCCGCCACACCACAACCAATGGAAGAACATGCCTATGGAGTGAGATCACATAACATATCTAGAATAAACTTTGAATAATTGTTAACATTAAACCAAATGATCCAAAAATGTAACCCTAAGGTGCTACCATGATCAAAATAAATGAAGAAATGGAAAGAAAACTTACCCGGAGAGACATACCATGATTAAAATAGATATCAGATATCGAATAGAACAATCCAAAAAGGGGTTGAGTCTATCAAAAAATGTGCCAGAACTGCCTATGTTGGGAGAAATGAAGAACTAGCGAAGGGACTAAAGAAAAAAACCAAGGTCATGTTTTAAAAACTAGATGTGGGCTGTTACAAAATGTGTAACCCAAGTTCACAAAGTGTAACTACCACATCCCACATACGCCAAAAAACCTGTCACCTTAGATTAAAAATTCATCATTTAAACCATACATGACATGTAATCACCATTCACGATGTGTGCCAATTCACACCATGATATTTCCTTTCAATGCTTACATCCATTACTCATTACATGCCATGTAACATAGTTACACAACTTGTAATGTTTTTGCATCCGCTAGAAACAAATAGTTATTAGTGGAATTCCAACAAATCTCTGACTTCACCGTTTCAAATATCCTCCAAATCTCAAAGGAGCGGAAAAACACGATGGGGTTAAGGGAATACATTATACATTGTTAATGGTATGTTACAAATGGGATACTAGAAATTATGGAATCCTATGATATTTTATAATGACATGGTATAAACCTAATGTGTATATGGTTTAAAGTTCTAAGGATTGTCGTATATTTAGAGTAACATATACAACTTTTTAGATTTTATATGATAAGAGTTTAAGATGATTAAGGATATTTTGGGAGAAATTTATGGGAATACAACCCATTAGATTAGAATCTGTTTTAGTGAAAATGGTTATTTGTTTAATAATGATTTTATATATTGTGGAAATAAGATGAAAGGTATTTATAAACTTTAGGTTTATCATGATCTTTGGTTAATTAAGATAAAAGGGTTATAATAATTTTTGAATATATATGTTAATATATATATTGCCATGGGTTTAAGAAATGATTAATGTTATTTCTGAAAAAGTACAGTATGTTGGAAACATTATACGATTAAGGTATATAGAAATATTTTTGTATAATATGGGATTTTATTTGAAAACATAAAGGTTAAGTTATCTATTGGAAACATACATGAATTTTTTATGGATTTATGGAGATGTAGGTTATATTTTGGATAGTTTATCATATTTTGGAGATTATATGATATGGAATATAATTTTCTAACTGACATTATGAGTGGATAATATTATAATAAGATAAATGTTTAATTGATCTGAAAAAAATGTGCCAAAACATTCATATTATTGGGTTTTGAATTTTTTCAAACATAATTTGGAGGAGTATTATGGTTAATTATTTATTGAATTGACTAAGTTAAACATTGAGGATTATTACTAAGGTTTTAATGATTAAGGTATTATATTTTTCTATATTTGGTAAATTTTTATATCTATTTTGGTTGTGTTAAATATGTAGAGGAATAAGGAATGAATTATCATTAGTGAACAGATTTTTTGATCCATGAAAATTAAATTTTAGTGCTTTAGGCATAAATATTTTTTTCTCAAATATTCATTTCTTGGATGAAGAGATGAAGTGGAAATTCATCAAATCCCAATCAAAGTACGAATTTGTTATTATTAAATTGAAAGAAATAAAGTGGATTTTATTGTATTATCATTTTTGATAGTAAATTAATCCCTTATATTTTTGAAAATTAGCTTGAAATTAAAATGTTATCCTTTTATATTCATTTTGGAGAAATTGAATGGATTTTAACTCATCAATTTTTATGTTTTTGTGGTCATTAAATTTTATCAGGAATATTTTATATATCAATATATATTAGTCTTTGGATTTTTTTATATTTTTGAATAATTTTACTTCCCTCAAATTTTCTACAGATCTAGGGTCCAAATTTTGGGTTATTTTAGGAAAATAATATCCTTTACACTTCCACTTTTTGATATAATTTTATTTTATCCCTCTATATGTTGTGGGGTTGCAAAAATGTATTTTCAAATATTGAATTATTTTTAAAAATGTTAAAATTTAAAGGGAATAATTCATTAATGGTCTATAATTAAACAATATAAAAACTAATAATTCCATGCTCGATTTCTTATTTAACATGCAACACCTCGCTTTAAATGAAGCATGATATACTATTAAAATATTATTTTGTAACATGATGGATATCAAAAAGCTAGTGGATTAGTGGAAATTTATATGACTAAAGACATTATAAAAAATATTTATAAAGTTTTTGTATATTGTATTCATTAATAATTAATAATAATACATTTTTTCAGTAAAGTTGCTTTATAATTTAAAAATATATTTTCCCTCAAAACATTGATTGTATTTATTTTTATGAGAAGATAATATAATTAATTTCTAGAAAATTTAGAAATTATATTTTAAAAAATTGAATTCATTTTTGAAATCATCATATAAAATTAAATTAGGTTGAAATTTTGAGACTTTTTTGAAAAAATTTATTTTTTGTAAATAATGAAAAATTATGATTTTTTAAATACTCTCACTTATTTTAATTATGTTGTGTAATATAAAATTCCAATTACATTTTATATTTTGAATTAAATTTAAATATTATAAATTTTATTTATATGAATATATTTAATTCCATTTGAATCAGTAATATTCATGATTTAGATATTAGTTAATTTTTATACAAAAAATGAATATTTCTTAAAATTAGATTTCCTTGAGTTTAATGAAGTTATATTAATGTAAATTTATTTCACTTATTTAAATTGAATTAGTAAAAATGGATATCATATTTGGAATCATGAGGTTCATATTTTTTAAATAATTCCACTTAACTTTTTGTCATTAGGAATAGTAATCATGGTAAATATTTATCACATCAGTAAGGGTAAAATTAGTAAAACTAAGTTAAAACTATGATATAAGGTCTCAAAATTGATCCAAAACTTTACTTTATTTCATTTTATTTCATTAATTCTACCATATACATCCAATATTCTAATCTATGGGATTTTGGTGCCATTTTTTCTTGATAATGACCTTTATATTATTTTAGGTAATGAAAATTCCTTAATTCCACTCTTTATTTTAATTTATTTTATATGTTCACATAAGGATTGTAATATGTTATACAAGAATATAATTTTTTTGATCCATATTAATATATTTTAATAATGTAATATTTTTATTTTTTAAATGGAATAATTACCTAAAATACTTACACAATGATGACACAATTTTTGTGAAAGGAATAGAAAAATCAAAGTAAATGATTTTAAAAGCATAAAAATTATTATTATTTGGATAAAATTTGGCGTAAAAATATTTTTTTGTTAATAATAATTTTTAATTTACGGTTAAATAGTTTATATTCAAATTATTTAGTTATCTTTATGACTTTAAATTCAAATTAAATGAATAGTTCCAAAAATGACATTATTGATATTTTATTAAAATCTTTAAAAGTAGTTAAAAATTAGGTTGAAAAGTAGGATTATAAATGGTATAATTGTAACACCCTAGGAATTCATAGTACGTTATCTCTTCAAAGTAATTCAATAACTTGCACTACACGCAACACCAAGTTCTAGCGCACCATGACTTACCAAATAAGCCGTTAAAAAGTGGTTTTTAATAGTATTAACTGAGTTTTGAACATTTTATAATCCTTATAATTTTAGAATCCATATTATGAGTTTCATAGACATATTGTAAGAACAAATACATTTTTTCATATAAAAGAAGTATTTTTCAAAAAAAGAAATTGTACTGCCTTTTAATGGCGGAGCCTTTTTAAATCCAATATTTTAAAATTTTGTATTCAATTTTACAAAATAAACTTCTTATTTAGAATTGGGACATAAGAATTTCATTTCGATAAAGTTTTGGTGTTTTTCTGATAAATTTAATATTTGGGTGAATAGTAAAAAATACTATATTTTAACTGAAAACCTATTTTTAAATCAAAATAATTTATATTGTTAAATTATACATTTTAATGGTTTGGAAGTATAAATAGATTATATTTTTACCATTTAATCCAATGATGGTAATTGTATGTAATTTCACTATGAAATTGGTTATAAACAAGTGTCAAACTTTTGGTTTTTATTATTTATTAAAAATACACCTTTTGGTTTTGACAACGGGAATTAATTTTAAATTAAGAAATGAAACTTCTATGTTTTTAATTTGGTAAAATAGACTTCATTATTGAATTCGGAATATCAAAATTATCTTAGGGTGAATTTTTGGTATTTTTCTGAAAACTTTTAATTTCTGATGAATAGTGAAAAACACTGAGTTATAGTTTAAAACCGAATTTTTATTTAAATAATTATTTATTTTATTTAAATTTAATTAAGGTAAAAAAATATACATAATACCTATATAAGTTCAATATAATTCATTGGAGTTATTTTAGAATGATTTTAGATATATAAAAATTTTATTGAACTTTTCAACGTCTTTTACGAACCCCCTAGAAGAATTTAAAAATTCACATAAAACATAATTTTACCGCTTATATGAGTGGAATTTATAAAATCCGAGAGAAACGATTAATATCAAGGAGTAAAATGTGGTTCAATGAGATGAAAATAATTTTTGGTGAATAGTAAGTTTTTACTTTTATTTACCACGGTAAAAATTAAATAGGGTAATTAAGGGTAAATTTGATATTATTATTGCCCTAACACATGTCCTAATTCTATTGGCTAAGTATAATTAGACCCAAAAAAAACTTAGGAATAAAATATGAACCTATTTGGTCCACATGGATTAGATTTGGACATTTATTATTATTTAATTCAAAGAAGAGTTAAAAGAGTTAAAATCAAAGTTTAATAACTAAAAAATTTTTAATATAGGGTTATACATAAGATAAATTATATTATAAATATCAATTATAAAGATAAAAAGATTTACTAAATAATGGTATTTTATTTATAATTTTTTAGACATTAAATAATTTAATTTATTTATGACACAATGATGATGCAGTAACTACCTTATTAGTGAAATATTAAAATAATTGATATTATAAATACCCAAATAAATATAATTTGATACTTTTAATTAATTCAAAGAATTTTATTGGTTAATATGACATGTTAGGAATGATTAAACTAATTTGTTTGTAATTAAAAAACTTATTAAGACTTTAACAAAAATCAATTATTAAATAGTGTCAAAATTGACATAAAGGGGTTTTTAAAACAAATATTATATTATTAATTGATATAATATTCCTAAAAATCTAAGGTTCATCCAAAGGACTTATAGGATGATAGGTATGTCATTAATGAACCACTTGGGGTTCTCTTGGCAGTTTATAGTATGTTTATTAACCATATAATATAATAATACAAAGAGACATGGTAAATGTCAAACTATTTAACTAAGAGTTAAATCTAAATGATAAGGGTAAAATAGCGACACAAACTTCTCTAAAACCTATTGATTGAGTGATTTTAGACCCATAACCACCTTAGACGTTAAATAATAGAGTTTGGAGCCATTATAAACCGAATATGAATTTATTATAAAATAATACTTTAAGTTTTTCCTAAAGAGCCCCTCCTCCCCCTTATAAAAGGACACCACTTCAAAACAATTCCTCACACCTCTCAAGACTTTTGTATCGTCCAGAATCTTCCCAATTAAGCTCCCTACATCTCTATCCTCCTCTTAGAAGCCTTACCTTAGGCATAAGGCACTTCAAGAGTCATTTTTTGTTCAAACCAAAGGGAGTTACCCAAATTAAAGGTAACGATTTCTCTTAGCTTCTTTTATTTTATTTTACTTCTCCAAACCCTAAACTCTTCCTATTATTTTCTTTTCTAACAAAACCAGTATCCTAAATATACTAGGATATTGTTATGAGAAGTATTCGAACTACACTTACACACAACTCCATATAATGGGTGAAAAACATAATGTTTCTGTGGATGGAAACCAAACGCCTCACGAAACGATGATTATTCAATTATATTATACCACCTATCATGGTGGCCATTATGATGGTACTATAATTAAATATGATATTTATGATAGTTATTTTATATATAAGCTTCTGTAATTCCATTTTATATCATACCATTATTTGTTTCATGTTGTATATATATACGATAATTTCATTTGAGGAAGTGCAGACTACCGCCCCCTCAAAGTAATATGACTCATTCATACCATACATGAAACATATAAAGGATGGTGTTAATGAACTTAAGTAACACATATAAGATATTATATTATATTTGAATAATAATATACCTATGTATCATTTGGTATTTATTCCTTTTGAAATGAAAAATGAAATGGAAGTAGCGTTCGTGCGTACGTACGGATTACCGTCTCCACGAATGCGATGAGATTAATTTCCCCATCATATCCATTCAAGACTAATTATTGTTTGATTATTAAAAGTAATGTTTAAGGACTTGATATCATTTTGGAAATGAATAAGATACAACCTATCTATAACAAACATGGCTTACATAATGAAGCATATAAAGGAAAATGAACCAGTTGACACCCAAAACAATGATAATACTAAAATATTATTAACAATGAAATATTAAAAGATCATATATGATATCATATTTATGTATATGATTCTTGTATAATTTAATAAAAATGATTTAACTATTATACAGGAGGTTAACTTACACTCTATCAAGGAAAAGTACAAGGTAAGGGTTAATTTCACAATCTCTTTATTATCCGAGGTTGTTTTTACGTAAGTATCTAATGGGACATATTTATTATCCATGTCCATGTTTCATGAAAGAGTTTTCAAAGGGATTATTTTAAGGGACTTTTTACTAAAACTTCATTTCAAATGTTTTAAATATTTATTCTTCTAAATCTTTCTCATTAATTTCCATGTCTTCAAAATAGATTTTAAGGATTTATTTATATAGACATGAATGTTTTTAAAATGTTAATTCCTTTCAAAAGTTTCAAAGTGGTATGGGAAAATTTAATTCAAAAATTTCTTTAAATGTCTTCCTTTCTAAATTGGATGACTTTTAAATGTTTTCATGAAAAAGGGGTATTTCTCTCAAAGAGTTTTACAAATCATTTTCATCTATGTCAAAATCCTTTAATGAATTTTAAACTTGTTTTGAAGTTGATTTATCATGATACAGATCTTCCATATTTTATTGAAGGTTTTATGATATTTTTGACAGTGGATGTGTTATTTTTATACCATTCATGGTTTATGGGTAAAGTATTGACATTTCTTATGCTAGTTTTAATATGAATTTTTATGTTATGTTTAAACCTTTTCATATGAGGAATGCATTGGACTTAGTAAGTGACAGGTGGAGCCCGCTATAGCTCCTTGATGCATCGGTAGGTCTCATGAGACAAACTAGTGTCTTGGCCCTAGGCCTTGACAAAATCTTATTTTTAGTCTTGGCACGAGGCCTTGGCTACGTGGTTATGATAGTCTGGAATTATGCATTCCATCATTATGAAAGTGGTTATTGATATTGCATGTGATTATTCGACTTGTAGAATATCCATGTGAATGAGTAAATGGAATTATTTCATTTTATTTCTACCATGTTATGCTAAAGTTCAAGTTTAGAAGGCTTTTGTTTTAGTTATACATTTCCTTAAATATTTATGCTTATTTATGAAAGTTTCCTTTATATTTTTATCCTTATTGGGAATTTTAGCTCACCCATTTCTATGTTTTATTTTTCCCAGGATGTGAAGAAGTATTTTATGAATGACCTGTAGGGATAGTATAAGGGGATATGAGTGTGGAGACAAAATTTTGATGTAGTTTTCACTTTATGATGTAATGTAAAATTTATGAATGTATCTAGTGTTTCCAAGGCTACTAAACCGATCAGACCTTCTGGAATTGATTCCTTGTAATCATGACAATGTATTAAAATAATGCACCGACTCTAGGTAATTGGGGTCAGGGCGTTATAGTTGGTATCAGAGGAAGTTTAGTAATAACTTTGGAAGCTAGATTTAGATAAACTCTGATTAGAGGACATAGACCTAAGATAAACTTTGATGATTAGTATAGAAGAACTTCCTAGAATTTTGGTATTGTAGAGATTTTGTTAGTTTTCCGAGCAATACATCCCTGTCTGGATACGAGCAGGTAGAGGCGGCTCTGGCACAAATGTACCTAGGGGTAAAACCTGAAAACACTGCTTTGAGTTAGACTCGAACGGGAACTGATGCACGACAATGGGCCTTGCTGCACTCTTGGTTACGACACTCCCAGTGGATATGCTTAGGATAATTCTCATTTTCTTTAAAAATCATTATGAAGGGTTTATGAGTATATAATTTCTCAAAGAAAACATCTTTATGATTATGGATTATATCCATAAAAAGTTCAATTTATGTTAGGTATTTTACAAGTTTGGAATTATTGTAATTCATAAACTGACATAGTTTATGTTATTGTATAGAAATGGCGCCCTGTAGAAGGAATGTGAACTCCAGCAATACGTATGATCCAAAGAGTAAGAAGGATCATATCTTTCACAATATTAATCCAACATTTAGAAAGGAAATAGTCTCTTATGTATTATCATCATATGAAGAAATAGTATTATGTGTTGATAAGATAAGTAAAGAGTTCTAAGAGTCCTATGGATTTGAAGGGAAGCCAGAGAAGAAAAGGATGGTAGAGACAAAGATGGATAAATGGAATAATGAAAAGAAGAATTTTACCATATGTGATAATTGTGGGAAAAAACACCCTGGAACTTTCCTGAAGGGAATGTGAGTTTGTTATAAGTGTGGAAAAAAGGACACCAAGTACGTGACTGTAAGGGTAAGAAAGAGGTTTCAAATGTACAATGCTTCATCTGTAAGGAGCCAGGACACTATGCAAACTAATGTCCAAATCATATGAGTATGCCCAAAATGATGCTATTGGATAATAATCAAGTTATGATACTACCACAGATGTGGAGGAATGATTAGAGTTCTTATGTTGTTATTAAAGAATTATGTCATTTGAGTGTTTTATCAACGATTTACTAGTTATAATAATTATGGAGTATATAGGGATTGCACTGTAGTAATAATTTATTAAGGACTTGAGATTTTGTGGAACCAAGAAAAGTGACTCAATAGGAGGTTTTATTTTTGGAAAATATATGGTTGAGACAAAGATAAACCATAATATGGTTCTGATATCGAGGTAGTTATTTTGGAATAATACATGATTGATTTGGATAAATTATATTAGATATTCTTGACTACCATGAAAGTGATTAATGATATTCCATCATTTTTTGACTTTACAACATTTTTGGATAGAAGGAGTATATCCAGTATTCTATAAGGAATAAGGGATAATGAATATAATTAATAAGGTTTTATGGTAATTTAGGATGTTGCAGAGTTTTAAAAGAAAACATGATGAATGTGTTAAAATGTTATTATACGGAAAAAGGATCTTTATTGTGTTTAAATTACTTATAAATTTTGGACTGTGAGTATGGACATAAGTATTTTGGATAATTCTAGTTTGAGATTATTTTTGGATTGCCATTAAAGGACAACCTGGAGGTCAGGTGACAACCTGTCACGTCCGGAAAGGCCGTGAGACTTGAACCCACAACCGAAGGGCGATAAAGGTGTATCACCTACCACTGAACCATGTGATGTCCTAGATTGAATAATGTAGTATTTTTTTAAAAACATTTGGTAGATGAATTATAAATTCATTTTTTTGAAACCCTATAATAATAGGATAAATAGAATATTATTTTTAAGTTCTATTATATTTTAGAGTGAAAGATGAGTTTGTGGTAGAAATTAGTTAAAGGATGAGACTCTACTTGTGAAATATATATTTTTCTTCTTCTCTTATTCTATGAAGAAATTAATTCTTATACTTTATTGAAGGGATCTTAAAACAAAAAATGTGTTATCCTAATACCATATGTTTTGTTGAACCGATAGTATTTTAAATCATCATAGATTGATGAATTTAAGGCCCTCAATTTTTCACTTGTTTGTGATTGATGAGCTCAATCACTACCTATAAATATTTATGTTTTTCCTCCAATTATATTTCTCTAATTGCCACCAATTTTCTCCTAATCAAGATCAAAATTTGGTGGTGACCCTTTCATTTTCCTTGTCCTCTTATTAAGAATAAATTTTATTAACCTAATTTCCGATGTGGGTTTTCCCAAAGGTATTTTCTATTTTCAAGATTTTATTTTCAAAAAATAATTTCAAATTGCGAGGATTCAATTTATTGAAGGGGTAAGAATGTAACACCCCAATATTTCATAGTACATTATTTCTTCAAAGTAATTCAATAACTTGCACTATACGCAACACCGAGTTCTAGCGCACCATGACTTACCAAATAAGCCATTCAAAAGTGGTTTTGAATAGTCTTAACTGAGTTTTGAACATTATATAATCTTTATAATTTTATAATCCATATTATAATTTCTTAGACATAATGTAAGAACAAATACATTTTTTAGATAAAAGAAGTATTTTTCAAAAAAAGTAATTTTACTGCTATTTAATGGCGAAGCATTTTTTAAATCCAATATTTGAAACTTTTATATTTAATTTTACCAAATAAACTTCTTCTTTATAATTGGGACATAAGAATTTTGTTTTGATAAAGTTTTGGTGGTTTTCTGATAACTTCCATATTTGGGTGATTAGTGGAAAATACTATATTTCAACTGAAAACAACTTTTTAAATCAAAATAATTTATATGGTTAAATTATACATTTTAATGGATTAGAATTATAAATAGATTATATTTTTACCATTTAATCCAATTATGGCCATTGTAAGTAATTTCACATTGAAATTGGACATAAAAAAGTGTCAAACTTTTGGTTGTTATTATTTCTTAAAAATACGCCTTTTGGTTTTGACAGCGGGAATTAATTTTAAATTAATAAATGAAAATTCTATGTTTTGAATTTGGTAAAATAGACTTCATTATTGAATTCGGAATATCAAAATTAGCTTCGGGTGAATTTTTGGTATTTTTCTAAAAACTTTTAATTTTTTGATGAATAGTGAAAAACACTGAGTTATAGTTTAAAACTGAATTTTTATTTAACTAATAATTTTTTTATTTAAATTTAATTAAGGTCGAAAAAGATACATAATACCTATATAAGTTCAATGTAATTCATTGGATTTAGTTTAGAATAATTTTAGATATATAAATAGTTTATTGATTTTTTCACCGTCTTTTATGCACCTCCTAGGAGAATTTGGAAATTCACATAAAACAAAATTTTATCGCTTCTGTGAGTGGAATTTTGAAAATCTGAGAGAAACAGTTAATATCAAAGATTAAAATGTGGTTCAATGAGATTAAAATAATTTTTGGTGAATAGTAACTTTTTACTTTTATTAACCCCGATAAAAATCAAATAGGGCAATTAAGGGTAAAAATGATATTATTATTGCCCTAACACATGTCCTAATTGTATTGGATAAGTGTAATTCGACCAAAAAAAAACTGTAGGAATAAAATATGAACGTCTTTGGTCCACATAGATTAGATTAGGACATTTATTATTATTTAATTCAAAGAAGAGTTAAAAGAGTTAAAATCAAAGTTTAATAACTAAATTTTTTTAATATAGGGTTATAAATAAGATAAATTCGATTATAAATATTCATTAGAAAGCTAAAACGATTTCCTACATAATGGTATTTTATTTATAATTTTTTGACATTAAATAATTTAATTTATTTATGACACAATGATGATGCAGTAATTACCTTATTAGTGAAATATTAAAATAGTTGATATTATAAATACCCAAATAAATATAATTTGAAACTTTTAATGAATTACATGAATTTTATTGGTTAATATGACATGTGAGTATTGATTAAATGAATTTGTTTTGAATTAATAATCTTATTAGGACTTTAAAAAAATCAATAATTAAAGTGTCAAAATTGACATAAAGGGGTTTTTAAAAAAACTATTATATTATTAATTGATATAATATTCCTAAAAGTCTATGGATCGGCCAAAGAAATTATATGATGATAGGTATGTCATTAATGAACCACTTAGGGTTCTCTTGGTAGTTTATAGTAAGTTTATTAACTATATAATATAATAATACAAAGAGACATGGTAAATGTAAAACTATTTAACTAAGAGTTAAATCTAAACGATAAGGGTAAAATAGTGACCCAAACTTGTCTAAAACCTATTGGTTGAGTGGTTTTAGACTCATACCCACCTTAGACTTTAAATAATCTAGTTTTGAGCCATTATAATCCGAATATGAATTTATTATAAAATAATACTTTAAGTTTTTCCTAAAGAACCCCTCCTCTCCCTTATAAAAGGACACCACTTCTAACCAATTCCTCACACCTCTCAAGCCTTTTGTCTCATCCAACCTCTACCCAATTAATCTACCTACATCCCTAACCTCCTCTTAGAAGCCTTACCTTTGGCAGAAGGCACTTCAAGATTACTTTTTGGTTCAAACCAAAGGAAGTTACCCAAATTAAAGGTAATGATTTCTCATAGCTTCTTGTCTTTTATTTTACATCTCCAACCCCTAAAATATTCTTATAATTTTCTTTTGTAACAAAACAGGTATTCTAAATATAATATGATATTTTTATGAGAAGTATTAAAACTACACTTACACACAACTCCATCTAATGGGTGAATAACATAATGTTTCTGTGGATGACAACCAAACGCCTCACGAAACTATGATTCTTCAATTATCTCATACCACCTCTCATGGTGGCCATTATGATGAAACTATAATTAAATATGATATTAATGATATTTATTTTTTATATAAGCTTCTGTAATTCCATTTTATAGCATACCATTATTTGTTTCATGTTGTATATATATATACGATAATTTCATTTGAGGAAGTGCGAACTACCGCCCCCTCAAAGTAATATGACTCGTTCATATCATACATGGAACATATAAAGGATGGTGTTCATGAACTTAAGTAACAAATATAAGATATTATATTATACTGGAATAATATTATACCTATGTATCATTTGGTTTTGATTCCTTTTGAAATGAAAAATGAAATGGAAGTAGCGTTCGTGCGTACGTACGGATTACCGTCTCCATGAACGCGATGAGATTCACTTTCCCATCATATACATTCAATAATAATTCTCGTTTTATGATTAAAATTAATGTTTAAGGACTTGATATCATTCTGGATATGAATAAGAAACAACCTATCCATAAAAAACATGACTTACATAACGAATCATATAAAGGAAAACGAATCAGTTGACATCCGAAACGATGATAATACTAAAATATTATGAACAAAGCAATATTAAAAGATAATATATGATATAATATTTATGTATATGATTCTTTTATAATTTAATAAAAATGATTTAACTATTATACATGAGGTTAAACTACACTCTATCAAGGAAAAGCACAAGGTAAGGGTTAATTTCACAATCTCTTTATTATCCAAGGTTGTTTTTACGTAAGTATCTACTGGGACATATTTATTATCCATGTCCATGTTTCATGAAAGAGTTTTAAAAGAAATTCTTTTAAGGGACTTTTTACTAAAACATCATTTCAAATGTTTTAAATATTTATTTTTCTAAAACCTTTTCATTAATTTCCATGTCTTCAAAACGGATTATAAGGATTTATTTATAAGGACATGAATGTTTTTAAAATGTTAATTCCTTTCAATAGTTTCAAAGTGGTATGGGACACTTTGATTCAAAAATGTCTTTAAATGTATTCCTCTCTAAATTGTGTGACTTTTAAATGTTTTCATGAAAAAGGGGTATTTCTCTCAAAGAGTTTTACAAATAATTTTCATCTATGTAAAAATACTTTAATGGATTTAAAACTTTTTACAAAGTTGATTTATCATGATACAAATCTTCCATATTTTATTGAAGGTTTTGTGATATGTTTGAATGTGGATGTGTTATTTTTATACCATTCATGGTTTATGGGTAAAGTATTGACATTTTGTATGCTAGTTTTAATATTAATGTTTATATTATGTTTAAACCTTTTCATATGAGGAATGCATTGGACTTAGTAAGTGACGGGTGGAGCCCGCTATAGATCCTCGATGCATCGGTAGGTCTCATGAGACAAACTAGTGTCTTGGTACGAGGCCTTGACAAAATCTTATTTTTAGTCTTGGCACGAGGCCTTGGCTACGTGGTTATGATAGTCTGGCATTATACATTCTATCATTATAAAAGTAGTTTTTGATATTTCATGTGATTGTTAGAATAGTAGAATATCCATGTGAATGAGTAAATGGAATTATTTCATTTTATTTATACCATATTATGCTGAATTTAAAGTTTAAAAGGCTTTTGTTTTATTTATACATTGCCTTAAATGTTTATGCTTATTTATGAAAGTTTCCGCTATATTGTTATCCTTACTTGAGCTCACCCATTTATATTTTTTATTTTTCCCAGGATGTGAAGAAGTGTTTTATGAATGACCTGCAGGGATAGTATAAGGGGATATGAGTGTAGAGATAAATTGTTGATGTAGTTTTCACTTTATGATGTAATGTAAAATTTATGAATGTATCTAGTGTTAGTCTTCTCAGTGATAATGTTCTACGGTGTCTTGATGGTCAACGATGGTCTCCGACGTTGGTGACAGTGGTGGGGATTGGATGGTGATGGCGACTGTGCTGGTGATGATGTTGGTTGCAGGCGATGTGATTTTGGCTGATGACTTGGTGATGATGTTCTACAGTGCCCTTGGTTGGTGACTGATGTGATGATCTGATAGTGTTGGGTTTTGTGTCCCGTCAGTTTGAATTTTGAATTTCGAATAGGCGTGGTTTGATTTTGTATCCTGCTAGTTACCACTCTCTCTTAAATAAGCTTCTTTGAAGATCAAATAAAAAAGGAAATTTCAGTATCTATTGTTTCCAAGGCTACTAAACCGATCGGTCCTTCAGGACTTGATTCCTTGTAATCATGCCAATGTATTAAAATAATGCACCAAATCTGGGTAACTGGGGTTAGGGAATTACAATAATATTTTTTTACCTTGGCCATTTATGATCCAATTTTTATCTTATAAGTACAATTATACCCGTTATGATTTAAAATTTGTTACCACGGTTAAGGTCAAAACGGGTTCACCGGGGGGTGGGGGTGGGGGTTAATTTAGAAAGATTGGGGTTAAAATATCCAAAAAAATTATTAGACATTATTGTTTAGATTTATTTAGACCTTATCCTTATAACCTTATAATATGAGTCATTTTGGATCCATTTTTCTAAAAAAGTTACTTAATAATATTTTAGAACATTGAAAAATTACATGTTTGGCAATAACATCAATTATAAAATAATGCCCCTAATTTATCTTATTTATACCACTTTGAGAAATATATATTGACCAAAACACACCCATTTATATTTTTAAAATTTGTATACACTATTTAGGAGTTTTGGGATTATTAAAATACCATTCCAAGGGTTCTTTAGAAGGGATCTAATGATTTCAACCGCAGAAGAGTTAATCATCTTTATCAACTCTTTTAAATTTATTTCTTATTATACATCCACTAAATATTTTGTACCCATTTTAAATTAAGAAATATTATATAATAAATATAATTATATGTTATTATTATTTTGGTAACATCACTTTTCACCTCTTTTCCATTATACAGAAAGTGAAAATAATACTTGTGTGTACGTATGGTTGACCATCTCCATGTAGCGCTGTTATTCATTTTTCATCACCATTTTTATTGGATGGTTATAAAGATATAAATAATGATAATATAGGTAATTTATGGTATAATTATGCTTCTATGATTATAATATCACATCATCATTCTCACCTTTACATATTTTGGAGAATGACAATGTTGTCTTTGAGTATGTACATATTACCACCTCCACAAAGATATGTGATTCGTTTTTCATTTCTGTTTTAAATGTATTATAATAGGAATTTATTAAATTAAAATATATGATATATATGATACAATAATGATTTTAAATGTTAATTATTATTTTAATTTCATTCATTTAATCAATCAAAAAGCGAAAACAGTGCCCATGCATACGTACGACCAACCTTCTCCATGAATGGTGTAATTCATTTATTTATATCTACATTTAAGGGATGATTATGAATATGTATATAATTAAAATATATGATATTTTTATCATTATTATATATTTTTTTTAATATGGAACCATGAGAAACATGAATTGAACAAAACCAATGAACTAAAAATTATATGAAAAATGTGAATGTTAACACTAAGAACAAGTGATTTTAAAAAATAATTATTAATAAATGTGTGTTAAATACATTAAGTGGATATTATATGACATTATAAGTAATAAAATTATTAATTTTTCTATTTATAAAAAATTTAAATGGACAATATTTATTTAAAATCATTTATGAATCATGTTGGGCCTCAGATAAAAGTTTCTAATATTAGTTATCTTTTTTTGATTCATATGCCATATTCACGAATTATTTATTATATATGGTGTATATAATACCCATGATTTTATTTTATGATTATTCTCATGAAAATTATTAGTATTTAAATATCCATATAATTTTCTCTCATTCACAAGGTTTTTATTCTAAAGTCACTGAAGTGGTAATGTTTTCATTCAAAATGTCATCATTATTCGGGATTGTTTATGATTAAGTTTCCATAGGGGAAATTATTTAATATTTATATATTAAACAGAATATATTTTATTATCCAGTAGATATTTAATTAAATTAAAATTTTTACATTAATTTTCCACTCTTAAGTACTCAAGATACTAAAATAATGTTTTTAAGAAAAACTAGCCTTTTTTTATTTCGATCGGGTATATTTTTCATCCATGTAAATATTTTATTTAAAATTTTTTCATGAATGTTTTTAATATTATTGAATAATTTATTAATTTTATTTTATACATGTTTTAATATTTAAAAGTTTTCTAAAATTGAATCTTCTAGTTCTTTTCTGATTAAAGTGCCTTTTCCTTTTTACTAATAATGTAAATGGAATCATTGTTTTTAACTTACATAACATGAATAGAATTTACCACCATCATGGACAATAAATGATTTGAAACATAAATTAAAATTTTCCAAGGTTCATCCCAAAAAAAAACTTCTATAATATTTTAGATATTTTATATTTCAAATAAGTGATTTTATAATAAAAAGGGTTTTTTCTTCAGAAATCATCCAGTGATATTCAATTTTTTTTCATTTATTTCAACATAATTTGATGAATATTATGATCTAATCAGGATATATTATTATGATAATTTCCAGAATATTTCTATTGAAGGTTTATGTTATGTTTTATGTGTTAACGTATGGAAATTATGAATTGAATTTATTAAAATATAGTAAATTATTGATAGATAAGAATTATATGTTATAGTTTATTGGTTAAGGTGACTTGTTTATTTATATGATGAATTAATTAGAGTTATTAAATGATGGGTGGAGAAGTAAATTAAATATCCCCTCAATGTATTGGCAGTTATTGTGAGACAAAATAGTTTGGCTATTTGGTCGGGCCCTTACCCATTTAAGTAATATGACTTTGAATGAAGACTTGATTGTATGTTTATGATATCCAAAACTATGAATTCCACAATTATGAAAGTAGTTATTAATGTCTACGTGATTATTTTATTAGTTATGATATCCATGGATATGTATCAAACTCATGAGATTATTTATTTAGAATTATTTGATCTTTATTTTTTTCTTCCATATCATTGTTCATGCTCAAGTTATAGATTGAATGAAATGTGTTTTTTGTTTTTTAAATTTAAATATGGATTAATATTTATTTATTCCTAATAGGTTCCACTACACATAGTCCATATTAAGAATTTTAGGTGACCATTATTTTTTTTCTTCCAGGATATGATGAATGAATTTTTTAACAGGTTTAAGGATATAAGATGTTTTGTATTACAATGTTTTATATTTTATTTTCAATATAAAAATTAAAATCATATATTTATCTAGTTATTAAATAATAATAAACTATTTAACCCTTTGGGATGCGATCACTTGTATCTTATGAAAATGTAAGGAAGTAACCATCGGATCTGCTATACTGGAGTGGGGTTTATTACAGTTTTCATTAGATCAAGTTTATTAGAAATCTTGGTAACTAGATTAAGGATGAAATAGATTAGGGATCAAAACCCTAAGAATTAATTTGATAATACATATAATTATAGGATAATATCATAAAACGTTTGGTAAGGTAAATATTATACAGTTTTCCAAGAAATGCATCCCATTCTAGATACTATAAGGGGATGCGATTTTGAAACAAATTCTTCTTGCAGTAATAATATTTAAAATAGTTGGTCCAACATATCTTGTCCATTATTATAGGTTAAGGAGAGTTTTCACATACTATACTCATAGTTTTACCATCTTATAATATATTCTAGTTTTAATTTAAAAATTATTATGAACTATAATGATGAATGAGATAATAGAACCTATAGAATACCTTGAAATTACATAATGAAATGGGATAAACCTAAAGTTTAAATGTTTTATAAGTATAATTTTTATCATTTGTTTATAGGAATATATACCCCATTTTAGTTTTTATCTGATGGGAATTTAAGATATTTAGGTATATGTCAGGAGACATTTATGGGAATACAACCCTTTGGGTTTTTATGTGTTTTACCAAAAAAGCAATTTATAAAATAATGATTTTATATTTTTTTGGGAACATGTTGAAATATATTTATAACCATTTGGATTAAAATGATATTTGGTTAAATATGATAAATGTTTACTAAATTTTTGGAATATGTGTTTTATCCTAAAGATAACCAAGGGATTAAAAAATTCTTAATGTTATTTCTGAAGTAGCAAACTATATTGGGAACATTATATGATCAAGGTATGTAGAAATATATTTGTCTAAGTTGTGTTTTTACTTAGAAAAATAATGTTTCAGTTTTATATTATAATTATATGTTACTTTTCTATAGCTTTATGGTGATTCAGGTAATTTATGTGAAATATTAGAATAGTTTGGAGATTATATGATAGGGAATATACATTTTTCTTATATAACTTTATAAATGACAAATGTTTCTTTGAGATAAATGTGAAATTTATATTAGAATAATATGTGATAAAACTTCAATATTATTGGGTTTTGAATTTGGTCATACATATTTTGGAGGAGAATTCATGTTAAATATTTATGGAATTGATTAAGTTCAACTTTGGGGGATATTATTGAGGTTTTAAAGTTTAAAGAATTATATTTATCCAAAATGGGTAACTTTTACTGTCCATTTTGTTATTGTTAAATATTTGGAGAAATAATTAATGTATTTTCATTCTTTTATGGATCTTAACATCCACACAATTTTAATTTTAGTGCTTCAAGCATACAAATTCTTATTTAATATTAATTTATTAGAAAAATTAATGATATTATATTCATTAAGGAAAAGAAATGATGAAATTGTTTATAGGAAATTGATATAAATAAAGTAATTTCATTTTTATTTTCTCTATATCTTGATAGTAAATGAATCCATAAAATTTAGGAAAGGGATCTTGAAATTAAAATTTATCCTCTTACAATTATTTCGAATGATTTGTTGGTCGTTTCACCCCACACAGATTTATGGTTTTGTGATCATTAAATATCCTCATGACCATGTTCTATATAACTATTTATTAGTCCTTTGAAGTTAGTTTCCTACTCTATGTATATAATTCAACATCCCTCAAATGTTTTATAAATCTAGGAACCAGAATATGTGTTGTATTTGGTAAACATTATCCATCTGTCTTATTCTTTTTAGAGGATGTTTTATTATCCCTTGGTATGATGTGTGTAGTACCCTAAATTTATGGAAAATAACTCTTTATTTGTGTTTTTAAGGATATAATGTATAAGCGGGAATGTTGGGAGAGTTTTTTGAACTTTCAATAAGTTTTTGGTGGTAAAGGGAAGGTGCACAGGTTGCGCACGGTTTATCCAGACCATGCAAAAATCCTAAGGGAAACCATGCGAAATAGCAGGTTTGAGGCAGAGAGTTTCAACACAATGTATTCATGGTTAAGGAAATTTTATGAGGAGGTTGTTCGAGGGTATACCTAGGTAGTATCTAATGCACGGTTAGTGCACGGTTTGTCTAACTGTGTGAACTAACTATGTGCATGGTTTAAATGAGATCCTAAAAAAGCACATCTCACGTGTTATTTCCTCTAAGTTTCTCTTTTTTGTTTTTAAGTGGCCATAACTCTGGATTTTTCTTCCTTTAAGGTATAATAACCTCTACGAAGTGATTTGAAGTCAATATGAAGGACTCCGTTAGCATTTCGAACACGAATTCTTGAAGTATGTGTTCGTTCTTCATCATTCTTGATCAGTTTCTTAGATCTATATAGATTTGTTTCTCTTATATTATTGGTTTCTCAGATATATAACCATTATGGGTAGATATATAATTTTGGATTCCAAATAAGTTGATATTTGGTCTTTATATTTCTAGGATGAGAGATCTAAGGAGGTTCCATGAAGAATCGACCCGGTTTTCAAAAGTGTTCTTCGTCCATTGTCAAGTTTCGTCAAAACCTTTGAGGTAGGTGGATTCTATCTCAACTCCACTTAGTATAACTGATTGTCATGATTTCAAATTTAATATCTTTTTTATTTATTTGTGATTTGTCTATTTATCAATCATTGTAAACCCTTCTTTGTGATGGATTAGAAAATTGGGTAAATCTGAAAAATTGTGTTTTTGAATAAAGTGATTGTGTTCTTAATTTCAAAATAGAGATTTTAAAATGGTGATTTTTTGGAATTATGGGATTTTTTTGGATTATATTTTTTCATTAAAATTTAATGTTTTATTGAAATGAAATGGTGTCTTTTAAATTTATTTTTTCTTTGGTTTTCAATAACAATTCAGTTTTATTGAAACAGTTTGTTTGGGTGATTTTAAATGGTTTGGAATACATGGGGTTGTGTGAGTTCATGTTTGATATGCCCCTAAATAAGGGATTTTTCCCATTGGGGTACAAGGTTTGTGACCATGGATTGGAGGAATGTTTCATTGGGACACAAGGTAATTGTATGAGAGACCACTCATGAGTATGGAACTCTTGGATGAAGCATGCATGTGTTGGTGTGTTGTGAATTATTGAATGGGTATTCCAAAATAATAATCATAATTTTTTATAAGCCTTGATTAGTTATTTTCTGGAAAATAAATTTATAGAAATTGTTTTCATTTACTTTTATTTACACTTGGTTATAATTAGTTTTCAAAATTTTTTATATTTGGTTATAAACTATTTTAGAAAATTGTTTTATATTAACTATTTTTTAATGCTAACCATTCTATCATAGTGTCACGAGTAGGGAAGTCATTGGGAAATCCTACCGAGTTATATAATCACCCCTAAATTGGAAATTTGGTGATTCTGTAAATTCTAATTTCTGGGACTTTGGAAAAGGTAAAGTATTACACTTCTTTAGCACCATATAGTGATACTTTGGACTACTTAGTGATGTTGGAGCATGGAGCTTGTGGAACATGGAGTCTTGTTGTTGTCTTAGAGTTTATTTTTTGTTTTTATAATGTTTACTTTGATATTGGTTTGGATTTTATTGTAGCATACCTTGGTTGGTTGTTTTAAAGGGAACGATTTGAAATGTCTTAGTTTATTTCTAGCATCATACAGTGAGCTATTTGTGGATGGTTTATCAGGTTATTATTTTTATACATTAAATGGTAAATCATCCCCCACTTGCTTTGAAACCCTTGGGAATCTATTTCCAGCCTTAGTCACCTTGGGGATGTCGCGTAAGGCCTTGTAATGACTCATTGTACTCATAAGTTAATGGGAATTAGCGGGTCATTAAAAATGGTATCTGCTTGTTCGGTTCTTTCCTAACAAGTAGTCATCTGTGTTATTGGTCTTGGAGTTAAAATTATTTCTTGTTTATTCCTTGGGTTAGAATCTAATAAAGGAGTATGATTGTTAGAACATGAAATGTATTCCATAAAAGGATGTAGCCAACCCTTTTATGATGAACTTCAAGTTATCAGGAATTTGTGTACATAAGTGTTTGGAGACACTTATAGAATGTTAGAAATCTAATTTTCATGGGTTTAACTAATTAGACGAGCATGAAATGCATTGTAGAGGAATGAATTCCCACTAGGAGTGCATACATCCTTTTGAGAAATGATTCAAGTTGTGTATAAAGTGTTGATTTTTGAAAAATTATGAAACATTTTTCAATTTAAAGACATTAAAAATGCATGGTTGATATATTTTGAAAATGGTTTGATTATCAATAATAGGAATTAGCTTCTTCAAAAATGGTGGAAATAGAAAATGGTTATATTTGGAAAAAAATATTGTGATAGTTGATGTGATGGAATTTGAAATGAAAATCCATTAGCTTCTATAGAGTGATATTGACGAAGTTTGTTGTTGGTTTAGAAAATGGAACTTAGTAGGCACTTCCACAAAACAGGGCAAGGGAAGCGCTACCCTTTATTAGCACTAAACAGAAATCCCTGATAAAGGGGTGTGGTGTTATCAGTGCTAGATAAAGGAGATAATAAAGCTAACCTTTATCATCGCTATTATTAGTGCTGATAAATGTTTTTATTCTTAATTTATATAAAATTATAATATTTATAATAGAAAATAATATTTTTTGTATAGATTAAAAATTATATACCAATATTTTTGTAAATATATACACTTTATTGTCTTAAATATTAATAAATTAATATATATTTATCTTATATGTCATTTTAAATAAATATATAAGAATATAAAAAATTATTAAATAAAAACCTCTCGAACCTTTATTATCCCTTGTTAAAAGCGCTGGTAAAGGTATGTTTTTAAGTGCTGATAAAACATACATTTATCAGCACTTTTTAGTGCTCATAAAGATATAACTTTATCAACACTAAAAAAGTTTTTATAAAATACCTATTTATCAGCTCTATCAGCGATCAAAAAGTGCTAATAAAGGTTTGTTTTTTTGAGTTCTTTTATTTTAGCACTAATAAAATATACCTTTATCAACGCTTTTAACGAGAAATGATATAGGTTCCAACGATTTTTATTTAAGAACCCTAATAGGACCCTCCTCTCTCTCAAGCATTCAAGCTTTCACAAAAGCTGAACCTGACCCCTTTTCTATCACGACCTATCCTCCTCCACATCCTCCTCATCCTACTCCGCCACCGCCACTGGGTTTTCCTCATCCGCCATGACCCCCATCCTCCTCTACCACCGCTTACTCATTTGCGGATGCCTCCTCCGCGGTTGCCTCCACCGTGGATGCCTCCTCCGCCACTACCTCCGCAGCCGCTGCCTTTGCAGCTACTGCCTCTACAGCCGCTGCCTCCACCACCACTGCCTCCGCTGCATTTGTATGTCATTGAGTTGGTGAATCTGATTTACCAAGTCCCATATAAATACCATATTTATATTTTAAATTATGTACTAGATAAATTTTATATGTTTACAAAATGATCAAGATAATATTGATGAGATCCAAAGGTGATTCATGAGGTAAATCATGATTCATTATGTGATTTCGGGGGTAAAACCCATTCATCGCATTATTTAGTGGGTGAACCTATTTCTTTACATGATTCAAGGATTTAATAATTTGTAAAAATTTATTGGTAGTGTTTTTCATAAGATTAGATGTGGTAGACATTAGAGGGAAATAGTTACTTCATATTGGGTATGATAGGTTCATTTTGAGGCGTGACTGGGACTTTTTGAGGGAAATTCACCGTGTTTGGGCCTTGTTTATAAGCAGTAGATACTTGTTTGATCCTCATTAGAATAAAATATAACAACTAGTACTATATTTTGGAGTGTTTTTTCATATGTGTTTTGGTTTGGTTATTTGTAAACAACACCAAGTGGGTTGTTGGACAACTAGATGATGTGTTATAATAGGGGTTTACAATGGTGGAGAGCACTTTAGATTAGGATCGTGGTGGGTATCACCATGAACCTGATGATGTGTTTAGTGAAAAAATTATGCCCTTGAATGGATGGGTTTTATGGATCATCATATATATGTTTCAATGATGTTTAACCAGACATTCCCATTCCTAAATCTCATTGGACCAATTTTGGATAGGTATAAAATATGAGTTTTCATTTTATGTTTTCTTTTTAGTTAGAAATCTTATCTGTTGTGCGCCTCTCCTCTGCCGCGAATGCACCTCTTCCGTGTGCTGAATAACACCTTCGCGGTGAGTTTTTTTTTGTTACTCATTGATTTCCTCTTGTTCTATTATTATTACTATTTTATATTGATGGTTATAATGTGAAATATATGGGCTAAACTTCCCATTGAAAATCGTGGCTGTTGGTGGTCTTTGTTTGTGCACTAAATGAATCGCATGTTGGTTGGTTCCTATTGAACATTTGAATATAAAAATTGGTAATTTAAGTATATTTGATTTATGAATGAAAGCCCCAGTATGATAAAACTTCTATGATAACCCTTGAATTAACAAACAAAATTGAATAAGGGATGCTTTGTAAAATATAAAATTGTGATTGTTTGGTTTGTATGTTATTGCGATTGTGAGCATGATTGTGTGTTTGTATGGTGTTGCGGTTGTTGGCATGATTGATATGCCATTTTTTCCATGTTGTAGTTCTTCCACCATTTAATATCAATCCAAAAATTACCCATTTCAATGGCACCATGACTTTGTTACTAGTGAAATTACACTAAATCCTAGAAAATCACTTCACTAGAGGACTCTATGAGACACTTTATGGACACCCTAGTCAAAAATGGATTTCACCTAATTCCTTTCTGTGTGGGAAAAACTATTATAGAATTAAAACTCACATGCCTCTTTATTTATAGAAAAAACAGTTCTTTGTGTTTCTCATTTTCAATGCAGTGGTGGAGAAAAAAAATTGAGGAATGTGATTTGATCATCTAGCTTTAGGGAAATTCCAATGAGATATGATTTTATTTTTTATGTGTTTGAATCCTTCTCCAAAAACCTTGAATTCACTTCTTCATCTTAATTTTTTTTCAATGATGACTAGTTTTTATGATAAAATGATTATAGTGAGAAAATAATGAAAATGAATAATAATTAAATAAATTATTCTTCTTCTCATAAGGTCCATAAAATTAAATAATTCATCTTTTCCCAAAAAATTGTCATTATGTGACTTTAATTATTTTAGGATTTTTATTTCATGTAAATAATGGGGTTTTTAAACAAAATGAGATTAAATAATTGAATTATATTATTTTCTAAACACATAAATTATGTAATATGTTTACTTTGATTAAATTTTACCTATTTTCATGCTAGTTTAATTATTTTAATATTTTATTTCTAGCATGGGATGAACATGAGGATGAATCTTTCACATGTTTTCTAAAATTTTATTTCAAGGATTTTTCCTTGTATCTTTTTGATAATGTGGGTTATTTTCATATTGATGATTATTTAAACTAAAAATTATCCTCAATAACATCATTATTTGGTAATTTAATTCTTTATGGAATAAATTTTAGTTCAAATAATTATAATACATTAAGAAACTTTTCCCCCATGAATAGAGAATTATAATATTGTATAATTCTATTGTTCTTTGATGAACCAAAACATGAGCTCACCCATGGGTGGTTAAGTAATTTTCCCACCACTACCATCACAAATATTCAGATGTAATACACATTTGATTTTGATGGTTATTCTGCAATGTCACAATAGAGTAAAATCTAAGATTTCTTTGGATTAGAAGCATGATGATAATGATATGGTGGGTTCTAGGTGTATTTTAAAGAATAGTTGGATGATGATGGATTAGACAGTGATAGTTGGAAGGTTATTAACCCAACAAAGTGCATTGGATGCTATGAGGGTGACAAATTTGGTCGGTAATGAAAACACAACTATGAAAGGAGGTGAAAGTTGTGTGTATGGTGTGAAGATGATGTTTTTCAGATTCTATATATTTTTAAAATACATGTTATGTAGTCTTTTTAAATGGAACATGATTCACCATACATGGATTTCATGTTGATTTTAATGCCACACAACATTTATCTCCAACATTTACACCACATGACTCATCCTATGACTCAAATATGGAATAGTTTTCATTTTAAACATTACATGTCATGTGATCCAAGGTCACACACAAAGCATGAAACCATATACATTCCATGAAATAATGGTAGAACCACATGATATGTGTTTTAATTCACTCACACCATGTATATATACCATAGAAACTTGATGTGTATAGACTATACACTCCTAGTGGTCATGTAAGGACTACACACCGTGTATTCCACAAAAACGTGATGCAAAGACTGTGAGGTGAATCAGTATGTATCTAAAGTACCCACCTTTATCTCAATTTGTTCTATATGTCATGTATTTTTAGGGTCATCATGCAGTCTTTGTAAGACTAAATTGGAATTAATTTGATATATGTCAGATTAAATCAGGTAAATCTTATCCATTCATGATTTTCACCCTACTGGACACACCATTTATATGGATTTCACATGAGTTTAGAAATGGTAGTATACAAAAAACCTTGACTTAGAACCCTACACATTGTGTAACCATTGAACAAATTTTGTGCTATGTTATTTTAATTATTATTATTTATTTTTCACTTAGATGATAGTATTTCATGTATGAGTAGCCCATTATAAATATATTCTCATGTAGATAACAATAGTATGATTCCCTCAATCATTGGAAATTTCACACGATGTGGTTTGGATATTTAAATTATCTTCACTCTCCTTGAGAGTTGACAAGTGAAAAGTGAGATGTTTGGAGAAAATATGGAGTATGGTACTCCCCCATGTTTCTGTGAAGAGTCCTCTATGCATAGGTTTTAGGTACTCTATGGAGATTTACAAAAGACAAGGCATAGTCCCTTATATATAGAGAGAGTTCAAGTACTTTCACATGTTTTGGGGTAGGTTCCTCTATATCCTCAGAGTCCGTACTCTCTCATGTATCGATGGGGGTCATATGTTAGTGGATTCAGTACTCCCCCATGTGTCGGGACAAGGTCCTCTAAAAGGGTTAGGTACTCCCTTGGTAGACACACATAAAAATAAATGGTGTGTAATCCATAACTACAGTTCTAGAGATATAACATGGATGTTATATAAGAATTTAAGATCAAGAGTCTCAAAACTAATAAAATATTAACATGTAGATTTCTTTGGGATATCAACATCCTTTTGAGCCTTTTTATTTCCTTTCAGTTATGAATTGCAGTCGGATTGTCGACTAAGGGTTATGTGGGACTTTCACTACCCAAGGATTCACTAATTCCTTGTATGATATGTTCCTTCATGGGAATTCACTATGATGACTGGTTTCTTCCTTTTACATGGTTTTCTTGACATTGGATTATGTCTAGTTCCTTTATTATACCTTATATTACCCCTTGGTCTTAGGTTTTGGTTGACCTATTGTTATATCCTTACATTTTTTTAGGGAATCCTACTGGTTATGTTTATAATCACACCTGTATGGCCTTAATAACCACATGTTATGTGTTTATTTTTATATTTTATAGTTTGTAGATGAAATTTGTGGACATAGAGTTAGTGAGGTTATAGTAACAGTTAAATTGTATCCAATGATGGTTCATGGTAGTTGCATTTGTACCATGAATTTTTTTTATAAAACCCAATCAATGCTACTTGATTAATTAAAACATAATATTAGGAAAGTTTGAGATCAAACCCATAAAGATGATGAATATGAATAAAGAATGGATGAATGCTAATCGGTTGACAAAAGAGTGTGAAGATGGAATGAAAGAGTTTATCAAGTTTGCATAAGATTAAGCATTTGACCCTTCTCAAATCCTTTGTCCGTGTTTACATTGTAGTTATTCAAGAAAAATTATTCCAAAGGAGTTGGAAGAACACCTGATCTGTCATAGAATAGATCGAAGTTAAAACTTTTGGAATAAACACAGGAAAAAATTAATGTAGGTAGTGGCTCAGATAACCTGACGTTTAATGGATCTTCTGATATGATTACAAGCATGAACAATGAATACAATCTTATGGAATATGTGATTATATATGTGAATGATGATGGAGATAGTATTGATGAAATGACAAGGATAATTAAATATAGACTTCTTTATTGACCAAAATTGTTTGAGAAGTAAAAGAGTTGTGCAAAAATACCATTGTATTCTGGTTGCACTAAATATATAGCGTTGTTATGCGTACTGAAGTTGTATAATTTGAAAGCAGGCAAGGGGTGGAGTGAAAAAAGTTTTATGGAACTTCTTGCTCTCCTGAAGGAAAAGATCCCAGAATATAATGAGCTCCCATGCCGAACATACAATGCCAAATGAATGCTAAGATCAATGGGTATGATCTCTGAAAGAATACATGCCTGCCTGAATGACTCTATATCATTTCTCAAGGACCACAAGTCACTTAAAGAATGCCCAAAGTGTGGTGATTCTCAATACAAGAAAGAGGATTCCAGTCTTATAAAAGTTGTATGGTAGTCTACAATCATTCTAAGGTTTAGGAATCTATATGGAAGTGCGGAGACTGCATGAAAATTGAAATGGAATGCAGATACAAGAATTAAAGATGGGAAACTATGTCAGCCAACAGAATCTCCTCAGTGGAAGAGAATTGATCATGAGTATCCTGAATTTTGAAACAAGCTGAGAAACCTTTGTCTGGCGTTATCTATAAATAGGGTGAATCCTTTTGGTTTTCAAAGCAGTAGTCATAGTACATGGCCCGTAATGTTGGTAAATTATAACTTACCACTGTGGTTATGCATGAATCGAAAATACATCATGTTATCTATGCTTATATCAAGACCAAAATAATCTAGAAATGATATTGATGTTTATTTGGCTCCATTGATATAGGATTTAAAAATATTGTGGGATTCTGGTGTTACGTTGTATGATGATTACAAAAATGAATATTTCACTTTGAAAGACATGTTTTATGAGACGATAAATGACTTTCCTGATTATGGAAATTTGTCAAGATATAACATTAAAGGAACTCAAGGGTGTCTCATTTGAAAACAAGGTACACAACCAATTAGGTTGAAACATTCATAAAAAACTGTGTTTCTAGGGCATCCAAAATTTCTACCCCAACGTCATAAGTACCGATCTTGGACAACATCATTCAACGGAAGTTCAGAAGAACATACAACACCGTCTCCACTAATAGGTGATCAATTGTTTGAGAAAGTAAAATATGTGGACACTACTTTTGGTAAACCATTTTTGAAAAACCTTACAAAAACCGGTTGGAAAATGTGATCAGTTTTTTTTGAATTACCATACTGGAATTATCTGTATGTCAGAAATTTTCTTAAAGTTATGCATGTTAAAAAAAATGTATGTGATAGTGTCATCAATACATTGCTAAATGAACCCAGAAAAACAAAGTATGGAATTAAGGCTATATTGGACATAGATAAGATGGGAATATGAGAAGAGTTGGCATTAGTGAAAGGTGAAAAAATGAACATTTCTTCCTCCTTCTGCTTACACTCATTCCAGGTAGAGGAGATATCAGTTTTTCAACTTCTTGCATGATGTCAAGGTTCTTAAGGGGTGTTTATCAAATATAAGTAACATCATGTCAATGAGTGATTTAAAATTATAGGGTCTGAAATCACATGACTGCCATGTTTTGATGCAAGATCTAATTTCTATAGATTTACATTGCATTTTTCCCAAGAATGTCCACCATACATTAATGAAGCTCTATTTCTTCTTGAAATCTATATGCTGCAAAGTTAGAGACCCGAAAAAATTTCCAACTATGGGAAGAGAAATTTCCGTCATATTATGTGAATTGGAAATGTTCTTCCCACTGACATTTTTTTATATGATGGTACATTTGGTGAGAGAGATTTGACTATGTTGTCCTGTACATTATATATGGATGTACCCCATTGAACAATATATAAAGATTTTGAAATGGTATGTCAAAAATTGAAGTCGACAAGAGGGTTGTATTGTGAAGCAATATATTTTTGAGGAAGCTATTGAATTATGTACCGAATACCTATCTAGTGTGTAAAACGTTGGCCTACTAAAATCTCGTCATATTGGGTGGCTTGAGGGTAAAGGAATTTTAGGAAGAGAGGTTGTCACAATCAATATTACAGATCGCGAGTAGGCTCACCTTTACGTTTTTCATAACAGTTTCGACGTGGACCAATATGTTCAAACCCACAAAGAAATTCTTAGGCATTTGAATCCTTATAGGGATTAAAAATGGATATCATATACACATAACATATAGTTTATATGATGGTTCTAGGACCATATTTTTATGAATTTAGAAGAAAATACGAACTCAATTTCAGAACGACTTCGATGGCTAGCCGGAGGAGCAACTATGTATGTATTATCTTACAATGCTTAGGCAGTTAATGGTTATACATTATATACTAATGAACATGATGAAGACAGTACCATGTAGAATAACGGGGTTACACTTTTGGTTGAGGTGATGCATGTTTCCGATGCTAAGGATAGAAATCCAATTTATGCGAATATGTCATACTTTGACATCATCAAACAAATATGGGAGTTGGATTATACGAAATTTAAAGTGATGATTTCTCAATGCAAGTGGGTTGATAACAGGAGTGCTATTGAAAAAGTTGAATTAGGATTCATGATTGTTGATTTCAGTAAGGAAGGGGAGAAAGGAGAACCATTTATAATGGCATCACAAGCCATACAAGTATTTTATGTTCCAGACCCTGCAAACCGAAATTGGTCAATTGTTCTGTTATCGACCAAAAAAACTAAAGGGTCAGATGAAAGTTCAACGAAGGATGACCCTTTTATAAGGACTTCACAATCATTTCACAGTGGTCCCAATGTAGACGGCGTTTTGTATATCATAGGAGACCACAATGAAGGGATTTACATAGTCGATAGAGGGGTCAAATCTCTTTAGCCTTAAAAAAAGAGAGTACAATAATTAGGTTATTTGTTTATTGTAATATACATTGTGTTACGTTATGTTATTATTTGTTCACTTCTACTTTTATGTAATATAAATTAAATGTTAAACCACTTCTGCAGATAATGACTTCTGCACATGCTGATGCGCCTAATCCCGGGGCACAAAAGGTCTTTCAACCAACTGTTGGTGGTCCTAGTGCAGAGCAATAATTGGTTTCTCAACCTATTGTTGCTGGTCCAAGAGCTGAGGTACAACAGGTTTCTCAACCTATTCCTACTAGTCCCAGTGCCGATGCTAGCACTCCGAAGGAACATAATGATGATACTTCTGAGGAAATGGTAGGAAATGAAACCCTAAAAGTGCAAAAAAACAAGAGCGCCGTAGTTTTACAGTGTTAGCCAAAATCCTTAAGGCAAAAGAAAAAGACATCAAATTTGAGGTTGGATGGAATAAGAAAGGCCAACATGTTAACCCCAACAGAGCCATCTTTAGTAGCTAAATTGGAATCATCACTTGGGAACATGTGTTAATTGATTTACATTCATGGCACCATTTTGTCACCGAGCTTAAGACACTAATGTGGGAAGAGATTATGGTAACATTATGATATAATTTTTTTAATTTATTAAAATAATATAAAATACTTAAACATTGAATTACTATTCATCATCCATTGTAGAGTGTATTTATAGTAGATTCCTCACACAAGGAATATGTATTTAGAGTTATAGGAATGATTCATAGAGGTTTTCGTACAATTTTAATGAAATATAATATTAAAGATGCTGAAAGGAAAATCAAACCACACCCACCTCCTCTTTATGAACACTTGATATCCCAAGGAGCATGGGATGCATTTTGCAACCGTCGTGGGGAGAAGACTTTTCAGGTACATTGAGTGGGGTAATAAGTTGTTTGAGATTGCTTGTATTATTCACTTTGGTTGAAAATTTTTTATTTATGAAACATCAACTGAGTGCTGAAAATAAACAACATGCAACAGAACCAGCGTACCCTTACCATAAAGCAAGGAGTGGGTACGCTTTACTTGAGAAAAAATTGGTACATCTTTTCAATCTACCGTACTAATTTTATGTGACATAAGACAACATCATAACCATGTTTCTATATTTATATTCAAATTGATGAAACAAAATCCAAAGCCATATCCCTCCCATGATATGGAAGGAGTCTCATGTAAATAAAGAGGGGATACTGATAGATGAAAACACACAAAAAGTGTGGGAAACATGTGTAAGTATGATATAATATAAATTTCATTTGATTTAAATCACTATTAGATAACAATGACAACTTATTTTTCTATATTTTCTATCTGGCATAGTCACATGAATCAAAAACACCCGCACTAGATGCAGACAAACATTTAGAGGCCTTTAAGCATCTAGAATAGTATGGCCACATTAGATATGTGGGTTTTGGGGCGACACCCCAAACATATTTTCAAAAAAAAAACAAGCGGTGGATCAAAATAAAAAAATAGAAAAGATGCAAGAAATATTTCAAGAAGAATTAAAATACGAGAGATAAATGATAGAAAGTTTTATGGGGGAGAGGAAAAGAGAAGAAACCACTCAACAACAACCCATGTGAGACGATACCGCCCCACCCCACCAGTTTTGAGGTGAGCCATTACCCTAAAAAAATCTGTCTTTTCTAAGGTAATCATTGTTTTAATAATGTTTTTTTGAAATGTGAATCACATTGACACTGATACCTTTCATGTACTAATATTCTATAGGGTGAAAATGATTGTGATTTATATCTATCAACTCTTACCTATCACCTTGTAGCACAGGATACGATGTTCAATATGTAAAATGACATGATACACAATAGACAACTTCCAACAATTCATTTCATAGTGTCAATTAACGTAGCTAATGAGTTGAGTACTGAGCTACCTGTTCCAAATGATGATGAAAACATTCATATGGTTGAAAAAGATATTGTAATATTCATCACATGGCTAGAAATCATTGTAAAAAAACATGTTGACAAGGAGGTATCCATTTCCAATTTATTTTTCAAGATGGACCTTTAACATTTAATGAAAAAAGTTCTGAATCTATGAGTGTAATTATAGAACGAAAATGAGAAGGGGGTGAAATAAAATATCATCTCAATCCTATATCAAGGATCAACCAACCAATTGAAACAGTCTACTGAGAGCAGCTTCACCCCGCCCATTCTATATCCAAATTTAATATCATTGCAAGCTCATGTGGATACAATTTTGATAGATGACAATGCTCACACAATTTATTTTGAAAAAAATATGTACGTAGAAGAAGAATCAGATTTTATTAGTGCTAAAAATGTAAATGAAATCCTCAAGTATGAATGGTTAGTGCCTCAGTTGTAAATGTATACATGAGGTATGTATTCAAGATTTTATTTTACCAAAGCTGATATACTCTGATAATTATGACTAAATTAATTTCATATTTTTCGCATGCATATATATGAAAAACAATTGAAGGTATTTCCCCATGAACATAAATTTTTACCTGTTAGTCCTCACATCACCTCTTCAAAACAGGAAATAGATTCTCATAAAGTGGATGCAATAATGTCATCACTACTCAAATCGTTTGAAAACAAAATTATAGATGAAATACTCTTTTTAATACCAACGATGTAGAGGTAAAACTCTACAAATTAATCATATCAACTATATTTTTATTTGTTTCTTTAATTATTCATTTTTGTGTTTTTAGTCAGCATTGGATGCTGATTGAAATCAATTTGGATACTCCAAATATTTATTTTCTGGATTCAATTCATGAATATCCAACAAACTAACCATGCATGATGGTGTTTGTTAGTTTTTAATACACTATATCCAACATTTTAAAACTAAAAATCTAGTTATATAATTTATATTACCTTTTAATGAGTATTCTGTTATGATAGGGCGGTGCATCAATATCGCCTACTTCATGGAATGAATCCAGGTCCTATGGATAAGAATGCCTACAAGATATAAAATTGGAAAAGTATCCTGGTATATAAAATAACATTGTACTATACAAACAAATATCAAAACAAATTAATTATTTTTCCCAATGTTTCTGCAATGAGCAAAACAAACAAACAGAAAGGAATGTGGTTATTATGTTTGTAAATTTATGAAAGAGATCACATTTCATCAACAAACTAGCATCCCTGACGAGGTATTTTTGAAAATAATTACGAGTTCATTTAAAATATTTATTAATCATTTGTGTATTTATATTTTTTTAGTACTATCATGACTATCGCAAAAACTCATATTCACAAGATGATATAGATATTGTTTAGAAATGAATGGGCAGCATACCTGATGGAAGATTATACACAAATAGGATGAAGGTGAATTCCTACTACTTATTTTATCCATATATGATCATTGATATCACCCTTGTTTACACTTATTGAGCATATATGATCACCCTTTATTATATTCTATATCCTTTGGTTATGAAGAATGGTTTTAGAAATGATTTGTCTTTATAGTAAATCATAACTCATTGGACTACACTGGTCGATAGTGTGAAAGTCAACCAATTCATAGTCATTCAGTCCACTCACGAGCATCTTAAAATCTTGATGGGAACTATTATCTTGTATTTTCAATTTTCGAATTAGATTCCCTTATATGTGGGTGGGGGTGTCCAGGATGGAGGGGGTGTCCAGGAGTGGGGGGTGTCCAGGAGGGGGTGTGTCCAAGAGGGAGGGGGTGTCCAGGTGTGAGGGTGGGTGGTGGATGTCCAAGAGGGAGGGGGCTGTCCAGGGGGTGTCCAGGAGTGGGGATGTCCAAAAAGGGGGGGGGGGGGGTCCATGAGTGGGGTGTCCAGGAGTGGAGGGAGGGGGTGTGTCTAGAAGGGAGGGGGTGTCCAGAAAAATATCCATTCAATTAGATTCAATACTGATAATATACAATGGGTAGATCACTTCTAGAGTAGCCTGAAGTGGGTCTGTAGTGAGGCATCAAAAGTTCCAACCAACCAAAAAAATTCCAAACCCATGTAAAGGCCCAATAATTATATTCTAGTTCAATTTTATGCCCAATATAATTTATTTAATGTTATAAAGACCAAAAAAATTCATAATTTACCTTTCTCACATTAGATTTATGTGAAATTTTGTTCCTATTCCTCCAATATATTTTTTTGTTTGGTGTTTTTCCTTGATTTTTTGAACCGTATCTCTTCAAAATATATATGATTTTATAAATCATATTTCTGAATGATGGTGTATGAACAAATATTTATTATATTATCAAATTTATGATGAAAATATATTTGGATAAAGAAGGTTATTAATGGGTAAACACTAAAGAACTAGGAGGGAGGGGGTGTCTAGGAGGGAGGGGGTGTCCAGGTGGGAGGGTGGGTGGGGGGTGTCCAGGAGTAGAGGGGGTGTCCAGGAGGGGAGGGGGTTGTCCAGGGGGTGGGAAGGGGGCTGTCAAGGGAAAGGGATGGGGGCTGCAAGGAGAGGGTGGGGGTTGTCTTGGAGGAGGGAGTGGGGATGTAGGTGGAGTGGTGGGAGGGGGGGGGGGGTGTCTAGGGGTAGGGAGGGGGCTGTCTAGGGGGGCTGTCTCCGGGAGGGGAGGGAGAGGGGTTGTCCAGGAAAGAGGGGGGGGGGTTGTCCAGGAGGAGGGAGGGTGGATGAAGGTGGAGTGGTGGGAGGGGGGGTTTCCAGGGGAAGGGAGGGGGGCATTGATGTTAACTAGAGCATCGAGGTAGATCAAAAAACCTGATAAAAGATTATTTTGAGCAATTAACAAGATAACCATGTTGCCTTTAAATATAATTTAGTATCTTCACTTTGTCCATAAAAGACATGACGAAAATCCCAATAGATAAGATTGAAATTCACTCAAATGTAATTTGTAGAATCCATGCATTCTGTGCCAGGTTTTTCCAAAAGTTTCACCCAGGTTCTTAAAATAAGAAGCTATAACAGTTCACTGTCTCAAGAGTGATGGTGTGGTTCCATCAATGGGGGTTTTGCCTCCAAACATGAACATCAGAAGGTACCACTGTATTAAACAACACTGATTCATAATCTGTCATGGTCTGAATGGTAGTGCAAACATCTTTTATGGATAAGTTCTTGCATGTTTCCACTCATGTGTCCCATCTCCTCAGTTCCCTTCCATCTAAAAATGGTTTTTCAGTTCCTTGGGAAACTTGTTTCCCATTGCATGTGACTGTGATCACATTATCCATGTTGTTCTCACCTCTGTGTTGTATCCTCCATGATCACTGTTGACTGAGCATTGTATGCTGTAGTTTCTTCAAGTCCAGACGTGTGCATTTACAGTTTCACCATACATTCTGACTGCCGCACGTGGTCCTGTGGAAAACAAAGTGTAGATGGATCCTCTTTCTTAGTTTTTGTCGCATTTTCTACCAATGATGTGATCGAAATCCCAATAGCATATCTCTTATTCGTCTCCCTGTTTCTAACTCCCTAAAAACATGCAAGTCTCCTCCATATCTAGTATCAACTGATCGTCTTCCTTTGCCTGCGTCTCAGTCATTCTCATCACCAATGTAAGTCTCTCCCCCTCTTGTTGTGACACATTATCTACAATGCATAGCAGGTTAGTGTTATGTTTTCAGTATTCATCTTACTCCATCACCTCATTTTCCCACCTTCACTGCTCTTGATCCCACCACTTCTGGTGCCAAACGAGAGCTTCCATTTGGAATACAATGGCTTAATTCTAAAAATTTCAAGGGTTTCTTCCTCTTTTTGAAATAGATAAGTTTTTTATTAAAATATGTACATTTGGACATACCCACTAAAAATCTATTATTATTATTGTTACTACTGTCATTGATATATTTACAATTGATTTTATTTCATTGTCCAAAGATATCATTTGGTTTTTGTTTTTTCAAGTTCACTATAGATTTACAAAACAATATGTTTTTGTTCTGTCTAAGGGGGTTGTATTAGGGAGGGGATAGAGGGGGGTTGTCCAGGAAGGAGGGGGTGTCTAGGAGTAGATGGGGGGTGTCCAAGAGGGGAGGGGGCTGTACAGGAGGCGAGGGGGCTATCCAGGGGGTGGGAAGGGGACTGTCTAGGGAAAGGGAGGGGGGATGCAAGGGAAGGGAGTGGGGGGGGGGGTTTCCAGGTGGAGGGAGGGGGATACAGGTGGAGTGGTGGGAGGGTGGGGGTGTCCATGGGTAGGGAGGGGCTATCTAGGGGGGTCTATCTCAGGGAGGGGAGGGGGAGGGTTTTCCAGAAAGGAGGGGGTGTCCAGGAGGGGGGGGGGGGGTATCTAGGAGAGGAGGGGGGCTGTCCAAAAGTTGGGAAGGGGGTTTTCTAGGGAAAGGGAGGGGGGATGAAAGGGGAGGGAGTGTGGGTTGTCCAGGAGGAGGGAGGGGGCTGTCCGGGGGGGGGGGGCTGCAGGGGGTGTTGTCCAGGAGGAGGGAGGGGGGCTGCAGGTGGAGGGGTGAGAGGGGGGGCTATCCAGGGGTAGGGTGGGGGTTGTCCAGGGGGGCTGTCTCTAAGAGGGAGGGGGGGGGGTTGGATAATCACACTAAAGAACTAGGAGATCAAGAGAAAAGTGAACTGGTATGATCATGGACTATCTAAGTGTGTAGGTTCTCATCAGGACCTCTCTAAAACTGAGAAATGCATTCCTTCCATACCTTCAATGAGAACTTAGATATTGTATGGGGTCCTTGGAGAGGCATAAGTGGTCAGGGTCCAAGTAGGGTTGGACCTAATGTCTGATGCAGACGCACTAGCACTCATTCCCTTTGACTCGACATGTGAGAGTACACTCTTAGAGGCTCCTAATATATGTAACTATTAGGTTTATAACCTATCTATGATGGTGGTATCACTAGGAAATTGTTATAATTTATTCTAAAATTAAATACTCCTATGAAATTGAATACACCATCATGTATATGTCATATTGTATAACCTGTGGAGATTCATCCCTTTTTTATTATCAATAAATGAAAACTTTTGGATTCCATGTTGTTGTTGATATTTATTCCTCTTCTTTTATCATCCATGCAATCTTAAAAAAACAATATATATAATTCAATGAATCATGTTGATCCTATTCTAAATATATTAATTCAATCCAAGGAAATATGGACATGTAAAGGTTGTAACAGGTAAAAATTGACATTTTATTAATGTATTATTTCATATTAATTTTTAACTTATTTTATTATTTTATTACTAACATAATATTTGTTTTCTTATATAGGTGAAACCTTTTTCTTGAGTTCGAATGCTTTTTTCGACAACTAATACCATGAAAGACAATTTTTTAGAGCGGATCATGGATTCCAAAAGGATGAAACATCAATGTTTTTAACTTTTTGTTGGATAATTGTAATTGTAACCAAATTAAACATTGTTTTAAATGTATATAACAATGTGTTGTTTTGTATTCATGATTTCAAGTAAATGTATATAGAATTTTTTTTCTTCTGTTCTTTGTGTGTATGTGTTTTTTGTGCTGTGTGTGCTGGTGCTGTTAAAGGCGGGTTTTAGCGCTATTAAAAGCCCTATTTGTAGTAGTGAGGCATTATCAAAACCATCCCGAAGAAGCTTCAGAGAATGTGGTTAAAGCTAAACCACAGGTGAAACAAGATCTAGTTTAGAGTATTATATAGTACTTTCAAGTTGTGGATATGGGGAACTAGAGGAATGAGCCAAGACACGTGGATCAAATCATCTAGTTCATGAAGTAGAATCCACCCATCATCCGAGTTGATGTTGAACCTAAAAAAGTGGAGGTGTGGCTGAGTAGGATGAATCATATGTTCTATTTCATCGGCACACCATCAGAGATCAAAGTCAATATGGTAACTTATAAGCTTGAGGATCTTGCACGCTAATGGTGGTATTTAGTGGTGCAAGCTAAATTAGATTAAGGCCATACATGGGAGGATATTGAAGAATTGTTTAATAATAAATTCTATCCTCATACATTCAAAATCTAGAAAATGAAAAACTTCTTAACGTGAAGTAGGATAATATCTTTGTCATAGACTATGTGTCTAAATTTATTAATTTAGTTCACTTTGCACCAGAAGTTATGGAAAGTGCATATTTAAAGGCACACATCTTCGAATTGGGGCTAAAGAAGGAGATTCGATCGAAGATTACGATGCTTTTTACTACTAATTATACATAGATGGTGAAAAGAGTAAAAATTTATTAATGTGATATCTTGGGATCTATGGGAGGACTTATGATGATACCTATAGGGAATGGTGGGAACGTCAAAATTGGGATCTAGTGGAAAAGGGACACCTATTTCCAAGGTGGAAGTGGAAATCAGAATCAGATGGCTGGATCAATGAACCTTCCTAAACAACCCAAGTGAAAAAGAAGATTGTTTTAAATGTGGTTCATTTGACCACATAAAGTGAGAGTGTACAACACAACTTAGAGAATTATGTAACTGCAAGAAGATGGGGCATCTCTAGTGCTATTGTTGCAGTGCTCCAAGGTCAGGTGCTTGAGACACTTCTCAGGTAGTTAAAGCATTGTATGCTTCGACAGAGCAAGAATAATAGAATTAGTCTCGTTAGTAGAGTATATCTAGCCATAGTGATTCTATAAATATGATGACTCCTCAACTAGGGAAGTCTTAGCAAGGCAACAAGGAGAATAATGTAGTGGTGAAGCAATTGTATGAAGCTGGGAAGATGATTTTCGATGATCAAGTTTGATCATCTATGGTGTGAGGTAAGATTCTTTATAATTATACCCTTGTGTAAGTGCTCTTCGATACTGGTGCATCACATTCTTCCATTTCTTCTCGTGCAATTTATTTTCTATGTTCATAGTTGGAAATGATGCCTTCTGTTTTAAAAATGAAAACTCTTATCGGTGAAATAGAATGTCAAGCCTTTGTGTGTGGAGCTTGTGCTATAACTATTGACAAAGCTGACTTTAAATGGGACTTATCATTGTTGGACATGGATATCTATGATTTAATCCTAGGAATGGATTGGTTGACAACTTTTAAGGCTCACATATACTATTATAGAATAACATTTAGTTTGATGACTATGGATGACATTGAGCATCCCTTCAGAGGTGAGAAGATGGTAAAGAAAGGTGAAAATAACTTTTCGTAACCAATGGTGAGAAAGATATCTTATCGGTCAGAAGCATTGACTTTGGTATAAATGGAATACACCGAGGATAATAGTTTACCAGAAGTTGTGGATCAATTTCTAGACGTCTTTCCCAAAAACTTCTCAGTGTTACCACCTCTCAGGGAAGTAGAGAATATGATTGATCTCCTTCCGGGGACCAGTAATATTTCCTATCTTTCTTATAGGATAGAACCAATAGAGTAACGAGAATTGAAAGTGTAGTTGGAGGAGATGGAAAACAAGGGTTTCATTTATCCAAGTATGTCTCCGTTAGTAGCATCGGTCTTGTTTGTGAAGAAAGCAGATGTAACTCTTTGGTTGTGTGTTGGTTATCATAAGATTAACCAAGTTATGATAAAGAACAGGTACCCACTTCCACGCATTGATGATATATTTGATCAATTAAGGTAAGATCATTGGTTCTCCAAGATTGGCTTGAGATCAATATATCACAAACTGGAAGTTCAGAATGAGCTCGGTGTATCATCCTCAGACATATGGAAAATCCGAACGGATGATACTGATGTTGGAAGACATGTTGCAGGCTTGTGTAATGGATTTTGGTGGCTCATGGGAGGACCACTTACCCTAAGTGGAGTTATCATATAATAACAGATATTAGGCCTCGATACATATGGCTCCATTCAAATCATTTTATGGGTTTCCTAGTCATTCTCTACTATGACAGGTGGAAATAGGCGAAACTTCACTAGTTAGTCTGAGACTTATCAAAGAAACAGCAGTGAAGATTCAGTTAATCAAAAAGAGGACGGAGACAGCTCAGAGTCGTCAAAAATCTTATCTGGACCATTGTCTTTTATTGTGAGTGATCAGGTGTTCTTGAGGATCTCTCCAAGACTTGGACATAGTTTTTTTGAGAAGCAGGGAAATTTATATCCTAGATACATTGGCCATTTCGAGATATTGTAATGGGTCAGATAGGTGGAATATCAGTTGGCATTCCCACCACGGTTCAGTTTCATACATAATGTGTTCCACGTATCTCAGTTGAAAAAGTATGAGCCTGATCCTAACCATGTGATCAGATGGGATCACGTTAAACTAGAGTTGGATGCTTTATTTATAAATATCCCGATATAGATTGTGGATAGAAAAGATAAATTATTACTTGGAAAAGCATCGGTCTAGTGTGGGTTTTATGGTAGCATGGTCAAATTCAGGAAGAGACTTGGGAACGTGAGAAGGAAATGAAAGAGAAATGGCCAGAACTCTTTTAGAGAAATAATGGTTTTTAACTTTCCAATGATGGAATGTCAGATGGTGGTGAGAATTTAGTACCCCCAGTTTCAGGTAAGTAACCCTTTATTTGTGTTATTAATGATATAAAGTATTAGAGGAAAATTTGGGAGAGTTCGGTGAACTTTCATTATGTTTTGGGGGCTAAAGGGAAGGCACACGGGCTATGCACTGTTTATCCAAACTATGCGGAAGTCCTAGGAGAAACCATGTGAAATAAAAGGTTTGAGGCAGAGAGATTCATCAAGGTGTGTGCACGATTAAGGAGACCATGTGGGGAGGTTGTCTGAGGGTCTACCTAGGCATTATCTAATTCATGATTAGGGCATGGATATTATAACCATGCAAACTAACCATGCACATGGTTTAATGAGATTCAAAAAATTTGTTCTCACACATTTTTGCCTCTAACTTTCTAATTTTTTATCCTAAGTGGCCATAACTCGAGATTTCTATTCCTTTAAGGTATAAAAACCTATCCCAAGTTCTTTGGAGTCAATCCGAAGGATCCCCATGGCATTTCAAACCTAAATTATTGAGGCATTTGATTGCTCTTCATCGTTCTTGATCATTTTCTTAAATATACTTAGATTTTATTCTCCTCTTTTCTTGGATTCTCATATCTACACTCGTTATGTGAAAATATATGAGTGTGGATTCCAAATAAGTTGAGATTTGGTCTTGATCTTTCTAGGAGAAGATATCTAAGGAGGTTCCGTGAAGAATCGCCCAGGTTTTCTAAAGCATTCTCTATCTGTTGTTAAGTATAATCAAACAATTTGAGGTAGGTGGCTTATATATCGACTCCACTTAGTATAACATATGGTCATACTTTGAAATTGAATATATTAAGTTGAATTGGTTATGATTTGTCTATTTAGAAATCGTTTGAAACCATTCTTTGTGATGGTTTGGAAAATTGGGGAAATCTGAAAAATTGGGTATTTGAATAATGTGCTTGTGTTTTTAATTTTAAAATAGTGATTATAAAATGAGGATTTTCTAGAATTTTGGCACATGGTTTGTATTATATGTTTTCAGTAAAAGTTAATGTTTTACTGAAATGAAATGGTGGCTTTGAAATTGGTTTTTTATTTGGTTTTTAATAAAAATACAGTTTTATTAAAACAGTTTGTTTAGGTGATTTGAAATCATTTGGAATACATGGAGTTGTGTGAGTTCATGTTTGACAAGCCCCTAAATAAGGGATGTTTACCATTGGGGTACAAGGTGCGTGACACTGGGTCAGGGGCATGTGTCATTGGGACACAAGGTGATTGGATGAGAGACTGCTCATTAGTATGGAACTATCAGATGAAGCATTCATGTGTGGGTGTATTGTGAACTATAAAATGTTAATTCCAAATTAATAATCAGAATTTGTTTATAGGCCTTTATTAGTTATTATTTGGAAAATAACTTGCTGGAAATTGGTTTTATTTGCTTTTGTTTTCACTTGGTTATAATTGGTTTTCAAACTTCTTTATATTTGGTTATAAATTATTTTTGAAAATTGTTTTATATAATTTTTTTATATAATGTGTAACTATTCAATCATAGTGGAGTGAATAGAAAAGTTATTGGAGAAACCTACTGAGTTATATACTCACCCCTTCTTTGGCACTTTGGTGATTTTATAGATGCTACCTTCTAGGACTTGGCAAAAGGCAAAGTATTAAACTTCTTTAGCACCATGTTGTGATACTTTGGACTACTTGGTGATATTGGAGCATGGAGTTTTGTGGGAATCTTGAAGTTTATTCGTTGTCTATCCACTTTTTTACTTTGATGTTGGTTTGTCTTCCATTGTAGCATAACTTGGTTGGTTGTTTTAAAGGGAACGATTTGAAATGTCTTAGTATATTTCAGGCATCATATAGTGAGCTATTTTTGGATGGGTTTTTGGGTTTTTTTAGACATTAATGGTTAAATCATCCCCAACTTTCTTTGAAACCATTTGACATTTATTTCCAACTTTTGGCACCTTAGGGATGTCTCTTAAGGCCCGATAATGACTCGATGTACTCGCAATCCAATAGGAATTAGCATGTCATTACAGTGTGGGATCCCAATAATTGTAATTTTATATATTGGACATTTTATGATCAAGATAAAATTAAAATGGTGAAATTTATTTAATGAATATACTATACCACCCTTAAAATTTAGAATATTGTCCTTGATTTCTTATTTAACATAAAAAACTGATATTTAAGTGAACCACTATATACTATTAAAAAATTATTATATAATGCGACAGTTATCACCTAGCTACTAGATTGGAGGGTATGAATCGTATTAACCACATTATAAAAATATGAATAAATGTTATATATATATTTTTTGATTAATAATAAATAAATAATCAATTTTTAGTAATTCCATTCTATAATTAAAAAAGCATTTTCCTCAAAAATGGTATTTTTTTGAGAAAATAATATAATTAATTTATATGAATTTATGAATGTGTATTTTAAGAAATTAATTTAATTTTTGAAATCATCATATCAAAATCAACTTTGGGTGAAATTTTGGGGCTTTTTTGAAATAATTGATTTTTTTTGTAAATTGTAAAAACTAACCAATTTTCAAATACTCTCATTTATTTTTGTTAAATTATGTAATTTAAAAGTCCAATTATATTTTGTAATTTGAAATAAATACAAATATGATAAATTTTATTTATAAAAATCTAATTAATTCTATTTTAATCAGAAATTTTCATGATTTTGAAATAAGTTAATTTTTATGATAAAAACATTTGTTTAAAAACTTCATTTTGTTTTGTTTTATGAATTTATATTAATATTAATTTAATTAAATTGTAGTGATTGAATCATGAATATTATATAACATATTTGCAAACCTTTTTGTTTAAATTTGTTAAATAATCCCGCTTTATATTTTATCATTATTAATAGTAATAGTGGTGAACATTTATTACCATGGTAAGGGTAAAATGAGTTAAACAGGGTTAAAACCGTGAGGTACGGTCTCAAAATAATTAAAAAAAATTCATTTATTTAATTGGATTTAATTAATTAGACCATATATATCCCAAATTATAACATTTGGCATTTTGAATCTATTTTATCTTGATAATGACATTTATATTTTTTTATGTAAATAAAATTCCAAAATACCACACTGTTTTTAATTTCATTTATATTCTCAAATAGAGTTGAGAATAAGTTTTAAAGAAATCTAAAATTTATTTTTAAAACTATTAATATATTTTTATGGTGTAAATTTATTTTTATTTTTATTAATGTCATAAATACCTGAAATGCTTGCACAATGCTGACAAAGTGCTTCAACAAGAATTAGAAAAATAAAAGAAAAATATTTTGAAAACATAAAAAGTTATATTTTTTTGTATTAACTATGTAATAAAATTATTTTTATGGAAAAATATAATTTATAATTTTTGGTTGAAGATTTTATATTCAAATTACTTTTTTATATTAATGAATTTAAAGTCAAATTAAACTAATAGTGAAAAAAATCACAATAATGATATTTTGTGAAATATTATATTTAATTAAATTATTTAAAAATACTAAATATATTTAAAGTGGACAAGTAGGTTGATAAATTTTCAAAAATTACATCCCTTTTCCATTTATTTTCCAATTGTTTCCTTATAAGTAAATTTATAACCCTTTAATATTGGGAAAGTTGTTACCATATTTAAGGTCAAAACGGGTTCACTGAGGGTTAATGTTAAAAGATAGGGGTTATAATTTCCTAAATACTTTATTAGAACCATTGTTTGTTTTTATTTATACTTTATCCTTATAAACATCTATTAGGAGTCATTTTGATCAATTTTTCTACAAAAGTGTGTTAATAATATTTTAAAACTATAAAGAATTACAAGAGTGCCAGCCACCTAAATTATAAAAGGACACCCCTCATTTCTATTATGTACACCACTTTGACATTTCATCATGAACACAACAAGACCATTTCTATTATAAAAAATCCATATATTCTATTTATAAGTTCTTTCCTTTGTAAAATTCCATTCCAAGGGTCCATTATAAGGGATTTAAATAATTTATACCGAAGAAGTGGCAATCATCTATACTAACTCATTCAAATATATTTCCTCTTATGCATTCTAAAAATCTATGGTAACAATATGTAAATTATAAATCTAGGGGCCTAAATTTACTTAGATGTTATTATGATTATAGGAAAATCAATTTCCATATTTCTTCTATTGTATGGAAAGATAACGAATTTATAATGTGTAAGTACGAATTACCATTTCCACATAGTGATGTAATTTAATTTTCATAACCATTTTACATAGATAGTTATAAATTATAAAACAATGATAATATATGATATTTATTATATAATTATTATTTATGAATTATTATATCATATCTTCCTTCTTACCCGTTATTCAGTTGGAAAATGATAATGGCGCTCATTCGTACGTGTAGATGACCACCTCCACAAAGCAAAGTGATCCTATTTTCATTTATGTTATACATGGATGATAATAAGGATATATTTAATGAATATATATGATATATATGAAATAATAATGTATTTTAAATGTTAATTAATATTTCCCGTTCTTTTTTCACATCAATCGAATAGTGAAAACAAGGTTCATGAGTACGTATGACCAACCATCTCTAGGAATATTGTAATTAATTTTTATATATATACCATTCATGTATGATTATAAATATGTATATAATTAATATTTATTATTTTTATATAATTATTATAATTCTTTAGATAATGGAACCTTGATAAAGATAAAAGGATAGAATGTATTGAAATGATACATATATTAAAAATCAGAGATAACACTAAAAAATGATGATTTAAATATAGTATTATTAATAAAAGGGTGATGGAATACTTTAAGTGGATAATATATGATATTATAAGTACTAAAATTATTCTCTAATATATTTTGAATAAAGTTTAATTTATTATACAAGAGGTTTAAATCACTTTGGAAGCAAGTTGGGCCTCAAGTAAGGGTTTCTCATATCACTTTTGTCTTTGTGTGAAATATGCCATATTCACCAATTTTGTTCTTTTATGTGGTGTATATAATAACCATGAATATATTTTATGAATCTATTTATTAAAATAATTTGGATTTACATATCCATCTAATTTTTTCTATTTCACAAGGGTTTGATTCGAATGTTATTAAAGTGGAAATGGTTTATTTCACAATCTTATTATTAATCAATATTTTGTATGTTTAAGAATACATAGAGGTAATTATTTTTTATTTATATATTAAAACAAATATATTTTCTTATGATATGGTAATTTATTTAAATTAAAAATTTTCATTTCATTTTACTCTCTTAAGTACTCAAGATATCGAAATGATGATTTAAGGAAAACTAACCTTGTTTTTCCTTCAGTCAGGAATATTTCTCTTCAATGACATTATTTTCATTAAAATGTTTTCATGAATGTTTGTAATATTATCTAGTGATTTATTGGATTCATTTTGACATGTTATTGAATTTTTATGAAATAGTTAAAATGTAATCATCTTGTCATTTTTTGAATGAGGTACTTTTGATTTTTTACTGAAAATTTAAAAGGAATCATTTTTAATGTAAAAAACATGAATTGAATTTCCTACCATTATGACCAATCAATATTTTGGAGATTTAATTAGAATTTTACATGGGTACTCCCAAATAATTTTTTGTCCTAATATTTTGGAATCTATTATCTTTTAAATCAGTGATTTCAAAATTAAAAGGGTATTATACTGAAGAAAACTTTTAGTGATATTTTGAAAGTATTTTTATTTATTTTATGATACTTAAATGGATCATATGCTTTACTAAGTATATAAAATAATGATACCATAAAAAATACTCTTTGGAAGGTTTGTGATTAGTTTAATTGTCAAATTTATTGAAATTATGTATTCTAGTTCTTACAATATATAAAATTATTGATTTTTATGCTATTTTGATTAAGCTGTATTGTTTTTTATAAGATGAGTTATTTAGAAAGATTAGGGGACATGTGGGGACCTAAATTTCATAGCCCCTTGATGAATTGGTAGGTCTCATGAGACCGAACCGTTATGGTATTTATCTAAGGCCTTACCCTTTTAAGTAAAATGTATTGGCATGAGGCCTCGATAATAATTTTAAGATGTATGACATTATGCATTCCCTCATGATGAAATTAGTTATTGATATCCATGTTATTATTTAAAAATTTATGATATAACTGGAAAATTTTTAAGTTCATGTGATTAATTATATTAAATTATTTTATCAACAATTATTGTTTCCATTTTATGATTTAAGCACTAGTTATTGATTGAATGGTATGAATATTCAGTTACTTACATTTATATATTGATTAATCCTTATTTAGTCATAATAGATTCCACTATAAGTAACACTTACTAAGTGTTTGAGATCACTGTTATTTTGTTTTCCTTTCAGATATAAAGAATAAATTTTGGAATGGGTTTAAGGATACAAAAATATTAATATTACTATGTTTTATATTTATATTCCATTGTAAATATGATAATCATGTATATATCTAGTTATTTAAGTCTCCTAAATAATTATTTCATTTGTATTGATATTTATTGTATATTATGCTTGTGTAATTAAGTTACCATTAACTATGGGCCACTATAATGGGATTATTTTTATCTATTGTTGTTAATATATATAAAATTTTAATTGTTTTTATTTGATATGGAATCCTTAAGATAGATTGATAGTTCTTATAATGATTATTAACAACCTTTGGGGATATATTTTTGAGTGATTCAAATGGAATCAATCGAATGGATTGATTTTAAGTAGAGGAAGTTGGAAGTTGGTTGAAATCTTAATTCTGAATTTCTATTTCAAAATTATCATTCTATATTAGAACCTATGCTATAAACAGTTGACAGGAATAGATAATAGAGGTAAAATTATCCGAGTATTCAATAAGGGAATAGGATGTAAAAGAAATCGGGGCAATAACCTAAGATCTAGTTAATATCCAAATTTCAATGATTGTGTTATTTATGATAAAGGTAATATTTAAGATCATATTTGTAGATCATCATGGATACATCATGTTTATTGGAGTAAGGAAGTCTGAATACAATGAAGATAATTTTGATGTAAAATTAATAATTTTGATATTATTATTAACTATATTTACATATATTTTTGAAGAAAAAAAAGCAAAATATTCTAATAAAGAAATAATTAAAATTTTATGGTCTTAAACCCATCTAGTATGTCACTTTGCATGTTTTTGAATCCCATGGTGCTCGGAGGAGGCCTAAAAAAGTTTTGGAGGTGTTCTATAACTAAAATATGGATACATGAAGTATTCACGATGTGTAAGGATTTCAAATTGTAAATGTGAGGTCTACAACTTATATAAGGCTGGATCACATAGTGCTTCATGATATGAAATAAATCATGGTTAAATGGTTTTAGAAAACACATTTTTTGGAAAGATTTAAAAAATATATACTTTCACAACACGATCAAGTTTCATGGCATGAGAATTTCTTGTACAATGCAGCTTTATAAGCTATAGTGCCTTGGCTTTTCCAAAACCCAATGGATATCTCTCGATTTATAGGCAATCTACATTCCTCTCTCCAGGTTATTTGGAATACCTATGATGGGGATCGATTCTCATACTTCTGTATTCAATCCATAGTGATATGAGTTATTTTATATCTATTCTTATGTAGTTATTTCAAGTGGATCTTCCCACTTCTTCTTTCCATTCGATGGAGGTTTCTATCTATTGGTCAGATGAATTTTTCATGGCATTTTTGGTGCAGTTATGGAACAACATACTTGGAAGGATACAAATTCTTGTGATATGGGTGTCTGGGATCTACAATGTTGGTCTATTCTTGGGAGAAGAATATTGATGCCTTTGAGGTAGTGGATTCATTGAATCTAATAATTAATTACATTCAATAGTATATTTAGCATTGTTTGTCCCCTGAGATTGAAATATAATTAACAAAAAAAAACATTAAACCAAATGAATAAAGAATTGGTTAGCAACCTCCGGTCAAGTTGTTTCACTAGTGCAAAAAATGTTTTTTAAGTCAGTTATTTTTTTATTTTTAGGTCAGTTTTTGTCCTATATTATTATAGAAGATGTTATAAATATTGTTTTTTACATTGGTTATTTTAAAACCGACATAAAAAACATAAATATGAAGTGTTTTTTACATTGGTTCCTAAAAACCTGACATGGAAAACGATTCAAAGTCATCATTTATTACGTCGTTTTTTTAAATAATAGACGTGGTATATAGTTTATTACATTGGTTATTACATAAATGATGTAATAAACTATGCCTATGAAGCATTTTTTAAGCAATTTAACAAAAAACTGACGTGAAAAACAACTTTATTACATCGGTTAATTTTATAACCGACGTGATAAACCAGTCTACGGAGCATTTTTTCACATCGGTTATTGTTTAACCGATGTGAAAACATACATACTACATCAGTTATAAAATAACCATTGTAAATGACAATTTTTTTTAATAAAACTCTTCAACCATTACTATAATTTACCAAATAAGACCCGAAACAAGTAGAAATCTGACCAAAACCAGACCAAAACCAGACCAGAATACATACCAGAAAAACATTATAACTAAACCAAAACAAGAAGAGTCAAAGCAAAGTTAAACATTCACATACATAACATTCAAAACATACAATATCAAATAAAAAAACCTAATACCCCATAGATGGCCCCCGACCCCCATGGACAGCCCCCACCCCCTTGGACACCCTCCCACCCCTAGAAACCCCCCACCCCTGGACATCCCACCACCCACTCAGACTCCCCTACCCCCATGGACAACCCCCCACCCCCTGGACACGCCTTACCCTCCTGGACACCCTCCCAGCCCCCTAGACAGTCCCCCACACCCCTGGACACCATCTAACCCACTGGACACCACCCCACCCCACTAGACAGTCCCACCCACCAGGACACCTGCCCACCCCCTGGACACCCCCACCCACTAGACACCCCACCCCTATCGACACCCTCCCACCCTTAGAACACACCCCAACACTTGGACACCCGCCCATCCCCTGGACACCCTCCCACCCCTGGACACCCCCACCCCTTGGACACCCCATACCCCCTTGGATAGCCCCCACCCCTATACACCCTCCCACACCCCTATACACCCCTCCATCCCCTGAACAACCCCCACCCCCTAGACACCCCCAGACAGCCGCTCCACCCCCTAGACACCCCCACCCCCTGGACACCCCTACCCCCCTGGACACCCCCAACCCACTGGACACCCTCCAGACACCCTCCCACCCTTAGAAAACACCCCACCCCACTAGACACCCTCCCACCCCCTAGAAAACCCCACCCCTTGGATAGCCCCCACCCCCTGGACACCCCCTGATAGCCCCCAACCCCCCAGACACCACCCCACCCCACTAGATAGCCCCCCACCCCTGGACACCCTCCCACCCCTTACCCCCTTAGACACCCTCCCACCCCAAGCCACAACCCGACCCCACCCCCCATAGACAGCCCCATGCCTTGGACACCCTTAAACCCTGGAAATCCCCCACCCCCTGGACACTACCCCACCCCACTGGACAGCCCCCACCCCTGGACACCCTCCCACCCCCTAAACCCTTAGACACCCTCCCACCATCTAGACACCAACCTACCCCCCATGGACAACCCCTTGGACACCCCTACCCCATTGAAAACCCCATTGGACACCCCCACCCCCATGAAACCATTACTATGATCTACCAAAGTATGAAACATGTAGAAGCTAGACCAAAAGAAGACCAAAACTAGACCAGAATCCATACCAGAAAACATCAGAACTAGACCAAAAAACGAAGAACTAGAGAAAAATTAAATATTCACATATATAACATTCAAAACATAAAATTTCAACTAAAATACCAAAATATAACCAAAACAACTACCAAATACACAATTATAATTAAAGTATTCAAAAATACTTTTTACACTACAAACATATTAAAATCCAATCAAACCTATAAAATAATTTGACCATTCCACTTGTAAGTGTTTTAACTCTTGATAACTATAGGGTTGATGGTTATCAAATAGCTAAATATTAAAAGTACAATAGTTAACATGTATAATGAATAAGTAAAATAAAATATTATGGAAAATTTTATAAAGAAATCTTACCAGGTAAAACTTCACAAGTGTTCCTGTCATAATTATTTCATACATAAATCTTAACATATAATATCTGAATTCGATGACACCTTGTTGTTCATGAAAATTATATTTAAATGAGTGACAATTCAAAATATCATTTTTATATAATACATCCAAAAGTACAAATTATAAATGGATATTTACCCTTTATTTTACATATTTTATCTTGGCACTCTTTTTCTTTGTGTTTTTTTGAAAGTAGACCCAGCCACTATTAGAAAATAATACGAATGGGATAAATTTAAAATTCATTATAATATAAACAACTATTTTGAAATTGAAACTTACTTTTCCAACATATTCTTAAAAATTCCCCGCACATCTCCATGGATAGATCGTATCCAATAAAGTATTTTCACCCTTGAAAAAAACACCTAACATCCAATGATCACTTATATAAAAGAAAATTTAAGTTTAGTGGTTTTTTATGTTAAAAGATAAATAACACTTTTCTAGATATATGTTTCATACCTCTCACAAAAAGGCATCATCCATCACTATGTGATTATATTATGTTCAAATATTTCAACAATATAAAGTGCTATTTATTCATCATCCAATGCATGTGTTTCAAGGGAAATAAAATGAGTGTCGATGAATCCATATACCTATGTCTTATGATTCATCTCACACATGTTATAAAGTTACATAATACAAACTAGACAAAATTATACATTTTAAATAAATATAATGTAGGGAAATGTTTTAAGACTTACATGGAAAAAATACTCACCACGTTGATGCCCAACTTATCTCCAGTAAAAACTCCATGATATCATTTTTCATAATCCCCACATTTATTTCACATCCAAAAACATGTGCTTCTAATGGAAACTCATAATGATATGAAAACAAATTTGAATATCCTGACAATCTGTCAAGACTACTAGAATTTGTATTTGATTTCATAGGCATTTGTCTTTGTTGTTGTATATAAAATATTTCTTTATATTTGAGGTATTCATGTAAAAATAAATATAAAAATATATTAGTTTTCAAATGTTAAAACAAAATTAATAAAAACTAAAATAAAAGATATAACATACATACCACTATGGTAATGAGTCGCAGAAGTCTAGATGGACAAACTAAAAAGTGGTTGATACTATGTCCCACTATCATCACCTCATCTATAGGTAATGGTACTCGAGCTAATCTATCTATAATATTCTGTACAATGACACAATTATTCTCTACCTCTAACTGTTGATGATGAAATGTATCTCCTATACAATATACTAGCTCATATGCAACTATTTGATGGTGAGGATCATCAATGATCAACTCACAATAAGTAGGAAGCTGTGGTGGAGGAGTAGGATAAAAAATGGGGTCCGCAGCCTGAGGTGGGGGAGTGGGAGCTACTGGAGAAGGTGGATGATAAATAATGGGGTCTGTAGGGGGAGGCATAAGAGTGGGAACTATAGTATAAAATTGACCTTGCATGTCTGCAAACATAGATTGTACCGATGATCTAATCTTTTCCTCCATCGTCACATTAATATTTTGAAATTCAACCTCCAAGGATTCTTTTTTTGATAAACACCCCCAATGGAAGAAGTTTAAAAACATGGAAACACTTTTCTTACCAATACACCTGTCATATATCCTTGTACAAGACTGGGGTGTTCTGGTTTTCCCAATGCTGTGGATAAAATATCCTGCCTCCCAGCACCTATAAATACCCCATATGTGTTATGATCCTCAAGAGAATCCTATATTAATTAATTTAACATTTCCATAATGATTCAAATTATATAATGAATATAATTAACTTAAATAAATAAAATAAATATCTTAAAATCCTCTCAACTACAATTCTCGATTCTTGCAAAAGATATTGCCCCTTTTTTCTCATACAAGCTATCTTCAATTTTTTCAGGTCTAGATGGAGGGGATGGAGGGGAAACCTCTCCAGAACTTGAAGACTCAACTCTCAGTTTTCGTAATTTTTCCGCTATCATTTGTTCTTCTAATAATGTATACCCTCCCCGAGATAAATTATGAGGGTATACATTTTAAGATCGGATTTCCTAAGGAGATTTCCTTGTTTTCTGTAAATTAAGAATAATAAATCATTAACAAAACATTAATAAAATCTTTTATATAAGAAAGCTTATAAAATTTTGCATTTCCTTTACCAGAAATGAATATTTTCTTCTACTTTCAACAAATTATCTCCATGAGTCTTAATCTATGAAATGATATATATGACATGGATGTTCATGATTCCTAGGACCAAAAATGAAATTAGATGTGAGGGTTGATTTGAAATCACTCCATCTCCTAGCATATAATGATAAATACTTCTTCCTGACTCCTATAATGTTTGGAATATCAAATGTCATCTGATAAAGAATAGGTAAAACATATTATACTAGAAAAATTTAAAGATTAGTCAAATAGTAGAAAAAGATCTTACCAAAATCATCTCCCAAAACTGAGATATTATCACATTTTCCACACTTCTCCAATCATCATACTAAATTATTACTTGGATTTTACCCTGAGTTGATACAACACTCTTTAAATCTTTTTCATTTGGACCTCTAGGAATATCATTCTCATCAAACTCAATAAGTATCCTCTCGTCTTGGCTATGGGCATGTGATAATTTTGGTAACCGTGCGTAGCTATTTTTACCAACTATTGAACTCTTCTTTTTCATTATGGGATCACATGATAAATATTGGGGAACATCCAGAGGAGCATTTGAATGTTCCTCCCCAGAGGTATGATCATGATGCTCATCTCCAGAATCATGTGGTTGATCAACTAATTGATCTATCATCATCTTTCAAATCAAAAAAGTAAATATTAGTTCACAAACACACAAATTCAAATATTACAATACTAATGTAAACAAAAAATAGAAAACAAAACTAAGTTACGTAATAGTAAAAATTGGTAAATATTGTAAGCATGTTAAACAATGGTAAATATTGTAAACACGGTAAACATGGTAAGTTACATAAAGGTTAACTTTGGTAAACAATGGTAATCATGGTAAACATAGTAATCCTGGTAAAGTAATTTTCATTCTACAAAATCAATATATATGTAGGTTATGTAATGGTAAACATGATAGACTAAACTAAAAAAATTAAAGAAAAAAAATTCTACTTATTTTTTTCATACACATTTTAATAAAGAAAAAAATTAAAATATATAACATTTTATGAAAATAATAAATGTAAATAAGAAATAAACATATGTTACTTGTAATATTATGAATTTACAAATGGATAGTATTCCCAAATTCATTCTCCATGATTGTTCTTTATGGAACAAACCATGTCTTTAACATGCTCATCATTATTTTATGTTAATCATTCCATGGAAGTAGGTATCTCTCATAAATTAGAATCTTCATCAAGTTGATCCTCACCAACATATTTCTTTTAACTTGTAAATCAACAGACCACAACATATCTTATTAATCAACTACATAGAAAATATTTTTTTCATGTGTTTCCATTATAAAAGAATCAGTTGTGTCTTTCAATCTATTTAGATTAACAACTGTCATTCCAAATTCACAGTGTCTGACACTGTTGTTATTGATAAATCATTTGTAGTTAAAAACAAGAACATTAATTTTAAATTAAATGACCTCCCATATTTCTTCAATGACTCTACAATATGCACTTGATGTAGAAATTGGGTTTTTGTCTTTAGAACTAAAAAAATACATTGCTTCTGCAAACACCAATACACCACTATTATGAAATGCAGTTCTGTAGTCCTGAGATTTCATATAAAATGTATAGCCATTAATTTCATACCCATACCATGTTATCACATTTAAACTTAGACCACCCACTAACCTTCTTAATTTCTCTGATACATCTGATCTACAAATCAAGGTGTTTTTAGACCATGGAAAAAATGTTTTGTTGTGCTCATTCAAAATCCGCATTTTTTTCTTCTTTGCATGACATTATTTCAAATCATTAATATGCAATGTGATATACGGTTGACCATCAGCCACATTATTCATGATGTATATTTCTACCTTCTTCATCTATTCAGCTGACAACTATTTGACTTTCAATCCATTAATCCCATTTCCCTCATTATTAACTCATTCAAGGTGAGATAGATGCAAAACTATGTTCTCCACCATATCCAAGTTACTCTTACAAAACTCCACAACCTCCTTAGAAATATATTTTTCAATAATGGAGGCTTCAGGTCGATATGAATTCTTAACATACCCCTTTAATATTTTCATATACCTTTCAAAAGGATACATCAAAAAAGATATAATGGTCTACAAAGCATTATTTCTAGAACCAGATGAATCATTAAATGCACCATTATATCCAAAACATATGGAGGAAAATACATCTCCAATTGACAAAGTATATAAATTTCATTTTTTTCCAAAATGTTCAAAGCATTCAAATCAGTCACCTTATTAAAAATTGAATTGAAAAAATAACACAACTTCATTATAGTCTTTCTGACATGAATGTGCAATATTCCACACAATTCAACTGGTATAATTGTTTGCATCATGACGTGAAAATCATTAGATTTCATACCTATCAACTTCAACTGTTTCAAAGAGACAAAATTTTTAACATTTGAAGAATAACCATGAGGCACTTTGATATCAAGAAGACACTGAAAAAAGATAATTTTCTCCCTCTTGGATAATGTATGACAATACAGGGTAAGAAATGTTCATATTTCATTAGAAGTGGGAGCTAACACCAAATGTATTTCCAATTATAGTAAGTTTAATCTTGCATTCAACCCATCTTTAGTCTTTCCATTAATATCTAACAATGTTCCAATCAAACTGTCATAGATATTCTTCTCCATGTGCTTGACATCAATATTATGTTTAATATCATGATATCTCCAATATGGTAGATCAAACAATATTGTCTTTTTCTTCCAAATATTTCAATTAGTACCAGATTTATGTGTCTTTCCAAATGTCACAAAAAGGTTTTACACCCTCTCAAAATACACATCAGGGAATAAATTTTTTGGAAAAATATCAAATTCTTATGATCCATTGAATACCTTTTTTAATCTTATATACGAGTGATCAATAGTAAAAAACTTTCGATGAACCATGTATACTGTTTTCCTCCCATTATGCAATTGACAATATGAAGTCCATTGTTCACAAATTGGACATGCTTTATGCCCCTTAACACTACATCCAGACAAATTTTCATTTGATTGGAAATCATTTATAGTGAACATAAGCACTTCATACAGTTGAAGATATTCTATTTTATAAGAATCATACACCCTAATACCATCCCACCATAAAAGTTTCAAATCATCAATCAATGGTGAAAATAAAACATCAATATCATTTCTGAGTTTCTTCAGACCAGAAATCATTATACTCAACATAACATATTTTCACTTCATACAAACATTAAGAGAGAGGTTGTAAATTACTAATAAAATAGGACTTGAACTATGTGTACTACTGAGAATTCGGTATGGATTCATTCCATATTTGCGCAACCGAAGTCTGAGATTTCTAATTTCATTTTCAAAAGTAGGATATTTTTCATCAATTTTCTTCCATTGTGGACAATTAGCTGGATTATGTATTTTTCCATCACATATATGCTCATCAGGATGCCATCTTAACCTTTTTTCATCATGTGAATTAGTAAATAAATTTTTCAAATGATAAATTATCGAAAGATACCAAAATACCTTGGTAGGGATCTCTGTAATCTCTACATCAGCCTGTGATTTTTCTTTCAACTAATACTGTGATGTCCACATTTAGGACACTCTGAAAAAAATTAATATTCCTTCCTATATACCATATAATCATTTGGACAGGTAGGTATTTTCTTATATCCCAATCCCATCGGGAATAATATTTTCCTGGCCTTATAATGTGAATTCGGAAGATCGTTGTCTTTTGGAAGAATGTCTTTCTATAATTTTAGTAGCTTTGTAAAACTTCTCTCACTCAATCCATGTTTCAACTTAAGGCTAATCAATCTTAACACCCCCAACAAAACCGAAAAAACCATACAATCAGGATACAATGGTTTTCAGCATCACCATATAGATGCTCAACTATCGGTTCTATCTCAATTTGTTCTGCTGTAATATCACGAATCATTTCTTCAATTCCATCAGAGTTACCATCTTGAAAATCATCACCATTAGTAGATCTAACATTTTGTATAGTTTCACCATGAAAAATTCAAGGGCGGTAACTCAGATGAAAAAAATGAAAAATTTTATGATCTTTGATCTCTCTAATTTTTAACTTCTTTATATTCAAACATTTCAGGCATGGAAAAAAATGTCACTGCTTGGAACATTTTGTTTAGAAAATTTCAAAAAGGTATCAACACCTTCCTCATATTCATTACTCATTCGATGTGACGTAATCCAACATTGACTCATTATTATTTATAAAAAATATCAAAATTATAAATCTTGTTAAGATAAGAAAATTTTAAATTTATATGAAAAATATCATAATTTGAATGTAATTATTTTTTGAAATATAAAACAAATATATGTGTATTTGAAAAAGATTTGCATGAAAATAATTTTAACAAGATAATATAGTTAGATTTAACAGTTTTAAATTAATCATGGATACTTTTTTCTTATGGTACACAATGAATACATCCTGGTGAAAATGGATACTAAATTTACCATTGTGTAAACAAGAAATGTGAAGTACAAATATTAAAATATATATTCATTCACTACTGAAAATTACACCCATCCCAACGATTTGAAACCATTAGGATAACCCCAGAAATTGTTGGGATAGAATATCCCAATGACTTCACACACTGTTTGGATATAAATACCAACAGTTCAAGAACTGTTGGTATACATGTTGTACAACATATAATCTATTCCAACAGTTTCATGGAAACTATTGGGATATATATATACACTAATGGATCAAGAACCATTGGCATATACTCTGTAGTATATAATCTATTACAATGGGGTGTGGGTGGGGGGGGGGGGCTGTCCAGGGGTGGGGGCTGTTTATGGGGGTGGGGGTGTCTAGGGGGTGTCCAGGGGGTGGGGGTGGTGTCCAGGGGGGGTGAGGGGGATGTTCAAGGGGGTAGGGGTAGTCCAGGAGGGTGGGGGTGGTGTTTAGGGGGTGACAGGGCTATCCAACCACCTACCCCCTTAGACAGCCCCTCACCCCTAGACACCACCCCCACCCCCATGGACACCCCCTAGACACCACTACTGCCTTGGACAACCCCAACCCCCTGGAAAAACCCCTCACCCCTCTGGACACCCCACCCCCCTTGGACACCCCTACCCCATTGGAAAACCCCCTCACCCCCTGGACACCACCCCCACCCCACCCACCCACAGGACACCCCTACCCCTTGGATAGTCCCCTCCCCCCTAGACACCACCCCCACCCCCTTAGACATCCTTGGACCCCCCCTTAGATAGCCCCACAACCCCTAGACACCCCCACCACCATGGACCACCCCCAACCCCCTAGACAACCCCCCAGACACCCCCACCCTCCGGACACCCCCTACACCCTTAGACAACCCCCTCACCACTATAAAACCCACTACCTGGACACCCAATACCCTCTTGTAAATCCCCCTCACCCCCAGGACACCCCCCTTGGACAATCCCCACCCCCTGGACAGACCCCCACCCCTCTAGACACCCCCACCCCTGGACACCCCTAGATACCCCCTACCCCTTGGATAGCCCCCTCACCCCCCTGTACACCACCCCCTAGACTCCCCTACCCCCTTAGACTACCTATAACCCCCTTGAACACCACTACCCCACCCCTGTGGACACCCCTACCCCCTTGGACAACCCCCTCACCCCCATGTACGCCACCCCACCCAATTGGGAACCCCATGGACTCCCCCCTCCCCCTTAGAACCCCCACCCCTCTAGACACCCCAACCCCCTGGATAGCCCTTCCACCCCTGGACACCCCCACCTCCTTAGACACCCCCCTGGACACCACCAACCTCTTGAACAACCCCCAACCCCTGGACAACCCACCCTCCTAGACATCCCCCACCACCCCTGGAAACCCCAACCCCCCTGGACACCCCTTATCCCCCTAGACACCTCTACCCCCAGTAACATTCCCCTCACCCCCTGGACACCCCCACCCCCTGGACACCACTACCCCCTTGGAAATCCCCCTCACCCCCTAAACACCCCCAACCCCTTGGACTCCCCTAGACACCCCCACCCCCTTGGACAACCCCCACCCCTGGACCCCCCACCCCCACCCCCACACACATGATAGTACACACACACGCAATGATAGAACTCACAAAAATCGTAAACTTGTGGGATATCACTTCCATGGTTTATTTTACAAGAAAAAATTTTAGCATGGTATAAAAACACTATCAAACTTACCCTGAAAGCAAGAACAAAGATAGAAGAATAACATCTCAAAATAAATGTTTAGGGCATCATAGAAAACCAAAAATGAAACTAAGGTGTGTGAGGCTTACTTGAAAGTTACGAGTCGACCTGATAGAGTAGGTGAAAATAAAGATGATGAATGATGTTGTCAAAATGAAGTTGAAGGGAAAGACTTAGAATAATCCTTTCTAGGTTTTCCATGTGAGAGAGATGAGTTGCAGGTCACCCAATCGAAGAAAATAGAATGACAGAATATGGGGCATAACAAATCATTTAAATCATTATCATGTTAGTTATTTAATAATAAACGTGATAAAATATTTTTTATGTTTATAACGTCGGTTATTTAATAACCAATGTAGAAAATTCTTTTCCACATCGGTTATTTTATAACCGACGTGATAAAGCACCCAGATTCAATATTTCATTTCGGTTATAAAATAACTGACGTGATAAATCTACCCTCAGTTTTTTTACATAGATTATTTTATAACCAATGTCAAAAATCGATTCTTGTCGATTTATCACATTAGTTATAATATAACCAATGTGATAAAACAATTGTTCCCACTTTTCATGTCGGTTATATAGAACCAATGTGAAAAATGCTAACGTGTTAAATGTTTTTTTCACTAGTGATTCTTTATATAATTATAATAGTTTTCCCTTTATTTTTATAGAGTGTATTTTATCTATGTTATTTATTTCGGCATGTTTTTTATGCAATTTATTTTCATTTTTATCCTGATAGAAAATATTAAAGAACAAAAATCTAGAATTAATTGATAATTAATTGGATGGTGAATAAAGAGGCATTTTAATGAATCTGGTGTTCGTTTTAATCTAATAATGATCAAATTTATGTGATTATTCATATTTAATTGAATTTTTAATTCCATGTATTGATGGAATTTGATAAATAATTTTAATCATGTAATTACTTTTTGATGAAAACTATTAAAAGAATGTTAATGAATTGTAATTAGAAAAGTTTTTTGAAATTGGATTATATATGATGAGAATCATGTTTTTATTAATGGTTTAATAAATATTGTAAATTTTATAGTTTTTGGCCATAGGTTTAACATATTTGGAACCTATGAATAATTAATTAGTTAATTTAAAATGGAATAAGAAATATTTTTGTGATACATATAATATCTACGTTCTGAGTTACATGTACTCTTGAGAAGGGTGAGCCCCTTGAGTTTGGAGCCATTAGATCTCATTTGTGTGTGAAGATTATATTCCTTGTTTTAGGGAATTGATTTCCCTTTTTTGGTTTGGATTTTTTCTTTCATGTTGTTTTTGTGATGTTCTTTAGATGTGAGATTCACTATGCAATGTGATATTGGGATGGGAGGACCAAATGTGATATGATATAGGGATTGATGTACCTGAGATGAATGATGTGATATGGGGTGGGGAATCCCAAAATATACGGTAATAGTTGATTCCTATGATTGTGAGATACACCTGGATATGCATGTGGGTGTCCATGATGACACTAGAGATGATGGAATGGATTGAATCCAGGCTTACTCATTGATGTAAGAATGAGAGATGGGATTTTCAATTATGAATCTATTTAATGGTCAAGGGATGTGATGGGTTGTGGTTATTTCAAAAATATGTATTACGAAAATATAGTATCCAAAAAATTATTAAAGTTATGGTGTGTATAGGTAGTGGTGGATTGTGGTATCTTACTTAGTGTGAGGGCTATATTGGGTTGAGGTATAATACTTGATGTATGATATATATAATAGAAGTTGTGATGGATCATGGAAACTAATTGGTTACAATGTGTTGTGATGTGATATGAATAATTTGACAATGTTATTCACATGGTGCATTTTGGGATTCCTTTCCCATGAGTCTCTGGGATGGCTTATTTTGGAGAGAGATGGTTCAGGATGTGCGATGTTGGGGAAGAGGAGAAAAATATTGGGGAACCGAGAGGGGATACCCTTGATGTTTCATTATTATATTATATTATCTATAGTATGAGATACTTGGGGAGAGTTATCCACAGTCAAGATGATAAATTAGTATACCTATTTAGGTGATGATTTAGTTTCACTATTTTAAAATTTTCATTAGCATGGTTTCTTTATATTTTTCATGAGAGTCTTTTAGGAGTATCCTAATGAGTATACTGGTATTCTTACCCTAGATATATATAAACTATTATTCAATTCATCTAGATAAGTATGGAGATGAGGATGAGTATTACTAGATTTTATTTTTGTGAGAGAAATTTGGACTTCGTGGTTGTTGTCTTCCTTACCTTTTGGTAGATATAGTTTTCCTTTCATTTGTTATAGTACTATATTAAATTGGATTTATAAACCTGGGATTTATTAAATATTTGTTTTAGAAGGTATATATTGGTGTATATGCCTTATCTCTCTCTTCTTTGTTCTCACTTAGAGGGTAATTTCTCCCATATGTATTTTTATTATACCCTTGGTGCTTTTTGAAAAACTAGGGCCTACTAGTGACACGACTCAGATATTCTCTATGTCCCTTATCTCATTTTTGTCCTAAGAGAAGAAAAATTGGTGGGAGTAGGCCATGAAAGAGTGGTATAAAATGTTAATGTTGTGGAATAAGATGGATTTTAGAGTTAGATGTAGGTTAGATTACATGGATTGGTAGAGAAACAATGTTATATAAGTTTAATAATCAATGTAAATATGAGATACTGGCTGAGATAGGGTAATTTAACGACCCCTATTATCTGATGCACTTACCTTTATGTTTATTAATCCTTATAAATTAAGTGATAAAAGTTACAGTGTAGAAATATGTTAAAGAATCACGAATCATTGTTTTTTGTGCTTGTTTTTGAAATGGGTAGACCTTAGGGTAGGATATAACATTAAAATGATAATTAATTAATTATCAATATTTTATATTCTAGTTCTATGAGATCAAATAATTTTTTATTTTTATAGGCATTTCTCTAAGTTGACGTCATTATTAGGTTCTCACCAATGATGTTCAGAAGGATGTGCCAGCATAACTCTATATAGTGGAGGTTGATGTTGATGTTACTTGGAGGAATATACTCTAAGAGTTTTAATTAGAGATTTTATAAAAGTATGGGGGATCCATTTCAGATTCAGTTATAGAAGACTGGTCAAATGAGGTTGAGATAACTTTAAGTTTGACCCATTCTTAGAAGGATCACGAGTTTTCATTTTATATAGAATTTTTATGTGGAGTAGCAAGGACATGGTTTTTATTATTCATAAGGGACCATGATGCGTTGGAAGTCCCATGGAATAATTTTCTAGACAATTTCCAAAAATTGTTCCATTCATTGACCATAAAGGTAGTCAATCACCCATATTTACTTACCCTTTGATAGGTGAGTTCCAGTGTTCAAATGTTTGGGATCCATTTCAGTACCTTTTTTACATATTCTTCAAACCTATATCCACTTAAAGAAACTTGGGTGAGAAATTTTGAAGAGTCTTTTCTTCTAGAGATCTAGTGATAGGTCACCCCATTGATGCTAAATACATATCTTGAGGTGTTTTAGAGATCATATGTTATTGATAAAAAACTAACAAGAACCATATTTTCATAATATGAGTGTCTTTAGGATTTATCTTGAAGAATATATGTTGTCTAGGGATCCCATTTTCCTAGACATAAGTTGTTTTGATCATCCGGTGGTATGTACTAGACCTCCTCTCATTTATCTAGGGTTGGAGGACCTCATAACTATGCTAAGGGATTAGATATGTGTATTTATTATAAATTCAAATGTCATCAGTTGTGAGAGTTCCCAAACTCTCCGAGTAGTCATCATGAACCAAGTTCCCCACTTCAGGTTCCTCATTTGAGATAGTTTCAACCAAGACAATAGTAGAATGGAATTCTAGTTTGAGATCAGCATAGATGATATTTTTCAAGACTAGTAAATTCTTGATATGGTGATAATACATAGAAAGTAGATCATGTTCATGTAGGTGGTCATCAATTGTGTTATAGATTCCATGGTGTTGGTCGTGGCCAACTTCATGCTTTAGTGTTTCCACCACTTGGTGAGCCAGATGTAATTCAAGGTAGCCTTTTCTTTTCTTTTTCTACACAGGTGCATGATTATTTTGATTCAGGAGTGACATGATCCTTTATATCACCTACCCTCATCCATGACTTAGGACATTAGGTAGATATACTTCTAGTTCCCTTGGCGCAGACTACACCAGTAAGAGATCGAGCATACTTGTATGAAGTATCAAGAGACAATGAGTTAGTATTGGGGAATCACCTCTCTTAGGGATACATTATATGTTTATAGATACATCCATATGAAATCATCCTTGGCATGTATTTATTTTATTTTGTGTTAGATATTTTGGATTTATTCAAGAGGTAGGTTATTTTCTATGATGTTGATGGAGAGAAAACAATGTTTTTTGGGGAAAGTAGACCCTTATAGGGGTCTGAGGAATGTTCCATCCATATATTCCTTGGTGGATGAGATGATTTTGAGTTCATAATAAGGTCAAAAATTAGTGTTTTATAGGGTTTTAAAAGAGTACCTTGATGTCTTTTTATAAAAGGACATAGTGTTTCCCTATATATAGGACATTGAGTTTGGGATCAATCTTTAGCCAAGCATGTCTTCTATCTTGATGTATGTATATAAGATAAAACCTTTTGAGTTGCAAGATCATTGGATACTACTTGATGATCTGTTGTAGTGAGATTTTCTATGCCCAAGTGTGTCAACTTTGGGTGCACCCATTTTGTTTTTGAATAATTATAACATAATTTTGTGCCTTTGTATTGATTATTATCACTTGAAAATCGATAATTTATTACTTATTAGATCAGGTTAATGGAGAATGTTGGTTCTTGAAAATCTATTTATAGTCAAGATTTCACCATATGCTGGTGAAGGATGAGGATATTCAGAGGACAACTTTCTATTGTCTTCATGAGAATTATGAGTTCATCTGGATTCTAGTAAGTGTGATAAATGATAATTCCATGATCACAGGGTTGATGAATAAAGTGTTCAAAGAGTTACTAGATATGTTCAAGATGGTTTTATTTTATGAAATCCTTGTGTACTCCACATCTGAGTAGGAGAATCGAGAGCATCTGCAAGGGGTTTTAAGAGTTTCTCATCATGAGTAGTTTTCTGGGATGTTGTCGAAGTGTGAGTTATGGGATAGTGGAGTTAATTTCATGGGTAATTATATGTTACAGGTGGGAGTATGAATGGATCAATTAAAGATATATGTGGTTGTTTTTTATATTCCCTAATACAGTGGAATATGTGCAAAGTTTTCTTGCTCTGAAAGGATATTATAGGAGGTTTGTAACTAATTTCTCTTAGGTTACGACTCCTATGATAGACTTGATAATAAACAATCATTCATAATTTTGGATCAAATATTATTAGGAAGCTTTCAATTTCTTTATGGATAATTTTTTTAGTGCCCCAGTCCATTTTTTCCAGTAAAATGAGTTCCATTTTTTTATCTGTGATGTTTCGTGTCTTATCTTTTACATTTTTTTGATGTAGTAGAGATAAATTTTATTTATAATGGGTTTCATCATTTATTATTCGAAGAGACTAAAAATTCAACCCATGATATTGAGTTAGTATAAGTTGTGTTTACTTTGATGTTGTATAGAAATTAACTTATTGATGTGTATTGTGTGGTTTTTACTAACCATTGGATTCTGAGGTATGTCTTCTCCCAGTGTGAATTGACCCTGTATCAGTGTTAGTTGAGGGAATTCTTGGAGGTTTGTGAATCTAAGATTTCATATATACTAGGAAAGGGATATTTTGAAGCTGATGTTCTAAGAAGGAAGTCACATAGTGATTCCATGCACGAATCTAGAGATTCCTAGAGAGTGATGGTAGAACTCTCAATGATAAATCTAGATATGGTAGTGGATGGAAGCAAAGGTAATATTTTATAGATAATGGTGCATTATTATTTGGTTCATTAGGTGGAGGATTTCCAGCTAGGGGACTCTATGGTGGAGTTCAGGGGGGGGGGAGTAAGTTGTTTTTTAAAATTCCCCTTATTATTGGTATGATGATATAAAACACTTTGTGTTGTTCTGTGTATGGATTTTCATTCCTTTAGAAAAGTGTGGGATGATTATCTATGAGTTTTATAGATCCCCTATAGTGCTGCATTATAGTGTGAAAAAGATGTACCAGGCTTTGAGATGTTAGTTTTAGTGTCTTGGATTGAAGTGTGTAGTTGCAGAGTTTGTTCTCAATATTTGGTCTTCAAGAAGGTGAAGGATGAACACTATATATCCCACGGTTTTCTCAAGCCAATTGATGTTCCCCAGTGGACATGGGAGAACATCATGATATAACTCATTACTAGTTTCACTCTAGATCAATGATTATATGATGCTATATGGGTGATTGTGGATCATATGAAAAAATCATCCCACTTTATACAAATAAGCGACTTGAACTCGATGGAGGTTTTGTCAAGATAGTATCTGGAAGAGGTAGTGGGACTCCATAGAGTTCTAAGGATGATCAATTCTAATCAAGATTCTAATTTAACCTCTAGGGTGTGAAGAGGTTTCTAACATGATTTTGGATCTCAGTTATGCCTTAGAACTTATTTTCCACAATAGATAGATGATCAGATCAAGCGGACCATCCAGACTCTTGAAGGCATTTTTCACTCTTTTTTCTTGGATTTTGATTTATTGTGGATGAGGCACCAATCTTTGGATGAGTTATCTTAGAATAATATTTTTTACTCATCCATTAGTATGAAACCATTTGATACTTTGTACAACTGACCATTATGGTTTTTTTGTGTTAGATCGGGGCCAGAGAGGCAATAATTCTCCATATAGAAATAGTAAAAAATACAGAAAATATGGTCTCGGTAATTCGTGAGATGATGAAGGAGAAAATTATCATAATAAATCTTATGATGATTATAGGAGGACTCCTCTTGAGTTTAATGTTAGATATCACATGTTCCTGTAGGTGATTCCTCATGGTGGAAAGAAAAGGATTGGTCATGGGAGGAATCATTATCCTGAGATTATTGGGCCTTTAGATCTATTTTCCCTTGTTAGAGCAATGTAATATCAAATACCACTCCCCCATATATTAGTAGAATACATAATGTCTTTTACACGTATTAGCTCTATCATTATCTTCATGATGACTATAATTTCATCTATTTGTGCGAGATAGATGTGGATATTGATATAACCTTTGAGAAGCAACCATTGGAGATCCAAGACTTCTTAGGGAATGTGTTACATAGGCATGATATTACCTTGGTTTATTTATTATGGATACATAGTGGAATGAATGAGAGTACCTAGTAATATGAGATTCATATGAGAACTCATTACCCTAAGGTGTTTTTTGTTTAACTCTTATATAATAATATTGTTAGTCTTTTGAATGTTGGCATTTCTAGTTTATGAGATGGTTTCCCCTTGTTTAATTTTGGTAAACTTACTCTTTCATGAGAGGTATCTACCATGGTAGAGTGTTTGAGAGCTGTTTGTTAATATTTCATGGTATCATGTTGTTCCTATTATGGGGTTTTTGAGATCCTGTGATATAAACACCCTTGATAGGTATCTCATGACATGGATGTTTAGATGACCCCATTTTAATTTTTTAATTTGTGTTTATTTGGATTCATGAGGATGAGGATTTTCTGAGAGGTATCTAATATATGGTCCAAGATCCATCTAGTCTGACCCATTTCATGTTTCCAAAGACTATGGTGTGCATAGAGAGACTCGAGTAGGTTTAGAGGGTATTGGATACTTAAATCTATAATCAATAAGAATTTACAACATGTAGGGGTTTCGTGTCATGAATGTGAGCTTCACAACTTTTGTAAGTCTGGTTCATGGGATGATTTAAAATGTGTAATAAATAATGGTTAAATTTTTTTAAGCGATGCATATGTTGAGGATACATAAGAACTCCATAACTTTCATACGTGAAAATGTTTCATGCAATAAAAATCCACTATACATTGCACTATTATAGTATGCAACAACTAGGTATTTCTCAAAACTTATGAATCTCTCCCAATTTTCAGGTAATTCAAAATTATATCTCCTATAATTATTGAATCCCTTTAATGGTTATTGTTTATTGGCCTTCTATATTAAATTTTCAGTGATTCGAGGTACATTCTACCTCTTCCCTAATGTTCATTGATACAGATCCTATCATTTATTCTTACCTTATGATGACAGCTTATCTTCATTTTTCTAAATGAGTGTTCGTGGTAGTTTTTTGGTGTAGTTGTGGCATGGAATCCTTGGTGTGATGAAACTTCTTATGTGAGTGGTGATTCAAATCTAAAATGTTGGTCCATTCTCATTTGAAGAGCATTGACACCTTTTAGGTAGGGGATTCATTGTGTATCCTAATTATTTATGTGTAATCATAGAGTTAACATAGTTTATCCCCTTGGATATAAATGTAATTAACCTAATTAATATTGAATCGTATTAATAAATAATTAGTTATCCATCACATGTTTATATTGTTCCTTTATACCATGATACCAATTTCCTTCTCGTTTTTTCTAAAGAGTGTGTTATGTATGCTATTCTTGTTATCTTGTTTTTTATGATATGGATTAACTTGTTTCTCTTGATCTAAAATGGTAAAGAATTTAAAGGCATAATTAATTGAAAAATAATTGGTTGTTGAATAAAGAGGCATATGTAATGAATCTAGTGTTTATTGTAATTTGATAATGATCAAATTCAAATGAGAATGGATGTTTAATTTAATATGCAATTCTATGAGTTTGAGGGAATTCGATAAATAATTTGAAACATGTTAATGATCATTAATGAGAAGTAATAAAGGCATGTTAATGAAATATAATTCCATAGGATTTTTTAAATTGGAATGTATGATGGGAAAAATGTTTAAATTAATTATTTAATTAATTTAGTATATTCATATAACTTGATAACTTGTTTTTACCTTCGATTAAACCTATGGATAATTAATCAGTTAATTCAATATGGAATAAGAACCAGTTGTGTGAAAAATATTATTCTTAGGCTCTGAGTTTCCAATCTGTTTCTGAAGGCCCAGTTCACTGAGATTGGAACTGTGGGAGATCACATCTATGTGAAGGTAAGACACCTTATTTAGGGCCTAGATTTCTTTTTTGGATATCATTTTTTGTTTCATTATTTTTTATTTTATTTGGATGCAATATTGGCTATGTATTGTGATATAGGGTTGAGAGGCCCGAATGATGTGGAATCAGTTGAAGCCTATGATGGAGAGATGAATCATGATATGCATGTGGATGTCATGTATGAAAAAAGAGATGATGAAATAAGTTGATAATGGGATTAACCATTATTCTGATGATGTGAGCTAGAATGATCATGTATGAATCTATTTAATAGAATATTGTTTAGTTTCTTGTTTTTTATCTACATTTCATTCTCCTCTACTTCAGGTAGATTGGTGGGATTTGTTGCATGTATCATCTTGGTGGTTGGTTAGGATAGTTTTTAGAGAACCTATATTTTGTAATTATGGTAATAATGAATAAAAAATTATTAACCCAAATATTTGATGTTAAAGGGATGAAAATTATGAAAAATATTACTCATGATAAACCATGGAACCAGTTGGATTATTCAAGAAGGGCATGGACTTCACGATTGGGGTTAATGAATGTATCTTGAAATAATGATTATGGTTAATTTAATGGATAAAAATAAATTATCTAAAGAAAATTATTAAAGTTAAATAATTAATTAATAGTCCTATTTAATTTCTTTTTGTTCATATAGGATATATGGTCTTAGTATTGGTAGTTGGGAGTCTGACTAACATTACCTACAGTTTAGTCTAAGACTAGCTTACATGCATAGTGTGGTTGTGAGAAATATTATATCATGTATATTATGTGAATTCATATCATACCTCGTTCTTGTCGGTTAGGGAGACTTACACCTAGTGATCTATGAGAGGGTGTTTTCCCCAACATCTTTATTAGATAATGGATGTACAAATACCCACTCTTCCCCCACTCTCATCTCTATGGAGTTACTCGTACCGGTATGCATGGTGGTTAGTTTCCCCATATATGTGTGTATATAGTGGTGATGACCTACGGTTATTTAAAAAACATGTACTACTATATATAGTATCCAAAGGATTATTATAGGTGTATCATATATAGGTTGTGATGGATTGTGGTACCTTACTCGGTGTTTGGGCTATAATGGCATGCAATATAATACCCAATGTATGATACATTTCATACAGGCTTTGGTGGATCCTGAAAACAATTTGGTAATTATATATGCCGGTGTGATATGGGAGGAAGTTTTTTTACGATCAATGAGGTGCATATTCAGATTCATTTCCCTTATGTATTCATGATGGCTTATTTTGGAGAGAGATGGCTCAGGACATGAGATGTTGGGGCAGAGTAGCAAACCAATGGGGAAGTGGGTGTGGGGTACCCTTGATGTTTCATTTTCATACTATATATACTCATGTGTGAAATATATAGTGATAATCGTCAATGGAAAGGATTGGAACATAGTATACCTATTTAGGTAATGAATTAGTTTCTCTGTTGTTCACTATTCTTTATCATATTTTCTTTATCTTTTTCATGAGAGGCTTTGGGGAGGTCCATATTAAGTATACTATTATTATCACCCTATATATATATAAACTGATTTTCATGTTATCTTAAGTAGGTTGGAGATCAAGATTGATATTAGGGGCTTATGATTTTAACGTATTTGTTTGGGATTCATGGTCGTTGCCAATCTTAAATTTTAATACTTATAGTTTTCATTTTAGTTGTCATAGTATTGTATGAAATTTCATGTATACACTTAGTATTTATTTTCTATATGTCTAAGCAATTTTTAACTGGTGTATCTTTCTTATATCTCTCTTCCAAATGTTCTCTTAAAAGGTAATTACTCACATATGTATTATTATAAAACCCTTCAAGCTAGTTGCCAACCAGAGGCCTGCTGGTGGTTGGTCTTTGATAGTCACCATCCCCCTTCTATAATTACTGGACCAAGATGGGTACACATTGGAGGGAGGGGTCATGAAAATATCTATTCGAGGAATTGTGAGAAACACATGGTATATATTAGAGTATCATATTTACAATTATGATGTAGAACATAAGTTATATGCATTATGAACATTGAATGAATATTAAGTCGATAAATTGAGAAGGTCACAAAAGTATATATATTGATATCTTCTTAGTAAATCCATAAAGGAGGAGAAGGGAGTATCACTTAAGTGGATATGATATATTCCCTAAAATATTTTGTTGGAAAAGAGGTTCATTGAGAATTGATTTCAAGGAAATCAAGTATCCACTAGAAAAGTGATTTATAGTGTATTTTGGTGTAAAAAACCTTTTCATTATGATTTCTTAATATTAGGGGGAATTTTAATAATTGGTTTTAGATAATTGGATTTTATGAGAAGAAGGATTTAGATATTCATTTTAGGTGTTAGTGTATCTTAAGTAGTTTTTTTAATGTGCAACTAGGCCCAATAGGTAATTTTATTTCATGGGTGAGTGTTGGGGTGGGGTTGGGGTGACCCCTACCTTTACTATATTTGGATAGAGGTGGCTATTTGTTTAATCACGTGGTGTGACTTGGTATGGGATGTTTTTTCAGTATTGAATCTCACTATAAAGAGGTTCACATGGAATATTTCCTTGAGAGATGAGAAGGACATGATGTGAGGCCCATATGTAATGCCCCAACCCCAGTTACCCAGAGTCGGTGCATTATTTTAATACATTGGCATGTTACAAGGAATCAAGTCCTGAAGGAACGATCGGTTTAGTAGCCTTGGAAACACTAGATAAATTCATAAATTTTACATTACATAATAAAGTGAAAACTACATCAACATTTTGTCTCCACACTCATATCCCCTTAAACTACCCCTGCAGGTCATTCATAAAATACTTCTTCACATCCTGGAAAAAATAAAACATAGAAATGGGTGAGCTCAAATGCCCAGTAAGGATAACAATATAGCGGAAACTTTCATAAATAATCATAATCATTTAAGGCAATGTATAACTAAAATCAAATCCTTTTAAACTAGAACTTCAGCATAATTTGGTAGAAATAAAATGAAATAATTCCATTTACTCATTCACATGGATATTCTACTAGTCGAATAATCACATGCAATATCAATAACCACTTTCATAATGATGGAATTCATAATGCCATACTATCATAACCACGTAGCCAAGGTCTCGTTCCAAGACTACAAATAAGATTTTGTCAAGACCTCGTTCCAATACACTAGTTTGTCTCATGAGACCTACCGATGCATCGAGGAGCTATAGCGGGCTCCACACTTCACTTATTAAGTCCAATGCATTCCTCATATGAAAAGGTTTAAACATAACATAAACATTCATATTAAAACTAGAATATGAAATGTCAATACTTTACCTATAAACCATGAATGGTATAAAAATAACACATCCACAGTCAAACATATCACAAAAACTTCAATAAAATATGGAAGATTTGTATCATGATAAATCAACTTCAAAAAAAGTTTAAAATCCATTAAAGGATTTTGACATAGATGAAAATGATTTGTAAAAATCTTTGAGAGAAATACCCATTTTTCATGAAAAAATTTAAAAGTCACACAATTTAGAAAGGAATACATTTAAATACATTTTTTAATCAAAGTTTCCAATACCACTTTGAAACTTTCTAAAGGAATTAACATTTTAAAAACATTCATGTCCATATAAATAAATACATAAAAACCATTTTAAAGACATGGACTTAATGATAAAGTTTTAGAAGAATAAATATTTAAAACATTTGAAATGATATTTTAGTAAAAAGTACCTTAAGAAAATCCCTTTGAAAACGCTTTCATGAAACATGGACATGGATAATAAATATGTCCCAGTAGATACTTACGTAAAAACAACCTCTGATAATAAAGAGATTGTGAAATTAACTCTTACCTAGTACTTTTCCTTGATAGAGTGTAAATTAACCTACTGTATAATAGTTAAATCATTGTTATTAAATTATAAAAGAATCAAATACGTAAATATGATATCATATATGATCTTTTAATATTTCTTTGTTAATAATATTTTAGTATTATCGTCGTTTCGGGTGTCAACAGATTCGTTTTCCTTTATATGCTTCGTTACGTAAGATGTGTTTGTTATGGATAGGTTGTATCTTATTTATATCTAGAATGATATCAAGTGCTTAAAAATTACTTATAATCATCAAACTAGAATGAGTCTTGAATGGATATGATGGGGAAATGAATCTCATCGCGTTCGTGGAGACGGTAATCCGTACGTACGCACGAACGACACTTCCATTTTATTTTTAATTTCAAAAGGAATCAAAACCAAATGATACATAGGTATATTATTATTCCTGTATAATATAATATCTTATATGTGTTTCTTAAGTTCATTAACACCATCCTTTATACGTTCTATGTATGGTATGAACGAGTCATATTACTTTGAGGGGGCGGTAGTTCGCACTTCCTCAAATGAAATTATCGTATATATATACAACATGAAACGAATAATGGTATGCTATAAAATGGAATTACAAAAGATTATATATAAAATAAATATTATAAATATCATATTTAATTATAGTTCCATCAAAATGGACACCATTAGAGGTGGTAGAAGATAATTGAACAATCATCGTTTCATGAGGCGTTTTTTTCCATCCACAGAAACATTATGTTCTTCACCCATTAGATAGAGTTGTGTGTACGTGTAGTTTTAATACTTCTCATAAAAATATCCTAGTATATTTAAGATACTGGTTTTGTTACAAAATAAAATAATAATAAGTTTTTAGGGGTTGGAGAAGTAAAATAAAAGAAAATAAGCTAAGAGAAATCGTTACCTTTACTTTGGGTAACTCCCTTTGGTTAGAACAAAAAAGGACTCTTGAAGTGCCTTATGACTAAGGTAAGGCTTATAGAAGGAGGATAGGGATGTAGGAACCTTAATTGATCAGTGGTTGGATGAGCCAAAAGTCTTGAGAGGTGTGAGTAATTAGTTAGAAGTGGTGTCCTTTTATAAGGGGGCGGATGGGCTCTTTAGGAAGAACTTAAAGTATTATTTTATAATAAATTTATATTCGGTTTATAATGGCTCCAAACTGGATTATTTAAAGTCTAAGGTGGGTATGGGTCGAAAAACAGTCAAACAATAGGTTGTAGACATGTTTGGGTCACTATTTTACCCTTATCTTTTAGATTTAACTCTTAGTTAAATAGTTTGACATTTACCATGTGTCCTTGTATTATTATATTATATGGTTAATAAACTTACTATAAACTGCCAAGAGAACCCCAAGTGGTTCATTAATTACATACCTATCATCATATAAGACCTTTGGATGATTGTTATATTTTTAAGAATTTTATATCAATTAATAATATAATATTGGTTTTAAAAACTCCTTTATGTCAATTTTGACACTATTTAATAATTGATTTTTGTTAAAGTCTTAATAAGTTTATTAATTAGAAAAAAACTCATTTAATCAATACCAACATGTCATATTAACCAATAAAATTCTTGTATTTCATCAAAAGTCTCAAATTATATTTATTTGGGTATTTATAATATCAATTATTTTAATATTTCACTAATAAGGTAATTACTGCATCATCATTGTGTCATAAATAAATTAAATTATTTAATGTCTAAAAATTATAAATAAAATACCATTATGTATGAAATATTTTTATATTTCTTATTAATATTTATAATAGAATTTATCTTATGCGTAACCCTATATTAAAAATGTTTTATTTATTAAACATTGATTTTAACTCTTTTAACTCTTCTTTGAATTAAATAATAATAAATGTCCTAATCTAATCCATGTGGACCAAAGAGGTTCATATTTTATTCCTAAGGTTGTTTTTGGTCGAATTATACTTATCCAATATAATTAGGACATGTGTTAGGGCAATAATAATATCATTTTTATCCTTAATTACCCTATTTAATTTTTACCGTGGTAAATAAAAGTAAAAAGTTACTATTCACCAAAAATTATTTTAATCTCATTGAACCAAATATTACTCCTTGATATTAACTATGTCTCTCAGATTTTTGAAATTCCACTCACAGAAGCGGTAAAATTATGTTTTATGTGAATTTCCAAATTCTCCTAGGAGGTGCGTAAAAGACGGTGAAAAGTTCAATAATATATCTAAAATTATTTTAAACTAACTCCAATTAATTAAATTGAACTTATATAGGTATTATGTATCTATTTTGACCTTAATTAAATTTAAATAAAATAAATAATTATTTAAATAAAAATTCGGTTTTAAACTATAACTGAGTGTTTTTCACTATTCATCAAAAATTAAAAGTTTCCAGAAAAATACCAAAAAATCACCCTAAGCAAATTTTGATACTCAGAATACAATAATTAAGTCTATTTTACCAAATTCAAAACATATAAGTGGAATTTATTAATTTAAATTAATTTCCGCTGTCAAAACAAAAAGGCGTATTTTTAAGAAATAATAACAACCAAAAGTTTGACACTTGTTTATGTCCAATTTCAAAGTGAAATTACTTACATTGACCATAATTGGATTAAATGGTAAAAATATAATCTATTTATACTTTCAAACCATTAAAATGTATAATTTAACAATATAAATTATTTTGATTTAAAAAGTTTTTTTTCAGTTAAAATATAGTATTTTTCACTATTCACCCAAATATGAAAGTTATCAAAAAAACACCAAACCTTTATCAAAACGAAATTCTTCTGTCCTGATTATAAATAAGAAGTTTATTTTTTCAAATTGAATATTAAATTTTCAAATATTGGATTTAAAAAGGTTTCGCCATTAAAAGTCGGTAAAATTTATTTTAAAAAAAAATACTTCTTTTATCTGAAAAATGTATTTGTTCTTACATTATGTCTAAGAAACTCCTAATATGGATTCTAAAATTATAAGGATTATATAAAGTTCAAAATTCAGTTAATACTATTCATAACCGCTTTTGAACGGCTTGTTTGGAATGTCATGGTGTGCTAGAACTCGGTGTTGCGTGTCGTGCAAGTTATTGAATTACTTTGAAGAAATAACGTACTATGAAATATTGGGGTGTTAAATTATTCCCCCTTTAATAAATTGCATCCTCGCAATTTGAAATTATTTTTTGAAAATAAAAGGTTGAAAATAGAAAATACCTTTGGGAAAACCAATATCGGAAATTAGGTTAATAAAATTTAGTCTTAATAAGAGGAAAAGGAAAATGAAAGGGTAACCACCAAATTATGATCTCGATTAGGAGAACATTGGTGGAAATTAGAGACATATAATTGGAGGAAAAATCTAAATATTTATAGGTAGTTATTTAGGTCATCAATCACAAACAAGTGTAAAATTGAGGGCCTTAAATTCATCAATCTATGATGATTTAAAATACCAATGGTTCAACAAAAGATATGGTATTAGGATAACACATTTTTTTAAGATCCCTTCACTAAAGTATAAGAATTAATTTCTTCATAGAATAAGAGAAGAATAAAAATATATACTTGATAAGTAGAGTCCCATCCTTTAACTAATTTCTACTAGAAACTCATCTTTCACTCTAAAAGATAATAGAACTTAAAAATAATATTCTACTTATCCTATTTATATAGGGTTAAAAAAATGAATTTATAATTCATCTACCAGGTTTTTTTAAAAATACTACATTATTCAATCCAGGACATCACATGGGTCAGTGGTAGGTGATACACCCTTGTCGCCCTTCGGTTGTGGGTTCAAGTCTCGTGGCCTTGCTGGGCGTGACATGTTACCGCCCGACCTACGGGTTGTCCTTTTATGGAAATTCAAAAATAATCTCAAACTAGAATTATCCAAAATACTTCTGTCCACACTCACAATCCAAAATTTATAAGGAATATAAACACAATGAAGATCCTTTTTTCCGCGTAATAACATTTGAACACCTTCATCATGTATTCTTTTAAAACCCTGCAACATCCTGAATTACCATAAAACCTTATTGAGTACATTCATGATCCCTTATTCCTTATAGAATACTGGATATACTCCTTCTATCCAAAAATGTTGAAAACTCAAACAATGATGGAATATCATTAATCCCTTTCATGGTAGTCAAGAATATCCAATATAATTTATCCAAATCAATCATGTATTATTCCAAAATCACTACACCGATATCAGAACCATATTATCATTTATCTTTCTCTCAACCATATATTTTCCAAACATTTAACCTCATATTGAGTCACTTTTCTTGGTTCCGCAAAATCTCAAGTCCTTAATAAAATAGAACTACAGTACAATCCCTATATACTCAATAATTATTATAACCTGTAAATCGTTGATACAACACTCAAATGACATAATTCTTTAATAACAACATAAGAAATCTATTCATTCCTCATCATATGTGGTTGCATCATTACTTTATTATTTTCCAATAGCATCATTTGGGTCATACTTTGATGTTTCAGACATTGGTTCGCATAGTGTCCCAACTCCTTGCAGATGAAGCATTGTACATTTGAAACCTTTTTCTTACCCTTACAGTCACATACATGGTGTCCATTTTCTCCACACTTATAACAAACACCCATTCCCTTTAGGAAAGTTCCAAGGTGTTTCTTCCCATAGTTATCACATATGGGAAAATTCTTCTTTTCCATATTCCCTTTATCAATCTTTGTCTCTACCATCCTTTTCTTCTCTGGCTCCCCTTCAAATTTATTGGACTCAGAGAACTCTTTACTTATCTTATCAACACATGATACTATTTCTTCATATGATGATAATACATGGGAGACTATTTCCCTTATAAATGTTGGCATAATATTGTGGAAGATATGATCCTTCTTACTCTTTGGATCATAAGTATTGTTGGAGTTCACATTCCTTCTACTGGGCGCCATTTCTATACAATAACATAAACTTGGTTAGTTAATGAATTACAATAATTCCAAACTTGTAAAATACCTAACGTAAATTGAACGGTTTATGGATATAATCCATAATCATAAAGATTTTTTCTTTGAGGAAGTATATAATCATAAACCCTTCATAATGGTTTATAAATAAAATGAGAATTATCTTAAGCATATCCCCCAGGAGTGTCGTAACCAAGAGTGCAGCAAGGCCCATTGTCGTGCACGAGTTCGTGTTCAAGTCTAACTCAAAGCGGTGTTTTCAGGTTTTACCCCTAGGTATATCTGTGGCAGAGCCACCTCTACTTGCTCGTATCCAGACGTGGATGTATTTCTTGGAAAACTCACAAAATCTCTACAATACCAAAATTCTAGGAAGTTCTTCTATACTAATCCTCAAAGTCTATCTTAGTTCTATGTCATCTAATCAGAGTTTATCTAAATATAGCTTCCAAGGTTATTAATAAACTTCCTCTGATACTAACTATAACACCCCGACCCCAGTTACCCAGAGTCGGTGCATTATTTTAATACATTGGAATGACTACAAGGAATCAAGTCCCAAAGGACTGATCAGTTTATTAGCCTTGGAAACATGAGATACATCCATAAATTTTACATTTCATCATAAAGTGAAAACTACATCAACATTTTGTCTCCACACTCATATCCCCTTATACTATCCCTGTAGGTCATTCATAAAATACTTCTTCACATCCTGGTAAAAATAAAACATATAAATGGGTGAGCTCAAATGCCCAGTAAGGATAACAATATAGTGGAAACTTTCATAAATAAGAATAAACAGTTAAGGCAATGTATAACTAAAACAAAAGCCTTTTAAAATTTAACTTCAGTGTAATATGGTAGAAATAAAATGAAATAATTCCATTTACTCATTCAAATGGATATTCTACTAGTCGAATAATCGCATGTAATATCAATAACCACTTTCATAATAATGGAATGCATAATTCCAGACTATCATAACCACGTAGCAAAGGCCTCGTGCCAAGACTACAAATAAGATTTTGTCAGGGCCTCGTGCCAAGACACTAGTTTGTCGCATGAGACCTACCGATGCATCAAGGACCTATAGAGGGCTCCACCCATCACTTACTAAGTCCAATGCATTCCTCATATGAAAAGGTTTAAACATAACATAAACATTCATATTAAAACTAGCATATGAAATGTCAATACTTTACACATAAACCATGAATGGTATAAAAATAACACTTCCACAGTCAAACATATCTAGAAACCTTCAATAAAATATGTAAGATTTTTATCATGATAAATCAACTTCAAAACAAGTTTAAAATCCATTAAAGGATTTTGAAATAGACTAAAATGATTTGTAAAACTCTTTGAGAGAAATACCCCTTTTTCATGAAAACATTTAAAAGTCACACGATTTATAAAGGAATACATTTAAATACATTTTTGAATCAAAATGTCCCATACCACTTTGAAACTTTTTAAAGGAATTAAAATTTTAAAAACATTCATGTCCATATAAATAAATCCTTAAAAACCATTTTGAAAACATGGACATTAATGAGAAAGTTTTAGAGGAATAAATATTTAAAACATTTGAAATTATGTTTTTGTAAAAATTACCTTAAAAGAATCCCCTTAAAAACTCTTTCATGAAACATGGACATGGATAATAAATATGTCCCAGTAGATACTTACGTAAAAACAATCTCAGATAATAAAGAGATTGTGAAATTAACCCTTACCTTGTACTTTTACTTGATAGAGTGTAGGTTAACCTCCTATATAATAGTTAAATAATTTTTATTAAATTATAAAAGAATAATATACATAAATATTATATCATATACGATCTTTTAATATTTCTTCGTTAATAATATTTTAGTATTATCATCATTTCGGGTGTCAACTGATTCATTTTCCTTTATATGATTCGTTACGTAAACCGTTTTTGTTATGGATAGGTTATATCTTATTAATATCCAGAATTATATCAAGTCCTTAAACATTAATTTTAATCATAAAATGATAATTAGTCTTGAATGGATATTATGGGGAAATGAATCTCATCGCGTTCGTGGAGATGGTAATCCGCATGTACGCACGAACACTACTTCCATTTCATTTTTCATTTCAAAAGGAATCAAAACCAAATGATACATAAATATATATTTATTTCAATATAATATAATATCTTATATGTGTTACTTAAGTTCATTAACACCATCCTTTATATGTTCCATGTATGGTATGAACGAGTCATATTACTTTGAGGGGGTGGTAGTCCGCACTTCCTCAAATGAAATTATCGTATATATATACAACATGAAACGAATAATGGTATGATATAAAATAAAATTATAGTAGATTATATATAAAATAAATATCATAAATATCATATTTAATTATAGTTCCATCATAATGGCCACCATGAGAGGTGGTAGGAGATAATTGAACAATCACCGTTTTGTGAGGCGTTTGGTTTCCATCCACAGAAACATTATGTTCTTCACCAATTAGATGGATTTGTGTGTACGTTTAGTTTGAATAATTCTCATAAAAAAATCCTAGTATATTTAGGATACTTGGTTTTTTACAAATGAAAATAATAAGAAGAGTTTAGGGGTTGGAGAAGTAAAATAAAAGAAAAGAAGCTAAGAGAAATCGTTACCTTTAATTTGGGTAACTCCCTTTGGTTTGAACCAAAAATGACTCTTGCAGTGCCTTCTGCCTAAGTTAAGGCTTCAATGAGGAGTGGAGGGATGTAGGGAGATTAATTGGGTAGAGTTTGGATGAGCTAAAAGGCTTTAGAGGAGTGAGGAAGTGGTTAGAAGTGGTGTTCTTTTATAAGGGGGAGGATGGGCTCTTTAGGAAAAACTTAAAGTATTATTTTATAATAAATTCATATTCAGTTTATAATGGATATAAACTAGATTATTTAATTTTTAAGGTGGGTATTGGTCGAAAAACACTCAAACAATAGGTTTTAGACAAGTTTTGGTCACTATTGTACCCTTATCCTTTAGATTTAACTCTTAGTTAAATAGTTTGACATTTACCATGTCTCTTTGTATTATTATATTATATGGTTAATAAACTTACTATAAACTACCTAGAGAACCCCAAGTGGCTCATTAATGACATACCTATCATAATATAAGTCCTTTGGACAATCCTTAGATTTTTAGGAATATTATATCAATTAATAATATAATATTGGTTTTAAAAACTCCTTTATGTCAATTTTGACACTATTTAATAATTGATTTTTGTTAAAGTCTTAATAAGTTTATTAATTAGAACGAAATTAATTTAATCAATCCTAACATTCAATAATAACCAATAAAATTCTTGGAATTCATTAAAAGTCTCAAATTATATTTATTTGTGTATTTATAATATCAATTATTTTAATATTTCACTAATAAGGTAATTACTGCATCATCATTGTGTCATAAATAAATTAAATTATTTAATTTCTAAAAATTATAAATAAAATACCATTATGTATGAAATTTGTTTATCTTTCTAATGAATATTTATAATCGAATTTATCTTACGAATAACCCTATATTAACATTGTTTTATTTATTAAACTTTGATTTTAACTCTTTTAACTCTTCTTTGAATTAAATAATAATAAATGTCCTAATCTAATCCATGTGGACCAAATAGGTTCATATTTTATTTATAAGGTTTTTTTGGTCGATTTATACTTATCCAATAGAATTAGTACATGTGTTTGGTCAATAATAATATCATTTTTACCCTTAATTACCCTATTTTATTTTTACCATGATAAATAAAAGTAAAAAGTTACGATTCACCAAAAATTTATTTTCATCTCATTGAACCAAATTTTACTCCTTGATATTAACCTTGTCTCTCAGATTTTCAAAATTCAACTCAAAGAAGTGGTAAAATTATGTTTTATGTGAATTTCTAAATTCTCCTAGGAGGTGCGTAAAAGACAGTGAAAAGTTCAATAATATATCTAAAATTATTCTAAAATAACTCCAATGAATTACATAGAAATTATATAGGTATTATGTATCTATTTTTACTTTAATTAAATTTAGATAAAAATAATAATTATTTAAATAATAATTCGGTTTTAAACTATAACTCAGTGTTTTTCACTATTCATCAAAAATTAAAAGTTTTCAAAAAAATACCAAAAATTCACTCTAATCTAATTTTGATATTCCAAATTCAATAATGAAGTCTATTTTACAAAATTAAAAACATAGAAGTTTCATTTATTAATTTAAAATTAATTCCCGCTGTCAAAACCAAAAGACGTATTTTTAAGAAATAATAACTACCAAAAGTTTGACACTTGTTTATGTCAAATTTCAAAGTGAAATTACTTACAATGACCATAATTGGATTAAATTATAATTGGATTAAATGCTAAAAATATAATCTCTTTATACTTCCAAACCGTTAAAATGTATAATTTAACAATATAAATTATTTTGATTTAAAAAGTTGTTTTCAGTTAAAATATAGTATTTTTCACTATTCACCAAAATATGAAAGTTATCAGAAAAACACCAAAACTTTATCGAAACTAAATTATTATGTCCGGATTCTAAATAATAAGTTTATTTTGTCAAATTGAATATAAATATTTCAAATATTGGATTTAAAAAGGTTTCTCCATTAAAAGGCGGTAAAATTGCTTTTTTTGAAAAATACTTCTTTTATCTAAAAAAGTATTTGTTCTTACATTATGTCTAAGAAACTCATAATATGGATTCTAAAATTATATGGATTATATAAAGTTCAAAATTCAGTTAATACTATTCATAACCACTTTTGAATGGCTTGTTTGGTATGTCATTGTGCGCTAGAACTCGGTGTTGCGTGCAATGCAAGTTATTGAATTACTTTGAAGAAATAACATACTATGAAATCTTGGGGTGCTACACCATGGGTAGAGGTGTCTGAGCTGTGTGTCTTCTATATTGAGAATCACATAAAGAACCAAGATATTCTCACTCTGATAGAGGAAAGTTGTGGTTTGATCCCTCTTCATGGTGTTGTGGTTTCATGACCCAGGAGTTCCACACCATGATAGATCCATGAAAGGTATTATCACACTGTAAAACTATTGGACACATAATAATTGACAACCAAGCTATATCTTTAGGAGGGGTATATTGGTAATTACGAGTATTCATCCTTTATATTTTGATCAAATAGTCATCTAGTAGAGGGCCCTTAAACTTAGTCCTCTCCATATCATCCTCCGATGTGATTCCCCTAAGGGAGGGGTGGTTTTGAGGTGATTTTATATTGATTCTAGGATGTTATTCCCTCTACCTTTATCCATTTTGGGTTCTGTTGAAAGACTAGTGGTTTTAGTGTGATTTATCTAGTTTTTTTCAAAATTCCAATGAATTATATGGAAATTGGGACAATATAAAGGGTATTTTTTGTGTATTTACTTGAAGACATACATCTGTGATGAAGCAAAATCGTTTCTCATCATTTCATTAAAGGTACATCCCCATAACAATTTTATAACATTTTTAATTAAATGGGATAAAAGTTGTGATTTATCAGGTTCTAAATGACAATGTTTCTTTATATGATGGTTTTAGGGGTAAACCATTGACCATTCAAGTGTGGTAGGTCATGAGTTCGATGCTGATAGATAAATCAAAATTTTAAGTTAATATTCTTATTTGAAATAAATTTAATAATTAATTAAAATTTGTTATTATTAAAAATTAGGTATTTTTGTCTTGTGATAGGTTATGATTGAATAGATGAACTTGGACATGGCTTAGACAAGCTCATGATGTGATGACCAATCTTGCTCAAAGGAAATGACTCTAGAGAAAGAAGGTGGACCGTAAAAATTTCCCAAAAATTTGTTCCAATGTTATGTGTTTTGTGATATGTAGTATATACACTAAGGGTGGTTGAGAATTAATTTTATCAATTATTACTTTTCGATAACATGAATTGTAATGATTATTTAAGGGCCATGATGGTTCCTTGAACTGCAGCTTTGTTTATTAGACATCGATGGTTGAGGGAGTGATTATAAATGTTTGTATTATGGTATATGAACTATAATAGGGAGTAAATTAAATTAATTCATCTAGTAGAATAGGATATAGGGTGTATTTAAGAACCTTGGTTTAGCGTTAGTGTTATTTTGATGTTATAAAAATCAATGATTCTTAGTGACTATTTCACCAAAGGGGGTGAAGATTCTAGATGGATTTAAGAGAGGATCAGGGAAGGTCATTTATTTGAAGAGATGTTCACAAACTAATTCAATTGTCTATGTCTATTAGGGTAGTTTATGATTAGGTCTAGTAATGATGGTGATATAGCATAATGTTTCACACATGATGTGAACAGCCTCTTGATGGTAGATTATAATCTCAGTGAGTGTTGTGAGTAGGATAAGTCCTCAAGGAAAATATTTTGTGTGATGGGATGTCTTCCTCCAGTTTATGGATGGATAGATCTTCTATATCAAAAGAGATATTAGACCCAACTATGGTACATGATAATTTTTAGATGGATTGGAATCTGGATTCCATGATGTTTAAAAGAATATAACATGGGAGGGTCATTGGATAGTAAGGACATATTGGATGCAAGATTTTGATGAGGTTTTAGAAAATCCTGATGTAGTTGGTTCAAGAAAGGACCTATGGTCCAGGGGAACACCATGTAGTTTATTATATGTCCTAATTTTAATTATTAGATACTCGTATGGGCCTAAAGGAACCTACAATATTCCCTATGGGAAAGATGAGAAATATGATGGGTTTGACATGATGTGGTTGTGTAACCAAGATCATATTGAGGGGAATTAAAAATTCTGGATATTTGGATGATGAGATATGATTTGGTGCATAGGGTGGGATTTGAGTGATGATCCTTGATAATGTGCTAAATACGAGGACCTAATAGATGCGTGATAGATTTGTGCAAGTGGTGAATGCGTTTGAGTGAGATGTATTATGGTATCATGTGTAGGGTGATAATTCCATGAAATGTAACATGATTCTACTGTGGGGTTTTAATTAGGTGATGTGATGTTTTTTTCTACTCATGCTCACACACCCCTGAGTTTCCTGATGAAATGATATGTAGTTCTTGGAAGGGTGTAGGTACATCCCTATATTTTTCAGATGATGTGATAAATATTTATAGATAGGGTGTGGGTACACCCATTGATTTTCCGAAGAGTAGAATATATGGTTTTGTGTGGTGAAATGGTTCACCCCTTAAGTTATCTAATCATATTTTATTTTATTTATAGAAGTGGAGTGTTTATTCCCATAGGTTCCATACGATATAAATTAAGCTTATTGGGAAGGGAGAGTTTCAATAAGGTTCACGGAGATGTGTTACATGATTCCATTATGGGGAGAGTCTACCCTTGGGTTTATGATGATGTGACATGTGTTTCCAAGGTGGGGAGTGGGATGCACCAGGGCACCTGATATTTTGTGACATGCTCTAAGAAATCATACATTAGTCAGATATCACATGGTTGATCCTATGTGTCACTGTATAACCCAAGGATCGATGATGGTAATTTTATTCAAGTGATGAATTTTATTTTTTATAATAACAATATAAATTCATTTATACACTTCTTAAATAATTATTTTTAGGGTTCCCATTGTTTGTGTACTATTAAGTCATACTCAATCCTTTCTTTGTTGTCACTTGTACATTAGTACCCTATTATACTTTACAATTGCTGGATTAGGTAAGGTGGGTGCACAATATTGTATGATCTCTTTGGATTAAAATGATGGTGGTTTGTAGAATAGGATATGATGAGGCTCAAGGATAGTAGTAGAGGCTTTAGATAAACTTGTATATTACTATTTTTCAATATATAATCATCTTTGTGGGAAATCATTTGTGATGTGCTTTTTTATTGTCGTATTTACATTATATATATAATGATGCATATTTACTGGATTTTTTATACATTGATTATTTACAATGAATATTTTTTTGTTATTTATATTCTTGGTTACCCTAATATGTGGGTATAGTCTCCCCATGATAACACCATATACCTTAAATTCCAGTTGGAATCCTATTATACTAGTGGAGGTGAACTTGATGTGTTTTGATGATCATGGCTAGGACATTGGTGCATGGTCTCATGGTCTCCATCTATGTGATGTTACAAATTGGTATAATAACATAGTATAATTCACATAATATTTTCAATATGTTTGATAGGAAATAAGGATGTGTTAGATCTTATTATAGACATCAAAATAGCATTTCATGAATACCTTTTTCAATGGGATTTCTAGGTTATCGATGATATGAAATTTCAATTCTTGGATTTTTATATTAGGATTGAGATATTTATTCTAGTATGATGTGAATATTTGATATTTTTTTTGGTTTTTCCACTAGGCCCCTTGACAAGAGACCCCTGAATACCAAGTATTTTCAGCATTTATTGATAATCTAATATTACTGTTCTTTGATGCAATTGATATCATTCATGATGAGGGATTAGCTTCTTAAATTGTAAGAAATAACTTATATGGGTTTTTTTCGACATAAATTATTTGTGGAATTATTCTAAAATGAACCAAATTATATATTCTGATGACTTGTTAAATGGATCTTATGGGGAGATGTTTTTCAATGATGGTTATATCATCCCTCTAAATAAAGAATTTATAATGACCATTAATGGGATAATATATGAATCTAATTCCTTATTAATAGTTTTAAAAATTGAAATAGTTTCGATTATAAAATGTTTTGACAACAACCTATATGGTGTTTTCCCTCATATCTTCATAGTGTGATTATACTTAACCAAACATTTTTTCTATCTTTTGACTTGATATAGATCATCCTTGGATGATGTTTTTATATACACATTGATGTTACATAATCCTTAAAGGGGTAGTATAATATGTGGATACCTAACAAGGAAGGGTGATTAAGGATCAGTGGTTGACTCTTCATAGGATTCTTGATTTCTATATTTGAGATACCTAGAGAGTGTATATTTGGACTTGAGTTTTCTTGTGATATTATATATGTGAGAATTTTTGTTTCACCATAGACTATGACCAATATAACACTAGTTTTATAGGATAATTGGTAGAACCTAGTTCCATTTACATACCACCCATGATATTTAAGAGTTAGATGATATGAATAAAAATAAGTACATCTTAATGTTATTGATAGAGATGGTTTTGATATATAAGGTTAACCTGAGGGAGAGGTTAGCCTAGATTTGTGAGTTCCCTTAGAGATTAGGATCATCTATATATACTTGTAATTTGAGATTGATTCATTATATGTGTTACAATATATGCAGTGAAGGCGTGGAGATAACTTATGAATCATGAACCATGAACATATATTTTTGGTTATATGATGGTTATTTCTTCGGTAAACACTTATGGATTTGTTATTATTTTTAGGAGACGATTGATCTTGTAGTGACCTTAGCACGAGGGCGATGTTAGTCATGTTGTAAATAAAGCATCGAGGTGCTTCTGGATAGAATATATTGACATGTGATGAGTTTTTGGTTAGTTATTGTGTAATGTTAACCTTGGAATAAATGCCATGTGATTCACTAGAGTGTGTGTTGGGTCTGTAATTGAGTAGTACAAGAGTTTAAACTTGGTTTATTTAGATGAGACCATGTTGGATGATGGAAAATAACCCATGTCAGGGTTCTTAGAGGATCATTATACCTCGAGGAGGAGAGTGAGTTTTAATGTTTATTATTGGTAAAATACTCAATTCATGAGGGTAAGTACATACTGGTAATGCATCAATCCCATATAGGTTGAGGATCAGTGGGTGTTTGTGTAGTATTAAAGGACCAAAAGTGTTGGTGAGACTCCCCTAAAAATATTTGCTGATGTTTTTTAAGAGAATAAGAGGATTTTTTCCTATAATAGATGATGACCTCATCGATGGATTATAGTAACATGGTACAATTGATATGATCATGTGTTGTGACATGAGTTTCTTGGATGTGTGATCTTCAATTGTGAGGAATTAAACTTTTTGGATATTGGTAACTTTTTGGGATATGTTATAAATGAGAAGTTTAATAGAATCCATATAGCACATAACCTGTAATTAGATATTGTATGTTTCACCCTCATTGTAGATTTTTTTTGTTGATGCTAAGGATGTTGTTCATGGTGAGCTAGGAATGAAAATTGATGGGTGTTTTGTGTTTTCACCTGGGTTTGGGAATAATGGTCATGTTTATTCATTATATTAAGTAATGGAATAGACATGGGTTGTGATTATTGATAATTTTTATTAATAGGGAAATGAAATGAAATCTTTATAGTTTGGTTAATCTTATCAATTATGGGTGAAAAAATCTATTATAGTAAGGGTAATTAGTTGGTTGAGAACGTTCTATGAATGGTAGAGATGAAAATAGATTACTAGTGTGAGAGAAAATATCCTTTTATCTAGTTACTTATTGAATACCATATTTGGGATTTAGATGAGGCATTAGACAGAGCCCATATGTAGGCATCAAGCTCAAGAGTGATTAGAATGTGATCCTAAAGAATGTTGGATATGAGCAGTGTTTGTGCTCAAAGAGAGAGTGTGATGACTAGTTTTGGTAGTTGGTGATCCAATCACGAAATTAACCTAAGATTCATGTTTATAAATTGGTTTAGGAATTTTGATGATCTCATGATAGATTTCAAAATATATGTTTCATGTTCAGGTGATTTGATGGAAGATCAGCAAATGAGACTAAGTGTTTTGGGTAAGGATTTTCCATAAATGAAGATATCCTTATTTTTTGAATAAAACTATAGCTATTGAGGGTGAAACTGCATCAATTAGGTCAATTGACCATTGAGAAGTATATTTTTGGGAGGCGCTGCCTATGGTGTCGAGCCCCATGGATTGAAATTAGCCTTTATGATGTGATTTGTATGATAGGGTGCACATGAATTATTGGCATGGATTGATCAGTGAAGCTTGGACAACTTAGGAGAAAAAGTTTTATTAACCTCTCTATCCAAATTATCGATAATGAGGAGTGGGTAGCTTGACATTTTTTAACTAGTGTTCCTTGGTGATTGGAGTTCCATAACAGAATCTCATTTGACATTCCAAAATAGAACATGGTGAGTCAATATTAAATAAAAAATTCAATTGGGTTTAGTTTAATGTTTGAAGGACCAATAATTATTTTCATTGATGACAAGTACTATAATAGGGAGGTTATAAATATGAACAACTTTACAGATTTTTTATTTCAAGAGGAATTTAGATTTATAGTCTCAAGGCCATGAATGTTTTATAAAATGAGAATGATTTTTGGATTCAAAATAGTTAGATAATATTATGAAGATATTTTGGATATAGATCGAGATCTATGAGGTAATTCAGGTGATTAGGTGGGTATTGTATTCGGTTTAGGGTGACCCATCCATTTTCTTGTATTTTCTATAAGTGAATGGTCATTCCATGAAACATTCATTATTCTATGATGTTCTTACATGAGGGAAATTTTGGTGGGACTGTTGTTACATAAGGGGGAATATATAGAGTCACATCACAAGATAGGAGGAGGCCACAACCCAATGTATGGTGGGATTAGGTGTGGTTATTTTATAAGAGGAGTTACACTGTGAGGTATAAGGGGTGCACCATACTGGATGCAATATGTGGTTCAATCCCTCTATCTTAGGTATTGACACCATACATTATAAGGTCCTCACCACTTCCTCATAGGTCGTCTCCATGATAAATTTAGGATATAATATTTTTCATCATGACAGTCATGGTCACTCCATGATCGGTTCATGGGATGGTTATTCTAGTAGGGTTAGACTGGTAAATTACTAGTTATTACCCTTTGAATTTTGGTAAAAGATCCATGTGTGGGTCGGCCATTCATTTAAATCCTCCCACACTAATCTACCTATGTGACCTTCTTTTGAGAGTGGTTATTTTAGAGGTGATTCTGTGATGAATCTCGTTATGATCTTCTCCTATATTTCCTTCAATTTTTGGATCCCTTTGAAACCCATTGATTTTTGTGTGATTTGTCTAGATCTTTAGAATCAATTATATAAGATCAAGGTTGAATTAGGTTGATACAAATGGTATTTTCTATGGATTCGTTAGAGTACATCCCATAAAGGTTAAATCACACAGTTTCACACCTTTTCAATAGTGGTACCTCACCTATCGAATTTCTCTTGTTTTTTTAAAATAATGTGGATAAAATTAGTGATTAATATAGACCCAAGAAATTGGTATTATACCTATGATGGTGTCGAGGGAAAACAATGGACCTTCCATTTTTGCATTGACATGGGTTTGGTGCGATGATTTGGATTGTTGATTTTTTTAGTCAAACATTGTTATTTAAATTAAATTAAAATATTAATTATAAATAGTTATAATTAATTATTTGGTATTTTTAACAATCATAGGAAGCTTCAAGGTTTATATGATATTATATGTTCTTATTTTGTGATGGTTGAGCATTCTCGATGTAAATGAATTCTGATGAGGTAGGCGATTCCATTTCATTTCCCTAATTTTTTTTCCTGTGTGACTATCCATGTGTTACGTGTTCTCACCAATATAGGTGATCAAAATTGAAATAGATGATTTATTTCATTTAAATCACATTAATAATAATGATGTTTTTGAGTCAAGATGGACCCATAAACACTTTTTTAGTGGACCTACCATTTATGGTTGAGGGCTTAATCATTATATTATTCCATATGGTAAATAAACCCTTAATGGGTATAAATGGAATCAATGAACACAGTATCATGGATGAATTGGTGTCTCTAATCCTATAGTTTTGATGTACGGTCTCTTTCCATGTTTGGGAAAACAATGTATCCTATTAACTATGTCAGTATATGGGAAATAAGTGGAGGTAATACTTATTAGAGGACCATGGTAGGTCCTCATTCTTGCGAGGAGATAAAAATAGTGTGACATAATTTTTTAAGGATGGTTGATAATGAATTTGATTAGTTGGTCAAATTATGAGGATGAGATTTCTAATCATGACATAGATGATGGGAACACCCTCTTGAGGTTGGATTAGAATATTGACATGTTCCATGAGGAGGATAATTACTCTAGGATAGAATGTTTTGTGATGGGAATTCATCCTCAAAATAATATATTGAGATATACATTGGTATTTTTTATTAAGAAATTCTCTAGATTAAATTGACCAAAATAATGTAGTTATAGTGAGGATTAAAATAGATAGATATTGATTTGACAAAAGTTTCAATGGGTTTTTCAGTTCAAACAAATTTAGACCACTCCGTGAAGACTATTTTCTATAATATGTGATTCAATTGGTGAAAAAAATTGTATGTTATATAGGGATTTCAAGATAAGATGTATGATTACTATTATAAATGGATGGATGCTGATAAAAGTCGGTGATTGGTGAAAACAGATGACTTAATGAATGTAGGATCCTAGATATCATGGAGGTATGTCCTTGTTTAATTTTTTTAATCCCTTATAGTTGGTTAATTAAACGTTCACCATATGTATGAGGAAACTCATGGGTGTTTTGAGGGTATGAGGGATGAAAATAACTAAAACCAGTCCAATTTGTGCAAGGAATACAGTTAGCGCATAGTTGAGTAAACTGTGTGGCCTCCCTAGGTAAATTTTACATCCTAGGATGGTGAAATTATACATGGATAGCACATGGTTTGTAAAACCATGAAGATCTCCTAATGTAATCATGCTACCTAACTCCCCTTAGATAGTGGATTGCACTCAGTTTTACCAAGTTTTGGTAAATGGTGTGGTCAAACCATGCGACCCATTAAAAGTTATAAAAATTTAAATTTTTCCATCAAGGTAATTTTAGAACCCCACCTGATTTCTCCCTCATTTCTCCCCTCTCAACTCTAAAGACCAACCAAATCAACCATATATTCTAAAGGGTGGTTATCCTTCAATTCATGGCCATTTGGGGTGCTGTTGGTTTCATATCAAAGCTCCAGGTATGTTTAATCCCTTTATTCCTTCTCTTTGCATAATTATGTCTTGTATCTTGGGAAAGATTTCTCTGAATCCCTAAAACAATTTTTTTAGTGGAATATAGGTTAATCCTTAAAGGCATGTTTGAATATGGATCTATGTCTAAGGTTGGGAGTGTGTTTATCATCATATTCAAGGTAGGTTTCCTAGAATTTATATCCAATGGTGATTTTATTGATTTTTTCATGTTAGTTTCATTATTGGTTACCCCTTGTTGTTCTTTTGATTTTGAAGAGCCCAATTTTTGTATGGATTGTATTTATTGTCAACAGATTTTCATTGATTGTTAATTGTGAGCAACGAGATAAGAAGATATCTATGTGAACAATATAAAGAAGTAGTTCCAAAGTTAATGGATCTTGGATGAAGTCCTCAAATATTGATATTATAAGAAAAATGTGTCTGGATTGAATACATTGAGTTTCAAAGTGATTCTTGGAGAATTATGATAGATTCATTTGATTACATTGGATGTCATAGTTGAATATGTCTCCTTGGTTAATCCGATGATGATTTGATGATTCTTATTTTATATATATCATAATTTATTGGGAGAACTTGTGGTGTGATATTTATTAAAGAAAGGGGAGAAAAGGTGTTGCCAACCATATTCAGTTTTGATTGGAATGAAAGATGTTTCTAGAAGATAAGGTAGTTGCAATACATTCCATGTAAAATCTAATGATGCTAAAGGTGGTCAATCAAATACTATATATCATGACAGGTAAGGTTTATGAAGAAATCAAAGTAGCATCGATGTTCTTGACAAAGGATAGTTCATGAAATACATGGGTGGCACATGGAGTGGTGAAGAAAAACTGGAAAAGGAAGGATTTCAAATAGCAGCACTATACTGACCGTAGAGCATGGTAGATGAATCGCATAGAAAGAATGTTTCATTGAGAAAAGGTGGTTCATGAGAAGGCCAGTAGTTTGAGGAATGAAAATGGACCACAATATGGCATATCATTCGTGAAAACAAGATGGTGATTTTGGACTCCACGAAGGAAGAAAAATGGTACACGGATGGCATAATAAAAAATGGTTGGTAGGAGGATAGCAGTACATGGAAGGAAAATGGTATACGGAGGCCATTCCATTCATGGAATAGAGGTGGTGATTTTATCCTCCACGAAGGAATAAAGGCTGTACGTGGATAGTATGTAGAGAGTACATGGACCAGATAAGGAATACTAGTTCACAGAAGAAGAAAAATATGCAGTGAAGGCTATCCCATAATGAAAATTTGGGTAAATTAGATTAGAGATATTTTAGGAGTTATTTTCCTATATAAAGGGCCATAATACCTTCAAATAATTAGAGTTAATTTGATAAGAAAATATCATTTCTAAGGAAGAATATGGATAAGTCCAGAAGATTTCGTGGTGTAGAAATTCCATGAAAGACAAGTTGTTCTTATTGGGCATTGTAGCTCGCAAAAGAAAATGATTTTCGGAGGAGTACACGGTTCATAGAAGTGAAGTTTTTTGCAGAAGAGGATATGGTCCAAGGAAGTGGAGGCAGTCTACGAAGGAAGTAGAGGTCTTTAGAAGTGAATGCGTCTCCTGGAACAAAGATCATCCATGGAGTAGGAGTGGTATGCGGAGTAGGAGACAATATTCAGAAGTGGTATGTGAAAATGGTACATGGTGGATGGTCATCCGTGAAGGAGGGAAGATTTACAGAAGTGAAGAAAATTTGAATATCATGAGAGATCTATGGAGGAAGATGTGATTCATGAATCATTTGTTTCATGGAGTTCAACTTAGTACATGGTTCAAGGTATTTCACAACAATTTTATGCCACAACAGTTCATAGGAATATTTATCAAGGAGAATTCATGAAGGAAAAATAGTTTGTAAAGGATACCAGTGAGTTAAAAGAGTAGAAAAAACATGTGTGTAACTAGTTGATACATAATAGACTAAGAAGAGAAATCACGTACCATTTTGGTGTGTGAAGAAAAACCAGTCGTGCACCTAAACTCATATTTTCACCAAGAAAGACAAAAGTGAGAAGAATAATAGAGTTTACCATTTATATTAAGTTATTTAGGCCATATCAACTCTAATTATTCTAAGCATAGATATTCTTATTTGATCCAATAATCACAAAATCATTTTATGATTATAGAAATAAGAATAAGAGGTTTCTGTGCAGTTGGTTTTTCACTAAAGAAGAAGGAGAAGAAGATTGTACAGCTTTTAGGGTTACTGCTGGGAAAGATATAAGGAGAGTTAGTTATAGGATACTAGGAAAGTAATAGGTCAAGAGATAAATAACAAATAATTAATGTGGCATAAATCATGTATTAATAGGTTTAAGACTTTCATGGTGTTACAAACCATCATCAATAGAGAGAAGACTTTCTTGTGAGGAAGTATACAGAACCAACAGGGTGCTGTATGTTAAACTAGAACATCACCAATTTAGGGAAATGTAATTGTTTAATTCCCCCCTCCAATGTATAGGGACTCACACTATAACTATTATATTTTACTAAAAGTTCTTCATGAGTTTAAGGGTATATCTTACTCATTGTACCCAAACAAAAGGATTGTTTTCTAGTGGTTGGGTGGTGAGGATTATTTCTGACCACTCCAATAACATAAAATTTCTTGTTGAGTAGTGATCATTTTAAAAATATTATATACAATATTTAATTCTCTCATTTACTTTCATGCAATGGGGAAAATAAAATAAAAGAATCAATATACTAACCGGTCAAGAGGTACATGGATAAAAATTTACAATTAGATTAAAAAGTCCCCCACACAGAATCACCCACTCTTAGTGTTAGGAATATCTCAAACTGGTCCTCAAAATTCCTTTGGGGAGATTTGGTAAAATTATAGTCCTCATAATGAATTGGACCCCTAATGATTCTTGTGGGATGCATTGAAGATGATTGGAATTATTTTGGGCCACCCATTGGGTGTGATGACATTCTTGAAAATAGAAATTAGTAAGGTTAAGTGTGTAATTGATGTGTAATAATATAGAGCCCATGATTATCATGTTAATTTGGTTGTTTGGGTTTAAAATATAATTGATAGTTGTTCATAGGGTTTATAATGTCATAAGGGTTTGTTTGGGCATGACATGAAAATGGGATTTGTTGTGTTAATTGAGATTCTATCAATTAGCATATGAAATGTGCTAAAATGCCTTAGTGGGTTAGTGCATATGAAAATATGGATATGTATACTTTTTAATGTCTTGTTAATTGATAAATATCTTAAATGGATTTTCTTAAGGTAATTGATGAATATTTATATGGGTTAATATAAGGTAGTGATGGAATTTACCTAACGGGATGGGGAATGAGAATGGGAATTGGGATAAATGGGATATGTAATGTAAATAGAAAATATATTATTGGTTTTTAGAATAATATATATTCAAATGTTTATTGATATAGATTTTTATTGCTATGTGAATTGTTTTGTGATATGGTGTGTGTAATGATTGAATAAATAATCATGTGCACATGGATTTTTGGTAGGATAAAGGACTAAGGCTCCTCCCATTGGTTGGGTTGACTGATTCTCTAACCCTAACCAAGAATGCTTGGTTTAGGGAATCAGGATGATTCTATATGCCCCTAATGGTTGCATTAGATTAAATACATGGACTAAGGATTCAAGGGGAGTGATATTTATTGATTGTGAGATGTTTATCCATAGTAATAGAGGGGATTGACCTAATTCTCCTATGCATAGTGAGGAATTCCTTAAAATCTTGTGGGAATGATGTAAATGCATATTCAATATAAAATACGATGAAAATGGACTCTATTATGAATATGGCTTAAGTGATGATAACAATAATTTTGAAAGAAATGGTTCAAGTGTAACTTGTTACCTCATAAAATCTGAGTTGTACTTTGGTTTACTTGTCATTTATTTCTAACTTATATCCAATATCTATTTAGATTTCATATTTTGTAGACACCATTAGTTGAAGCCTACTATGTTATACTCACACCCTTTATGGGATTCTGTTGGGTACCCCGAGCAGACTTCATTGTTATAGGTTTGGATAAGGGAAAGGGCTTGGTTTTAGGTAGTTGAGTTTTCAATGGATATGCATGGATAAGGATCCATACATGGTGTAATGACCTATTTTGGGGATTCAAATATTTTTCTTTATTCTAGGTTTCCATGATTTTTCCACTTTTAGCATGAAATGATATGTTTTTTATTAGTTTGTGGTATGTACCCAGTTTTGGGATATGATTGGTTGTGCATGTTTATTTATTATTGTATATTGTTTCTGATATTTACATTGTTATTTGTTGTATTATACTATGTTAAAGAGGGTATAGTCTCTCCATGTGACATATTAGACCCTCGCTACTAGTCAGAAACCTCTAGAATACAAGAATCCACACTTGAGGTCTTTTGGAGACTCAGATCGGGGAACCACATTAGTGGATCTTGGGCCAGGGATGTTATAATTTGGGATTAGAGAAGGTTTTTTTAGTGACTTACTATTTAGGGATGTTAAAATAAAGGTTCTGAAAGTGTCAGGCCTTAGTGATAAACTAATTATTGGGGGTATCTAAACCATGTATGAGGGAAAATCCATTTTTCCTATGTTTGGAATGGTTGTTCTTGTTGTGCATTGTTACATTTAATGATATTTCACCATTTGGTGATACACTTGTTATATGATGTGACTGTTTTGTGATATTTTTCTCATGAACATAATGGAATGGGTATGTTCAATCATGCATTATTTTTGGCACCTAGGGATATAGGTTACATGCATCGTGGTAGGAACACATGGGAATAATGTGCAAGGTATGGAATGTATAATGCGTTTGACATCCTTAAAAATTTGAAGAAAATAGTGTAAAAAATGATGTAAACAGTTAAATAAAAATAATGGTAAATAAGTGTTAATAATTTTGTATAATAAAAAGTGAAAATGATTTAATATTTTGGATATCATATGTTGTGAAATGGGAAATGTGTCTATGGGTAAATGGTTTGAAGGGGTGTATAATGAAGGATTTCTGAATAGGAGATATGGCTTACCTATGTTCACTATGACCCATGTTAGGGATGGATTTGGGTAGTTTTCCATGTATGATGGTATCTGTTTGGATGGTGAATGCAAGATGGATTGCTTATGGACTGTGAAGGGATTTGTTTTCCTAAGCTGCGAAAGCCTTATGTTATGTGTTGTAAGATGTGTTCTTGGAATTGTAGGAAAGTTCCACCAAAACAACATGTACTTTTTGAGAGACAATAGGATGTCACTGAGAATGATCTTCTAGAAGTGGAGAAAGAAAACCTGGTGAATTAGAATAATAGTGGAGAAGAGTAGTTCAATGAGAACATTGCTCATTTCATGAAGATAGTAGAAAGGGGCCTAGGGAGGGTTGTGTAAAGTATGTTTGAGCATACCAATGAGTTTTAGATGCAACATCCTCCAATGTTTTCTAGAGAGTCCGATATTGAGGTTGTATAATTTTGGATACAGTCTATTCAGGAAATTTTGGACCACTAGTAGACTTCTACTAAAAAGAGAGTCAATTTGGAAGCCTATATGTTGTTGGGTTAGTAAAAGAGTTTGTGGTATATCTTGGTTCAGACCTAGAAAGTTGACGGTATTAATTAAAATTTTTTTCAGGATAAGTTTCTATAATACTTCTATCCTAAAACCGTGAGTCAATAAATGACCGTAGAGTTTATGATATTGACCCAGGGCTCTTTGATGGTAATGTAATATGCAATCTATTTCATCAACTTGAAAAATAATGTTCCAACCATGGTAGGGGATGAGGCATCAATGGAGATACATTTCTAATATGGACTCAGATATGAGATCATGTCGCAGGTGAATATCTTTTTCTTGTAGAGTGTAACTGAAGTGGTGTATCAAGCCATTATATAATAATGGAAACCTCAAGGAGTCTTCCAGAGAAAACATGTAGTTCCAGTTGTATGAACTAGTAGTGTGTCTTCTAATAGTAGGAAATGTCACTTAGAGAGTTTTCACTAGGGTAGTGGTGGAAATGGCATACAGAAAATGGAATCTGGTTCTTTGGTTAGTGATCAGTTTTCTACTATTAGTGTGGCAGGCTGAGAGACATCCGTAGTCAGTGTTCCTGACCACCAGTTGAATGCCGAGTGTGTATATTATTGGGCCATGTGTGTATGTTCTACAATAACCCACGGTCGTAGGGAAATGATGGAGGACATATACCATTTTAGAGTATAGGTAGGGATCTATTAACCCTTATCAGAAAGGCAGTTGGAGCTCCATGGGCCATACCAGTAGGGGTGGTTCATGTGGTACTCCTGGGCAAGATCATCCATGCCAGCAGGGCAATAGAGTGCTAGGTACTCTGGACATAGCCTATGGTAGAGGGATAGGTCTGCTTCATGTAGTTAATTCTACATCTAGAGTGTGTGAGGTTGGACCATCTATTGTTCGACATATGATCATTGTTGCTTCCATGCTCTTTAGTACTTTATTTGACCCGAGTACCACACACTCTTTTATTTATGATCATTTTGTAGTTGTGTTGGTCCTAGAAATAAAATGGGTGTGTTGGGTTATGACAATTGATACTTTGTTAGGGGTAAGTTGAGGATATCAAATAATGCAAGGGTTGTGCTCTGGTGGTTGGTTGGTACAGTTTTCTGTGGGACTTTTTCCTCCTCAAGATGTTTGGTTTTGACATAATTTTGGGAATTTATTGGATGGTATTGTACTAGGCCTAAATCTATTGTTACTATCATTGGTTAATGTTCACGTCTTTTTAGTGAAACACCTATCTCATTTGGAGTGAGTGGGATGTTTGGGAAGGCCATGTAGGGCTAGTTTTTCAGTAGTTGGATCATAGCCCAAGTAGCTTGTCTTCTACTTAATGATGAAGGAGTAGAGCATCACATATTTCCTCTTATATTGGATCGGTTCTGGGATATATTTCTCGAGGACTCCTCAAGGATACCACTCGAGAGAGATGTATAGTTTATGATTGAGTTGCTACCAGGGAAAAAACTAGTTTCTATTCTGTTGTATAGAATGGGGTCAGTATAACTCAAGGATCTTAAAACACAATTGTAGGAGTTAGAGAATAAATTATTTATTAATCCCATTATGTAGGCTTGGGGATCACTAGTAATATTTTCCAATATGTTCAATGGGTCATTGCAATCATGTGTCAGCTATAGGAAGCGAAATTAGATGATGGTTAAGAAATGATACATCCTTATGAGAATAGATGAAAAGTTTAACCAACTAAGAGGTTATTAATTTTTTTTTCAAGATTGATTTAATTTAACACCCCAATATTTCAACGTATGTTATTTCTTCAAAGTAATTCAATAACTTTCACTACACGCAACACCGAGTTCTAACGCACCATGACTTACCAAACAAGCCGTTCAAAAGTGGTTATGAATAATATTAACTGAATTTTGAACTTTATATAATCCTTATAATTTTAGAATCCATATTATTAGTTTCTTAGACATAATATAAGAACAAATACATTTTTTCAGATAAAAGAAGTATTTTTCAAAAAAATAAATTTTAAGGCCTTTTAATGGCTAAGCCTTTTTAAATCCAATATTTGAAACTTTTATATTCAATTTGAAAAAATAAAATTCTTCTTTAGAATCGGGACATAAGAATTTCATTTTGATAAAGTTTTGGTGTTTTTCTGATAACTTTCATATTTGGGTGAATAGTAAGAAATACTATATTTTAACTCAAAACAACTTTTTAAATAAAAATAATTTATATTGTTAAATTATAAATTTTAATGGTTTGGAATTATAAATAGATTATATTTTTACCATTTAATCTAATGATGGTCATTGTAAGTAATTTCAATTTGAAATTGGACATAAACAAGTGTCAAACTTTTGGTTGTTATTACTTCTTAAAAATACGCCTTTTGGTTTTTGACAGTGGGAATTAATTTTAAATTAATAAATACAACTTCTATATTTTGAATTTGGTAAAATAGACTTCATTATTGAATTCAAAATATCAAAATTATCTTAGGCTGATTTTTTGGTATTTTTCTGAAAACTATTACTTTTTGATGAATAGTGAAAACACTGAGTTATAGATTAAAACTGAATTTTTATTTAAATAAATATTTATTTTATTTAAATTTAATTAAGGTCAAAATAGATACATAATACCTGTATAAGTTAAATGTAATTCATTGGAGTTAGTTTATAATAATTTAAGATATATAAAAAGTTTGTTCAACTTTTCACCATCTTTTACGCACCTCCTAGGAGAATTTGGAAATTCACATAAAACATAATTTTTCCACTTCTGTGAGTGGAATTGAAAAAATTCGAGAGACACGGTAAATATTGAGTTGTAAAATGTGGTTCAATGAGATGAAAATAATTTTTGGTGAATAGTAACTTTTTACTTTTATTTACCACAGTAAAAATTAAATAGGGAAATTAAGGGTAAAAATGATATTATTATTTCCCTAACACATGTCCTAATTCTATTGGATAAGTATAATTAGACCAAAAAAAACCTTAGTAATAAAATATGAACCTCTTTGGTCCACATAGATTAGATTAGGACATTTATTATTATTTAATTCAAAGAAGAGTTAAAAGAGTTAAAATCAAAGCTTAATAAATAAAACATTTTTGATACAGGGTTATACATAAGATAAATTCGATTATAAATATTCATCATAAAGATAAAAATATTTCCTACATAATGGTATTTTATTTATAGTTTTTAGACAATAAATAATTTAACTTATTTATGATACAATGATGATGCAATAATTAACTTATTAGTGAAATATTAAAATAATTGATATTATAAATACCCAAATAAATAGAATTTGAGACTTTTAATGAATTAAACGAATTTTATTGGTTAATTGTACATGTTAGGATTGATTAAATGAATTTTGTTCTAATGAATAAAATTATTAAGACTTTAATAAAAATCAATTATTAAATAGTGTCAAAATTTACATAAAGGAGTTTTCAAAAAAATATTATATTATTAATTGATATAATATTCCTAAAAATCTAAGGTTTGGACAAAGGACTTATATTATGATAGGTATGTCATTAATGAACCACTTGGTGTTATCTTGAAAATTTATAGTAAGTTTATTAACCATATAATATAATAATACAAAGAGACATGGTAAATGTCAAACTATTTAACTAAGAGTTAAATCTAAATGATAAGGGTAAAATAGTGACCCAAACTTGTCTAAAACCTATTGGTTGAGTGGTTTTATACCCATAACCACCATATAATTTAAATAATCCCGTTTTGAGCCATTATAAACCAAATATGAATTTATTATAAAATAATACTTTAACTTTTTCCTAAAGAGCCCCTCCTCCCCCTTATAAAAGGACACCACTTCTAACCAATTCCTCACACCTCTCAAGCCTTTTTGCTCATCCAAAATCTGCCCAATTAGGCTCCCTATATCCCTATCCTCCTCCTAGAAGCCTTACGTTAGGCATAATGCACTTCCAGAGTCCTTTTTGGTTCAAACCGAAGGGAGTTACCCAAATTAAAGGTAATGATTTCTCTTAGCTTCTTTTCTTTTTTTAATTATCCAACCCCTAAAATATTCTTATTATTTTATTTTGTAACAAAACCAGTATCCTAAATATACTATTATATTGTTATGAGAAGTATTTTAACTACACTTACACACAACTCCATCTAATGGGTGAAGAACATAATGTTTCTGTGGATGAAAACCAAACGCCTCACAAAATGATGATTGTTCAATTATCTCCTACCACCTCTCATGGTGGCCATTATGATGGAACTATAATTAAATATGATAGTAATAATATTTAATTTATATTTAATCTTCTGTAATTCCATTTTATAGCATACCATTATTCGTTTCATGTTGTATATATATACAATAATTTCATTTGAGGAAGTGCCGACTACCACCCCCTCAAAGTAATATGACTCATTCATACCATACATGGAACGTATAAAGGATGGAGTTAATGAACTTAAGTAACAAATATAAGATATTATATTATACTGGAATAATAATATACCTATTTATCATTTGGTTTTGATTCCTTTTGAAATTAAAATTGAAATGGAAGTTGCGTTCGTGCGTACGTATGAATTACCGTCTCCACGAACATGATGAGATTCATTTCTCCATCATATCCATTCAAGAATAATGCTCATTTTTTTATTAAAATTAATGTTTAATTACTTGATATCATTCTGGATATGAATAAGATACAACCTATCCATAACAAACACGGTTTATGTAATGAAGCATATAAAGGAAAACGAATCAGTTGACACCCGAAACGACGATAATACTAAAATAATATTAACAAATAAATATTAAAAGATCATATATGATATCATATTTATGTATATGATTCTTGTATAATTTAATAAAAATTATTTAACTATTATACAGTATGTTAACCTACACTCTATCAAGGAAAATTACAAGGTAAGGGTTAATTTCACAATCTCTTTATTATCTAAGGTTGTTTTTACATAAGTATCTACTTGGACATATTTATTATCCATGTCCATGATTCACGAAAGAGTTTTCAAAGGGATTATTTTAAGGGACTTTTTACAAAAACATCATTTCAAATGTTTTAAATATTTATTCTTCTAAAACATTCTCATTAATGTCCATGTCTTCAAAATGTATTTTAATGATTTATTTATATGGACATGAATGTTTTTAAAATTTTAATTCCTTTAAAAAGTTTCAAAGTGGTATGGGACACTTTGATTCAAAAATGTCTTTAAATTTCTTCCTTTATAAATTGTGTGACTTTTAAATTTTTTCAGGAAAAGGGTTATTTCTCTCAAAGAGTTTTACAAATCATTTTCATCTTTGTCAAAATCCTTTAATGGATTTTAAACTTGTTTTGAAGTTGATTTATCATGATACAAATCTTCCATATTTTTTTGAACGTTTTGTGATATGTTTGACTGTGGATGTGTTATTTTTATACCATTCATGGTTTATGGATAATGTATTGACATTTCGTATGCTATTTTTAGTCTGAATGTTTATGTTATGTTTAAACCTTTTCATATGAGGAATTCATTGGACTTAATAAGTGATGGGTGGAGCCCTCTATAGATCCTCGATGCATTGGTAGGTATCATTAGACAAACTAGTGTCTTGGCACGAGGCCTTGACAAAATCTTATTTGTATTCTTAGCATGAGGCCTTGGCTACGTGGTTATGATAGTCTGGCATTATGCATTCCATCATTATGAAAGTGGTAATTGATATTGCTTGTGATTATTATACTAGTAGAATATCCATGTGAATGAGTAAATGGAATTATTTCATTTTATTTCTACCATATTATGCTGAAGTTCAAGTTTAAAAGGCTTTTGTTTTAGTTATGCACTGCCTTACATGTTTATGCTTATTTATGAAAGTTTCCGCTATATTGTTATCCTTACTGGGCATTTGAGCTCTCCCATTTCTATGTTTTTTTCCTAGGATGTGAAGAAGTATTTTATGAATGACCGGCAGGTATAGTATAAGGGGATATGAGTGTGGAGACAAAATGTTGATGTAGTTTTCACTTTATGATGTAATGTAAAATTTATGAATGTATCTAGTGTTTCCAAGGCTACTAAACCGATCGGTCCTTCGGGACTTGATTCCTTGTAATCATGCCAATGTATTAAAATAATGCACTGACTCTGGGTAACTGGGGTTGGAGCGTTACAATTGGTATCAGAGGAAGTTTAGTAATAACCTTGGAAGCTATATTTAGATAAACTCTAATTAGTGGACATAGACCTAAGATAGAATTTGAGGATTAGTATAGAAGAACTTCCTAGAATTTGTTATTGTAGAGATTTTGTGAGTTTTCCGAGCAATACATCCCTGTCTGGATACGAGCAGGTAGAGGCGGCTCTGGCACAGATATACCTAGGGGTAAAACCCGAAAACATCGCTTTGAGCTAGAATCAGACAGGAACTGGTGCATGACAATGGACCTTGCTGCACTCTTGGTTACGACACTCCCGAGGGATATTCTTAGGATAATTCTCATTTTCTTTACAAACCATTATGACGGGTTTATGAGTATATATTTCCTCAAAGAAAGCATCTTTATGATTATGGATTATATCCATAAATCATTCAATTTACGTTTGGTATTTTACAAGATTGTAATTATTTTAATTCATAAACTGACATAGTTTATGTTATTGTATATAAATGGCAACCAGTAGAAGGAATGTGAAATCCGGTAATACATATGATCCAAAGAGTGAGATGGATAATATATTTCACAATATTAAGCCAACATTTAGAAGAGAAATAGTCTCCCATGTATTATCATCATATGAAGAAATAGTATCATGTGTTGATAAGATAAGAAACTAGTTCTCGGAGTCCTATGGATTTGAAGGGAAGCCAGTGAAGAAAAGTATGGTAGAGACAAAGATGGATAAAGGGAATAGGGAAAAGACGAATTTTCACATATGTGATAACTATTGGAAGAAACACCATGGAACTTACATGAAGGGAATGAGAGTTTGTTATAAGTGTGGAGAAAAAGGACACCAAGTACGTGACTGTAAGGGTAAGAAAAAGGTTTCAAATGTACAATGCTTCATCTGCAAGGAGTTGAGACACTATGCGAACCAATTTACAAATCATTAGAGTATGCCCCAAATAATGCTATTGGATAATAATCAAGTTATGATACTACCACAGATGAGGAGGAATGATTAGAGTTCTTATGTTTTTATTAAAGAATTATGTCATTTGAGTGTTGTATCAATGATTTACTGGTTATAATAATTATGGAGTATATAGGGATTGTACAACCGTACTATTTTATTAAAGACTTGAGATTTTGTGGAACCAAGAAAAGTGACTCAATAGGAGGTTAAATTTTTGGAAAATATATGGTTGAGAGAAATATAAACCATAATATGGTTCTGATATCGAGGTAGTGATTTTGGAATAATACATGATTGATTTGGATAAATTATATTGGATATTCTTGACTACCATGAAAGTGATTAATGATATTCCATCATTGTTTGAGTTTACAACATTTTTGGATAGAAGGAGTATATCCAGTATTTTAAAAGGAATAAGGGATCATGAATGTAATCAATAAGGTTTTATGGTAATTTAGGATGTTGCAGTGTTTGAAAAGAATACATGATGAAGGTGTTCAAATATTATTACGCGGAAAAAAGTATCTTCATTGTGTTAAGTTCCTTCTGAATTTCGGACTGTGAGTGTGGACATAAGTATTTTGGATAATTCTAGTTTGAGATTATTTTTGGATTTCCATAAAAGGACAACCTGGAGGTCGAGTGGAAACCTGTCACGTCTGGCAAGGCCGCGAGACTTGAACCCACAACCGAAGGGCGACAAGGGTGTATCACCTACCACTGACCCACGTGATGTCCTGGATTGAATAATGTAGTATTTTGTTTAAAAAAATCTGGTAGATGAATTATAAATTCATTTTTTTGAAGCCGTATATGAATAGGATAAATAGAATATTATTTTTAAGTTCTATTATCTTTTAGAGTGAAAGATGAGTTTGTGGTAGAAATTAGTTAAAGGATGGGATTCTACTTGTTAAGTATATATTTTTCTTCTTCTCTTATTCTATGAAGAAATTAATTCTTATACTTTAGTGAAGGGATCTTAAAACAAAAAATGTGTTATCCTAATACTATATGTTTTGTTGAACCGATGGTATTTTAAATCATCCTATATGGACGAATTTAAGGCCCTCAATTTTATACTTGTTTGTGATTGATGACTTCAATAACTACCTATAAATATTTACATTTTCCTCTAATTATATGTCTCTAATTTCCACCAACATTCTCCTAATCGAGAACATAATTTGGTGGTGACCCTTTCATTTTCCTTTTCCTCTTATTAAGACTAAATTTTATTAACCTAATTTCTGATGTGGGTTTTCCCAAAGGTATTTTCTATTTCCACCTTTTATTTTTGAAAAATAATTTCAAATTGCGAGGACACAATTTATTTAAGGGGGTAAGAATGTAACACCCCAAGATTTCATAGTATGTTATTTCTTCAAAGTAATTCAATAACTTGCACTAAATGCAACACCGAGTTCTAGAGCACCATGACTTACAAAATAAGCTGTTCAAAAGCGGTTATAAATAGTATTAACCGAATTTTTAACTTTATATAATTCTTATAATTTTATAATTCATATTATGATTTTCTTAGATATAATGTATGAACAAATACATTTTTTCAGATAAAAGAAGTATTTTTTCAAAAAAAAAACAATTTTACAGCCTTTTAATGGTGAAGCCTTTTTAAATCCAATTTTTGAAACTTATATATTCAATTTGACAAAATAAACTTCTTATTTATAATCGGGACATAAGAATATCGTTTCGATAAATTTTTAGTGTTTTTCTGATAACTATCATATTTGGGTGAATAGTGAAAAATACTATATTTTAACTGATTTTTTTTAAATCAAAATAATTTATATTTATAAATTATACATTTCAATGGTTTGGAAGTATAAATATATTATATTTTTACCATTTAATCCAATGATGGTCATTGTAAGTAATTTTACTATGAAATTGGACATAAACAATTGTCAAACTTTTGGTTGTTATTATTTCTTAAAAATGCACCTTTTGGTTTTGACAGCAGGAATTAATTTTAAATTAATAAATGCAACTTTTATGTTTTGAATTTGGTAAAATAGAATTCATTATTGAATTCTGAATATCAAAATTAGCTTATGGTGAATTTTTGGTATTTTTCTGAAAACATTTAATTTTTGATGAATAGTGAAAAACACTGAGTTATAGTTTAAAACTGATTTTTTATTTAAATAATTATTTATTTTATTTAAATTTAATTAAGGTAAAAATAGATACATAATACCTATATAATTTCAATGTAATTAATTGGAGTTAGTTTAGAATAATTTTAGATATATAAAAATTTGTTGAACTTTTCACCGTCTTTTATGCACCTCCTAGGAGAATTTGGAAATTCATAAAAACATAATTTCACCACTTCTGTGAGTGGAATTTAGAAAATCCAAGAGACACAGTTATTATCAATGAGTAAAATGTGGTTCAATGAGATGAAAATAATTTTTGGTGAATAGTAACGTTTTACTTTTATTTACCTCAGTAAAAATTAAATAGGGTAATTAAGGGTAAAATGATATTATTATTGCCCTAACACATGTCCTAATTCTATTGTCTAAGTATAATTCGACCAAAAACAACCTTAGTAATAAAATATTAACCTCTTTGATGCACATGGATTAGATTAGAACATTTATTATTATTTAATTCAAAGAAGAGTTAAAAGAGTTAAAATCAAAGTTTCATAACTAAAACATTTTTAATATAGGGTTATACATAAGATAAATTCGATTATAAATATTAATTAGAAATATTAAAATAGATCCTAAATAATGGTATTTTATTTATAATTTTTAGACATTAAATAATTTAATTTATTTATGACACAATGATGATGCAGTAATTACCTTACTAGTGAAATATTAAAATAATTGATATTATAAATACCCAAATAAATATACTTTGAGACTTTTAATGAATTACAAGAATTTTATTGGTTAATATGACATGTTAGGATTGTTTAAATGAATTTGGTTCGAATTAATAAACTTATTAAGACTTTATCAAAAATCAATTATTAAATAGTGTTAAAATTGACATAAAGGAGTTTTTAAAAAATATATTATATTATTAATTGATATAATATTCCTAAAATTCTAAGGTTAGGCCAAAAAACTTATATTATGATATTTATGTCATTTAAGAACCTCTTGGGGTTATCTTGTTAGTTTATAGTAAGTTTATTAACCATATATTATAATAATACAAAGAGACATGGTAAATGTCAAACTATTTAACTAAGAGTGAAATCTAAAAGATAAGGGTACAATAGTGACCAAAACTTGTATAAAACCCATTGGTTGAATGGTTTTCGACCAATACCTACCTTATACTTTAAATAATCCAGTTTGAAGCCATTATTAACTGAATATGAATTTATTATAAAATAATACTTTATGTTTTTCCTAAAGCGCCCCTCCTCCCCCTTATAAAAGGACACCACTTATAACAAATTCCTAACACCTATCAAGCCTTTTGGCTCATCCAAACTCTTACCAATTAAGATCCCTACATCCCTCTCATCCTCCTAGAAGCCTTATCTTATTCAGAAGGCACTTCAAGAGTCTTTTTTGGTTCAAACCAAAGGGAGTTACCCTAATTAATGGTAACGATTTCTCTTAGCTTCTTTTCTTTTATTTTACTTCTCCAATCCCTAAACTCTTCTTATTATTTTATTTAGTAACAAAACAAATATCCTAAATATACTAGGATATTTTTATGAGAAGTATTCGAATTACACTTACACACAACTCCATGTAATGGGTGAAGAACATAATGTTTTTGTGGATGGCAACCAAACGACTCACAAAACGATGATTGTTCAATTATCTCCTACCACCTCTCATGGTGGAAATTATGATTAAACTATAATTAAATATTATATTAATGATATTTATTTTATATATAATCTACTGTAATTCTATTTTTTAGCATACCATTATTCGTTTCATGTTGTATATATATATGATAATTTCATTTGAGGAAGTGTGGACTATCACCCCTTCAAAGTAATATGACTCATTCATACCATACATAGAACGTATAAAGGATGGTGTTAATGAAATTAAGTAACACATATAAGATATTATATTATACTGTAATAATAATATACCTATGTATCATTTGGTTTTGATTTCTTTTGAAATGAAAAATGAAATGGAAGTAGCATTCGTGCGTACGTACAGATTACCGTTTCCACGAATGCAATGAGATTCATTTACCCATCATTTACCCATCACACCCGAAACGTCGATAATACTAACATATTATTAACAAAGCAATATTAGAAGATAATATATGATATCATATTTATATATATTATTCTTGTATAATTTAATAACAATGATTTAACTATTTTATAGGAGATTAACCTACACTCTATCAAGGAAAAGTACAAGGTAAGGGTTAATTTCACAATCTCTTTTTTATCCGAGGTTGTTTTTACGTAAGTATCTACTGGGACATATTTATTATCCATGTCCATGCTTCATGAAAGAGTTTTCAAAGGGATTATTTTAAGGGACTTTTTACTAAAACAACATTTCAAATGTTTTAAATATTTATTCTTCTAAAACTTTCTCATTAATGTCCATGTCATCAAAATGTATTTTAAGGATTTATTTATATGGACATTAATGTTTTTAAAATGTTAATTCCTTTCAAAAGTTTCAAAGTTGTATGTGACACTTTGATTAAAAAATGTCTTTAAATTTCTTCCTTTCTAAATTGTGTGACTTTTAAATGTTTTCATGAAAATGGGTATTTATCTCAAAGAGTTTTACAAATCATTTTCATATATGTCATAATACTTTAATGGATTTTAAACTTGTTTTAAAGTTGATTTATCATGATACAAATCTTCCATATTTTATTGAAGGTTTTGTGATATGTTTGACTATGGATGTGTTATTTTTATAACATTCATGGTTTTTGGGTAAAGTATTGACATTTCGTATTCTAGTTTTAATACGAATGTTTATGTTATGTTTAAACCTTTTCATATGAGGAATGCATTGGAATTAGTAAGTGACGGGTGGAGCCCGCTATAGCTCTTCGATGCATCGGTAGGTCTCATGAGACAAACTAGTGTCTTGGCAAGAGGCCTTGACAAAATCTTATTTGTGGTCTTGGCACGATGCCTTGGATACGTGGTTATGATAGTATGGCATTATGAATTCTATCATTATGAAATTGGTTATTGATATTGCATGTGATTATTCGACTAGTAGAATATCTATGTAAATGATTAAATGAAATTATTTCATTTTATTTCTACCATATTATGCTGAAGTTCAAGTTTAAAAGGATTTTGTTTTAGTTATACATTGACTTAAATGTTTATGCTTATTTATGAAAGTTTTCTCTATATTGTTATCCTTACTGGGCATTTGAGCTCACCCATTTATATGTTTTATTTTTCCCATGATGTGAAGAAGTATTTTATGAATGACCTGCAGGGATAGTATAAGGAGATATGAGTGTGGAGACAAAATGTTGATGTAGTTTTCACTTTATGATGTAATGTAAAATTTATGAATGTATCTAGTGTTTTAAGGCTACTAAACCGATTGGTCCTTCGGGACTTGATTCCTTGTAATCTTGCCAATGTATTAAAATATTGCACCGACTCTAGGTTACTGGGGTCGAGGATTTACATTTAAGGTTTGGGTATCACCAGTTGAGGGTGAGGTATTTTGATGTACCGTGGACTACCTCCATAAGAAGGTATGGAGTGTATGAGTTTCTTGTGATGACTTTTGGTTTGACCAATGATCCAGATGTGTTTATGGATATGATGAACCAACCTTCCACCCTTTCCTAGACAAGTTTGTATTTGTCTTTACTGATGAAATCTTTGTGTACTATATGACTCATTTTAATAATTACAACCATAATAACCTCATCCTAAGTACACTAAGAGAAAAAATACTATACACCAAGCGATCTAAATATTATTTCTAGATCGATGAGGTGAATTTATTGGGTTACATCATTCTTGAGGAAGGGATATCATTAGACCTAGAGATCTCAAGGGCCTATGTGTCATGGGATTATACCAAAAAAATTGATGTTCAATTTTGTTTTAGGTTTGGAGGGCTATTACCGAAGGTTTAGCAAGGAATTTTCTTATTTTGAATCACATTTTTCATGATTAACCAATAAAGGAATCAGGTTTTAATGGTTAGAAGAATGTGAGAATTCCTTCCTAGAGTTAAAGAAGCTATTGACTACTGCACTGATCCTGATCTAAACTGATCTGGGTAAGAATTATACTATGTTTTTTTTGCATCAAGTGTGGGTCTAGGATCATTGCTAATGCAATATGACTAGGTTGTTGTGTATGGTTCATGAAAGAAAAATCCTCAAAAAAGAAATTATCATAAACATGATCAGAAATTAGCTACAGTGGTTCATGCCTTAAAATGAAGGTGACACAACTTATTGGGAGAATGGTTTATGATGTATACCAATCATAAAAGTATCATGTGTATGTTCTATCAATATGATTTGAATATTTGGTAGTGAAGATTGGTTGAGTACATAAAATTCTTTGATTTTGAGCTAGTTTATACTCCAGGAAAGGGAAACAATGTTGTAGATGCTTTTTGTTGGAAAACTCAACGTTAGACGGTTCAGAAGTTCAACTCTGAATGGAATATGATGGTGTTTTTTGTAAAATTAATCAATAGGTACATGATGGGAAGGGGAAGCTGTCAATTTCATCCATATTAGTTGAGTCTTCACTTTTGATCTAGGTTATGGATATCTAGATTGAAGATCTAGAGGGTTTTCCAATAAAGGAAAGTCTTAAAGGTGGGGAGTCACCTTCTGGATGGAATTTCATTGATGAGAAGATTTTTTATGTTTGTTGATGTTTGATTATGTTGGTATGTATGAAGTAATAGTTGATGTGAATGTTTCATGCATTTAAGTTAGAGTGAATTCTATTTTGACTAAGATTTATTATGATCGTCCTTGGAAATAATGGTGGTAGGTAATGAAGAATGAGGGTGTTGGTTTTGTGGTGTGATTCCTTACCTGTTAGCAGGTAAAGGCTGAGCATCCGAACTGAGGTTGGTTTTTACTGCCATTTCCCATCTTGTAATGAAAGTGGAGTGATGTCATAATCTATTTTGTAGTTGGTCTTATGAAGACACCTCAGAAGAAGGATAGATTTTGGTTAGATATGGATTGGTTGAATGAAGTGGCTAATTTCATTCCAATATATGGAAATTTCACCATTAATCATTTGGGTTAGTTATATGTTTGATATATACTGTGATTGCATGGTGAACCAGAAAATATAGTTTTAGATCATGATTTTCATTTTGAATAGCACTTCTAGAAGGTATTTCAGATTATCCTTAATACCAAAGTGTTTTTAGTATAGATTTTCACCAATAAACAGAAGGACAACCAGAGCCTAAAATTTAGGTGTTAGAGGACATGTTAAGGTCTTATTTCAAAGATGTTGGTGGTTCAAAAAAAAGCACTTGTCTTTGGTTGAGTTTTACTAGAACAATAGTTTCATGGATATTATTCAAATGGAACCATTTTAGTATCTTTATGGTAGAACATGTAGATCTATGTTGTGTTAGATAATATCTAGATAATTGGGGTAGTTGGAATTGAGTCTCATGCACGAGACATCAAAGTACATTTATTTTATTCATAAGTGGATGGAAATGGCTTAAATTAGGAAGAACTCACACACATATAGGCGTTATAGACCTCTTGATTTTGTGATGGGTGATAGTTTGTTTCTTTGGGTTTTTATAAGGTTGAGTCACTATTGAATTCACAAACAAGTAAAGTTAGAAACTTAGTATGTGGGGCCATTTGGGATTATGGAGAGGGTCAGACAAGTGGATTAGTGATTATCTCTTCCAAAGTGGTACTGTTTCATGCACAATGTTTTTAATTTTTCATAGCATTGACGGAATCACCCTAATCAATATCATGTGATTAATTTAGAGTATGTTGATCTTGAGGGTGATGCCTCCTTTGAGTAACATCTTGTTTTTATTGTGGATTATAGTGAGAAAGTATTGTGAGGAAAGAATGTGCACTTGGTTCAAGTTTTATGGAAACATAAAAATGTTTCAGAAGAAATGTGGGAATGGGAGTCAGATTTTTCAGCTCAGTCGCCTAATATTATCACCTTTGAAGCTCAGTGATTCTTTAAAAGAGCGAATCAATGATGAGCCATTATAACGTGGGGAGATTTTAGGATTCCATAATTCATTGAGTTATATTATTGTTTAATTTTTTTTAATCCCTTAAATTTTGTAAAATAAATGTTCATTGGGTGTATGAGGAAACTCAGGGGGTGTTCTGAGGGATCAGGGAATGAAAAGAAGTAAAACTGGGCCAATCATTAGAAGGCGTATAATTGTCAGACGGTTGAGTAAACTGTGTGGCCTCCCCCTGAAAACCTTGCATCCTTGGACAATTGCATTATGCATAGTTGTTGAATAGTTTTTTAAACCACGTGGATCTCTCTAGGTAACCATTTGAGCCAACTCCCCTTATATAGAGTCTTGTTCATGGTTTTCACATGGTTTGGTAAATCGTGTGGACAAACTGTGCGATCCATTAATAGTTGGAACAATTACATTTTTTCATCTCAGAAAATTTTGATCCCCAAATAATTTCACCATTATTTCTTCCCTCTAAACCCTAGGGATGAACCAAATCTACCTATGACTTCCAAGGGTGTATCTCTTTTGACTATTTACCATTGGGGTGTTGTAGGTTGTGGATTGAAGCTTAGGGTCTGTCAAATAATCTCCTTTCTTCTATTTCTAGATTATAGATTGTAGCTTGGGAAATATTATTCTGAACCCCTAAAACCATATTTTATAGTGGATTCTATGATTACTCTTCAAGGAGTGTTTGAATATTTTTATAAGGCTATGTTTGGGAGTGAATTCATTGTCATATTTGGGGAGGGGTTCTACAAGTTATATCCCTCAGTTATTGTATGGATTTGTGCATTTTTAGTTATGATCATGGTTACCTCATGATTTTATTTTGAATTACTTGATGTGAATTACTAAAATGACCATATAAATAACAAATTGATCCATACATGATCCCCACAGGATGCATTGATAATTATTGGACTGATTTGGGGTCACCCATGGGGTGTACCAGCATTCCTGAATCAAGAAATTAGTAATGTTAAGGGTGGAATTTATGTGTGATAATGTAGTTACCATGAAGAACATGTTAATGTGGTTGGATGGGTTGAAAATGGAATATTGATAGTTGTACCTAGGTTTGATAATGTGATAAGAGGATGTTTAGGCATGATATAAAAATGGGATTGATTGTGTTAATTGAGATTGTATCATTTGGATTATGAAATATGTTGAAATGCCTAAGAGGACTACTGAATAAAAAATGATGGAAATGTAAAATTGGTAATGGATTGTGAATTTAGAAATATGGTAAATGGGTTTTCATAAGGGAACTGATTAATATGTTAAATGGGTTAATATAAGGTTTTCATTTAATATTCCTAATTCGATGAGGCATGAGAATGAGAATTGGGCTAAATCGGTTATTTAATGTAAATGGTAAATGTGTTATTGGGTTATGGAAAAATATATATTCCCATGTTGATTGATATGGATTGGGATTTCTATGTGAATTGTTTTGTGATATGGTGTGTGTGGTGATTGAATAATAATAATGTGCACGTGGCTTGGTGGTGGGGTAATGGACTAAGGCTCCTCCCATAGTTCGGGTTGGACTTATGCTTTTACCCCACCGAAGAATGCATGGGTTAGGGATCTGGAATGATTCTCTATGCCCCTAATGGTAATTCAATGAAACTACATGAAATGAGGATCTAAGGTGGGTGAGATATATTGATTGTGAGATGGTTGTACCTATTAAGATATGGACCTAACATAATTCCCTTATGAAAAGTGATGAATGCCTTAAACTCTTATGTGAATGATATAAATAACTATCCCATGGAAAACATGATGAAAATGAACTAAGTAATGCAGATGGCTTAAGTGATGATAATAGTAATTTTAAAGGAAATGATTAAAGTGTACCTTATTAACTAATGGAATTTGATCTCTCATTTGGTTTATTTGAAATTTATTTTATACTTTCATGCACTATCTATTTAGATTGGATATTTTCTAGACACCATTGGGGTGGCTTACTTTTTTGTTCTGACACCCTACTAAGACTACTATTGGGTAACCAAAAAGTCTTCATTATTTATATTCCAGAAAAGGGAAAATGATCGGTGCTAGGTAGATGAGTTGGGATGGGATATGCTTGGATGAGGATCTGAACTTGGATTCAGGAACTATTTTGTGGATTCAACTATTTTTCTTTATTTTTGGTTTCTATAAATTTAACCATTTTAACATGACATGACATGGTTTTCTGTTTTGTGGTTTGTACCCAGTTTTGAGAGATGATTAGTCATGCATGTTTATTGATTATTGCATATTTTTTCCACTATTTATATTGTTATATCTTGTGGATTAACCTGTTAATGAGGGTATAATCTACCCACATGATCTATTAGACCATCCCGGGTAGTCGGAAACCTCTGGAATATGGGGATATGTGCTTGAGGTCACGTGACGACTTAGATTGGGGGTACATTTTAGTGGGTCCTGGGTTGGGGAAATTACAATAAACCCCACTATATAAGCGGTGATACCACCAAATTATGTGTAATTTTATTACATACAAATAAAATTCCTTGTGTTTGAGAAGTCATCAGATCAAATATTTTTTACTTATTGAGACATAATTATTTTTATGTGTTCTCCCATGGATGTTGGATGTATGTGTAAAACATGTAAATCTAAATGGTTCTCTATTTTTTATATATATATTTTTTAAAACTATTTAGGTGTTGTTTGGAAGTCCTTATTCATAGTGACTTATAGTGAAATCAAGATTTCTGGGTTTTTAGTGATCTTTTTTTGGGAGGTTTTGTATGTTCACTGTGCATGAATTCTAGTGGTTGAATATCTTATAGATTTAGGTTGCTGGTTCTAGTACTATAATAGCTAATGAGTTCATAGTTTTCACTTTACTCCCTTACTATCCATGTGTTATAAAATTTTGGTTCATTAAATAATAAACATATTGATGTATATTTATTTATTTTGTTCCTTGAAGTTATTTGATTTCATGGGAGTTACCGAATCTTTGAAATAGAATTATAAGAATACTTGATGAGGGTTGATATATTTAATGTAATGGTCTATGTATTATAAAGGATACATATGGAATATTATCTGATCCAAAATTATTTTGATGATCCTATAGCTAGAATCAAACTGTATATAACAGAGAAGGATGAATGGGAATGAATGGATAACATGTCAAAAATACTTATTCTGATATCATCATAATGGAATGTTAGCGTAAATATTTAGGAGATACAATATACAACACAACTAGTGGTATAATTAAAATACATGTATAGAAATTCCATTGCATTAAAAAAATGTTTGTGATGAATATATTGTTCAATATTTGTTTTTATGAAGGAAAACAATATGTGAACCATGTAAAATATTTTGACATGATCTTGATTCTGCATAATTCTATGGGAGTCACTTTCATTGATGTTTTTTGGGTATTGATTTTTATGGCATGGTTATAGGTGATTTGGGAAGTAATGATTACTGTTGTTAGTAATTTTAATCAAAAATATGAATTAGTGTTTTATAATATCATCAAATAAATCATGAATGATGATCTCTACCAGAGGTTAGTCTAGGAACTTATAAGTAGTTCACTGAATATAGAAGGTATAAGACGTTCTCCCAACCTAAATATGAGTGTGAATAATGAAATTAAGTCCACAGATGAGGGTAGGAGAATGTTTATATGGCCCATAACTACTGGATGGAATTTCAATAATAGGGTGAATCTCAAGAATGATTGAAAACACTATAGTATGATCCCCAAAAATAAAACTTAATAAATTTATATTTATTTGAATTCAATGGAATATATTAGTAAGAACTTCATTAATTTTAAGGTATCGATACACATCCTGGGATCATGAAAAAATATCATTTTCATGGGATAAGAGGATAAATAAGTATATGAGACAAACTTCTATAATGTGGTATAGAGAATTACCTTAGAATTTATGCTCATGGAAGTGGTAGTTAAGAATGGGAACTTGTATCTATCATGAATATTATATTGAAATTTAGTGGTCACACTGATAATTTTTAGGATTACAGAGTTATGAAACTACTGATTTGGTCTTCTTAGTGAGAAGAATATAAAGGTTATAATAGTATTTGGTATACTTAAGATCAATAATAAATATAATGAAAATTATGTTAGTTTTATTTAAATTAAACCAAGGATTTTTTTCATTTAATATGAATGGAAGTAATCCACATTTTTAGAAACATGAACTTGTTAATTTTTCTATTTGGTGGTTATCCCAAATTCATTTTTATATTTTATCTTTTTAATTTTTCATATTTTTTAATGATTCAATAATAAATGTGTACATATATATCTTTAATAACATTTTATAAGTGTTTATTTTATTCACTCAATTGAAATCAATGGTAAAATGGTAGACCAAAATAAGGAATAAATTACATAGCTTAGATAATGGTGATGAATAAAGGAGATGAGATTTTAATGACTAGTTCCATAATATAGGAATCAAGAATGAGAAAAATAAACCAGGAACACTGTAAAAAATTATGTGGTTGGAAGGATGAAAAATGAATTTAATGTGAATTCATGTGGAATGTGTTTAGAATCATGTATGTGTAATTAAATTTGGGTGGAAGCACCAAATTATTCCATGAATCTATTTATATGAATTCCATCAACACAAATGAGACAAGAGATTCCTATGCGGTTGTGGTCTGGTAAAATAGTATAAGTTCATCATATAAAATTTTCTTGAAGTCATGAAAATGTTTACATTGATACTAAGGAGAGGGAGAATCTTAAAGCTAAGTGTCATGTTTGTTTCATTATGGGTTATAGAGATAAAAAGTTTTTTACTATATCTAGAATATCTATCATTGGATGATAATCATAACATTGATATTTATATTTAATAAGAGGGTATTATAAAATAATCAAGACAAGAAATAGGATGAATTTGAGTTTATGTAATAAAAATTCTAGATTCAGGTTTATCTATATAGACACAGGAAAATTACATCAGTTTCTATTTGTTTATATATTGGTACAAGTAGTGTGGAAGTTAGGATAGTGGAGTATATACTCTAATTATCCTATGATAAATACACGAGAATAGTATTTTTGGATGTTAAAACACTTAAAAAGGGGAACTATAAGATGATTTATTTAACATATTATAATTTTAGAATGAATTGAAAAGGTTTTATGGAGTAATATGAACAATGAAAATATTTTTTTCATGACATGCACTACTTACTTCTAATGAATAAAGGATAGCCCAAGAAACCAAAGAAAGTGATGTCACTAGGTATTTCTAGAAATTAAAATATTTCTATGAAAGATAAAATTAATACATTTTAGTCTACTGAGACTTGGGAGATAAAAAATTTACCACAAGGAAATGAGTCACATAAGAATAAGTTGTTCTTTCAAGGATTCAGGAAAAAATTGTTTAATTTAGGAGAATGAAGGGAGTCTATGTAAGGTGGGATGATGTAGAGGATGACTCTTTGAAAAAACAACCTATATTCAAGATTTTTCCAAAGGGAAACTGATGTTGTGGATGATGATTTTTTTAAACTTTTTCCTCCTGGGAAATCAAGTTACAGGAAATACTACTAATATCTAAAGACAACTATGGTTGCTAGGTCCCATAATCTTTAGATTATGAATCTAAATGGTATGGTGATTATGATGTTTCCTATTGTGACTGTGATATTTGATATTTTTCTTTGTTTATGATTTTCATGAGGGAATGATTCTTGTATGAACTCATATATACTATTTATATATCTTCTTTTCTTTATTTTTTTATTATTAAAAGGATATTCCTGAAACTTTTTGGTATATTTATGTGTGATGTATAAGGCTAGGATAGCTATGAATGAATTTATGTTGAAAGATGGTGTGGATTAAACTTAAAAAATTTAATCGGTGGATAAAAATACTACCATCTAGATGTCCTATGCTTTGTTTGTATTGATGATTGTTTTTTAAGATCTATTTAATGTAAAGAAAAATTTGATTCATTGGGTTTTGGAGGAATACATTTACATGGAGCAAATAATAGTTTCTAGGTTGTTCAAAATAATAAATTAGTGTGTAAGATAAATTAAATCTCTATTATTTGAATCAAATAATAAATTTTACACATTCGTGGGGTAAAAGGGTCACATATAAAGAAAAAAGGATCAATATTTCTATCAAATGGTATTTTTTGAATATTTTCATATAAAACTGCTCCTTTATGTTGGTGATAAACTTATGGTGGGTACAAATATTCAATGGATCCAAAAATTTAAGCATGCACTATCTCTAACTATTGAAATGAAGGATTTCAAAATTCTAAGTAGGATTCTTGAAATCAAAAGTAAAAGAAATTTGAGATCTATAAGTTTGTGTTTTATCAAATAGGAATATCTAGATGGTTATTGAGTACTTTACATGGAATGTATATAAGCCTATTTTAAATCTCCCATCCATGTATTTCAAATTGTTGAAGGTGTAATCACCATGATCGTATAATAATGTGAGATAAATAAAAAAGGTTCTCTTTTCTTCAATAGTAATATTTTGAATATATGCAATGATGTGAAATCACCCTGATATTTCTTTTAAAGTTGTAGTAGTTATATCATATATATAAATTATGGGAAAAGAATACTGGAGATTTGTGAAATGTATCATTCAATCTCTCAATGTGATGGAAGATACATCCTTATATATTAGGTTATCTGAACTATTTCATGGTATATAGATGCATATTATGGAGGTGATTATTATCCTAAAACTAGTACCACATGCTATGGTATGAAATTAGGAGGGATAAAATCTTCTTGATATCTAGGTTACAATCAGTAGTTATAGTCTCTATTATGAAGTAGAATATATTGATGTAACAGATATATTGAAAGAGTTTTTTAAGACTTTTACAAGGGGTGATCTAAAGGAACTAGGAATATGGTTACTTTTCTACAATATCTAATTTTCCATTCACATAGAGAAAATCATGTATTTCATTTAGGTAAATAATATCCACTTGTAAAACCATTATATTTGGATGTTTTATGTGGATATAGAGTTAAATCTGTTAAATATTGTTTTTGGATGTTAAAATCTTGTTGACATGTTCACTAAGGTTCTAATCAAAGAATGTTTTTGGTAGCACTATTCCTTAGTGGGGTAGGAGTAACCATTAAGATGGAGGAGATAAATATTTGAATAAAGTTTGTGGATAGGAGTGTGAATCATTATAAGTGTTGAATGTTGAATTGGAATACATTAATCAGTCTTCAAGTGGGCTAATTTTGGGATATTTAAAGCATATTTAATGATCCTAATTCAATTTATTGTAGCGAGGCACTGGAAGTGAGAGATCAATATGTGATACGTTGATCATAAGGATGTTAAGATGGGTTTCATAGTTCAATGGAAGGTGGTTAACTATATAAAACTACTTTCTAGATGTTGGTTGTGTGAGTGGTCTATATATTTTAGTCATTCAATATGGGGATTACAATAGGAAGTCATTTATTAGTGGTGAAAATCAATTAAAGGCCATAAAATTAGGAGGATGGTGTAACCAAATGACCACCTAGACCCAATTATATATTGGGTGGTAAAACCTACTAATATGTACTATTATTAACTATTAAGAGTGATCCATATGGCTGAAAATTTATCTGTTATAATATTTTTATTTCCAGAGTAATAAAGTTTTTTAAGTGTTCTCCCATTGATAATGGATGAATGTCTTAACCCTTGAAATCAAAGTATCATTTACTTTTTTTCTTTAACTTTTCATGTTTGAATGGTTGTACATGTATTTTTCAAACGAATTCATGTTTACTAATATTGATTTTATTGAATCATATAAAGTTATATAGCTCTTAGTATTTGAGGTTTGGTGTATCCAAAGTTTGTGACTCGTAGAGGTCATATATCCTATGTATACAAGATCCTAGGTTCAATGGTCTAACAATTAGCAATTTCAATATTTTTTCTTATCCTCTTCCCTCGTAAGATCATCTACATGAGATATGATATGATGCCCATGTGTGGGTAATTTAAACTATCAGATGTATTTGTATTGAGAGTATATAAGGCTAGGTGTGAGTTACCTAGAGAAGGTCCATTGTTATTGGTGCTAGATTGTGGTGTGTGATTTTGATGGGGTTTTGGACCACCCTATTATATCTGGGTTAGGAAAGGTACCATTGTCAGAGAAAACACTATGCGGTATTGTATTTTGATTGGTTCTAGTGAGTATAGGCTAGGATGGGTCTAATGGATTATAGTGGATTCTTGGTGAGTGAGATAAGAATTCTAGTGGGTTTCTTGTGATCCTCTTGTACAACCAGGGTGGTCTTGAAGAAAATTATATTTCGAGGCTATATGCATGATAATGTATTTTTTTAGGCATGAGAAAGATGTTGAGTAATGTGTCTAGGTAGCGTTATTGAGAGTAAAACCTTTGTGATATTTTTCAGTTAGGGTGAGTGGACAACCTGTGTAACGATGATGTGTAATTGGATTAAATGTGTGGTTCCAATTTTGTTATGTGTCACATCACTCCAGCATGATGAATTAATTCACTAAGTTGATCTGTGTTTTTATAAAGTGTGTGGGTACACCCCTTACTTTCTTAATGATGATATATATATATATATATATATATATATATTGGAAATTTTTAGGCATGCCCCTATGTTTTCTTAATGTAGTGATATATATTTCCTTGTAGGGTTCGTGTATGACATTGAGTTTCTTAAATGGGGAGTGGGATTTACTCTTGAGATACATGATGATATTATATGTTATTCTTGAGGGTGGGTGTAGTGTATCTTTCATCAGGGTATAGATTATATGAATTATTCTTCCTGCGTGGGGAGAGATTCCCCAAGGTTCATGCTGATATGATATGATTATAAGGAAGGGAGAGTCAACCCATGGTTTATTGATGATGGGATACATTTTTTCAGGGTAGGGAGTTGGTATTCCCTAAGGGGATTGATATTGTGTGACATGATTATATTTATATAATACCAGACAATGTTGACAAGGTAAATATCAGGTGTCACCATTGTACTCTAGGATTGGAGTTGGTTATTTTTTCTTCCATATTTTAATTATTTATGATAATCATATCAAATAATTCATAAACTAATTAAATTTTATGTCAAAGTAAAAATTAGTGTTGAACTATTAAGATTTACCCACCACCTGCTCAGTTGGCCCTAAATCATTGGTACTTGAGTAGGATTCATTTTCAAATTACCGAGTTGGGAAGAGTCCCAGTATTCGATGATCGAGATAGAGTCAGTTGATTGGGATTTGGTGATTGGGATATGATGCAGCTTAAGGGTAGAAGTAGAGTTTCTTTTTATTTTATTCTTTTATTTATTTCTTATATTTAATTATCCTAGTGGTATATCAGTTGGTATTTATTAAAGTATGTTCACATTTATATTTGATATATCATGATTCGTGTATATTGGATCATTTATACTCTGATTATTAATTATGGATATTTGTTGGTTGTTTCCATTAAAGGTTACTCTGATACGATGGTATAATATCTATATGAAAATAACATATACCATTGAATGTAGTTGAAATTCTATTGTATATTGTGAGGCACACCTGGCATAATGTGAAAACCCTATATCAAAAAATGGTGAGTAATCATTGGGTATCTAGCTGGGGGACAATACATTTTTTACACAAGTATAATATTAAGTGTTCACTGCTTGGATTTTTCCAAATGTGAGAGAACCAATTGAAATATATATTTCCCTTAATGTTTTAATTTCATTATATTTTAATGATAATTGATGTGGGTGAATTTGATAAAGATATAAATTAAATTTTCTTTCTTTTGAAAAGGGAAAATGATCTGAAGGGAAAAGATTGAAATTAAAAGGTTTAAATATGTTAGTACCTTGATTCACCCTACCTCTTATGATGGACCAGGTTCTAATATTTTGCAATATATCCATAATGTAGATATAATGGATAATAAATATATATTATAATGTTTCTAACAATCCACATACATAAATAATACCAAATAATAAATTATTTTATGTATAAAAATAATTGTTGTTTGGATTTTCATGAATTTCATTATGAAATTAATGGTATTTTTTTATATAAATACACTTCCATAAAAAAAGTTTAGGGTATTCATAATTTATTTAATTAAAAGGACATATGGGCACGTAAATACATTTCCCTAGACTATATAATGATATGTAAATATATACGAACATCCATCAACTAATATTTTGGAATATTGTTTATTCACACTATATAGAGTATATAACATACTATAAAGTGAATACATTCCCAAATCAATCAACTGGTATGACTACCTTGGAGGATACCATTTAATTAGAATAATTAAGTATAGATCATTAAATATTGAATGTTATTGGTGAAAATTTATAATTATGAACATTTAATAATAAATATTGAAAAAACTAGTGATGAATCAGTAAAAAATAATAGTATGAGAAGGAATTTTAAATACCCAACAAATAATAATATAATTTGATATAGTAAAATTGTTGTATATACCCAAGCTATGTGAAATAAGAAATTGTATAACTCAATGAAAATAAATTGTGTCAGGAAACCTCTTATGGGGTTGATAATGTATCAATCAAAATCAATATAAAGAAATAAAGTTAATTCAAAGAGTAAATCCCTTTAAACAAAAGTAAATTATGACAAAAGATTACATGTAGGTATCATATACACCATATAAAGAAAACTAGTCAGTTAATACAGAATATGTCTCCAAGGAACGATATTTAGTAGATAATCCTTTACTCCCAATATATGTCATTAACTAAAATATACAGGATAATTAAATATACAAGTAAAATAAAAAAGTTAAATTGAAAATGTAAATGTATATTTTTAATGAATTGGAGATAATAAATAAATCATAAGATATACAACAGAGAAATAATAAATAAAAATAATGGTGATTTCGAATGAAAAACATACATAGTCATAATAACATCTTTACCAAAATTGATTAATTGATGGGGATAAAAAATAAGACATAAATAATAGAATAGAATGATGGAAATACTATTAGAATTAAAATCATTTTAGTATATCAAGGGGACATTTAAAAGAGATTAAAACTAATGAATTACAATAGAAAGGGGAAATAATAGGAATTGTTTCTTCAAGTCCATGATCACTTTGTATTTACTCTAACATATTTAATAATTAAAATATATATATTAATTATACTAATCAATACATTTTTCATGTTTATTTCATTATTATAATCTCATATTATTTATTTATTCTTCACTTATTTGTTAGGTATTGTTTATATAAATCATTTAGAGATGTTTAGACCATGGTACAAAAAATACTTGAATATAATGCTTAAAATCAAAGTTCCTTAACCATAAGTTCTATAATGACCTAGTTCTGACATACAATAACATTGCATCACTTTTTCGGAATACTTAAATCATTATACAAATAGATGTCCAAAGACCATACTAGTCTAGTGCCTTTAGAAACATGGGAACATGAACCCTGGTACATAAATGAACTACATTAACTCCCAATAGGTTCTTCATGGCTATCACCCTTCTTAGACACATCATACTTAATACAATTCTTCATAATCTGGGGAAGTAAATATAAAAAAGGGTGGGATTAGATGATCAGTAAAGGTAAATAATAGAGACAAGTAATCATAAACATGAGCATAGAAGCATGAAAACATGATCAAAACACTTGAATATAACACCCTACATATTGAAGAACCTAAAAATTAATAAAGGTATAAATCATGATGGTTCATAAATCATGAATCAAAAGGAAATAATTAAAATTATCTAAAAATCATAACATTAGAATAAAACATTGAATTTTTTCAAACACATAAGAATATAATATGATTTCAATAGTGGTCATGGAATCACTTCCAAGGACACCTTAATGGACAAAGTCTTTTACTGAACTATATTTACTCACTATTCAAGCCAAGTATTACTGAACCAAGTTTACTCCTTTTTCAATCCCTATAATAGTAAACTAATTTCGCTCCTCATTCTATCGATGTATATCTCATGAGATATAAATCCTTACCCAATTTATTTGAGGGAGTTATATGTCCCACATATCTCATAAAGAAATCATACACTCATGTGCCCCAAAATCATTAAAAATCATATCAAATCCCATGAAATGAAATGTGTGACATAAAAATGTAATCATACCACAACTCTTGAAAAAACAAATAGGTTTCATAATCATTTCTTCAAAGCACAAACCATGAAAAGAAGTGGGTTTCACAGACATATAACCAATTAAATACAAATATATTTCGTAAACATCATGCTATAAAAGACAAAACATTCAGACAAATAATATGAAAGGAAAAATTGAATTATTTACTTTAAAAGGAATGAGTAACACAAACAGATGTTATCTTAGATGGGAAATAATTTTAAAATATCTTTTATAAATACCTCATGAGGAAATTATCTTTTATCCTTTGAAAAATGTTTCCTAAAATTGAAAACACTTTCAAAACCATATTCAAGAAAATAAACTTGAAAACTTCTAAAAGAATCATTCAAAATATTTTGAGATCCTTTTTCTTATTAAAACTTATAGAGGGGCTTGAAAAACTTTTGAAAACAATTTTCCATCAGAACTTATAAAAGAATCATGAAAACCATTTCAAAACCACTATCCTTGAAAAATATTATGGAAAATTATAATGATGTGTTGAAAATGGTTTGAAGACAATTTCATTAAAAATATCTTTTAAAAATATTTTCATAAAAGTTAACCTTTTAATCATGCAAAGGAAGCTCTAAAGACCTGATGATAGGTAAATCTATACATGTCATATGGGGTAAAAAGAAAACTCCATTTACAGATTAAAAAGTCTAGAAAATTGATTTGTTCATAAAGAGATAAGAATATTCCTTTTAAAACATTGGTAAAAGAAAAAAATGGTAAAAATCAATTTTAGCAATCCTAATATATTTTTAGAATATTTTAAGTGTCCCTTTTTGTAAAGCATGGTTTTGAAATAACACATGTTCTTGACCGAAGAGAGATGTAAGGTCCTATTTTCAAAAAAACATTTAGTTAATTATATTAAGTTCCAAAGAGTATAAAAATGGTAATAACACATGAAAAAATCATGACTAACTAGATGAGAATAAATATCACGAGTGTTCTTATAGATCATAATATTTCATCAAATAAAAATGTGATCCTAAACAATCTCGGTAAATGGTGAGATTGTTTCAATAAACTCTTACCAAATGGTAACATTGCATCATACTCATCATATAGGAAAATGAATTAAAATAGAGATTTAAATATCATGAAAATGAGTAGATTCATGTTATAACATGTTAAAGTAATTTTATCCACCTCATATAAAAAAACAGGCATATAATATGGCATGTGTCTCAAAGAAGGAAAATTAAGACAAAATTAATTTATTGATTTGGAAACTTTTGAAAATTAATCCTCATGATATAAAGATCATAAAAAGGTTATGTATATTCCAATATATTTAATTATAAGTGGAATATAATACATTCATGGGATGTATATAACCTCACAAAAAAATTGAGATGTGAATAAGGCATGTATCTCATGGAAATATAGAATGAGATAAAATTATTTTACCTTGTGTATTAAATCCATCAAACTCATTCAAAAATCTTGTATAACACATATAAAATTATCATAAATCTCTAAAATAACCATATTATTACTTATAATACCATATATGGTTTGATTATGGATTTATATTACCCAATTGTTAACTATTATATGTTAATTTTTCACTTCAGGTAATATCCGATTTGTTTTTTGCATGTGACTTATTTTTATTATATATAGTACTTATATTTAAGTCATGATTTATAGAATATAAACATTATTTAAATATATTTTTTATTAATTATATGTGTATTTTAATAATCCTTATAATATAGATGTATGAAACATAAGACACCATTTATGGATATGGTAATGCGTTCGTACGCATTAACACTATTTCTGTTTAATTGTCTCATTGAAACAATGAAAGTAAAAGACATATATGTATATGTATATATATATGTATAATTATAGTATCTTTATCATATCAGATATATCATATATATTCACTAAATCTATCCTTAATACATTCTTTGTAGTGTATGAATGAATCACATCATTTTGAGGGGTCGTAGTCCACACTTCCTCAACTGGAATTATCATATTTACACAAGATGGAAAGTTTAATGACATGTTTTTTTTAAAATAGATTCAAAATCTTAAATTCATAATAAATATAATATATAACATATATAAATAGAGTTTCCATCATAATTTTCACTATGATAGGTGGTAAAGGAACAATGAACAATCTTCATTTAGTGAGACGATAGTCTGCCATACCCATTAATAGTATGGCGTTGCAGTTTTTGGTAATACATCAATGTACATGATTCAAGATATACATTAATAATAATATCAATTCCAATAATCATTAAATATTTTCACATATAGGAATGTCTAATTACATAAATATAATGTGAAATTCTTATTGATCAGTTAGTTCTCATAACCTCATCTCTTGGGGATTACCAAGGGTCAACTTCATGAGAAAAAGACTCAATGACTAATAAAACCCCATAACCTGATACGCTATATAATCTATATCCCTTTGGATTATTTAACCTAACCATAGAACACATATATTATAATACTATCATAGTATTATAAGTATATCCTCATAGCATGGAACTTTTATGTCATTTTAATGAGAAAAATAATCTAAGGACATTATCACATTTTTGTAACATTAAAGAATAAACATCACATGATAATATATTAATATTAATTCATTATAATAAAAATAAAATTTAATGTAAAAATGTATTTGTTTCTATGGAATGAAATCCAACACCTGAAACACTTAAAGTAATTAAACTCCAACTTTGTTCACTTAATAAAAAATTTACAGTCTTAAAAAATGTGAACATTCCATATCACTTACATCTCATAAACATTAGTCATGTTATAAATATACTAATTTATTTGGAATTGTAATTTCATAAAATGTCACCATGATCCCCAAATGAGCTTATAAACTGAATTTAAATATTAAAATAATGAACTAATATGTCCCCATTTATACATCATGTATATCATAACCTTGGATTTTGTGAATTCCAAAATTAGTACTAATAGAGACCAAAAAATATTAAATATATATTGTAATGGTTATTTTATTTATTTAATAGTTTAAAAAATAAAAATTAAATAAATGAGAATAGGAAAAAAATGAACTTATGGATATTCTAAAATAAAAATTGATGTAGTTTTCCTCCTGATTTAACAAGAAATATATTATCTAGAGTTTTTTTGATAAATTTTTCCATATTATTTCTTTATCATCCTACACTTTTTCCTTGTTTTTTTCAAATTATATAAATTTATTATAATTTTATTAAATAAATGAACATTATTTTCTTTATGGTTTTTAGAAATCATTTTTTATCAACTATATCATTAAATAATTATTATAATATAAATAAGAAACATTTATTTTGAAAGTTAGTAGGAGAAAAATGAACAAAATAGGTGAAGAATGTTTAAGATAGAATGATAGTGGAAAATAAACCTTTTTATGTTATAAATAATATAATTAATTGAATAAATAAATATTAAAATTAAAGAAGTGAAAATGAATAAAAAATCTATCCTCCCAAAAGATAACCATATCCACCACACTAATCAAATACATCTTCTGAATAATATGAATCCAATATAGATAAAATCAATCCATTAATCTCCAGTAAATTTAAAATCTTAAAAATTTATTGAAATATGAATTGATATCTGTAGATAAAAATATACCCAGATAATAAGAAATATCTATTCATGGGTCAAATGGGATTGAAAATTATTCAAGTGTTGGTATAAAGTATTTTTCTCGATTTAAATTTAAATAATGTATATCAATAGAGTGACACTACATTTAAGTGGAACTAAGGTAATGAAATATCTATTAGGAATATAAAATTATGTCGATAAAAAACATTAATATGAATAAAATCACAAATAATTAATTTATGGACATCTGAAACCATATTTGTTATGAATACACATTCAACAATTTAATTTCAAATGTAAAAATTGAATATTAAAATTTACGAAAGGGAAAAATTAGATTTCAATTTTTTTATATATTTTCACATTATTTCAAATTTAATTAAAATATAGTTTGTCAAAGTAAAATAAAAACAACAGTATATTAAAAGAACAATAAAAAGAATAAATCAAAAAATATAAACTAAAATATGAATTCAATTTTAAAAATTTCATAACTAAAATTTTAATCATATCATAATATATTATACAAATAGTTTAGAAAGTTATTAAATATATTATGAATGATCATATGTTTGGATAATAAGAAAATAAAATCATTTTATAAATAACCTTATTAAAAAAATTGAATCCGAGGAATATCAACAAATTAATATATGAACCACTTTGTGGGAAGTGGAAAGCCACATTACAAAAAACAAAATACTCGTAATACATAAAAACCATATTATTCTACCCAAAATAAATGATAATAAAACATAAACATAAATATACAATGAATACCATTTTTAAACATAATAACCATAAAAGAGACATACATTTTTAGATTTTTAATAAAAAACAAAAATGCCAAAAAAAATTACAAAATAGTTTTCGTCGAACATAAAGGATTTAAAAACATAGAAATGTCCTCCCAAACCATTTAATAAATGAATTGGAACACTATTTTACTTGAAAAATTACTTAATGGGGTAGTATATAATCTAAATAAAAAATTAAAATTAAAAACTAGAGAGGTTATTATAAAAATAAATGTAAACCATAGAGAAAGTATTGAAACCTAATAGTGATGCATCCTGAAAATAAAGCATATATCACTAATCAAACCACACACTAAAAATGAAAAATAGTAATCCAATTCAAAAAATATAAGAGGCCACCTACAACCTATCACAAACTATCAAAAACTATGAATTATGATAAATTTTATCCAAAGATATTATAATGATTTATGCAACCATAATGTGGGATATAATTTTTTTCTTTGTTTTAATTTTTCTAATTCAACATAAATGTAAAATAATTTCCAAGAAATATATCATCTATACCATCGAAGAAAATATTTAATTAAAATATTTTGTGTAATCATATTTATCATCAATTAAAAAATTTAAATAAATAATATTCAGTTGTTTATTTTTTTGTATTATAGACTAATTTTATTGCATTAAATCATTCTAGCATCTAAATGAAAAGGATTTTAAAAAATTATTTTCATATTAAAAGGATGGAACCATTAAATTAATGGAATTATTTGTATTATATATCTTTCTATAATACAACAATGAAGGTTGATCCATGATGCTCGATATTGAAGGTGATATAGCTGGATACAATATATATGAAATAATAAGCTAATACTTATGGTGGGTTTGGGAGTTTTTATGAGAAAAAATAGAAATATAATTAATTTAAAAGAATTAAATATAGTAGACATAAAAGGAATGAAATGAAAAGGTCTATTTTTATTGTTTTTTATATTGGGAAATTTTTTGAAATTAAATAATTATTTAAAATATTATTAAAAACTCAATAATTTTTTTTAAATATAATATTCAAAATTATCATTCTATTTTTTATATTTCTTATGTTTTAAAATTCCAAATAACTTGAAATTTGTTAAAATTATTCTCTTCCATTACAGACCCCTTTATTTTGAGGTAAATAAATTGAAATTAGGGGGAATGGGATGATTTGGAAGGATATTAAATATCATAACACTCCCTCAACAAATAACTCCCATGAAATTGTTTATCATATGATGTTAGGACATTCAATTAAATAATCATATATATCATTGTATGTATAGGGAATGAGAAAGGATAAGACACTCATGTAAAATGAAATATAGAGGTATGCATTAAGGGTGTAGTTGATAAACCCATTAGTTTTCATTATTTAGTATCTAAAGGACTAGGGACATATTACATTAGTTACATGATATTTTTAGATGGAATAAATGTGGTTATAGGATTTCAAGAATCATATCTGGTGGGTTATTCATTAAAATAATCCAATAAGTTACCCAATAAATTATGAGAATGATTATATAAGGGAATATTTTTTAAATAATGTGTTTCTAGAAACATTTCTTTATGATTTACCCAAATATATGGAGGGTGAAATCATGTTACATTTAATTCGAATCACATGAGTACTTTTGAGGACACATTTTTCTTGATCGTAGATGATTTAGTATTAATTGGTGAACTAAAATGTGGTCTAGCAGCAACTAATGAAATAGAATTAATTTTTTTTGATAATGAGACATTCAAGAGTATCTTAGTTTGGGTTAAACCGTGACTTGATTTGTACTTAAAAAAATAGGTGACAATTTTAAGATCCTCATTGGGAAGCCAAAAAAAGTAAATAGATCGTTAATGAAGAAGTGATAATTTATATCTATTTAGTAAAATTTATGAGAAATTTTTTGAAATTTAAAAGATAAAAAAATGCATATATAGGGTTTTATAATTTCCTAATTTATTCTTGATTTTGGAGACACATGAGGATTTTTCATACAAAAGAAAATATATTAATGAAAGAGATATTACAAAACTATTCTTATATGAATGTAGTGGCCAAGAGGCCCTATATCTTAAATAATTTAATAGTGGATGAATTATTTGATGAACATAAAAATAATGGTGATAAAAAACATTTAATTGGAAAAGAATCATTGACCATGAAACTATTACATCATTCAATTCTCAAGAATGTCTTCCAGATGATTCTTATATACTACAACAGATGACTCATCTACTTGGATCGAGACAGAAAACCATTCCACGAAAGAAGATATCTTTTATAGATACGTGAAATATCTTTTAAAATATTATATACTGAAATAAAATATAGTTTTGTTTAAAAAAATCCATATAATATACAAAGTAACTAATAATTTTTTTAAAATTAAATATTAATGCAATAATTATAAAAAGAAAAAAATAACAATATTTGAAAAGACATTACACAGTCAAACAATAAGAATGGATGAGAATAAATATTGAATAGGTCAGTACAAAAAAATATGTTATATAATGAAGTTGAAGAATTTATGATTGATATTAATATACAAAATATTTAAAGGAGTCTTATGTTGTTTTTTAGAAAAACATTAAACATGATGAAAATAAAATATATTAATTAGGCATGGACATAAAATTTAAATTTAGATTTAAATTATATTGTAAAATATAAAATTATGTGTAATATACTATATAAAATACCTATAAATAATCAACCATAATGTTATATTTGAATGACCATCTAGTAAAAAATAATAAATTTTTATTTTATTAATAAAATATGATATGATAGATTTGTTTTGAAAAAAATACATGTTGAACCTTGTAATTAGTTTATAGAGAATGTTAATTTAAAATATGATACAATAAAGTGTTTAATGAAAAATGCAATTATTGACATGCCTTATAAAAATTTGTCACGATATCAAACATGAAGGTAAATATATATAAATAAATTATAAATTATAGAATATAAATTATCAAAACATAAAACAATCATAAAATAAATATAAAAAAATATTTTTATAAAATATTAACTAGGAAAATAATATACATCACATAAAATAAATTCATAAAACATGTGGTTTCTTAAAAAAATGTATATAAATAATGTTTTAGGTAAAAAATTACTTCCAAGATAAAAAATAAATACTAAAATAAAAAAATTAAACTCAAATGAAAATAAATTAAAATTAAAATAAATAATTTTCAAATGACTCTAAGAAATACATATTAATTGAAATGATTTTCAATACTTAATTAAAATATTCCTAATGAAAAATAAAAAAACTCTTATGACTATCAATGATTATCTAAGGTGTTGTGGTAAGTATAATATGAGAATTGAAAAAAAATCAATTTATAAAATGTAAAGTAAAACAATAGAGAAAAGCATTAAATATTAATTAGAATAAAAACTAGGATAAATTAAATAATTTTTTAAAATAATTTTATGAATAATTATTTAAATTTTCATGTGTTTTATAATATTATTTTATCATAATATTCAAATGTTTTATAAATAATTAATTATTTCTATATATTAGTGACATAATTAAAAATATAAAATATAAAATGTTGATTTTTCATGTTTTTTTATTCTCATATTTCTTATAACAAATTATTTTAGTCAACAATACTGATAAAAAAAATAAAAATAAAACATGAACTTCAAATATATGAATACTAGATCATATGTTCATAAAAATAATTTTGATAAAATATATACACCATAGAAAAAATGATAAGATATGTGTATAATTTTTTTTATACATGAGCATAAAATATGAAAAAATATATTAAATATATATAAATATACATGAAACATATATATTTTCTTGAATTTTTATCAAATTTTTAGAAATTGTGAATATTTATTTATAAAATGATACAATTTATTACATTTTTCGTTTTTATAATGTTTTTTACCTTTTTTAATATTTAATAAAATTAAAAAATAGTAAATGGATTTAACAAAAAGAAAACAATAAAAAACATAGAGGTTACAAAAATCTATTCATTAATGAAACCTCTTATAATACTTTTAGGAAGGATTAAATGAAATATAGAGACATTATGGGACTTTAAGGGACATCTTAAATTAGGGAATAAATTGCTACATTGTATTGATATTATTGATGATTGTATCAAGTGATAGGGGAAGGGGATACAATTTACCACTGTGATGACTTATGAGAATATTTTTCTAGTATTTAGCGGTGAAAAACATAAATGAATCAGGGTTTCCTAGGTCTTGTTTTCCAAACCAAACATGGGCTCATATTGTGGTTGTTGTCTCAAGATCAATTATTTACATGGCTGATATGTTCAAAATTTTCTACTGTTCAATCCATTTTTATTATTATTTTGTAACTTGGTTCTTGAAACTAGAGATAATTTTTTTGAATGTTGTGTCACCAACCAAGTTGTTATTATGCTCACCAATATAAAGAATACTTCAATTCCAACATACTGATGGGATTATTATTTTTAATTTGTTTTGAAGCACTTGGGGTCTTTATGAACCTACTATATTTTTTGATGAAGTATTTTAGTTTGGGGAGTTCTTTATAATATTTTTGACTTTTAATTTTAAAAAAATGTGTGGGTTAATTTTTTTAAAATGTGTATGATATGAGCTAGCGCCTCTACCACCTTTCGACATAACCAAAAGGCTGTAGGGTGTCTATTGCCTTTCAATAAAAAAATTTGTTTATACAGGTTTTTAAAAATTATAAATATATTGGGACGTATAGAATTATTTATATGTATATTGTTAGAAATCAGTTATACATGGTTTTATTCTTTGTTTGGTTTAGTTAAATACTACTTTTTGTCATTATTAGATAACTATAATATTATTATTCTTTATAAATATATATATTTTTATGACTTTTCTGATTTTTGTTCCACACTTTATGTTATCTTATGTTTACCATCCTCTTATGATATTTGACTCTTAGCTATGTTTTGAAGTGATTATTCATAATCATTCCATTTTTTCAGCTACAAACACTTTGTGTTTTGTAAGATTTTAGAAATAATATCCCAAAGTTTACCTGTGATAAACAAAAAATAATCCTTTCACTAATTTAGGGTTATGTTTATTAGAAACCATTTTTCATACGACTGATTCACAAACCCAAATATTAATAAAATATATTTTGGGACATTTATCAGTGAATATATCATATAGTTTCTTTATTACCACATTTGATAGAAAATTATTAACTATAAATGAAAATATTTTCATAGAATACCCCCATAATGAAATAATATGATCACAATAACTCATCATTTATTTAACGGCATCTAATCAGGCATGATTAATTTTCTTGGACACCCTATTCAACTATGGTTTTTCCATGATGAGTGTGTTGTGAAAAATTCCACAATCTGTCATTTGATCAGTGAATTCCAAGATCATGTATTCAACATCTAGATTTTATTGGTGAATCTTAGTACCTTTTCCCAATTTATTATGTAATTTATTCTAAAACACTTTGAAAGTTTAATATGTTTCACAATTCTTCCTCATTATAAACACATAAACATACCAAATAAAGTCATTAATAAATGCTACGAAGTACGTAAAACAACACATCAATATTCATGAATGAGTACAATTAATGTACATGGGGTGATTTTGTCCCACATGGTGGTATGTTAATATTATTCATGTATCAAGATCACCGAGAACTATACTGGGGTGGATGGTGACCTAGAGAGGGATAATCCTTAGGCACTAGAATGTCAACTGTCGCATGCTCTACCTATGTGTTAGTGGGATTAGGTGTCAACTAGATGTTTTACTACAAACCCGATCCTTCTCCCACAAGTGCTGTAGAAGGACCCACCATCATCGCATGAGGGAAATATATAGGTTTATAAGGATCAGGATGAAAATATGGAGGAAACTATGGATATCTTATCAAGAAATATAGATGTCATGCCACCTGATGTACATCCAAAATCTTCTAAGGATAGTATCCGAGAGGTCTGACCTTTGCTTTTGGAATAAGTGAGGGATCATGTACAAGGTGACATGGTCTACGTCATCATCATCGTGTCTCCTCATCATCATAAACTTCTGGAGGAGGTTCCTAAGCCAGAAACTACACTCCATATGTAGGAACCTCCACTCTCTAGGGTAGACTATCGAATATTCTCTCATGAATCACATGATAAGGTGGCCTCAGTGCCATTACTAGAGTACGGATTACTGTCAGGATTGTGAACCCCTCCTCTTCTAGATCAATCATGCGAATAAGTGGCTTTGAGTGAGTATATTGTAATTCAATTCAAAATCAATTAGAAAATAGTTTAATAAACAAACTAAAAGAAATTTAATGAATTACCATATCATGAATCCCTCTACCATGTTAGGTAATATACAATATAGACTTTATTTTATAGCGTGGTTCTTACTTGACAATCTATGAAAGATGGAATCGTATTATAGGTACACCCTAGATATGAATCAATACTCATCTGCTTAAGAGGCCGAGATGGTCAAGATGTCTTCAGAACTAATACTCATCATATATCCTTGTAAACTTCTTGAAATAAAGCTTTGGTGTCTATCTCGACGGAAATGGAACCAGATAAATATAGATAAACTACCATATTAATCTATCAAGCTACCTCTCCTCAATAATATGAAACTGGATGAGGTGAACTACATCCATAACATCATGATTTCCAGTAGTGCAGTATGCTGGAAACTGGTTCAACAAATCCCAGTATGGAATCCATGAAATCCAAAATGATATGTGAGATTTATCAAAAACGTTCCTTACTAAAAAAATTGATGCTATTATTAAATTTGTTAGACAATTATAGATTGTATATAATTACCTCTTGAGGTAGGATGCTATCTAACCTGAGATAGTATGCACCCATATAGTTTTTCAAAACATTGAAGAAGTTGTGTTTTTTACTCCACCTATAAAATACAACATCAAATGTGATAAATAATAAGAAATTAAATTTGATAACTCCTTCTATCATCAAAAACAAATAGAGATGAATCCTCATACCAATATCAACATAGAGCATCATGAAACACATCTATAGGTAGTGGCTGACCAGAAATATCAGGGCTAAGTGAGGGGTTGTGTTCTTATGCCAACATCTGAAGAAGGATGATGAATCCATTGAGATCTGTGCGGTCTCTACGACGTGTTGGGAATATTGTTCTGTAAGTTTAATCCAAGCATGAAGATTCCCATATGTACATCCTAGAATAATTGAAGTCCTTCAGCATCACTAGATACAACATGTGCACATGTATACCTGATTGATCTATGCACAAGGTCCCTCTAATGATCTTTAATATATATGCATGGTCATGAAGCATGATAGTCAGCTTGTTAGAATCATTGGATAAATGTCAAAAGTCCCACTCAAGCCAGGTCATAAATATCAACCCACCATATATAGCCCAAACATCAGCCAAAATTTAGATTCCCAGCAATCTCTAAATAACCTTTGGCTAGTATGTATGGGTGGGACCAATAATAGCTTCCTCCTGGATAGAATCGAGAAGGACTCCCACATCCTCAAGGGTGGGGGTCATCTCTCCCTCAGGAAGGTGGAATGTGTCTGTCTCTAGCAAAAACCTATCTTGGAGGGAAGAAAGAAGGTGATGGTCAAAAAATGTGAAATTAGATACTACAAATTCTTAGAATCCATTACGACATAGGTATGGTATAATGGTGGGTGGTGGAAGCATGTGATGAAATGGTGTGCTCGATGCACCCTAATCTTTCGAACCTCACCACCCTATAGCAAGGCCTGTGAAACACGCCTATCCTACACAGTGATTAGTCTAGTATCCTCCATATATAAGTAAAAAACTAAAATGAGTCATAAGTGTAAAATGTAAATATAATGTTATGGTCATCATAATGTTATGACTTGTAGAATTTAACACATTCCCTGTTTATTCACATTGTTTTATGAATTTATTTTTTACCAAAAGAAAATGTCATTTCATCATGTTTCTCAAAAATATATCTACATGTTTTATATATGTTTTTCCTAGAAAATCTTTTTTTGAAATATATGGTTTTATATATTATTATATATAAACATTTCCCTTTGTTATCTAAAATTTTATTAGAAAATCGAGTGCTTTGTAATTAATGTATCATTTCTCACATTATGTTATCTTTCATGATTATTTTCTCACATGATTTATTTATAGTTTATCCATGGATATATTTATTATGCATTAATGTCCCTCAAATTCACTTGTCATATTATTTTTAATGTGAATATTAATGGATTATTATTATTTTATAGTAAACGTATTTGGCGATGTCAAAAAGTTCTAAAAATGAAGGATCATATATTAACACAATATAAGTAATAATATTAGAAGATCAAATAAGTGTAAATACATTATTATAGTTGAGAGTGTGAACTTGATCTAGTATTATTATGGAATAATTTTCAATTATGATCTTCATGACGACATATGGTGTATCTCAAACATTACCCTTGTTTTTTCTAGCCAGTACATCTCATTCAGCATACTGATGAATATTGGTCACCCTTGTTTATAAAAACTAATGATGTTAGGTGCCACTATCAACTAGCCTTTGGGAATTGTGAAATATTAAAACTCCCTAGTAGGTTTTCATAGTGGAACATAAAAGTTAGCAATGGTGTCTAGCAGGTACATTGGGTCAACATATGCTTCCCATGATATGTTCACAGAGGCACATACTGAGATGGCGTGTTCACATGGAAACCGTAAGGCAAAAGACTTTCCACAATGATAGTTCCTCACTTCCAGTAATACCACTATCATTTTACCAATTCTATTTTTGATTGGGTCTGAAAGATATTGAACTAAAAATCGAGAGTCTTATCAGGAAAAAAGGTAGACATGATAATCATAGGCTTCTTCAATGTTCTTATTAATATCTTGTTGAAAGTCCCTTACATACCTTATCTTCTGCTAAATCCCATATGTGGATAGTTTTCACCTATCAACAATTTACTTCATGCACTGATAAAATGTCTCCTAAACTAGGGTAGTAATAGTTAACTTGTGAAGCCCCATAAAGACACTATTTATTCACTCCATAATTTTTGTGTTCATTTATACATAACTCTTCACCCCATCATACGAAAATGACTATTTTTCTTTTGGAATCTGTATTGATTGACTCATTGATTTTCCAATGATGATCAAATATCAAATAGACACCATGAATATAGGTGAAATGGTTACTGATACATGCCAAAAACTGACAACATTATTAATAGTTTTACTTCTCCATAATAGAAATGGAAATAAGAATAGGTGAACGGTTTCTATATTTGGTTTCGGAAATAAAAAATACACCCTTGTATTTTCTACATAAAAACATTCAATCAATCTATAAGAAATGTCTTCTGAAATGAAATGCAAAGATACAGAGGAGGAATTCCTAGAGCAACTAGTGAAATTGAACACAATATGGATCAAGTCGATAATATTGAGACACATGTTTGTTCATATAAAAATGGAGTACAACATGGTTGTTGTGTCTCATTATGGATTGAAATTGTGAAAACACACGATATGAGTCATCCCAATCACCATAGACCTTCACAATTACCATTTCCTTCTCCATCCAGGGCTTATTATAAAAAATATTATAACCAAAATATCATTGTGTCCTCTCTTGCAAAAGGTATATAGGAAAATCTAAGCATGTCCTAATCATCTTGATGGTAATGGATGTCACAAATTTGGCATCCAATGTAGTATGATCTTGTGTCATATTTGGTTGAATGCAAGTATGAGCTGCCTCGATCTTTGAGAATATATAACCTCTAAATGCAATGTTCTGAATCACCCCCAAGAGGAATCTACAATCCTACCCATATCATTTACATAGTATGAGGCAATTTTTATATCTTAATTCCTAAACAATATAAACTTAGATCCTATCATAGTGAAATTTCTTTAACGTGTTTTTTAATTCATCTTTTCATTGAAAATACCTTCCATCATAAAAGGTTTTTTCAAGCTCACTAAACTAACCTGGTATAACTTTGAGAAAAATAGTTGTGGGTGTGAGAATATTGTGGTTGAATTTAGGCACACATTTCACTGCTTTTGACCTAGATACAAAGAGTGGTGGGTGATTTATTATTGGTCAAGGATACTGTATAACTAATAAATTGATAGAAACTTCTTCCCTGACTTCCAAAACGCCCTCCTTATCAACACTTTTATCACCGTTTATTCCATCATTACAAAAATCCTCATTAGATGTTGTATTTACATGTATATCCAAGAGATCATCTTGTTTTTCCTCTTTTACATCATATGAAATAGCCTCAACTTTTTGGGGAAGACCTTCATAATCTACTCTTTTATGTTTATGTCTTCATATAAATGGATGTTGTTGTTTATGTACAGTATAAATATGAACATATAACTCCATAATGGTACCATATGACCACTGGGAAAAAATTAATTATTAGACCCACTATGCATCAACAACCAATGGAAAAGCTAGAAGGAATAGTGTAGTTGAGAATTTCAAATGTCTATAGCTCATAGAATTGATCTCTTGATTGAGTACTGAATTTAATAAACCAAAAATTATGTCTTGAATTTCACTTATGATTACACAATCAGTTTTACTAACCACTATTGTTGGTTGTGTACTATTAGAAGCTCCTTTCTCATTTCAAATAACCTCACCATAGCTATATGCATTGGAAAGAATGACGCTCTACGTGAAAAATGTTTTTTGATAAAGATTCTGATAGTGTAACTAATATTGACAATGATGGTTTACCATATAATATTTATTATACATAAATTTTAGAACAACATTTTATACCCTAAAATATATTACTAATGATTCGTTAAAAAATGGTTATTTCAATAGTAATCATAGAGTTTTTTGGAATTAAAGGTAAAAATAATATAAAATACAAATTTGTCTATTAATCCTTGATAAAATGAAAATTATGATCATGTAAAGTAAAATTGAGAAGAACACACACATTAAATATCTCGAAAATGGTTTATAGAAGACAGGAAAAACCTTGAAAATTTTTAATAGAACATGGTTTACATGAGATGATCCTAACATCGGAAGTGAGGGAAAATACATATTATTTTCAAGTTTTATCTTGATTAAATCTTCAAAAAGGATGTAATTAATTTTGGAACTTTAAAAATATTTCAACCATGTAATATCATATCTTAGATGTTATCTTATATGTCATTTGAAGGCCGAATTATTTTCAAAATTCCAAAGTTAAGTATATCCGTTTGGAAGATTTGATTAGGATACCACATGAAAATAATATGGATTTTACCTCAATAATGAACTTAGGTTGATCCCATAGAAACCATGTCATATTAAAAAAATTCATGGTATTTTTTGAATGTTCTAAATCATTCATGTGTTATTTAATGTTTTTTTATTTTCCATTTAACTTTATATGATCATAATGTTTATTTTATAAAGGATAAATAAAATTATTTTTTGTTTTGTCTTCATTTTACCTCAGTTTGAAAAACATTTTATGAGTTCTACTGACAATTATGGTTGACTATATAATCTTTATGAAACTAATTTTTAATTATATTAATTTTTATTATTATATAAGTCATATAATGTTTTGGAAACCAAGGTAAAAAGTTAAGAAAAAATCAAATAAGATTATTTATCAATGATAAAATTATAATTGCCATAATATAGAGTAAAAAGGATAAGCACAAAGACATTAAATAACACTTAAATTCTTTATAATATACATGAAATACCCAAACATGTTTCGAAACAAATTAGTTTTGATGAGATGAGTATAACATCAAAAATGATGTAAAATCCAACTTATTATCAAGTGGTATCTTAATAACATCTTCTACAGGGATTCACTTAACTTTTGAAAATTCATAAGTTAAGTACATCTCATTAGAAGATTCTATTAAGCTTACAATTAAAAATAATCTTGATTTTACCTCACTTCTAAAGTTAAACTCATATCATAAAACTCAGTTGTTTTGAAATATTTCTGGGTATATCTTGTCTGTTTTTAAGAATTTATGTGTTATTTAATGTCTTTTTACACCTAAATTTTACTTTATATGATAGAAATTATCATTTTATCAATGCTAAATAAATTTATTTGATGTTTTATCTTATTTTTACCCCAGTTTCCAAAACATTCTGTGAATACTATTAATGATAAGGGTTGATCATATAATCATTATGATACTAAAATTTTATAACATATTCTTATATCAAAAAATATGATACTAATGTTTCATAGTACAATTTTTTATCATCTTAAATGTATTTTAGTAGTTTATAAAGAAAATATGAATAATCTAAATCATATCCCCAAGGAATGTTCATCTAGCTGTGCACCCAATCCTATTGTTAGGTATGAGGTTACCCAAGTCAGGCCTCAAAATCCTTGTTAGAATTATTACTCCTAGGTACATGTGTGATAGAGGCACATCCATTTGTTTATATCTATAGAGGTATTTTATTTCTTATACAAAAACATAATATTTATGCTACCAAAATTTTAGAGTCTTTTCTTATATCCTAAAAGATGATACTAATCATCTGTTAACTGTTAGTTTATCATTAATCATTTCTTAAACCTTTTTTAATCATTAGTAGATTATTATTTAATAATTCTGTAATCACCCCTTAATTATTCTTTAATCATCCACTAATCATTCTTTAATCATCCCTTAATCATTCATTAATCATCCCTTAATTATTATTTAATCATTAATTACTTATTCTGTAGTCATTACTTATATATTCATTAATCATTGCATAATTATTCTTTAGTCATTACATAATTATTCTTTAATCATTACTTAATAATTATTTAATCATTACTTAATCAATAGTTAATCATTAATTAATCAATATTTAATCACTACTTCGTTATTCATTCCTTAATCAATCTTCAATCATTAAATTATCACAATTTAATCAAATTTAATCAATACCTAATCATTATCTGACCATTACTAAATCATTATTTAAATATTCTATAATAATTAGGTAAAAATTAATTAATCCTTAATTAATTATTGCTTAATAAAATTTTAACCATTTGATATTCATTAGATAATTATAATTATCTATTCATTATATATAATCATATTTTAACCATAAGTTATTCATTAATTATTCTATACCTAATCATTACTAATGATAACTATTATTTTTAAACTCTGAATAACAAACTAAACTACTTAATAAAAAAATATTTCAAACTAAATAAAAACAATTCAATTAAATAAATAAATAAATTTAATTTAAATAAGATGAAATAAATCTAAATGATGCTTCACAATAAACTGGGACTTCTTTTACGCCACCAGATACACCACACACGAAGAATAATTCTTATTGATAGAGGGAGGCTAGAATGTAGAGAGAAGGAAGATTTTTAAGTTTAACAGATGGGGGGCTTTCCTTTTATAAAGTGTTAAGTGAGAAAAAGGCGACAGGGGGACCTTTCTCCTGTATTGTAGGTGAAAGGTTCATCTTGGGAACCTTTCACATTCTCATTAGAAGAAAGGCATGTGCCCCCTAGATGCCTTTTCTATGTCGTTGATATGAGGCAAAGGTGGGGGTCTTGAAATTTTGAATTCCCCAAGATGCCTTTCAGACATAGTTTTAAAAGAAAAATCAACTGACACATTTTTAAAAAAATCTAGAAAACACATAAAAAACACATTGGTTGGGTTTACTATTGGATCAAGAAGAAAACAATATGATTATTATCTCTTTTAATGATAACATTGATGTTAGTAATATTATTAATGGTTTTTATTTATATCTAATAATGAATCATTAATGAATAAAAAATTAGTTATTCTCAATATAATAGAACATGAAATAGGTATCCTCAATTAATTTTCCTTTCATGAGTTTTTGGATAGATTTTATTATTGGGTTTATTATAGGGTTTTAATGTTTCAATAGAGGATGATAGTTCTATTTTGAAGATTTTGGTTATCATCCTATTTTCTAAAGGCTATGATAAAGAAAAAAGAAGGTTTTATATAGGGTTTAAGGTTTTTTTCTCAATTTTATTGTTTTCTTATTTGTTTCTTGGCATTGGGGTTTCAGTTGTTGAGGTTACAAGTTCTGCAGAATATTTTTTGGTATTGATGGATGTTAGTTCATAATTTTGGATACTATTGTTTAGGATGTTGGATTCATTGGATGGATCTAGTGTTCAAGGATTGGAATATGGTCGGTTGATGGTATAATGTTAATGATGAGATTTATCAATGCTTTTAATTTTTCAGGTGGATGTTTTTCATGCTACAAATTGGTAGCTACTAAGCCTATGCACCATTTTTATCATCCAAAATGATTTTTTCATTATTTTCATGGTTTCTAATTATTGGAAATAATGACCATGATGTCTTGTCTTGGGTGACCTGGGTCTTTTCTATGGAATTACATTTGAATGCTTTGGCAAGGGTCTTTTTTCATTTATGTGCACATTCAGAATACATTAAATTTGTTCTAAAAAAATAATTATTACCTTAATATACCTATTAATAAAATATTTCACTATATATATAATAGGGAGATATATAAAAAAATCTTTTCCAAATATAGAATAAAAATATATATATATGGATTAATAATATAAGGGAAATATAATAAAAATGAAAAACATTACTTGTGTAGTAACATTTTTATATTATCAATAAATTAATGGTATAGTTTTTATCTAATTTTGGACTACTTTATAATTATTTATTCTAATTATTATTGATCAAATATGTATTTAGTAGTGTTAATATTATAACTTCATTACAATATATACATAATAATTATAGTACTTTTGAGTTATCAACTTTTATTATGATATAATAAAATTTTTAATTATTATTATTTCGTATAAGAGAAAATATAAAACCATGATGTGGTGGGAAATAATCATATCATTGTTATTTTATGGATGAAAAATAGGGAACTTATAATGGAATTATGGTTTAACGATATACTAGTTAAAGTACGGTACTCTAATTATCTCTCAGTCTTACTTGAGAAATTTTATAAATAAATGAAATAAAAAAAGTGTTTTTCAAGATCAAGAATCAATATAATATCCATTTACTTTCTAGGTTTGGGTCATGTTTTGAGACTTATATTTTCAAATATTAAATATTATGTTCAAATATAAGACATCTATTGCAAATATTTGAAGAAAATGTCACGAAATGTCTGGCCTCTAATGAATATAGTGGTTATCTCTAGACTGGTTATTCATACTAGATCCCACCATTGAATATATCTATTAAACATATTCTAGCTATCTTCAGATGGTATCATTATATTTCCTCTTGAAAATTATTCATTGGCTCTCAAAAACCTTTCTGAAAATTTCTTCAAATAGACATTTCTAAAATGGTCGTGGGCATGCAACCTTTTTATTTATGATAAACTGAATTATATATTTTCAATAGTATTTAAAGGAAGTTATCTCTTATTTCTCAATAATATATGATAATATCATAGGTTTTTGGAAGAGGTACTAGCTTCTCACCTTCTCTATTGATCAATTATCATTCTGTGATATAGTTATAGTAAGACTCTTATTCATCTTATTTGATACACAAAGAGTTTTTATGGATAAAATTAGGTTAATATACTTCCATACTTGGATGATATTATAAATATAGTTTTATAAATTTATATAACTTTATAAATAAGTTTATTCTTATTATCCTTTTGTTCTATATTCTAAATTTCATGCATATAAGTTCAATATTCATATTATAGAAGATAGAAATTTTTTAACAATGTGATATTATATCATTTAAGATTATTTATTCTGATTCAAAGTGTTCATTAAAATCTTCCTTAACAAAAAAGTCATTTATACATTAAAAATCATTACAAAATTGATAACATCTGAATTATTTAAATTATATTTAATGTTTCCAATGTCAAGATGCAACACTTCTAATCGTGGTGTGGAACATTAATCTATTCATCTTTAATCACAATTATTTTTAGTTAAAGTGTGATATTATAGTCCATAAGGTTCATAATTAGAAAATTATTGTTTTCTTCAACTTCCTGAGAAATATTAATTCAAGAAAACTCAATATTTTATTATCTTAAAATCTCATAAATTTTTAATAGAATATACTCATATAAATTTGGAATTTCCCTTTATAAATCATTTGGTACCCAATCAATATCCTAAGAAACTCTTCTAAAGTCCTCACTACTTGTATGAATTCTATAAACTATGATTTCAAATTCAGGCATAACCATTTTGATTTCTTTAAATACTATTCCAAAATAGAACACACTATTTTGAAGTTGATAATTACTCTTCATATGTATTCCCATAACATTCCAAACATCCAATTCCCTTTTCCTATTCCTTAAGCATTGCAATTTTCATATGACTTTAAAATTCTTATGATGTCCCTTCTAACTCCATCCCATTACTAACTTAAAAAAATTGATATTTTTATAAGACTTTATAAGTATTATAATGTTTCTAGTAGTCTTAAAATGTCATATGGAAGTCCTATAAACCATTCCTAAAGATTTATTAAGTAATGAAAAAGTCTTATGAAGTTATTATAATGTTTTAAAAATTTAATTAATGTTTGAGAAATTTTAGTCAAATCCACATGAACTCAATGAATTATCATTGTTTAAAATTAACCACTGAAAAGATATGTAATTTAAAATACTTATCCATGTTCTCATGTTCTAATACATAAATTTTATACCTCACTTAAAATAACTTTAAACATCACAAAATCTTAATAGATATTTCTCAAGAACATTTTATAATTTCACAACGTCATAAAATTATATTATTTTTCAATTAATATAATTTATGAATTTTAGTAGCATTCATATGATATTCTAGAAATCTAATTATAATATTTATTCCATTATATTAATCCTCCAACATATCCACTAAATGTATTTCCTAAAATATTTTAAAAATCATTATATATATTGTCTCATTATCCAACAAAATATGTATTTGGTCCCCATGAAGACTATCTATACAATCATTACATTTACTCCAATAAATTTTGATCTATAATCCTTGTATCTTCAAGAATAAACAACATATATAAATATCCCTTTTTAATCTATAATGACAACAATTTCATCCTCATACATTGACTTTAAAAACAAATCATTTTGAAAACAAATAAAACCCAAAGTCACCAATCCATTTGGGTATTTCAATACCTACCTTTGTATTTATTTTAGATACCCAATTTATTTAAAAATAAATTTCGTTTTTGTCCCCTTATTTACAATATAATTAAAGGAATATAGGTGTAGGATGTCACTCATCATCAATTGTTTTCCTTTTATTATGAGAATGATTTTTCTCAAACTTTTATTTTGAATATCTATATGATCCAAATTATTAAGAGAAGGATGACACGACATAATCCTAATCAATGAGACTTTAGTTTTATATATACATTTATGCATGGTCTATCCCAGTTTAAAAAATATCAATAAATAACCTTTAATATCATAGCTATATATATAAATGTTGTGTATATGATATAACTTTAACATTCAATTTTTTTTGGGACGTTCATATAAATATTTCATAAATGTATTCTAAAACTCATATATCTATTTATGATATCATGAATTTTATATTTTCATGGAAAAATAAATATTTTATAGCCAAATATCTATGGAATTTCATGTTTTCTATTTTATCCGCCATAAGGGTAAACTTAACTAATCATCATGGCCATCAATTTACTCCATGCTGATAAACTCCTTACCCACTGTATAGTAGTCAAAAACTTATATATTTCCCTAGATTTTATATTTTAATTCACAAAATTTTAGTAGAAATAAAAAAGTTAAAGTGAAATAGGAGGGGTTACTAGTCTCCGTAGTTTGATCATCATGATAGAGAGTTTCCTCTAAACTAGGATCTTTCACACCTTCCATTTTTAGTTGTTGATGAGATCATCTTGACTCCCTTATTAAATTTTTTCAAAAGTTTACATGGAATACATGTTTTATTATTTTTATTCAAAAATATTCCTTTTTGGGTTCATCCACTTATTGTTTGTAATAAATTCATATTCTTCCTTATAAACTTTCCTCTAATTCTTCTTATTCAGTATTGCAACCTAACCGAGAAGCACTAATGAACCATATTCTAAATTATATTAAGGTTACTCACTACTACCACATAAAAAGTCATCAAAAATTAATTTATAAAATTTTAATAACCTTTATTATACTTGTGATATTTATTATATTAATTTAGAATAATCATTTTTATATGTCCAAATTTTTTTCCTTCTAAAAAGATTAGTCCTAAAAAAGTGTGGTCAGGGTTCATCTTTTTTCCTTTAGTATTTCGTGGTTTTAACAGTATTTGGGTCCTATCCAGGATGTATTTTCATTAAAACCATAGTATAATGAAATTATTTTTCAAATATTCCAATTTTTTTATCCAGAGTTTCAACTTTTTGTAATGTACAAACATGTTGAATATTCAGAAATAAATTTTTTATTCCTCAAACTATTCCTCTTTCTCAAAAATTTTATTCTCTTAATTATAGGATTGGTCCCCCTTGATTAATTGCATCTCCATGTAAGTGATATATTATACAATTTATTATAAGATTTATTCCCAAGTCATCTGCAACATTGAACAAATCCTCTTAACCATGATCTTAAATGATATTGAATGATCTAGTGATCTAAATTTGATTATTTTAAAAATGAAGTATAGCCTAACTTATTCCATATTCATGGGAGATTTTACTTTATGAAATAATAATTATATAAATTTATTATAGGATAATATTTTACTTGGATATATTTTTCTAAAACACCACCTATTTTATTTTGAATATATACAAAACTGAATGAACATTACTCTATATCAATTGAAAAATTAGAAATGGTTTTTATATTTTTCCTCTAGTTAGTCTTATTATCATCCATGGATGATTCAGCCAAAATATTAATATCCTTTTAAAAAATCACCCCTTATGTAATTTCTGGTTTTTAGCTTTAATACACCTATATTTTATAGCATGCAGCTCTTTTTCTTTTGAAGATAGTTTTTCATTTTTATCTTCTTGAATCTTATCATGTTCTATAATTTGAACTTTTAAATTTTAATATCTTATATGAGGACAGTCACCTTAAAATTTTTATTTTGTTTCTCTTTTTCAAGTCATATTACTCTATTATTGAATTTTGTATTTTTATAAAGGAATGTCAATATATCATACCCATTCATATTCTTGTTATAGTTTTCTCCTCCATACCCATCAATCCTTGATGTGCATTCATGTTTTTTTAACATGATATATAAATAAATTGTGATTTTTAGAGACACCATCATCATTTTAAAAACTCTTTGATGATGAGTGTTCAGTTAGGTCTCAGCTAAATAACTTTATCTATGATTTTATTGAATAATTTAACTTTCTTGTATAGTTAGTTTTCCATATTTTATATATCATATAATATAAATGTTTTATTTCTCATATTGAAACCCAATTTCATCAAATTTAAACTTTGGTAAATTAATTGGAAAATGAAAATAACCAACAGAACTAAATAATTTATGATAAATCATTCTTTTTTATTTCTCATACCACTTCCAATGTTCTTGGAGATAAAGGAAATATATTTATTATACCACACGTTTATTTTTTCATCACTTCTAGAAGTAGAATCATATTTAACCTTATTATCCTTGTTCTTTTTTTCCTTATTTTATTTGAATACTTTGTCCTTTTTATCCTTATTTTTAAACACTATTACTTTATTTATTTAATTATTGTGGAGAGTAATGGGAAACCCATTAAGGGATATGTCTCCTACCTCCCCTAGTACTAATATTTTTGGTTGAATCTATGTGGGAAATCCTTATCATCATATTGAAAATGGTTATATCATTAATTTTTTCTCCAAATCCTATATTATGACTAACTATATCATTCACATAGGTGAAAAAATTATATATATTCTCACCATATTGTGTGAATATTTCTTCTAAAATTTCTATACAAATCTATAGTGTTTCTTTATTAACCATTAGATTGTATTCATACATATTTTAATTTTTTCCCAAATATGATTTATAATTTTAATCTCATTTCATTTTTATTACAATATAAAGGGATGATAGAATGGAATTTTTAGCTTTCCCATATACTTTATGTTTTCTATAATGCACATAAGTAATTGGAGAATCTCTTTTATATGGAGAAAATCCCATCACAGTAGTATCAATCACCTCAAGACCTTATGATAGAAAATATTTAATCATCTTATTCTACTATGTTTTTTAGTTAAATTATTCACAGTGACTCAAGACGATGAGTGGGGAAGGGGTGAATTGAGTTCCTCACAATTTGATCAGGTAAAAACCACCATCTCTTATAGAATGATTGATTTTGATCATATCTTATTAAAAATACACAATATAATTAAAAACATTAAGATAAATATATAAAACAAAATATATATACTGGTTTAGGGAACAATGATTCATTAGTACACTCTCCACTAACACTATAATCATCATGTTTTTTGGACATTTTCATTATACTAGTTGTTTTCCTGAGGACTTCCTTACAATGTAGAACTATCTATAACTTGGCATAATGGTCTATGAGATTTTAACTAGGATATCCCTTTATAATGCATATCCATAGTATTTATAATAGATTAAATATGATGAAGAGATATGAAATTTCATCTAACAGTTGAAAGATGTGACTGACTAAGAATGATATAATACTCTAGAGAAGTAATTGAACTTTAACGATTCTCTAAAGAAGTAATCATTACTAAAAATTAATGGATCATCAAAGGATATCTATATAAACGATTTATTCTTTTTAGAGAACAATAAAAAATGTATATGTTTTTGAAAAATAGAGTATTACATATTTTATCTTTACAACAATCAATCATGTGTATTTTTATCTATATGTGTCTACTTTTAGAATTCTAAATAGTTTATATAAAAATTAAAATGGTCAGAAGCACATATATATAATAATAATTATTTCTCTATGTGAAATTTTATACCTCAATTATTGAATATAGAGATATATTTATACTTTAGGGATGGTATTCATTCTAATTACTACATTTTTGATAATAGAATTATTATTTAATTTATCATTGCTCATTCATCCATCCCAATTTTCGGTAGAAAAATAGTACTTATAGACTTCAATTGAATATAAACAATGGTAATAAACCCCTTAAAACAATAAATATATACTCTTAATATACATTCTTTGATGGAATATATCTTGAAAGGGTATTACCTTATATGTTGATTAATTCTTTCTTCAACTCTTCATAAGGTATAGTAAAATACCTGAGTTAAAACATCATAAAATACATTTAATTTGAGATACAACACATAATTTATAATATATAAAAACCCATATGATATTTTATTCTCTCATATGATAATATTATATTTTCCTAATAACCATGATGGAAACATTGTTTTGTAAAAAAAATATGGCCTCATATGATGTTTTTATATTTATACTACAAATCCTTACTTCTTATTAAAATTACCCTTATCAATTAATGTCAAACTGAAATTATGAGTATGTTAGTAAATATTACACTTCATATGATAAATGAAGAAATAAAAGTTTATTAAATTATTATTTATGTTGCAATTATTTTTAATAGACATGTTTGATGAAAATACAATGTAAAAATGTTCTAAAAGGAATGAAGTATGAGGATTGAACATTAAATAATTATGGATAATTTCTCAGATTTTATAATTGGATATGATGTTTTTTATATGAAGAGTTTCTTTAAAAAATCAACATTCAATGTGACATTTATAGAGTTGTTCTTAATGACCAAAATGCGTGTAAATTTTACTAGGAGATTGCACATTGTTTACCACAATTGAAGATCTTATTATATTAATACTACAATGGTTGATGTTGTTTACCACCTTTTAAGAAGGTATTATGATGTTTATTATAAAATGATTTATGAATTGAGGAGTTAAAAGAAATGAGGAATATTATAACCATAGAATATACTTACCTATCATGATATATATTTTGAGAATATGGTTTATGTTTTTGTCATTTTATTATTATGTATTATGTAGAGAATATGTTTGTATAAATTTCAAAACAAAATCTGCTTCAATCATGCCATCTAGCTAAAGGGGAGCTGCATCCACTACTTAGATGGTCTATCACGCTTCTAAGCTGGCCGTTAGGGCTAACCTGAGGTAGAGGTAGTAAGAAGCATGCCACATATTGGCACATGGAAGTATGGGTGAACCACCGTGCAGGGGTGGAATAATGGTGGATGAGAGCACCTAACACTAGGTGGTCCCAATAAGTGATGGGAGTTTTTGTTAATAGGTTTTTGAGCCACTTTAATTGCATAATATTTATAAGGGAGGGGTCAACCTCCTACCATTTTGATGAAGGATCATATTTGAGTGTCTAACTATTGCTCTGATAGAACCACAACTATGAGATCAGATCATTTTAATTTGTTGAACTATCTGATCTTTTTGGTGCATCATCTTCTCCACTGATCCCATTCGAGAGATCCAGGTATATGTGTAAGTATATTTATGAATCCAGGTATCCTTAGGATCAAACCAATACTTATGATCACTATTTTATCAACATGTTGATCAAAATATGATTTTAATGAGATGAAAATTTATTTTCATCATATAAATAAATTTAAATTGAATGAATAATGTGATTTTCAAAATGGGTATTGTTTTTTGCAGGTTTATTCCCTTTTCATGAAACTGAGGTGATGTGCATGAGGTAGTAGGTGTAAAAGAGTTGAGTCAGTGGTATGATGACTATTAATATTGATGATTAAACCCTTGACCAAATTTATTGCAGGATAGGATCTAGTTTCTAGTGAAATAGAACCACCGAGAATCCCACTAGATCAAAAGAAGAAGATATGCACAAACTCTGTTTTTCAAAAAATTTAAGTGACCTCACAGGAATACGATATCCATCCATCCAAAATTGAGATTTTATTATATAAAGGAAAAACAAGGGTCGTGGCCCGAAACAGATCAGGGAGGTCTGAAATAATGTAGACCTAAGGAATCTGCACGAACCAAGATAACATACTCAGGGGGAAGGGATCCAATAACTATCCTACAAGTATATATTTGATTTTTATGAAATAATTAGAGGAAATAAAATATAATATATATGTACACTATATCTCATGGAGATGGTCTTGCGCACAGAAACATCTTATACCCATTTTATTTTGTGCATAAAAAGGAATAAATAGAGTGGAATATACTGTATTGGATGAAAATGATTAGTGCACACAAAGAATATGCGTAGTAAACTTATATATGGGTGTAAAATATAGAGGATTTGTATAGACATGAATGATATCCATGCTTAGAAAACAAGAAGTTTGTGCATGTGCAAAAGAGGTTTGATAAAGAGAAACAAAATAGTGCACACCAATTCAAGTATCTAAAATTAGTATTGAACAATATTCGTGTATGAATATTTTTTATATATTATGAATTAATTAGATTATAAAAAATTAAGTGAATGTGTTTGAGTTTACATGAAAGGATAATTATTAGTTTGTGTGAGTATATAATGGTTTTGTGAAGGAATACCAATGTAGATAATGTATTACACTCACCCCTGTGAAAAATATTTTCATGGTACATACATGGAATAAAAAGTACATATACACATGCTCTTAAGTACTTTAGTATAAGGGAAAACATGTATGTATTCTTAAATAATTCATTCATTACATGGACATGACATAGATTATAGAAATAAAAGTCTTAAGTAATATGTACTTACAAAGAGAAGAGAAAATATATATAGTGTTGTACATTTATAATTTCATGAAGACACATAAGTAATGTGGATAATTACATATATTAAATATTTTCATGTGATGGTAAGAATTACATGAATGAATAACATGTGATATTGTTGTGTGTAATAATTGAGTTAATCTGAAGCAATATTTTTATGTAAAGAAAAGACGAAGACAACTTATAATTTATTGGTAAATCTATAGTTTCTCATTCTATTATTATAGTGAGTTGATTTGGAATTGTTATCTTCTAAAATTCAAGAGAGTATTCTAAGATGACATCCATGTAGTGTTTTTGATCATAGTCCATTGTAGCTAAAGTGTTTCAGTTGAAGCAAGAAAGTTCAGTATCAGTTTATTATCAGTGGGTCAAAAAGGAAGATTAGTTTTGTGTTGTAGTGAAAACTTGATGTTCTTGTGATCTTTCTCATTGTGTTATGTGTTGTGTTTGTAATCACTGGTGGGATGTTGGTATATATAATACCGGTGGGATATCAGTATAATTCAGTAAATTCCCCATACCAACCCACCATGGTTTTAGGGTGATACATGACCAACCCGCTTGTAATTGTTGATTGATTTCTAGTGGAGAATCTATATCTTGGATTATCCCAAACACAACAATGAGATAGTGACCCACATCAGGGGGAAACCATGTAAAAATATTGTGTGTGTTATTTCATTTAATTTCGATATTTCATATAGTATAATTGTGTTTGTAAACATGGAAGATTCATTAACTCTAACAAGTGTAGAGGTTTGAATTAAAAGGGATGATAAGAAATAAAATAAATCATAAAACAATTGTGTATACTAAATCACCCCCCTCTTAGTGTAAAAATAAGATCCACTAGGCAAATAAATAATATGAGTTTTATATATTTATTTCATTTTATAAAACAATAGTTTTTAATATTATATTCTAATTCATATGATATAACTCAAATGCATGAATCACATAGGATAATCAGGTTTTTTTGAAAATTAAAATATGGAATGAAGATATATATATACTCATATGATGATTTCCCTGTATAATAAAATAAAAATATTGGTATCATATGAAAAATAAAATATTATATGATAAATTGTCACATCATATGATAATTTCCTTAGTACAATTCTTGAAACATGTCAAATGAAAGTTTTACCAGAATATTTAGTAATGTGATATTTCTTTAAGGAAATGCATAACAACCTAAAAACACATAATTTGAATTTATCAATAAAAATGGAGATTTTGTGAGAAATAAATTATATGAAATGATGAAACATGTTAGAATAACAGTAGTGATTACAACATACTATCCCTGGAAATTCATTCCATTAAAAATGGATACTCATTGATTGTTGATAGAAATGGGATTCTCTAACATTCTCTTTCAATAAAATTAAGAATATTTAATATGGTACCTTGGTTTTCTCTAATACCACTTATAACGCCTAGGCATGATGATAACATTGTGGGTAGGAGGGGAAAATTAGTGATTCATTTTTATAATGAAATTATTATCTTCTAATTAATCTTTTGTGACTAGATGAAGGTTAATCCTCTATTTCATATGTTACTAAGATTTACCTATGTAATTAAATAAATAAAGGCAATACCATAAGTGATTACAATTATCGACCTCAATACAATAACATAATACTTTGTAGTTTGGGGTTGAGTTTTTAGACCTATATTTTTATTATAAATCACTTAGTACTTGTATAAGTAAAATCCTAAAAAACATTAAAGAGAATATCACAAAATTTCTAGTCTCTAGTGAATAAAGTGGTTTCCTTTAGTTAGATTCTTTATATTGGATCTCCTTAGTTTCGTATACATCAAAAAAAATCATTTCGTAATTTCATTATAGGGACTTTGTGCTGCCTATCAATTTTTCCTCCATGTTCCTCAATAATCTTCCATGAATTGGTCTTTGAACTCTCATATGTCCTAGTGTAGTGTGCATTTTTCCTTATTATTCATGAATTTCCTCATGTATAGATATTCAATAGGATCACATGGACTTTCTAAACTTTTTCCCCTGATAATAAGATTATATCATAGGTTATAAGAAGTGGTTTATTCCTATCACCTTCCCCATGGATTGAACACTACAAAAACAACAATGGATCCTTCTCCTCTAAAAATAATTCTACCATAAAAATGTATAACATGACTCCCATTCTTGTTCTTAAATGCACAGTGAGTTATCCTAGATATAGTTAGGTTATTTTACTACTTTAAATGGATGATCTTATTATAATATAAGCATTAGGTTCTCCTAAATCCTATGTATATTTATTTCTCTTCTAAAACCTTATTATTTTCTAATTTTCATGAGTATTGTTTTTATATTTGATTTATTGAAGAACCCAAATTCTCTAAAGTGTAATCTTCTCACATAAAAAATAATTTATTTTGATTCAAGGACCTCATTAAAATTATTATTTTCAATTAGGTTATTTTTATATTATAAATCTTCTAAAACACCATAACATTTCAATAATTTTAATTCTATTCCATTTTTTTATGTTTATAATGTGGGATTTAATTCCACAACACATAACACTCAAACATTCTATTTGAATCACAATTATATTCTGATTAATTGGGATATTTAAATGTATTAAGATCAAAACATTCAACGTCATAATTAATTCACTTTATTAATAATATAATTATTCTATAAAAATTAGTTTTTTCATGTCCCACCAATCTTATATATTCAAAATGAAACTTACTCATAAGAAGATGAATTTAATCTTCATGACTCCTATAAAATTCATTAAAATTATATGGAAAATATTACAAAGTTCATGATACCCTTGATAATTATGTAAAATACACTTCTAATGTGATCCATTACCTTAAAAGGTTATTTTAAGTTTAATTTTCAATGCCACATATAGCTACAATTAAAATACATTATCATACGAATTACTTGAATACCTTTCGGAACATCCCATGCCTTTTTTATTTTCTACCACCAATAATTTTTTAAATATTTTAAAATTATTATGATGTTCTTTCTAAATTTTTTACTTTTTCATTTTTCAAGAATAATTAATATTATTTTTAGAATTTTAATGTCATACAATGTTTATATAAGTCATATGATTCTATCTAGATGTTTTACAAACATTACTCAAATTCATACAAACTCAAGATAAAATATTATAAAGTTTGTATAAAGCCTTTGAATGTCCATGAATGTATTATGAAGTGTTCTAAAAGTATTATAAAAATAAATACATATCCATTTTTGTCTTCCTCAACTAATTTACAGTGAAATATCAAAGACTTATCTATTTTCTCATGTTTCAATATAGAAATTCTTAATATCACACAAATGACCTATGAACATATCAAAATATCGATGCGGTTTTTAAGCACACTTAATATATTCACAATATAATCTAAATATTTTATTATTTAATTTATAAACTATATGAATTTCAATAACCTTTGATTATTATTTAATAACCTAAGCTAGCCTCTTTCTTCTATAATATATATATTTAAATATAACCAAAAACATAATTCCCTTAGATATCATTGAAACTATTATAGATAATTTATATTCATCTAGAAATACATGAATCTAGTCGCTATAATGATCAAATTCACAATCATAACATTTAAGGATTCTATATTTAATCTGAAATTATATGATCAGCAAGAGACAATAACACTTATATAAATCCCTTTCCCATCTATTATGGAAATAACTTCATCTTCATATGTTGTCCTAACTCAAAAATATTATTGATCAAAATTAAAATCATCTTCAAAAATCCATTTAAGAGCATAAAAACCCATTCTATTAAATATTTTGATTACCTGATGTAATCTTGACATTCAAATATCAAGTTGAAATATTTATTAACCATGTAATTATTTTATAGAAGAAATAAAACCAGCTATGAAAAAATTGACTTATCAAGATTTGTATTTTATAGATCATTTAGATGAATAAAAATATTATTATTGATTATTTTAGATATGGATAATATTTGAGAAATAGTAGAGAAATTTTGAAATTTTTGGAAGCCAATTTCTAGAACATATGAAAGAAACCACATAGTCATGGAAAACCATCCTCTGGATAACGGGTCTAGTTAACTACATTTAGGTAAAATGGGGTATTATTCCCACCATGGGGTATCACTACTACACGGTTTCTAGATGGGCTTTAATCCCTATTTGTCGGTTGTAAAAAAATGACGTATATTTCATGAATTTATTTATAAACATGAATTTTTTTAAATGATATAAATTTGAATTTATTTTTGAATCGCCTAATTGATGAATGGATTATAGTAATTTATTATTAGAAAATATGAATCAAGATGTTATAAATTAATTACTAGCCCAAAATTTTACTTGGACCCAATTATAAAAATTATAAGGATATTCATTAATGACATTGATATTATAATCATATCTTATATCTTCAATTAAAACTGATTTTACACAATAATAATTTATAAATTTAATTAAATTTTAACCATTTACATAGTCTATTCCAATTATTACATCCATGATTTATTCTAAGGTTCACATGTCATTATGGGTTGAACCGTAGATTAACCACATACCTTTTCTTTATTGTATGTTACTTTAAATATCATGTTATATTTTTTAACTTGATTTTAAATTAAATAAATGACACATCATTGGTGGTAAAAAAATATTTATTTTTTTGCGACTATTAAAGATGAAGGAATCTTAGATTAAATATATTATCATAATTATTTTCATCTATTTTTAAATGCATTTATTTTATTATTCTCGGTGTTATCATTATAAGTTTTTTTTACCAAAGATGATGCAGAAGTACTGAACAAAAAAATAACTCTAAATCCATGATGATACTTTTTTTTGAATGTTCTCGAGATTTATAAGAGCTTAAAGAATAAAAATATTGAAAATAATATTCTTTGAGTAAATTGTAACAAACCTAACTACAATATCCCATAAAAGGATTTTATTTAATATAATGGTAACATAATATATAAATCAAAATACCCATGATCCTAAATTTTGGTAGTCTTATGAGACATGATACATACTAGTTCATTAAATTACATTATAAATTTAAAAAACATCATAAAAATGTAGTAAAAATTATCAATCTATCATGTTTATCCAATATATATATATATATATAATTCCGTAAATTTTCATTGGAAATGGGGAATCAAAATAATTTTTGAGATGTGATTTTCAGTAAATGGTAACATAAAACTAAATATAACATGAAACAAAAAATATATCTAGAATAAATAGTCAATTTAGTAAACATAAATAATAAAATTAACATAAAATATCCATGGATGGTATAACAACTGAAATTGAATAATCCCTTAAATAAAACTTATGAATAAAATCCTAATGATGGGATTTATAATGTGGGACACCATAACAATGCAATAAATTAATATTTATAATATATCATATATAATTGTGTCGGAATATACATAATACCAAAGATAGTTTTTCTCATGAGACTCACTGATGCATGTGAGATATAATTATAGGCACCACCCATTACTTAATATTTTTATTGTAACAAGGTTCAAATGTATTATATTTTTATTTAGTCAATGAATATTGATAAAGTTAGGAGTTGTACTGGTTGAAAGCATTTAATATATGAATATAATGAATCCTTGGTTAATGTATGTAATTTTTTTGATGAAATGAGGATGCATTGAAGTTGAATGCACTTGGGAACCCTACATAAGAATTTTCATTTATGAATTTAGGATATTAATTGATATGGGACTAGAGTTTCAATATGCTTACTCAAGTGGACTATCTTATCTTATAAAAAGTGTTAGTTGGTGTAACAACCTTGATTTTTTCTAACTGATATGTAACTCTATTTTGAGGGTTCTGGGTTCTTGGACCTCACTATGGGTGAAATATTAATTTTAACATAGAATATGAATGATGATTTTTTTAATCCCATGAAGTAATGTTTACCATGTGTTGATTTTTTGTGTGTTTCAAAGAATATTGAAATTTAATATTTCATTGACATTTATTAATTAATTTTTTATCTATTCTATGAGAGTGTATGAAAATATTTTCTAAATTATAACATGGATGAAAATTATAACACAATTTATATGTTTTGGTTAGATGTTTACCGTAAGGGAGATGAAAAATTCATTAGTACTATAGTTTAGGGGGGATTTTCAAAGGGAAATAAGTTTATAAAATAAATAATAATTAGTTAATTCATTTCATTATGGGTAAACCCTAAGTCCCATTTATAAAATCCTATTAATGATCTCATCTCTTAATTTTTTTATACTTTTCATATTAATTACCCTAGATGAATAGAGAGGGAGAGGCACTATATCATGGTGAAATTAGTCGAAGACCAAAGGAACGAGATCAGATCCACCAAGACATTGACAACAGATCATATAGAGATGATGAGAGAGACTCTTGAATTGAAAATGGATAGAAGCACTGATGTTTTTCTATTACGGTATGAATTATTTCTTAAAATCATGACTCGTTCTTCTTGTAATGAATTATTTATCATATCCCATTATATTGTATTTTTAATTCCATCTAAAATTATTATGTATCAAAACAAATTATGAGATTGTTTATTATAGATTTTGTCACATGAAGCTTTTGTTTCCTTTATGTAATTATTTCCTATGGAATTCCCCCACTTATTTATCTTTACATTCTCCTGCTTCATGGATTTCATCATGACTTAGTGTATCTATAGTATGTCATGGGTATTAGTTATTGGGTGAGTGTTATTTTCATGGGTAACCCTTTATTGATCCTACATATTACCTTGTGTGTTGAATGAACACCAATGGATTTATTTGGTTGATATTTAGATATTTAGTTGATTGGGATGCTGGAGTAGTGGATTCCAAAAAGTAGTGGGATCAATCTAAGGAAGGATGTCGTAGAATAATTATTCTAGAAAATTTAGTTGTATAAAGACGTGATATACTAATCTAAATCCTTAGGATAATTAATAAAACAATTGGTTGAGTGTTATGAATGACCCTCAATTGTAATGTATGATTATTGGTTTCATGAAGACTATATTAAGAATAATTTGAGGTTTTTACTCTAGGGAATTTGGAAAATGTTGTATTATGGGAGAATAATATTTTTACACGACATGTAGTTCATATGAACACACATCATATACCTCCCAAGATGTGACATTGGGGTTATAAGGAATATATATCACATAAAATTTGGTATCGATTCACATTTCATATAGAATATATTTAGAGGTTGACAGCATGCCTAATTGTATAATGTGTAGTATGGATACACACCATATATAACCAACATAGTGTGTCTTGTGAATTTATAAGAACCCCTGGTAATATCCATGGACCACACAATATGTTTTCATTCAAGAATATATTGTATTAAAGGATTACATGACTTGGGATGTAGGTGGTGCACACTAAGAGAGCTAGTTGGGTGCACACAATATGTACCTTAGTGTACATGAAATGTGATTTGATTTCAAATTATTTGTAATGATGTAATACACGGGAAGAGTTCACCAGATGGGTTGTATACTTTGTACCCTTAAAGTACATTCTATTTACTTTTAAATCCATACTTTTATTTCTTATCTCTTAAACATGGACATGGTTTTGGAAGAAATAGTAATCAATCCTATGTGTTTTAAAATATAGAATGTAATGGTGTTATTCCCTTTAGTATTATAGGTGATATGTGAGGTTATATGAGAACCATGATAACCTTAATTACATATGGATGACGATAAGAATTAGGTATATTGACCTATACTTTTTATACATAGATATTACATCTTATTAGATGACTATTCATTACATAAAATAACAATTCATGATAGAATTATATAGGCCCAATATCTTTAGAAACAAGGATACATAAACAAATAGTTCATAAGTAAACTAAATCAAATCCCACTAAGTTCTTTATAACTATTTCCCTACTCGTATATATCATACATAATACCTTTCTTCATAACATGAGGAAAAGAAACATAAGAGAAGGTGAGATCATATGATATGTAAGGGTAAACACAAGAGATATCAGTGGTCATGTATAAATAACTTAGGAATTAATGTATGAGAACATGTAAATCAAATTTTAAAACCATACCTTGTATATCATAGATCAAAATATTGAGTTATGGAATAAATCTTGGTAGTTTATAATACATGAATCATAAAGGACTCAAAAAACCTAAGGCATGAGAGCATAACATTTTCATAAATCATTTATTTGTGGCATACACATATGAATATGAAATCATTTTCTTAGAAGTCAAGGATTATTTCAAAGACTATCATATTGGATTGTGTCCTATCCAAAAACCATCATGGTAGCCAACATTCACTCCTTATACTATCTTAGTGTAAATATTCCCTTATTGAATTGGGTTTACTCCCCATTAAAGTTTTTTTTTATCTCATGCGATATCTATATTTATCCAATTCATTAAGAGGATATATAATTTTAGGCCCAATAATCAGATAATTAAAATCATAAATATGTGTTCTACAAGTTCAAAAACAGTCATGATACCATAACCCAATAAAATTAAATTGGTTTCATAAAAATTTCATCATAGGATAACCCATGGAAAAAATGTGTTTCATAAACATTTCGTCATAGCATAACCCATGGAAAGAAATCAGGTTTTGTAAACATGTTGTCATTATAAAAGAACATTTAAATAAATAATAATAGTGGTATAATTGGATCACACCCTTAGTAAAACTTAATTATTATCCAATGAGTTCGTCATAGATGAAAAATGCATTTAAAATATCACTTGAAACATTTTTTTGAGAAAAATACCAATTTTAACACTGAAATAAAATTTTAAAAATATAAAAATTTCTAGACCATTATAGAAAAAAATTCTTAAGAAATAACGATGTAAACACATAAATTATTATTTAAATCATATATTTTCCATGAGATATAAAATTCAATTTATGTCATTTGAGTAAAAAAACATTCCTTTTACAGTTTTGTAAAAATACAAAAAGTACCACTTTTAGAAAAAGAAAAGAAAAATAATTTTTAAAAAACATTATAAAAATTATAACATGGGAAATAATTAATTTAAAAAATAATATAATAATATTAAAATATTCTTTAAACAAATTAGTTAATGCATGGGTATAGAAGAAAAATAATTTTCTACCGAAGAAATAAAAAATGCGATTTTACATAAATTGTTTTCTTGAATCTTGAGTACCTAAAGATAGAAAATTTAAATTATAATATGTATTCTATTAAAATAAAAATATGATAAAAAAATGATTAAATTCTTGATAGGTATATCTTGATTTTTCATCATCTAAAACATTATCATAAACAATCCTAATAAACAATTAGATTGTAACATAAAACCATTACCACAAGTTATAAATTTATCAAAATAACATTAACCATATGTATAATAAATTTAAATATATTGTAATTCTATAAAATATTTCTTTACATACTTGTAATATCATATATTATCCACTTATAACATTTAAAAAATCATTTATTAATAATCCATTTTTAAAATCACCATTTGAGGTGTTAGGTGTTTCTTTTTTCATAAGAGTTTTTGGTACGGTAGTTCTGGTCATTATACTTTGACAAGGGTTCCATCCTCTCCATAATGTTAATAAAGATATAAATATCATAAATATTTATTATATATATATATAGTCTTAATCATTCATAAAATATTGATATTGATAAATGAATTAAAAAAAATTATGGAGATGGTTGGCAGTAAGTAAACATGAACATCATTTTCACTTTTCAACAGATGGTAAAAAATAAATCTAAGAAAATAAACTTTATATAATAAATATTATATCATATATATCTTATATAATTATTAAATATATTCTTATTACCATCTAATTAAAACTGAAATGAAAAAAATTCACATCGCTTCATGGAGGTGGTAGTCTACACATAGGCACGAGTGACATTATCTTCTTCGAACAGATTGGAATGTAAGAATATAGATTTTATATTATTGTTAAAAAATTATAATTATGTCATTAATATCATATATAAATATGAAACTCATTATAATAACCATCCATAAGAAATGGTGATGAAAAATGAATTTTATTGCAATATGGAGATGGTAAGTCATATGTACAAAGAAACAATAAATTCACCTCCCATTTTATGGGAAAGAGGATGGATAATGGTGGTTTTATAATAATAAAAGTTGAATTTATTTAGTTTACTAAAATTTTTATTTCAAGATTGTTTAATGGAAAAGGATAGTCACTCTCTTATTGGGACACCTTCAAGACTGGAACATGATGGTCTGATGATAACTGGGTAGTCTATCCTTTTTATGTTATGGATATGTCATGGTTAAGAGAGTCTGTGTCAGGGTCGACAACTATTGTTATGTTGTTAAGGTGGGGTGTTTTCATAATTTTTATTAACAAAACCTCCCAGTGATTCCCACATATGTAACTTCGTACAAAACGCCTTTCTAAAGGTCGGCAGTCAGTCTAGGTTTCAGAACCAAAGACACTTAGAAACTCACATTGGTCGAGTGGATGGGAGGTCGGGCTCATCACATCCACTTTGGGGGATTTTTTTCATACTCCAAAACTCTCTTATAGATTTAAGAAATGTTTTTGAATCTCTTCATAATCTCAATACTATATCAGTTACACTAACAAAATGATTATTGGTTAACCCTCTTTCAAATCCTGATAGAGAATAATGTTCCCTCAAAAAACAACCATAAGTTGAATCTTCATTATACATTAAGGGGAATATTCTCGTGATTCCATATGTAATTATTAGAGTTACTTTTTCCATTTTCCCTAATGGGTGACTGCTTATGTGTACAGGTTTTATATCAATGTGATATATAATTTTCTGCCATAATGGGTGGTGTTTAACATGTCGAGGATGGGATTGATCCATTATGAGGAATGCTCCATATCCTAGTTATAACAGGGCTTAAATCCCACGTAGTTCGATAAAAACTTTTAGTTTAACATCACGAGGAGAGGACATATGTTTAGGCCCTAATAAATTGGGTAATTAAGATCGACTCTCAAAGAGATATCCTACATATCCTAGTTGTAGTAGGAATCAGAGTTATCATAGTTTGATTACAGCCTTGGGACTAGCCCCATGATTGATACCCTTATATAGGAAGAGTCATATCAGGCTAATAATTAGGTATTACACATTGAGGTTTACCTGGATAGTTTATATTCATTAAGTGAATGATATGACCATTTAAACGCTCTAAGCCCACATGAGCCATCCTCGATGTTAGAAATACGGGATTGGAAGTAAGTAGTCTCACTGCACATGGATGCAGGACTTATGCACCGGGAAATCCCTTATAATGGGTAATATAGAGCTCATTCCATTGGAAGAAATCCTGCATATCTTGTAAATAGTAGGAATTAAATTCATCATAGTTTTATTAGCTTCTCATTTTGTTGATGAATGAGGTAGAATCATCATCACGAGGGAATGATTGGGTTCTAGTTGTTTAATTTTGGGATACATGAAAGAATTACACAGAAGTGGATGTTGATCTAAGATTGGGCCACATGAAGGTGTCCTACATATCCTGGTTATTAAAGAAATTAGAGTTCTCATAGTTCAGTGTATAATGGCTTATACACTGACATTTCCCTATATGAATGATATGAACATTGTAATTCCTTAAGCCTATATGATCTATACTTGGTGTATGAAACATGTGATGGAAAATGATAATCCTAACTACATATGGATGTGGTAATTTTGTGTTGGGACTACCCTTTGGATGTTTAATATGAATATTGGGCCATAGTAAATCATCCAACATATACTAGTTTTAGAATAAATCAAAGTTTTCATAGTTCATTGTAGTAAGTGTTTACACACTGACATTGTCTTATGTGAAAGATTTACAAGTTTATTAAGTCCTTGGATTCCCTCTTAGCTTTGCTTGGTTGTCTTCCTTAACATGCTTGATTTTCTTCCTAACATGTCTTGATTTTCTAACTTACATGTCAAGGGATATTTTAACATGCCTAATTTTATTAATGGCTAGACCAAAGACAGTCATATGATCCAACTATCTTGTCCATGAGACAACATGTAACAAGGATGGCATGTATGAATTCCATTTCATGATCAAGGAATAATTTTGAATAAGACATCACAAGACCTGGCTTATAGATCCTTGAGTCCATCATAGGATCTTGACCTAAATTCTTAGAGGGTGTCTCATGATACAATGAACCTTCCCTAGTGTCGTCGTGAAATCTAGAAGACATGCTTTCCAGGTGCTGCAAGAGTAGATGTTTAATGTCTGGAGGTTGATGCATGATTCCAGGTGACATGTTTGAAGGTCACTGTGAAATCATGTTGAAATGTTTGAAGGACACCATGAGAGTCAGTTGGAATTCACTGGTGCTATCGTGAGACTCAGATGACATGTACTGGTGTTGCCTAAATATTTTAGGGACATGTATGAGGGACAACAGAAGGTCTGGATGTTAAGCCAAGTAGGTTTTATGAGACTTTGGTGGAATTACAAGGAGGTGTTTTTTGACTTACTCTAAAGAATATAGGTGACTTTGTGTGATCCAAATAGTATTACTAAGGAGTGTCTCATGATCTGGATGACATGTTCTAGTTCTTTCACATGATCTAGTTGGTTCATGTGAAGTGCATGAGGATCATAATTTTTGTTCTTTGTATATGTGTCCCATCCTTTTTGTCTTTATTAAATTATTTTATTCTATATGCCTTTTATTTTCTTATATTTATCTTCTTATAAGTCTTGAAGGATTTAGAAGATATTTGGGATGTACTATGCATAACTTTCTAGAAGTCCTTTGTGTGATCTATGACTGATTGCCTAATTTTTCTATATAAGTAGAATAATATCACTAATTATTCCATGGATTTTACCTGATGGAAAATCTTTTTGGTCATGAGATCAACCTCTTTTAGAAATCCTTTCGGATTCCTAGGTTCATTTGTGTGAGGTACTAAAAGAATTATTTATTCTTCATAATGAGGTGGAGGATTTATAGGCCTCTCCACCCCAATTATTCACTTCTTTGCATGGAACGTATCATGAAAATCCAGGATGAAGTTGGGGATGGCTTTGATGTCATGCATTTCACAAGGACCAACAGTAGGTTATTCTCGTGGCATCACATGATTTTCAACAACTACACGAATATCCCATCAACATTTCATTTATTATATTATATCCAATTAATGGGGTCTTGATTAATTATTTGGACATATCAAGGGGATTTCAAAATGTCATGTTGACATGTCTAAGGGCCTTCACGATATCATGATGCCTACTGAAAGGATTCTATGTGATATTAATATACTTTTGTGGGAACTGTTTTTGGACAATGATGAAATTCATGAATAGACTTTATGAGATCAAGTTGTCATGCGATGGGGTATTGTGGGATCATACAAAGCACACAAGCACATTGCATGAAGATTAAGATCAAAAAAGACTCTCTACTTTCACTTTTCTTTCAGCCATTATTTGTCAAAGTCTTGGGAATCTCACGAATTATTATGAGTGTTGTCGAAGACAACCCTTCTCCCAGTTGGTGATGCAACACTTGACCAATAAAAGGTCTTGTGGTGATGTGTGAGCAATGTCATGGAAAATTCCATTCTTCTTGTCTTTGGAGCCAAAAGGGGGAGCATAAGACTACTTAGACATGTCTAAGGTATTTCGTGTGATGAGGGTGGAAAGTTTGCAGGTTCTCACACTGTGAGGAAGACACGATACTGGGGGCTTGTGTTTTTTCATTATTTTCATGGTTCTAACACATGAGTTTTATGACTGCAATAGGATCCCACATTTTGGATATTTTATTTATATTTTACTGAGATTTATGGATGGTTTGTTAGGTACCTATTGGATGAAAAGTTGAGTGACTTGGGTGATCTTATCTAGATATCATTACATGATGTTTGTGTAAAATAAATGTCTTCATAAGACAATAATGATTCATAAAAGAGATCCATGATATCTTTTATAGGTTATGTACTGTGCATGGATCCTTCAATTTTCTTTCTAAAGGTCTCATAGTCCACTATCTCTTGGAGGCTTAAACAATCCTTGAGTTATGGACACCATCTTCATTCTTTTCTTTGTAGTGGAAATAAGACCCATATTCAGGTAATTTTTCTTTTTTTTTATTTGAGGAATCTCTTTTGAAAGGCATCAAATCGCCCCCAGGAGTGAGGTCCTAGGGGAAAAGGGTTAGTTCTAATGAAAGTAAATTCCATCTTGAGTTTTTGGAACTATCTCAAATTAGTGTTTTGGGTGATTCTTGGTATTCTAGGGGCCATTTGGTATTCAATAGAATTCCTAACAAATAGTGGAGTGTTGAGAGGTTCTTTCACTGGATACACAAATCTCAGAGATTGTTCTATCTACCTCCATCATGTAACCTCATCACAAGACCATCCCACAAGAACCAATCAAAATACCTCATCATGTGAATTCCTTTGAAAGCCTTGTTTTTCCTAGGATCCCATTCGAATCAACCAAAAACTTATCTTCAGTAGTTGTTTGATCATTTTCTATACAGAGCTTTTGGGTTCTACTAAATTGGTCTCAGGATCCTTTGACTATTATTTAGAGAATGTGACCATGTTAAGATCACATGAGAATGAGACTTACGAGGGGTCATTTTATCACATGATGTTCTGTATGTTTATGTGGTCCATGAGATTGTCATGATCCAGGAGATTCATGAATCCTTTATGCAATTTATAAATATATTTGATGATTCATGCAATGCACACGGTGCTTCTAGTTTTATGTCTTTCCCTTGAAAATAAATTTATCTACATGAAATATGAACTTACTGTTTTTCATATAGATTCCAATTCTGGTCACACATCCTTGGACATAACTAAACAAAGATATATCATTTCTAAATAGGTTTATCCAATATGAACTCTAGGACTATCCTTCATTGCACCAACTTCCTTTACACGGGGTTTTCCTACTATATGGCATCCACATCCCATCTCCAGACTTCAAACTTCTATATTTCTTGGTTTCAACTTTTCTTAATAGTATTCAGATGACGATGTTCAAGATGGTCAACTAGTTTCATCACAGTCCCTAAGGCCATCTTATTTTCTGGTGAACAGTCCTATGGGTCTAAACGACAATAATGTTTCTCATCAACTCATTTCTCAACGCTAATTGAGTATATTTATCTCATAATTGAGAAACTCATGAAGTGGATAGAGTTTTAAGTGGGATTTTCTCTATGGTGGAATCTTTTATAAAGAATGGGCATAGCCATTATAGGTCAGAAAATGCCACATAAATTTTTCTTACCAGCTATATATTATCCATCTCTATGAAGTAGTGTGGGTTTCCCATTATATTGTCTATCTCTAGTCTTAAATTCTCTATGAACAGATCAACCATTAGTCTCTAAAAACCAAATCATTTCATTTTTCCCATGGTGAGGTAGGGATCAACCTCTGGGATATCGCTCTTTGAGAGATATAGGACTAGCTCCCCCCAAACAAAGATGTCTGGGATAACCCATTGAAAACATCAGTTTAAGTGAGGGACATGCTTATCATCATGAATATAAAGTTAAGAATGTATATGAAAATGTGATCAAACAACTCCTTTAATGATTGGATAAAAATTTTCCTTAATTGCAATGGGACTTGGGAAATTTTTATATTCCCCCATCGGTGCCCTCCCTAGTAGGTTCGTGATAGTGTTAGTTCATATTGGTATATTCTTTAAGCTAGATATCATACCTCATGGGGATACCAAGTTAATCCGGATATATCACCAAGCCTTAGGATGACAGGCTCCATGTCCATGTTCTTGAATGGATGGATTTTACCAAATGGGGATATACAGTCATGAATCCTAGATAGTATGCTAGTGATGGAAGAATGACTAGTAGACGGAAGGTGTCTCAATCTGGTGGTACCGAATCTTGAACGCCTTTACCAACTCTTGGTTCAAATTCAGCAGTGCAGCATTTCATACAAGATTAGCAGTCCTTTTCATTTTTTATTTGGTTGGAAAGGGGAGCATTTACACTATTATGAATACTACAATTCCACTAGGATCCCAGGTGAATTATTTCATTCTAGGTTTCATAATATATTGGTGGTTGGGTCCATGTCATTAGGCTTTAATGATGTTTTTATGTGCTTATCTAATCTACTTGCTTTGATTTCACACCTTTTCCTACACCGATTAGGACAAATATTGATAATAGAAAAAGCGCTTACAATGAAAGGACATACAATATTTCCCATCAAGAAATGGTTCTGGTAGTGAGGATAGATTAACTGATCATTTTTAATCCATATAATAATAATTTTTTATCTCCATTTCGTCTACACTAAAATGGTATCCCCTCTTCCTTCTGCAGGTGTGTGGGGAGAGCGACACCTCGGGATCATCCACTGGTTTTGGATGATATTATCATGAAATGATACCAATGTGTATATAATTCTTCTATAAGCTACCAACCTAGTTTTTCTATTAAATGGATATTCCCAAGTTTGGATAGAAGACTATTCAGGTGGTGTGCTGAACCAACTACCCTTCCATGTGGATAAACCTTTTGTCTCACCGAACCCTCTATCTTTATCAATTATGGAGTTGATTTAAGACATTGGAGAGACATTGAAGAAGTATTATCATTAAATTGAGGATTATCCCATCAACTACATAGAATATATTAAGAAAAATTTCCCTCTGACACAAGATAAAAATTGTACTCCTTCTAAGAGAAGAACATATGTGGCTTCATATCCTTCTTCCTCATCATATCAACTAGTCATTCCTCCTCTTGTAATACCAACTCCATTAGAAATAGAAGCTCAGACATGGTATAAGATGATCTGGAAGTAGATTAATGGCCTAATTATTGATACTCATTTGTAAATTTTTCATGACCAAGAGGAATGCCTTCATTAGTTATTCAATGACATGAGGGTGGATGGCTTTGACCCCCAACCATTATAAGATATCATGAGACAAATTATCCTTAATTAGAAAGGTTTATCCACCACTAAGAGGGGATTTCATAATCATGAAGAAGATACTCCCTTATTCGAACATATGATGGAGGCTTCAGAGGCTTTGGAACATAGTCACTGTTTATAGCTGATTTGTAATATTATATAGATGCACGAATTTTATAGATACAAAGATATGAGGAGATCGTCGCTCTCATAAGGTCTGACCTATCGACATCATCATCCTTTTTGGAAACCAATCAGAAGATATTTGAAGAGATATCTACTCTCAAAGTGACACTTCATCCAAGTTTATAAGTAGAAGAAGCGTGTGGGTGGAACATCAGAGTTCTATTGATGTGTCTCATCAGATGATTGTTGATTTTTCCAGATCAGGTGATCTAATCTTATTGAATCTTGATCGTGTAATTTTTTTTGATGATATTATTAGAGAGAATCTAAAATGTGGTGATTATTCCTTTATCACACCATTAATTAATAAATCTACTAAACTTTTTATGTTTGTCACGACCCGTCCTCGGGGCCCGTGCCGTGACTACCCCAAGCCCGCCTTCCATAGGCCAGGGGCTGACGACTAGCACCAAAGGTGTAAAATCCTGATAACTGGGAAGGCATTGCCTTTATAAAAGAAAACAAGCACCACAGAGTACAAGCGGAAGAAGTAAACACTAAGTAAAAACTGAGTACAACAGTAAGTGCGGAAAGTAAAAAGGGGCCGGAAATACAAGCCCAACTGTAAAGTACAACTCGAAAGGGAAAACAGCAACTGAAAAGTAAAGCTGCTACGCCGAGCTGTCCACTAGAAACCCCACCTGAAGGGTGGGTACAGATAGCTCCTCTGCTCCTTAGGTCCCACCGTCCGCTCCGAGTATGTCTCGCCCAGTGGTCCACCTCCGGGTACCGCCTCGTCATCACATCCACCTCTGGGTACCGCCTCATCGTGAGGTCCTCCTCCGGGTACCATCTCTTCGTATAGTCCACCTCCAGGTACTGCCCAGTCCTCGAACACTCGGCTTCTGTCAGCACTGCCCGTCGTCTGCAACCAACACAACGAGGTGCGGGCATAGCCCATGCAGGGGTGAGTATAACGATACTCAGTAGGGACCCCGAGACCCTCAAGGTCTCATTAAACCAACAAGGATAACCATAAAGAAGATCTCAACAGATAACCTCTACTTAGATATATTCTCATACATATACCTAAGTTATCAAGTAACCCATCTCAATCATGAGGAAACACAAGGATTATGAAATCAACGGATAACCACTACTCGGGTATATGCCCATACATATACCTAAGTTAGCAAGTGCCCCATCTCAATCATGAGGTAAACACAAGGTCAAAAGTCTCAGCTCAAACCAGGATTTTCATTATCGAAACAGTAACTGCTGAAGAACTCCACCCATCGAGTACTGCGGGCCAGCTGCTACAACCGAGCGCTCCCATGTGCCGCTACAACCAAGCGCACCTCTGTCGTGGGTCTGCCGCTACAACCAAGCGCTCCCATGTGCCGCTACAACCAAGCGCACCTCTGTCGTGGGTATGCCGCTACAACCAAGCGCTCCCATGTGCCGCTACAACCAAGCGCAACTCTGTCGTGGGTCTGCCTCTACAACCAAGTGCTCCCATGTGCCGCTACAACCAAACGCACCTCTGTCGTGGGTATGCCGCTACAACCAAGCGCTCCCATGTGCCGCTACAACCAAGCGCAACTCTGTCGTGGGTCTGCCGCTACAACCAAGCGCTCCCATGTGCCGCTACAACCAAGCGCACCTCTGTAACACTCCGAGTCGTTCGATCAGCAGTCGTCGGGTCTCAGCCAGCTACACGGTCTTCGTACTCCGCACGCTCGTCACTGGGAGGGTCCGCTCCACAAGCTACAGGTCGATACTCCAAGTATCTCAAAGTCCCATGAAGAAGTATCTCAAAGGACCGCCACGTCATAGGGGTCTCAACGCAACAGACGGCGTGTCAATCGGACGCCCGGTCTGTGAGTTATTAGCCTTTTCGTCCGAGGGGCCCGGTTGGTTTCGTGAGCAAACCAAACCCGGCCGTATCTCAAATGTACCCCGAACTCTCATAGGGTAAACTCATAGGGACTGTTTCTCAACGCGATCACCAACGCCGCTGACGGTTCGTCAAACGGACGTTCTGTCAGAAAGATATCAGCTTGTCCGTTCTAGGGGCCCGGTTGGATTTCGGTGCGATCCGACCCAGCCACTATCCATCTGCATCCAAAACTCGGGCGGAGGATGCCAAAAGTTCCGTATCGTCAACAGGAACTCAACGCAACAGACGGCGCGTCAATCAGATGCCCGGTCTGAGAGTTATTGGCTTTTTCGTCTCACACTCACCTTGGAAAACTTCCCAGGAGGTCACCCATCCTGATCACTACTCTAGGCCAAGCACGCTTAACTACGGAGTTTTAACCACGTAGTCTCCCGAAAAAGAAGGTGCACCTTGAGTATAGTATACCGAAACGACCGTCTCGATCCAAGGATCGCGTTGCCGCTAACGACGAGTCGTTTGGAGGCCTGTAGCCGAAGATACGGGCATTTGACCAAACCGCTCGGTAACGGGGGTTTCGGGCCCAGGCCGTCCCGGCCCGAGACCCCCCCGGATGGCCCGAACCGGGTCGACCCGCCCCGGACGGGGTCGACCCGGCCCGGCACAGCCCGGCCCGGCTCGGCGCGGCGCGGCCTGGCGCGGCGCGGCGCGGCCCGGCCCTGCGCGGCCCGGCCCGGCGTGGCCCGGCGCGGCGAACCGGCCAGGCGCAAGGCAGCGCGCCGGGCGCGCTGCCAGCTTGGCCGAAGGCCGAGCTTGCTGGAAACGGGGGGCCGCCTGCCCCCCCCCCCCTTTGTGAAACCGCCCCCCCTCATAATGGGGGGCCAAATAACTGCCCGGGGGAATTAAATTCCCCCGGTTTCCACCAACCCGGCCGGCCCGACCTGGCCGGCCGGCTTCTTGTCAACAGGACCGGCAAGGGCCAGTCCTCTTCCGTCTTCCGGCACCGGCGGCCCGGCTGGCCGCCGGTCATCACGATCCGCCGCGGCCCGGAACCGGCTGCGGCCTTCGTCATCCGGCGAGGTGCGACGGCACCGCGCCCCTCCGCTGCGGCCCCGCTCCGGCCGCGGCGTCTTCGGTTTCCTTTGACGCGGCGCGACAGCGTCGTGTTCATGATAATTCTTTCCACGGCACGGCGCGACGGCGCCGCGCAATAATTTCCGTGTGATTCCCGCGTGGTGCGACGGCACCACGCTATCTCGTTTCATCCGCAAAAACATTCAAGAACAAAGGAGGGGGTTTCGGCCGTGTTTGTGCGGTCCGGTCCCCCTCTCGTTAGACGATAACACTTAAACGTTCATCCTCAAGTTTGTCATGCTAGAACCAAGAACGGAAAATAATTAAATAAAGCAACAACAAACCCCTACCTCACTTTTCGTTATGTGTTGACGAAGTCGCGGAAAGGCGGCGGTGATTCGTCGACATCGGAAACGAGAAGCCGTTGATGACGTCGGCGTTCTTCGTGAAAGGCGCTCCCTTCTTTATTCCGGAAGGAGTGGGAAGGAGGCATCCAAGAAGGGATCGACGTTGGAAACTTCACGTTCTTCTTTGGAAAAGGCATTCTTCGTCGAGAAGACGTTGTTCCATGTTTGGAGATGTCCTTCGTGTTCTTCGTCGAGGGTGGAATTCTCTTCAATCCTTCCATGACTCTATCACAAAGATTTAGCCAACCCCAAACAATAAAACAACACACCTTATTATAGTGTTAGCTTAATGAATTCAAAATAATTCAAATTCATTAAGTTACATCCTTCATTAATGGGTGGAGAGGCTCCAAAATTAATGAAGGTGGAAGTGAAGAGTCACATTTAATTGGGGGGGTTCAAGGGAGTTAAGGAGTTTAAGGAGTTAGGAATTTGAGGGGTTTTGGCACATTAAGTGCAAGGGAGTTTAAAGGGGGTAGAAGAGAGTTAAGGGGAAGGTGAAGGGTTGGGGCTCGTGTGGGCCCCAACTCACCTTAATCCTCACTTGGTTAGTTAGGAACTTGTGATTCCACCCCAACTTCCACACTTAGGAGAATAACCACTTAAGAAGATAAATAAAATTTGTAACACAAATTTTATTTTTCTTTACACTTAAACCACAACCTTATTAAACAACTGCTCCCAAGCAAACGCAACTCCAGGAAAGGCATTCCTAAGAAAAAACCGGCGCTACGGTTCCATCGGTGCCCTCAGAATTTGATTCTGGGCACCGGTTCAAAAGTTAGAAATTCCCGCTCGTTCGTTCACTGAACGTACCCGAGCCAAACTTCGGAAATTGATTCTGGGCACACCGGGCCTCGGAATCAGGCACCGTCAGAAGCTGTGTTCTTGTAAAATTCCAAAGAAAATTAAGAAAAAAAATTCCTTGAAATTTCTGGGTCTTTACATTACTCCCACCTCAGGGCTTTACGTCCCCGTAAAGCTTCATCCCAAACTAGGGTCACAAAAGCGGTACAGAGCACGCATCTGAGCCTTCCGCTCCCATGTGATCACCTGGAGGTTCTCGTACTGTCAAAGGAAATGCACCCAAGGAATCGATCATCCTCGTAGGATCTGCTCCTGTCTATCCTTGATCCCCACTGGAACCTCCGTGCATGTCGCTCTATCATCGACGTCCAACTCCCCGAGGTCGATGATGTGTGAAGGATCAAGCACGTATATCCTCAACTGAGTTACGTGAAAGTCATCATGCACCTGGTGCAACTGAGGTGGATGGGTCAAGCGATAAACCACCTTGCCTACCCTGCTGGGGACCTAGAAAGGTCTATTGAACCTCGGAGATCTCTTGCCGCCTCGGCTACATCTCCGTAAACCTCGTCGAGGTGAGACCTGTATAAGAACGTGGTCGCCATCCTCGAAATCTAAAGGTCTCCCTTTTTAGGTTAGAACTGAAACTCAAAACTCCTGCTGCCACGAGGGTAAGGTTGGCCGACCCAAGAATGATCGGCTACACCCTCCCATGCACGAGTTTATCTTGTGCTGCCCAGGGTTTCCTTTTCGCCGACCAAGGAAAACCCATCCCAATGTTTGCCTAATACCGTCAATTTGAGTATGAACAGTGATTGCCAAATACATACTCAAACTAACGTCGTAAGGCCTCGACGCTGCCACCAAGAGGTCCTAACCGAGACTCTCGCCTCAAGGGTCAGATCACACCGTCAGCGTAAGTTTGACTATCGAGTCTCCTCCCAAAGGTATCTCCAGACGTGAGGGTCAAGTCAACGGCTTAACCGGAATCTCTAGGTCTGGGACTAGATTCATGGAAGGAAGGGATGATTCGTTTTGATGCCTGTGGATACGGCAGCTAGTAGAAGATAAATTCCGCACTTCGAATCATCCTTAGAGCCCCTTTTTGGTCGCACTCCATGACCGCAAGCAGCTTCCCTCTTTCCCTGCTCTCCAACTCCCTGAGTCTAGCGGGGACTACAAAGGCGGGTGATGGTAACATGTTGAAATGTACACCACCACGAGCTGCTCTCCAAGCTCTGCCTCCATGTCTGCTGCTCTGCAGATTCATCTGTCCTTAACATTTCTTCTTCTTGAAACATTTTACATGCCCAAGTCTCCGAGACTGGTGTCAGTTGCCTGCTTTCTAAACTTCTAACATTCTCTGGCTGTATTCGATCAGCAAAGAATTCTCAACCACAAAGGTTCCTTCTAGCACTCTAGCCTAAGTAGAAATGCATAGAGAAAAGGTGTTGGCTCGGAAGCCCTTAAACATACCATGCTCAGAGGTCCGACCTCTATTGCACTGATTGAAACGCTTCCATCGAGTACCCGATATGTTCGGTATGCCTCGATGAATTCTCAGCTATCAACACGTCGTCCCGCCGAAACTGTAAAAGTTCTAGAAAATTCTCGGCCACCTCCTCAAGCCAGTCCTCAGCTGCCTATGAGTCAGGTTCACCTCGGAACATGAGGGTATCTGAAGTTAGAACACATGTAAGGCTGTAAACTTACATGTGTCACCTACCGGTACCGCCGGTTGTAACTGCTGACCAACAGGTAGTGATGTATAGCTGACACACTACCCAAAGGCACTATCTCAGGCATAGGTTCACGTACAGAAGCCTCATCACTATGCGGACCATCCTCATGGTCATTCACTGGAAAACACTAGTGGCCAAGTCCACCATCCACTCTACTGATGTCTCAGCTAGGCAGAAAACTCTAGCAATCGCCTCCAGCCACTGCTCTGCTGTCTGGAAATCTGCCTCGCCTAGTAACTTCTGAGGCCTCTACTGCTGGAACTCGTGCAACGCGCTCCGCCAGCATGCATAGTTTGCTAGTATATCCGTTGGCATCTGCTGCCCAACAGGTGGTGATGTACTGGTACACCATCCGAGGGTGCCAACATAGTAAAAAGGGCCCTGCACTAGAGCCTCGTCGCTCGGTGAGCCTTCATCGAGTACTCTCTCGGAACTCCAACTGACTGTCTGCGTGGAGACATCCTGAACAGATGCGACACGGTCAACGTCTTATACCTGGTGAGCTGACCTGGTTTGAGCTGACTTTAAAACTTCGGAAATACACATGCAATCAATGTTTTTGTGTACAAAGTCGGAAATCAGTAGTCAGGGTCCTGGTGTACGGATACGTCGGCCGCCGCACCAACACTGGACTCCCTGAACTGAAAACCACACTCAGTACCCTTAACACTATTGCTTCACAGAAAGAAACATCAGAGTTATAAGTTCTGTGGTAGAACCGAACTCCTTTGATACCAATTTGTCACGACCCGTCCTCGGGGCCCGTGTCGTGACTACCCCAAGCCCGCCTTCCATAGGCCAGGGGCTGGCGACTAGCACCAAAGGCGTAAAATCCCGATAACTGGGAAGGCATTGCCTTTATAAAAGAAAACAAGCACCACAGAGTACAAGCGGAAGAAGTAAACACTAAGTAAAAACTGAGTACAACAGTAAGTGCGGAAAGTAAAAAGGGGCCGGAAATACAAGCCCAACTGTAAAGTACAACTCGAAAGGGAAAACAACAACTGAAAATTAAAGCTGCTACGCCGAGCTATCCACTGGAAACCCCACCTGAAGGGTGGGTACAGATAGCTCCTCTGCTCCTTAGGTCCCATCGTCCGCTCCGAGTATGTCTCGCCCAGTGGTCCACCTCCGGGTACCGCCTCGTCATCACGTCCACCTCTGGGTACCGCCTCGTCGTGAGTTCCTCCTCCGGGTACCATATCTTCGTATAGTCCACCTCCAGGTACTGCCCAGTCCTCGAACACTCGGCTTCTGTCAGCACTGCCCGTCGTCTGCAACCAACACAACGAGGTGCGGGCATAGCCCGTGCAGGGGTGAGTATAAAGATACTCAGTAGGGACCCCGAGACCCTCAAGGTCTCACTAAACCAACAAGGATAACCATAAAGAAGATCTCAACAGATAACCTCTACTTAGATATATTCTCATACATATACCTAAGTTATCAAGTAACTCATCTCAATCATGAGGAAACACAAGGATTGTGAAATCAACGGATAACCACTACCCGGGTATATGCCCATACATATACCTAAGTTAGCAAGTGACCCATCTCAATCATGAGGTAAACACAAGGTCAAAAGTCTCAGCTCAATCCAGGATTTTCATTATCGAAACCGTAACTGCTGAAGAACTCCACCCATCGAGTACTGCGGGCCAGCTGCTACAACCAATCGCTCCCATGTGCCGCTACAACCAAGCGCACCTCTGTCGTGGGTCTGCCGCTACAACCAAGCGCTCCCATGTGCCGCTACAACCAAGCGCACCTCTGTCGTGGGTATGCCGCTACAACCAAGCGCTCCCATGTGCCGCTACAACCAAGCGCAACTCTGTCGTGGGTCTGCCGCTACAACCAAGCGCTCCCATGTGCCGCTACAACCAAGCGCACCTCTGTCGTGGGTATGCCGCTACAACCAAGCGCTCCCATGTGCCGCTACAACCAAGCGCAACTCTGTCGTGGGTCTGCCGCTACAACCAAGCGCTCCCATGTGCCGCTACAACCAAGCGCACCTCTGTAACACTCCGAGTCGTTCGATCAGCAGTCGTCGGGTCTCAGCCAGCTACACGGTCTTCGTACTCCGCACGCTCGTCACTGGGAGGGTCCGCTCCACGAGCTACAGGTCGATACTCCAAGTATCTCAAAGTCCCATGAAGAAGTATCTCAAAGGACCGCCACGTCATAGGGGTCTCAACGCAACAGACGGTGCGTCAATCGGACGTCCGGTCTGTGAGTTATTAGCCTTTTCGTCCCAGGGGCCCGGTTGGTTTCGTGAGCAAACCAAACCTGGCCGTATCTCAAATGTACCCCGAACTCTTATAGGGTAAACTCATAGGGACTGTTTCTCAACGCGATCACCAACGCCGCTGACGGTTCGTCAAACTGACGTTCTGTCAGAAAGATATCAGCTTTTCCGTTCTAGGGGCCCGGTTGGATTTCGGTGCGATCCAACCCGGCCACTATCCATCTGCATCCAAAACTCGGGCGGAGGATGCCAAAAGTTCTGTATCGTCAACAGGAACTCAACGCAACAGACGGCGCGTCAATCGGATGCCCGGTCTGAGAGTTATTGGCTTTTTCGTCTCACACTCACCTTGGGAAACTTCCCAGGAGGTCACCCATCCTGATCACTACTCTAGGCCAAGCACGCTTAACTACGGAGTTTTAACCACGTAGGCTCCCGAAAAAGAAGGTGCACCTTGAGTAGAGTATACCGAAACGACCGTCTCGATCCAAGGATCGCGTTGCCGCTAACGACGAGTCGTTTGGAGGCCTGTAGCCGAAGATACGGGCATTTGACCAAACCGCTCGGTAACGGGGGTTTCAGGCACAGGCCGTCCCGACCCGAGACCCCCCCGGATGGCCCGAACCGGGTCGACCCGCCCCGGACGGGGTCGACCCGGCCCGGCACAGCCCGGCCCGGCTCGGCGCGGCCCGGCCCGGCGTGGCCCGACGCGGCGAACCGGCCAGGCGCGCCGGTTCGGCACAAGGCAGCGCGCCGGGCACGCTGCCAGCTGGGCCGAAGGCCGAGCTTGCTGGAAACGGGGGGCCGCCTGCCCCACCCCCCCCCCCTTTTGTGAAACCGCCCCCCCTCATAATGGGGGGCCAAATAACTGCCCGGGGGAATTAAATTCCCCCGGTTTCCACCAACCCGGTCGGCCCGACCTGGCCGACCAGCTTCTTGTCAACAGGACCGACAAGGGCCAGTCCTCTTCCGTCTCCCGGCACCGGCGGCCCGGCTGGCCGCCGGTCATCATGATCCGCCGCGGCCCGGAACCGGCTGCGGCCTTCGTCATCCGGCGAGGTGCGACGGCACCGCGCCCCTCCGCTGCGGCCCCGCTCCGGCCGCGGCGTCTTCAGTTTCCTTCGACGCGGCGCGACGGCGTCGTGTTCATGATAATTCTTTCCACGGCGCGGCGCGACGACGCCGCGCAATAATTTCCGTGTGGTTCCCGCGTGGTGCGACGACACCACGCTATCTCGTTTCATCCGCAAGAAACATTCAAGAACAAAGGAGGGGGTTTCGGTCGTGTTTGTGCGGTCCGGTCCCCCTCTCGTTAGACGATAACACTTAAACGTTCATCCTCAAGTTTGTCATGCTAGAACCAAGAACGGAAAATAATTAAATAAAGCAACAACAAACCCCTACCTCGCTTTTCGTTATGTGTTGACGAAGTCGCGGAAAGGCGGCGGTGATTCGTCGACATCGGAAAAGAGAACCCGTTGACGACGTCGGCGTTCTTCGTGAAAGGCGCTCCCTTCTTTATTCCGGAAGGAGTGGGAAGGAGGCATCCAAGAAGGGATCGACGTTGGAAACTTCACGTTCTTCTTTGGAAAAGGCATTCTTCGTCGAGAAGACGTTGTTCCATGTTTGGAGATGTCCTTCGTGTTCTTCGTCGAGGGTGGAATTCTCTTCAATCCTTCCATGACTCTATCACAAAGATTTAGCCAACCCCAAACAATAAAACAACACACCTTATTATAGTGTTAGCTTAATGAGTTCAAAATAATTCAAATTCATTAAGTTACATCCTTCATTAATGGGTGGAGAAGCTCCAAAATTAATGAAGGTGGAAGTGAAGAGTCACATTTAATTGGGGGGGTTCAAGGGAGTTAAGGAGTTTAAGGAGTTAGGAATTTGAGGGGTTTTGGCACATTAAGTGCAAGGGAGTTTAAAGGGGGTAGAAGAGAGTTAAGGGGAAGGTGAAGGGTTGGGGCTCGTGTGGGCCCCAACTCACCTTAATCCTCACTTGGTTAGTTAGGAACTTGTGATTCCACCCCAACTTCCACACTTAGGAGAATAACCACTTAAGAAGATAAATAAAATTTGTAACACAAATTTTATTTTTCTTTACACTTAAACCACAACCTTATTAAACAACTGATCCCAAGCAAACGCAACTCCAGGAAAGGCATTCCTAAGAAAAAACCGGCACTACGGTTCCATCGGTGCCCTCGGAATTTGATTCCGGGCACCAGTTCAAAAGTTAGAAATTCCCGCTCGTTCGTTCACTGAATGTACCCGAGCCAAACTTCGGAAATTGATTCTGGGCACACCGGGCCTCGGAATCAGGCGCCGTCAGAAACTGTGTTCTTTTAAAATTCCAAATAAAATTAAGAAAAAAAATTCCTTGAAATTTCCGGGTCTTTACAATGTTGTTTCCCATCACTATTTCATTCAAGATTTTCATGAAATTTTTCAACTCTCTCATCACATAAATCATTAGTGATACCCATCTTTTGCATATTATCAAGTCAACATAAATTCCTAGATCTGATTATTTGAAACAGAATATATTCGCTTTAAGAAATTCTCATGAATTCCCACTAACATGAGATTAGTTACATGTATATCTTCTCCAACTATATTGATATTACCAGATTCGAAAAATGATAATCTGGGTAGAATATATGTTCCAAAGGGAGACTGCTCTATCTTTTTCCAAAATCAACAGTCTTTGTGATCACAGATTGATATTTTATAAATGAATATAGATACCTAAAAAGATTATTTTCATTCTTTCCAACTAAATAACTATTGTTTTGTAGTTTAAATTCTTGTTTATCAAACCTTCTATTAGTGTAGATTAAGGCCATTTATCTCAGAACTTCTTACATTGTAGTTTGTGGTATTTTAGCTCGGAAATGCTATCATATAAGTTTTAGTTATTTTACCTAGGACTTAATATCATTGTATTTTAGGGTCTTTTATCTCAGATCTTCTATCATAATAATTTGGGGTCGTCCAACTCAAACCTTCTATCACTATAGTTTAGTCTGTTTTAGCTCAGACCATCTATCACTGTAGTCTTGGGTATTTTATCTCTGAACATAGGTTTCTATGAAATTTAAAGCCATTTTTCCAATAATAGATTAAATATCATGGAATATTGTGCAGACATCATAGGAATGACCCAAAACACCCTATGGTGATAAGTTCTACCATGATGTTGCTGAGGCTCACAAAGATTAGATCTCATTTCCTTAAATGTGAAGATACCTCTGGTTGGTAGGTAAAATCTCTTATGTGTTGGTATAATTGTAAAATAAATGTGTCTCCACTATTTTACAAGGGTCATGAAAGGTTTATATGTGTGAAATTTTCTTAGGGTGAAACACTAGGGAAGATATGCCCACCAGGATAGCTGGAATGTGGGTGGTGTAAGTTAATACCAAAAAGTTTGAGTCAAAGAATATGGGATGGGGAGACATTCTAGGGATGAACCACAACACCCTAAGGTTCTAGGTTCTCTAATAATGTTTCTAGGGCTTACAATGATTGTGGTTCTAATCATTCAAGGAGGATATACCTTTAGCTGGTAGGTCAAATCCCTGAGGAATTAATAACCTGGTCAAGAAAAGATGATCTCTAATACTTTCCAAGGGCCATGATAGATATGTGAAGACTCAAATGTGTAGATGATAAGAATGGGAATGGATGAGAAGAAATCAAAGAAGGGGTTTGACATCCTAGGGCTGTTCGACTCTTAAATTTTAGATCTTGATCCCTATGCCTTGTGGTTTCAAATCACGATATGTGGGCCATCAAAAGGTTCAACAATGAATTTTCACATTCTTTATTTGAGAAAGGTTAAATGATGCACCCAATTTGTGTATACATTTCCATATATATAATTGAAGACAAAAACATGTTTTAAGCAAATATATGTTGTTTTATGAACATATTCTTTGATTTTGGTGATTCTGTTTACTTTCAGAAGCTTTCTGGCTAAGTACACAAATCAAGGGAAGCCTGTGAAAATTTTGAAACTAAACGGCGTGTACTTTTATACACGCTGTGTACATTTAGACAGGGACACGAACTGAAGGAGGGAGTACATGCCCATGTCACCAGGCAGAAGATACACACCGTGTGAGGCGGCGTTACACACCGTGTACTACTTTCTAGAAGTGGTGGTTGCTGAGAAAAGTCTTCACGCCCGTGTGGCTGTTGAAGGAGACACGACGTGTTTCATTTCTACACACCGTGTCTGCTATTCTAGAAGGGGCTGGCAGCCAAACTTATGATACTACACGCCGTATACACTCAGCCACCAGGCGACGCCATGTTCAAGAGTCAAAGACAGCATGTTAGGCCACCTACCAGTGGAGAAATTGGCGCCAAAACTCGTTGACAAAAAGTACACGGCGTGTACTTTCTATACACACTGTGTACTTTATTTTTCTATAAAAAGAGGCCTTGGCCTACAGATTTTGGTGTCCAGAACCCATTGGAGGAGAGAGAAGCTCTGGTACCACCATTCCTGAAGCCACTGAGGTTCCTTCATTATGACATTCCACCATTCCACCTTCCTACACATTTCCTCAACACTTACATGATGAATCCATCAGGTATCACGTGTGTCGTTTCTCTCCTGCTTTCTATGTGTAACTAAACCCCTCGTATTGGGGTTGTGGATGAAGGTATCGTAATTTGTGTGTTTTTTTTATATAATTGTGTTTTCTCGTTGTAATTCATCTTACACTTCTTAAATCACAGTCAAATATAACTGAGAATTCTGGGCTGGACCAAGGGAAGAATTCTCAACGATACAAAAGAAAAGTAATTGTGAAAACATCCATGACCATTAGAATGATTTCACCGATTCAAATAATGGACTGAACTTAATAATGAATTAAGAACACTGACTACCGGACCAAGGAGTCAACTGCTCTAATTCTAAACAAGAGGAACCAGACCAAGGAAATATTGTAACAAAATGAAATCCAGAATGATTGAATTATTATGAACAACACAACCATTTAAAAAATCTACATAAGAACTCCTTAATCACCATAGCCCCGACACATCTTTTCTTCCCATTTTAAACTCTTTAAATTCACTCGTTGTTTTCTTTCAAACTGTTAATCAATTCTTCAAAGTAAAACAGTATCATTTTATTCCAAAACCAAAACCAAACCAATCAACTCTAAATTCTGCATACATCACCTAATTAAGTATTAACTCAATTGAATTCATGAACACTATAGTTCCCTATGGATCGACCCCAAACTTATGCTATACTAAAGTTTTAAGAACGAGTAATTAATTTGGGACGCATATAACTTCAGTCAAGAACAAGAGAGACCAAATTTTGGCACCATTTCTGGGGAACATCTTTGTTTTTAGTGCTAAGATTTAAATTGTGTTAATAATTGATTTAAGTGATAATAAAAACAAAAAATTATCAAAAATATCTTTTCTAATCCCATTTCAAATTTTCTCTTGTGTTTTTCCCTTTTATGCCTGGTTTTTCGTTTTTGTGCTGTGCAGAACCTAAAGTGTATGACCAGACGTCTTACATGACCCAGAGGGACCGAGTCTTTGGAATTAGTTCTGTTTGACCCGGATATTGAATGGACCCTGCTTCAACGTCGGCGTGCACTGACAGAAACTCACAACAAGCAACCAAAAACCATGGCAAACACGGAAGAGGGAGCACCAGCTGTGGGTGTTGTGGCTGAAAATTAGTACCAGGATCAGCAGCCTCCCGCTACTGGTCTACCGGAGCAGGTTCCTGGAGAATTCATGGAATTCCTCCCAAGGGATTACCAACGGCCGTCGCAGCAACTCTTCCCATGGCCATACTTCGCCCCTCAGGAGTGGTTCATGCAAGTTCCACCCCTTCAGCAACAACCTCCAAGATGTACCCTTATGGAGTACGGGCTTCCTTCAATCCACGAAGCGGATACGGGCATCGTCTGTCCTTCTCTCCAGGCCCAGCACTTCGAGATCAAGCCTGTTATCATGCAACTGATTCCGAACACTATTCAATTTGGAGGCCTGCCCAGCGAGGACCCGAACGCCCATCTCTCCAACTTTTTGGAGGTCTGCGACACATTTCAGTACAATGGTGTGTCTGAGGATGCCATCCGTCTTCGCCTATTTCCCTTTTCTCTATGGGACAAGGCGAAAGACTAGATTAAGGGGCTTACATGAAGATCTATCCTCACCTGGAGGATCTAGCCCAGACATTCCTGTAAAAATACTTCCCACCATCGAAGACGGTGACGCTAAGGAATGAGATCCATAACTTCCAGCAGCACGACTCCGAGTCATTGTACGAGTCCTGGGAACGCTTTAAAGAAATGTTATGAAAATTCCCCCACCACGGACTACCACTATGGACACAAGTCCAGACCTTCTATGAAGGACTTACAACGAATACCAAGTCCGTGGTGGATGCTGCTGCTGGAGGTACGGTGATGCGAAAATCCTCCAAAGAGCTATTCAAACTACTGGAAGGCATGTCAGCCAATAGTTTCCAGTGGCACTCCGAGCGGGGAACTCAAAAGTGAGGTATTCACAATATTGACGCTACACTATGTTAGTTGCTCAGTTGGACGTTGTGTCCAAGAAAATTGACACATTGAATCTCAAAGGAGCATCTCAAGTTTATGCGGCAAACCATCCAGCATACAGCGACTGTGGTAACAACCAAAATCTGGGATAATGACCGGGACTTCCATCCGACCCATCGACAAGTGAGGTGAGCTTTGTTGCTCAAAATTTATGGTCAAATCAATACCAACAGCACCAAAACCCGGCGTGGTGAGATAATAAGAACCAAGGCTGGGGCCAACAGCAGCAAAACCCTCCACCCCAGTGACCGCCCGACTACAATCAACCTCAGTACCAGAATCAGTTTCCAAGACAGCAGTTCCAGCAAGGTTCCTATCAGTAGCAAGGGTACCAGAACCCTCGGAAGCAACAACAAAGGCAGCAGCCACCTCCTCCACCGGCTCAACAACCACCTTAATAGGAGAACACCTCCAGGTTAGAGGACCTGATGAATAAATTTATATCAACTTATAAAACAAAATTCCTGAACCAAGATGCTTCCATCCGAAGCCTCGAGAATCAAATTGACCAGATAGCAAACCAGCTATCAGGGAGGCAGCCCGGTACACTACCGAGAAAGACTGAGAAGAACCCACGGGAGGAGGACAATGCTATCACCTTGTGTAGTGGAAAAGTGTTGCCACATAAGGAACCAACCCACCAGTCAAATGCACCTCCATCCCCTGTTGATAAAGAAGGTTCAGTTTCGGATCCCTCTATATCTGAAGAACCATCACCGGAGGATAAAATAGGAAAGGGAAAAGAAGATGTCAAACCATTTGTGCCTGCATTACCTTTCCCAGAAAGAATGAAGCAGAGAAAGCTGGTCCACCACTTCAGTAAATTCATGGAGGTGTTCCGGAAGCTCCACATCAACATACCATTTGCAGAGGCCCTGACACAAATGCCTACATATGCAAAATTCATGAAGGAAATCCTATATAATAAGAGGAAGATGGAAGATTTGGGCGTTATTACACTAACAAAGGAGTTCTCCGCAGTGGTTCAACATTCCATTCCTCCCAAACTCCAATATCCAGGTAGTTTCACCATTCCTTGTACTATTGGATCCTGTGAGTTTGGGAAGGCCCTCTGCGACTTAGGGGCCAACGTGAACCTCATGCCCCTTGGAGTTTTCAAGAAGCTGGGACTCAACGAGCTCAAGCCTACCCGTGTAGCCCTTCAACTTGCTGATCGATCCATCAAACACCTGAAGGGGATACTGGAGGACTTACTGGTCAAGGTGGGTCAGCTAATCCTTCCCGCTGATTTCATCATCCTCGACATGGGGGATAATCTAGAGGAACCACTTATATTGGGAAGAACTTTCCTAGCCACTAGGAAGGCACTCATTGATGTGCACCAGGGAGAGCTGATTTTCCGGGTAGGAGAAGAGAGAGTCTCTTACAATGATCTCAAAGCCATCAAGTAGGCATCATCGTCCGATCATGAGGATTGTTCTGCAATAACTACCATGGATGATCACCTGGTGAATGATCTGGTATGTTCCTATATTTCTGATAACTTTAATATTCCAGACTTTCCTGTCGAAGAAGATCCAGAGAACTTACAACTCCTAGATTTCCAGGGCCGCCACTATTGGGACTATTATCCACCATAAATATTTGGTAAGAAAGTTAATAAGGTTGATCCAATGAACTAAAACAAAGGCTCTTCCTGGGAGGCAACCCAGAGGTTACACGCCGTGTCCCACTTATATACATGGTGTGTACTTATATTTTTAATTTATAATCATAATAGTATAAATCTATAGAATAACAAATAAATAACTAGGGATGATGCTGGTGGTGATGGTAAAGTCACTGGAGTTTATTCAAAGCCGTCCCCGGTTCGAATCCTCCTGACCTACCTTCGGCACGGGGTTCCTCCTTTTATTTATATGGCATGTGTGGCATTTTCCATATATATATATAAATATGTTTATAAAACTGATGATGGGGATAGACCAGTTGTCTAGAATCATAATCCGGTTTCAAAAGACCTGGGTTTGAACCCAGAAAACCGTCCCATTTCCATCATTTGTTATTTTAATAAAACCAAACGACATGTACTCCAATATATGCTGTGTGCGCCATAATTTTTCAAATATAAATTATAAACATTTTTAAAATAATAAATTACATGCGAGTGAAGTTGGAGGATTGGAAAAGTCTCGACACCAGGTTCAAAAGACCCAGTTTTGAATCGTGCTAATCTCCCCGCTTCACCCCATCATTTCCTAAATAAAAACCACACGTCGTGATTTTATTTATTTCCATGTGTATAGGCCATATAGAATAAATATATATATAAAATAAATATGAACAATAGAATAACCATTGCTCCAGTGGTTGAGGGCTTTCATTCAGAACGACCGATCGCTGGTTCGAATCCCGCCCCATGCACCGGACCAAAGGTTGTACTACTATTTTCCTAATTTTAAAATACACGAAGTGTATTTCCTGATATAAGTCGTGTATAGGTTTATGTATAATAGAATTTGTAGATATATCTATTTTATTTTAATTATTAATAATAATTATTATATAGTTTACTATAATAATTATATTTATTTATATAATTCAAATTTTTTTGGAATTCATGGCATGTAGTCCAAACATACACGCCATGTACCTCACCTATATAGGCCACGGGCCACCCGGCTTGAGCCTGTGTCGTGTGGCCTCCCCATTTCCTCCGCTCTTTCAGTTTTCTTCTCCCGAATGCCACCCGCACCCCCATTTTCCAGATCTGTCGATTTGGTGCGTTTCAAGATCTGATTACTTTCACATTGTGATCCTCAGTGAAGGTACACCATTCTACGCCCTCTATTTCAAAATTTTAGACCGCTTTAGTGTGTTTTTCAGATCGGTCGACCATTCGGCTTCTGATAGTACACGACCACGAAATGAAGAACACACGCCGTGTACTTCGGTACACGGCCACACACAAAATATTTAGAAATTTGAATATACATGGTGTGTATGTTTGGTACACACCGTGTCCTTTTCATTGTTCCCGAGTACACCTTTGCACACGGCCTCACACACTATTTTCTTGTACACGGCGTGTGTGTTTGGTACACACCGTGTAGATCATTTCCATTAGCCAGCCCGTGTCTCCCCTCTACACGGCCTCTCACCCCATGTTCCTATACACGACATGTATGTTCGGTACACACTATGTCTTTTAGATCTTTAGTCGGCTCATGTCTCACCCTCTACATGGCCATGTTCTTCGTGTTCAGTACACACCATGTCCTGTACCTACACGGCATGTATTGTTTTCTTTGAACTATTAAAAACATGGCCGTGTAATTTGTACCACATGACCACCTACACTTTGAGTGAACACGACATGTATTTTCGGTACACACCATTTACTTTTACATGGTCTGTTATTCACCATCGGTGTGTCTGTCCAGAGAACACGAGATACTCTACATTTATTACTACACGCCTTGTACTCTAGAGTACACACCGTGTACTTTTATTTTCCAGTTTTCTCACATTTTCTTTGTTTTGTTTTCTTTCCTTTTTCTTTTGTTTTGTTTTCTATTTCTTTCTATTTCATGATATGGCGGATCATGATCTTTCTCGCGGGAAGTGGCCAGCCTCCGCCACTGAGGGAGAGGAGTCCATTTATCATCTGATCCGACTTTGACCTCCTACACAGCTGGACCTAGATGCTCCAGTCTTTGAGCTCCCTCCATTGGCCATTCTGCCGCCACTCACTCCCTCATCGGAGGCTGGGACTACTTCTTCTGCACCAACTGCCACATTCTCTGCGCTATCTTCATCAGTAGCTGGTCCCTCTTCGAGCACAACTTCCACTGAGCCACCCTCTACTTCAGTCGATCCACCTACAGAGCATGCCACTGCTACTGCACCGACACCTGGGCCAGGACCTGCAGGTGCTCCTTATCCTTGCACGGTATTCCCGGTCACCGATATCGCATACGACAGGGTCAAACGCTTCTCTCGTCGGCCGATCCCATTGAGTGGCCGGTACCTCGATAGAAGCGTTCCGTAGAATCTCAGTATTTGGGAGGAGTTGGAGGCGCTTCTTGGGCACACCTCACTCCTCGATATTTTTCAAGTCAGCACTCCTGTGTTCCGTGATTTATTTTTGGAGTTTGCGGCCTCGTTTGAGTTTGATAGAGCAGAGTACCAGGAGACACCTGGCGATGCGGTACCCGTAGTTCAATTCCTGCTAGGTGGCCGAAGAGTTTCTCTTACCATGACAGAGTTTGGTCGAGGGTGCAACTTCTACCCCCATCCTATCCCCCACCCCCCGTTTCTACCTTGACCCGGACCGAGTGCTCTGACCTCATTGCCATGTGGCGGGAGATCGCTGGGCCTGACCGCCGATACTCCCCCACTTCTTAGAAGATCACTCTTATAGCAGACCCCGTCCTTCGCTACTCCCACTGGTGCTTTAGCGCCATCCTTTTCCCCCAGCATGAGAATATGGGGGTCGTTACCGGCCGTGACATGGATCTCCTTACCTGTGTCATTCGGCACGACTACCTGGACCTCCCCTATCTCACCACCTCCTATTTCCACTCCATGATTACCGGCAGTCTGGGCAACCTGACCAGTGGATTTTACACCACCCATATTTACCACCACCTAGGGGTCTTCGAGCCCTCTTTACCTCATGAATTGATAGGTTCACCCCAGTGGATGGAATTTCTCATGCTCATTCGTATGAGATTGGTCCGGAAGTAGAGGTGCCTACATCCTTGATCAGGCTCACGTCCCGCCACCTGCTGACCCTCCAGTCCCAGCTGCTACCCCTGCTCTTCCTTCCCCACCCCCTCCAGCTTCTCCACCTCACCCACCTCCTACTGACCGCACTTATTCTGACCTTCCTTCTTCTTTACCATCACCCATCCAACCTACCCCCACACCCTCGGTTGATCTTGACCTTTCCCACCGCCTAACCGCGATGGAGAAGGTCTTGGGTCGCTTGGACAACTGACATGTTTAGATGGAGATGCAGTTCATTCGTATCATCGGCCGCCAGGACACCATTGCGTGCCATCTGATTCGTCTGGACAACCACCAGGACCAGATGGTGCAGCTGTTGGCGCATATTACTCTGCATCTTGGTGTTCCCCTGCCTCCGCCACCAGCCTCTACCTCCGTTCCTGGCCCTTCTGCTGCTGCTCCACCACCATCTACTGCACCGACCACAGATTCTGTTCTGCTGACTACCATGAGCCCTGCTACTACCACTTCTGCTGGGCCAGGGCCGACTGCTGAGCTTCCTTCCCCGAGTCTCGCACCTGCGGCTCCTACTTCTTCAGCTTCCCTTCCTGATGCAGAGAGCGGGCCTCCCACTTCCACGCCTCCTGAGCCGTCTTTACCGGCCAATTCTGTACATGATGATGCCTCCCCTGAGGCGACCGCATGATAGTGACATTTTTCTTTATCTTATATATCACTTTTGTCATTTTTTGGGCTGTGATGTTGTGCATATTTGCAGTTTTCTTTTTCCTTGCCAGTCACAGGTATCATGGAGCACCTTGGGCATCACTTTTCACGAGGGGAGTATTTTTCCATTTCTATTGTCTCTCTTTTTGGATTTACTTCTTCCATTGCTTTCCCTCATTTTCTCCCCCATATCACCCCATTTCCCACCCTTTACCTTAGTAGTGCACTTGGTGGACCATGTGCAGTATTAAGTGTGGGGGAGTATCTTTCTCTTTCACCTTAGTCTTTGCCCTTAAACTTATCTAGGAGACAGCATTATTAGATTCTATATTTGAAAATGTAAAGCAATTTTGGTTAATCATTCTTATAAATTCTAGAGTTATCAGTAGGAAATTTTGGAAAGGTTGCATGTTTATTTTAGATATTAAGTATTTTAAAATGATTGCTGATATAGTTTCAATTGCAACTTCTCATCCTTGATTAAATTACATTGATTAGGCTGATCATTTATATGCATGTCATGACCTGATTGTCCCTTTATTATTTTTCCACTCTTGAGAGGTATTCTAAACCCTTTTTTGTATTTCTTTTATAATAACCTCTTTCTTGAGAGATTCTTAAGATATGAATCAGTACCATAATTTGTAGGATTTCTTTTCAAAACATGAAGAAACTTTTTGAATTACATTAAAATGATTGAGGCATTAGATTGTTTCAACCCCTTTATCTTAAGACCTAACCTACATTTAATCTTCGTTAAGCCCATAGAAGCCATGAACAACCATTATAGGAAGCCACATTACAAGACTATTTCCCTTCCTACCCTATTTATTTTTAAACTTTGCATGATTATTCATTTGAGCTTTAAAGAGGGAGTTGGAAATACATGGAATATTTTGGGAACAACCATGAAATAAAGTGTGGGGGAGTGCCTCTTGATTATTTAGGGAAGAATGGGTTCCAAACATCTACTCATTATATTCAAAAGTGTTTCCCTTGTTTTTTGTTATATAAAAAAACAAACAAATAACAAGGGGATGTTATGCTTATTTGCTCATGAACCCTACTTGCTTAAGGAGGATGGTGACGATTAAAAAAACATATGACTGAGTTTGTGAAGGAATAATTTTCAGTGAGCTTTACTTTGAATATCATGAAATGTTGTTTAAAGGAATTAGCCTTCAATTTTCAAGCCTCAGAATTTATTTTCACATCTGAACCTACCAACCCTTAGCCACAGAGATATCTAAACCTTATTGATAAAGCCCTCAAGATTTTTGTAATTCAATTTTTCTGAAGTAGAGAACAAGAAATCTTTCAAACCTATGGATAGAGTGTATATACCTTAGATTGAGCATAACATTGATTAAAAACATCTTGAGTGTGGAGTGAGATTTTAACTGGTAAGGTAAATCATCAAGTGGCATGCTTATTTTTGAAAGGTTGAAAAATGTGTTGAAAGAGGATTAGAGTAGTTAATTTCATTATATATGAGGCATGATTTTAATATCTTATGAATTGAATTTTTTTGTGCCTTTTAGAATTTTTCCTCAGTAACTTTATCGGTTATACATTTGATTAATTAAATGCCTTCATTTTTTAAAGTATAGGCTCTTTTAATTAGATGTTGAGATTTTTCTTGAGGGCAAGAAAATGACTAATTGTGGGGGAATTTGATGCACCCAATTTGTGTATACATTTCCATATATATAATTGAAGACAAAAACATGTTTTCAGAAAATATCTATTGTTTTTTGAACATATTATTTAATTTTGGTGATTCTATTTACTTTCAGGATATTTCTGACTAAATACACAAATCAAGGGAAGCCTGTGAAAATTTTGAAACTATATGGCGTATACTTTTATACACACCGTGTACATCCAGACAGGGACACCGACCGAAGGAGGGAGTACACGCCCATGTCACCAGGCAGATGATACACGATGTGTGAGGCGGAGTTACACACCGTGTACTACATTCTAGAAGCGGTGGTTGCTGAGAAAAGTCTACACGCCCATATGGCTATTGAAGGAGACATGACCTGTTTCATTTATACATGTCGTGTCTGCTATTTCAGAAGGGGCTGGCGGCCAAAATTATGATACTATACGCCGTGTATGGTGGTTCTATATGCCGTGTATACTCAACCACCAGGTAGCACCATGTTCAAAAGTCAAAGACGGCGTGTTAGGCCACCTGCCAGTGGATAAATTGGCACCAAAACACGTTGATGAAATGTACACGGCCTGTACTTTCTATACACGTTGTGTACTTTATTTTTCTAAAAAAAGATTCCTTGGCCTATGTATTTTGGAGTCCAGAACCCGTTGGAGGAGAGAGAAGCTCTGCTACCACCATTCACGAAGCCACCGAGGTGCCATAATTCCGCTATTCCACCATTCCACCTTCCGACACATTTCCTGAATGCTTACTCAATGAATCTGTCAGGTATCACGTGTGTCATTTCTCTCCTGCTTTCAATGTGTAACTAAACCCCTCATGTTGGGGCTGTGGATGAAGGGATCATAATTTGTTTGTTGTTTTATATAGTTGTGTTTGCTTTTGTAATTCATCTTTCCCTTTTTAATTTATTGTCAAATATAATTTAGAATTCTGAGCCGGACCGAGGAAAGAATTCTCAATTTTAAAAATGAAAAGTAACGGTGAAAACATCCATGACTATTGGAATGATTTCACCAATTCAAATAATGGACTAAACTTAATAAAGAATTAAGAACACTGACTACTGGACCAAGGAGTCAACTAATCTAATTCCAAACAAGAGGAACTGGACCAAGGAAATCTTGTAACAAAATGAAATCCAGAATGATTGAATTATTATGAACAACACAACCATTTAAACAATCTATATAAGAACTACTTAATCACCACAACCTTGACGTGTCTTTTCTTCCCATTTTAAACTCTTTAAATTCACTAGTTGTTTTATTTCAAATTGTTAATCAATTCTAAAAATTAAAACAATATCGTTTTAATCCAAAACGAAACCAAACCAATCAACTCTAAATTCTACATACTTTATCTAATTAAGTATTAACTCAAATGAATTCATGCACGCCATAGTTCTCTGTGGATCGACCCCGAACTTATGCTATACTAAAGTTATATGAATGGGTAATTAATTTGGGGCACATATAACTTCAGTCAATGACAAGTGAGACCAGTAAAAAAATGGTAACATAGCATTAAAGATGTCGAATACTCTTGAATATTTTTAAAGGTTTTGTAGATCATGGTTCAAAGTGCTTAGGTTATGAAGATGGTGTGGGAAAATCATACTAGGAATGGTCCTGAACACAATAAGTTGATGAGTTCTACCACATTGACTTTAAAGATCACATGGATGGGAAATCCCTTTTTTTAAAATGAAACAGTTGGTTGATAACCATAGGCACATATGCATGACCTATATTCATACACGTATAGTCTAAAAAATTATCCCCAAAAGTTGTGTATCATTTTCCAAGGGACATTAATGGTTGTAATGATCCAAGGCATTAAAATAATGAAGTGTTATTTATGGGAAATTTAATATTCATGATGTGTTCGATCATGCTAAAGGTTGTGTCACTACCTATAAAACATGTTCTCATGGTGAGGAGATGTGAAAAATTATTAGGGTAACATTTTCATGGACCAGGGGGTCTAGTGAGTATATCATGGCCTTTACTATGAATACAATGTTGGACCTATGAGATTTGTTAATTATTTATTTATTCCCTTATTTTTTCATAACTTTGGATATGATGATTTTTAGTAAAGGAAGGATTCAAATTTTCTCTGGCCTCCCATTATGGGTTTTGGAGAAGAAATTTTTTGTGTCTCTTTCTCTAGTAGTTTAAGGTCTTATGATTTGGACCATCAAAAGATATATGTTAAGGTCATAAATTTTTTTACCAAAAAGAATGTAGTTTAAATTCATGAAACATGTTGACCTAGTATAAGGGGATCTTTATAAAAGAACCTAATTAGGATACCCAAGGTCAGGATTACTCAAATATACTTCCGAGAGGGAGATTTAAATGATTTAAATCATAACTCGAAATTAACAGGTTATGAGTAATGATACCGAAAAATCATAACAAGGAAGGACCAAAACAACCTAGGGTCTTGTGTTCTTCCATAGTGATGTCGAGATCACAAGTATCATAAATCCATTTTATAGAGTGAAACTTTTGTTGACAACCATAGGTGCATATGCAGGAGCCATTTGGTAGACATTCATTGTCAAAAAATGGTCTTGTGAAGCTGGGTATCCCTTTCGAAGGATGATGGAAGGTTTCTAAAAACTCCAGGCACTTAAGACATGAAGTTTGATTTATGGACTGAGGTTCTTAAAATATGAAAAAAGAACCATGTACTATGGTTGACTGTGGTCAAGCTTTTGTAGTACTTTGATAAGGGATTAAAATATGTGATGGTTTTCACAATTTAATTTCATGTATTAGGGATGTATTTGATGTGTAGTTTTAACATAAAAGACATTTTCCTTGTGTTTAACTTCATACCATGAAGATATATTTGTTTCCATGCATTTTAATTTCATGCGGTATGGATGTGGGAACCGATATGGAAATGATTACTATGTATTTTATGTGAATAAGAAATATATACACATATCTGACTCATATACCTGTAAAATGAGACTGTATGACTCAACCCCTATACATTTGGGGGAAGTTACCTATGCAGGTCTGACCAGTATGCATGGATGGGGGTATATTTTATTTTCTCATGACAGGACCAATGTGTCAGAGTTCTAGGTATCACTACATATCATTTTAATATAGGAATCCAACCACGGGTATTTATTGAACTAGAAACACTCTATGCAGTTCTAACCCTTATATAGAGGGGGTATTATTCACATTTATTGTTATAACTAGGACCAGGATTAGAGATCCAGACGTCACTATGTATCATGTGATGGAAGGAATCAATCCACACAAAGTTCTTGAGAATCTGTATAGTTTAATGTCATTCAAAAAGTACTTGGGAACCCTAAAGTAAAAAAGGGATTATTGTTATTAGGACCAATTAATAGAGGTTTAGGTGTCACTATGTATCCTGTGATGAAAAAAAATCAAGCCACATGTAGTTCTTAAGAAAACTCCCTGTGCAGGCCTGACCCATATCCAGATAGGGGTAATTTTTAAGCTTATTATTATTATAGATGGGTTCGATATTAGAGATTCGAGCGTCACTACGTATCCTGAAATGATATGAATTAATACCCACACATTTCTAGATACCCATACAATTTTATGTTGTGTGGTAAGGAAATAAATCATGTAGTTTAATTCCATGAGATAAGGACTCATGGAGAGAATTTTATGTTCTTGCACTCAGGACCATGACAACCCTATCATGAGATGTATGACCTATTTGTGAGATGAAGCCCTTGCCAAAATTCCTAATCTCACATGAGCTAATCTCATTGTAATAACAATTAGTGGAAAATTTTTGTATCGCTATACATAGGAATTTAAAGAGAGGGAATGTGAATTTTTTATAATGTAGTTGTTGGACCAAGATATTATATTGAGGAATCCCTACACATCTCATTAAAATGATAATCAAGCTGTATATATTTCAGAAAACCCATGAAGTTTAATTTCATGTGATAAAGACATCAGTTCTGTAGTTTAACATCCTTTGGTAATGATTTAAGTGAATTAACATAATAGAAGAGGAATATTTGGGGCTCATGTAGTTTTACGTCATGCAGTAAGGACACCTACTATGTAGTTCAACATCTTGTGGTTAGGATGTGGGACACCTAACATGGATGTGAAGGAATATTGGGGCTAGACCAATGAATGGATTTATAGGTTTCACAACATATCCTATTATGGTATGAATCAAGCCACATGTTTTTCTTGGATAAAATATTACATATATGCATATGACTCTCACACTGGGATGAAGAAATTTCATCTTTCTTCAACACAGTGACAACTCATGTGTAGTGAATTGTCAATGAGATGATGTTTTCTATGCAGTTTAATATCATGCGATGATGAAATTAGTCATTAGGTTTATCATCTTGAGATAAGGACAAGGTATGTAGTGTATTTTAAAGTATTTCTACTAGGATTGGTTCAGTACATATTAATATCACGTGGTCAGGATGAGATACATTGTGCAGATTAATTTTTTTTCTATGATAATTTTTATAGTTTAATGTCATACATCGAGAATGATATATGCTTAATGATATCAATAAAATGTATTTATTGATAAATATTTCATTAGTGGGGGGCATGGAACACTAAGAGACAACATCAATTATCCCTAAAGGAACGAACATATGTGAACCTTTTTATTAATGGCTCATGTGATCTGGTTTTGATGGACATAAATATTATGCAATGTACAAACCCATTTCCATCAAGTCACTCCAATTCATCTAGAATCATTTTGGATTTACCCTCATTTGGGATTTGTCCAAAACTTTGATTTTGGGTGAAGTAATCTTTAATTATAGGGTAATACTTCCTTGGTCTCACACACCAATGAATATGACCTTTCTTTTGTGGAAGTACGTGTAGTTGTAAGGTAGGAACATTGAGTATCGAAGAAATTTTTTTTCCATGAATTCTTATCTTTGTTGACAATATTCTAGAGTGTATTTGACACATAATTTTTAAAGGCCTCTATCTATCTAGTTTTCACTAAATTATAGCAATAGGAGTGGTTTGACTTGATGTTATACTCTAGGTATAGTTTCTTTTACTCCATAGAATAGAATTTGGGGTTGTTGTTCATTAATATTATGGGAGGGACATCGAGCCTAGTGATGATATATGACTTTATGTATTTGATAATCTTATTCATCCCATCTTACTTGATGGGTATTTCCTTATCCCATTTGGAGAATAAGTCTATAGCAGTAAGGATGTACTTTAACTGCGTAGCTATGGATGGGTGATATTTCCCCAAAATATCCCTTCCCTATACAAACAATTACAAGGAATATTTATAATTATGAAGCAATTTAGGATACTGATGGATGAATATTTCATGAATTTGGCATGCATTACAATTCCTAGTGAATTCCACATAGTCCAATATCATGTTTTTCTAGTAATAACATAGCTCTTGATCTAGTAAGAGAGCCTAGTCCTAGACTGATGAATGCAGTTGGAGCTCGCATGGACTTCTTCCATGACAGAGAAAGTATATCATTTTCATATACATCTGAGGATAATTTCCTAAAAAACTCACTTATAGAGGGATTTCAGATTATTTGGAACATCCTACAGGATAATGTACAATGATCATCATTGAATCTATTCCCTTTTGACTCGATCTGTTGGGAGAGTCACATTTTGGTGATAAAAGAATTATGGGATCCATCCATCTAGGTGTGGATATGGGTTCATCAAAATATAGGGTGGTGTTGAAATGGTTTATTTTTTACATGTTATAGATGATGGTTGATGAGAAAATTATTTAGTTTCATATATTTAAGATTACATTTTCCTGATCATGGTCATCCAAGACTATGACTGCTTTATCCAATGCATTGGTTCAAGCATTCTATGATTGGGGAACATGCTGAAATGTGTGCTCAAAAGGGGAATCTTCCATAATTCCCTGGATGTATCTAGTGAGAGAGGCCAATTATTCCTTTTTTATGGAATATTCACTATTTATATTCTTTATCACCAACTTTAAATCCCCTTTGATGTTTAGGTATGCTATTTGTAGGTCCAATTCCAATCAATCGATGAGGGCTTGGTATTCTGCCTCGTTGTTTTTGTAGCGTTCACATAGTGATAAAGGTTATGAAAAAAATGTTTTTCCAAATAAAAAATAAAAAACCTAAGACGACCCAATTGAGTTTTAGTTATTCTATACTTTTTCTAATAGAAATTTGGGAGGTTCCATGAAAATACATCTACCATGTCTAGGAGTGTCATGGAAATATAAAAAATCCTCATTGGGAAGTTCTGTGTCCACCATCATATTTTTTTCTGGTGTGATGTGTTGTGAGTAAATCTGTCAGTGCTCGCCCTTTCACTAACTTTAGTAATAAAAAATAGATGTCATATTGTTCTAGAATTTCTTCTCATCAGTCCAAGTTTATTATCATCATGGGATGGACAAGGATATACTTGGGAAAATCAATACTAGAGAACAAATGGATTTTGTGTTTTTGAAAGTAATTCCTCAGTTTTTTCATAGAAAATATTAGTGACAAGAAGTTCATCTCAATGTTATAGTATCGAGTATTAGTACCTATCATCATCTGAATTAGGTAGTAAATAATGTTCTAACTCCCAGTATAATTATTCTATGTGAGGAGGGAACCCAATGAGAATTCCCTAACAACCTAATATAATACAAGTGTCATCCCTGCCACCTACATCATCAGGACCTATGCTTGTAGAAGATACTAATTAAGGATCATGATGGTTTCTTGGAAGTCCATGTACCAATGATATTTGATTATATTCTTCATTATATTGGTGGAGGGGAGAGATTTTCTAGCTATTTTGGTTATGAAATACTGAATGTTGGCATGATGGCCTTGGATTCCCCCAATTTCTTTGAGATTTTTTGGGGGTAACCTTTTATAAAATTGATGTAGTCTTTTCTTGGTCAACCTCAAGGACACAAAGGTATACCATAAAGCCAAGTAACTTCCCCTAGGTTACCAAAAAATGGAAATTTAGTAGATTTATCTTTAGTTGATGCTATCATATCTTTTATAAGACTATTTGAAGATCCATGAAGTGATCACATCACTATCAGGATTTGACCACTAGGTCATTGACACAAAAATTGACTATTCTTCTAAAGAAGGGTTTGGAGATATAATGCATGGCACATTGATATGTGGAATAAACATTATTTGATCCAAAGGTAATGCCCTTATAGTAAAAGATCCCATGTTCTACTCTAATGGCAGTGCTTTGCTCATCTTTAGGGGTCATCTTTATCTTATTGTACCATGAATACCCATCCATGAATGAAAGGTCTTGGAATCTTTCAGTTTCATCGATAAAAGAGTTTTGTGATGTTTAATAGGAATTCATTTTTTTGTGAAGTGCTAATTAAGGTCTCTCAAATTGATGTAGACCATATTTTTACCATTACGCATCTTGATAGGGATGATTTTAGGGATCCATATTTTGTATTGATCTTCTTAGAAAAAATTGTCTTTGATCAATTTTCCAACTTCCACCACAACATAGGGATTCATCCTCTTGGAAACCTTCTTGAAGCCTCAATGGTCATCAGGTATGTCAAGATGGTGTGTATCCACATCTATATTCAACATAATTATTTTTGTATAATTCCAGGAGAACACATATCAATGTTTATTTATAAATTAAATGTACATCCCTTTCACTTAGAGATTCATGCCAACACTAATCACTGTAGACCGTAAGTCTTCTTCCCGTCTAGTATTTACATAACTAGTCTCATAAATTATGGTGGAGACACCTTCCTCAAATATATTAGCGTCATTTCAGAGTTCATCCTTATCTTTTTCTGCCTTTGAGTCTGTGGAGGCACTTTCATATGAGTTTGGTTAACTTGGAGAAACTATGTCACTATGGGGGTGATAGAGGCCATGAGAAGAGAAATTATCATCCCCTTTAGCTATAGTTATTCAAATAGATTAATGATATTGTTGTCTTTTACACTCTCACTATATAAAGAATGGGTTGAACATATGATATTATTCCTATTACTTCAACTATATTTATGGGGATCACATAATCGTTATCCCACATACTCTAAACATTTGTAGGGGCATTTCCCAAACCATTGGGGATTGTAACCTATATATCATCATCAACCATTTGTTGTTTTCATTCTCATTTTTTGAAACTGAAATCATAATAGGTGTCTTAAAAAGTAATAATGGGGGAACTACCACTTTGTAGTATTCTGACCATTGCATCGATGGGGTTTTTCAATCATTGATGAAATGTTGAGGGTACTGCCATGTGGCTATAGATCCAAGGCCTTATGAGTAAGACATTGTTTGCAGTTTATTTTCGAATAATCATAATGTCAAAATTAGTTGTGAGATCACAAAAAATGAGTGTCAAACTTGATACTCTTGAGATTTATTTGATCATGCTTATAATACACTTAAATGGTCTGCTTTTTGAGAGACAAATACCCTACACTATATCCCAAACATCGAAGGGTTTGATCCGAGATGAGGTTGATTCCTAAAACATTTTCATTTAGAGACCTTCGAACATTGACAATATAGAGTCTACCAAACAAATATAGTGACTTGATGTGTCCCTAGATGACTACTTCCTAACCCTAATATGTGAAAAAGATGGCATTAGGCATTCTGATGGAATGTCATACACTCGATAAACCTTGAATATGAACACTTCTCCCTCAAACTCTTGTGGGATCTGGAGGTATTCAATGAGTTCCTACCTCAGTTACTTTTAAAGATGTAACACATTCAGGATTGAGAACTTAGCTGGGAAAACTATCAACTTCTTCATAATGTCATACTTTTGTGCTAGAGTTCGGTGCTTCATGATGTGGGTTCGATGCTTATTATGTGGCTCAGAAAATGAGACATATAAGGAATATAGCCAAAATACATCTTCATAGATTAAGGGAGAATTTGTTTCTATTGGAATCAGTCATTACAACATTCCCCACTGTCTTGTCAGATTAAATAATCTCACCCCTACCTATCGATCATGTTGAATGATTGGACTTAGATAACCTCTGGAGGGATTTGTGACCCCTATGTATTTATTTTGGTCATAGTGGAGTGATTTCCCATGGGTCTTATCTACATATATGTCCTCTTATGGGATGTGACCAAGATATTGTGTCCGACCATGCCCATATTATCCCATGTATCCTCAGTTCTTGTATATGTGACCTCCCATTTCCCAGTTATGCATGAGGAACTCTTACTCGAAGGCATATTAATCATCGAATAAGGGTTATGTTAAGTGTATCACATTAACAGATATAAATATGATATCTTCATTAAATTAGGTTTTTTTAGTGGGGTGGTTCACATGCTTCATACGTTGTAGGGAAAAATCTACAAGAGTGAGAACTCGCATCACAGTAGAAAACAACTCTTCCTATTTTACCTCTTACTATGTATGATGGTTATGTCCATCTTTGGGGATTGTATATGATGTCACCTCCTTGGGTGGTGGTGTTTATTTGGGTCTATGAAGTTATGATCTCAGGGTGGTATGTTCTTGTTAATTTTTTTGAGTCATCCAGTTATTGGAATTCTACCCACACCTTGCCATAACTTTTTTAAAATCACATTCTTCTCCTGATTGGGAAATAGTTCCACAAGACACCTTATTTGAGGATTTATCCATCATCACATGTAAATAATTGGCCATTCCTTGGATAAATACTTGAATATGAATCTATTCTGGATATTATGAACTAGCTTCATATAAAAAGTGAAGTAGTTGGGAAGATCAAGGAGCTTGACCTCATTGGGCTTCCTGGGTTGTGAAATCTTGAGCAGCTTATTTTCCATAAATGCAAGAAAATAATTAGGGACATGTTCATTTCATAGGGACTATTATTTATTCATCCATTCCTAAAACCCCAAGAAACCATAATTTCCTTGTACATCAAGTCGAGGGTGATTTTGTAGTGTCTTCTACTCAACATGAGGCGTTGGGAGATTTGGTACATGCTTATGTGTTTGAATGGGTACTGCTGCTGGCTTGAGAGTAACAATGGTAGTTTATTCATTTCTAAGACTTTTTTCCCTATGCTAAAGGGATGATACTATATTTATATCAGGTTCACTAAACGGATTCTTCTAGACATTATTCCATTTATGTGAACTCATGAAAACCAACATGGATATTTCTTGGGATCAGAGGTGTTTGCAATTCTTCATAGAGATTTTCAAAACATAGTTCTAATAATAACTCCTATGATAGAGTTATTCTAAGTTAATTGGTCAAACCTTTCCACTTGATAATGAATTAAAAAACCCTCTCATTTTCATGTTGCTTGCGGTTTTTTGGTCTAGAATTGTTATTTTCCTCCTCATGGAGATGAACTAGTGAAGGAATAGACAAAGGAGGTATTCCCACCCTACAAAGAATCCTATTGGAATTATATTGTACTAATTTAAGGCTATCCATGCCATTATTTATACCAAACACATCATAATTTTCACCTTTTGTTGATATTGAGGGCCCATCATCAAACCAGATCAGGATATGAAGCCTATGAGATATTGTTAAAGGAAACTAATATCGTCAAAGGTGGAGACAGTTATATTTTTTAAATAATTTGGAGGAAACGTTTCATCCACCCACTCACAATATGTATTCTTCTCAAGTTTTAGAGGTTCATGTTTCCATTCCATGGATTCTATTCGAGCAGCCAGGGAGTCGATAACATTGAGCAGTTCTAGGATTACTGCTGTCTGAGATGCCTCCCATATAATGGAAGCGAGAAAGGACAAATAATGTGATCCCATTTTTATCTAATACTAATTCCCAATCCATTTTAATACAAAATTATTACCCTGGAAATAGATATGTTTTTGTCTATAATGGAGGGAAGTCATTATCATTTTCAACTTCATAATTTACGTAGAATGCCTTCTTGGATGCAAAGTCAGCCTGACTCACAGATTCCCCTATTGTAGGAAGATCATCCTTGGTATGGAGAATAATTGTCTCTTCCTAAAGATGACACCTAGTGGGAATAATTACCCTATGTATCTTCTCATTTAGTTATCTGAGAGTTTTTATTTCAATATAATTTTGTTTAAATTCTTCCACCATGGAAGGAATTTTGACTCTTCTAGGCAGTTATTGGGATGTATCCACTCCTTTCTTATTTTCATTAGAAATGTTCTTCCATAGATCTGGAATCTTGATATTTAGAGTTTACATGTTTTGGAGCCTCCTCTGGTTCTTGGTGTGTGTATCGTTAGTTGGTTCATCCACAACCCCCTCCCATTGGGGTAGGATTTCCATGTTGTGGTCTTCTACATTTTTATCCTGATGCACAATATTTGTCATGTTGATAGTGATAAAAATTTCTAAGTTGTATCGTATATTGGTGGTTGTCCCATTTCTTTCAATGCAACATAATGATTTTTCACTTCCTGCATTATGTTCATTTTTCGAACACTTGGACATATTGGTCTATTTTGGTTTGAGACTCTTATGAAGTTTGATTTTTATTTTCCTTATGATCCTCCCATATTGGTCCATGGGCAGTGACCTTGGGAGATTTTCTAGTTGTGACTACTAAAAAAGCCCCAAATACTAGAGGTTTATTCTATGACAGGAGGAAAATATGAGATTCCAACCATCACTATTTACCTCCCAACTGAGAAGATACTGATTCCCTCTATTGTGATGATGATGTTGACAATGCCACTAGACCTGTGGGCTATGGCCTATTTGGGGGCATAATTGGCATCGATTGATCCTATTGTTGAGGATATAATTATTTCATTAAGGGATTTGATGACTCATGGGACATACATTGAGATATAAATACCTTCATCCCAGTGGGATAGAGTTGATTTGGAACCACCATTGATTTACGTAGGATTTTCTCAGAGTATGATGAACATGGTGATGAAAATTGGGATATAAATGCCTCCAAACTTATGGTATGGCGATTATTTATAGCTAGGGCTGATATGTCTTGAATCCTCTTAGGAACTAATGATCATAGGGATGGAGGTGGTGGATGATATTCCCTCATCCTGAAAGGATGGGTTCACTCTTTGATGACTACTATGGTAGCTGATACCATGACCTATTTGATTCAGCACAACTATGCTTGTATAGGATCTAGGTGTGAAGGTATCCCATGAAGATAGTCAGTTTCTTTGAGAAGTTATGTATTTGATTGCAAATTTGACTTCTATGTCTAAAATTTCTCTCATTCCTTCTAGGTTCACAGATTAATGATTTATTGTCTATCATCTCCCTCATTTATTAATTTCTTATCACCGTTGAAACATGGGTATTTCATTATAGTGGATGATTGGCCTGATAATTACTTGTTCCCCAATTTTCTCCAGAGGCTATAACATTACATTACACAATGTCTAATCGGTTCTTCTATTCTAGGGTTGTGGTGAAGTGTAATCCTCTATTCATTCTTTATCCTATAATATGGATACATGATGAGGCTTCGAAGATTAGATGATAAAGAGTTGTGATGAAATGATGGAAAGTGTATTGTAGATTTTTACTATGTTTTTCTATGTTTGGATCGCATGCCAGGGAGATAGAAGACGTATCTAGCTAAAAATTGACTATCTTGATGGTTTGAAGGTGACCCTTTTATCTTACTTAAAGGAGGTGTCTATCATTAAATCAATGACGACTTTCCCACATATTTTTGTATAGATAAGGCATGAAATCATTTTCTATATCATATGGGATCTCATAGTCATAAGTATAATGAGGATAGAACATAGTGTGGATTTTTTTCTAGATAACTCAATCCTATGTCAATGTATCCTTTCTCTTCATCAAATATACACACCTCCATTCAATCAGACCACAGAAGGTCCTTCTTGGGGTATCCTGCTAACCAGAGAGGAGTGTTTTTGGTAGTTGATGGGGAACTATATATGATTAACCCTAATATTTTGATAACCACTATTTAAAAAAGTGTACGAGGCTTGAAAATTTCTCTATATAGAGGTGTCTGAGAAAGGGATGCATTTCCTTGTCTATGGGATATATCAACTTGGGAATGTTGAACACAATGGATTTCAGGAGTAGAGTCCCTATAATCCATCTAAAAATTATTATGAGGAGTACTTATCATGGTAATCATCACCTTATGATTTAGTATAAGAGTTTACGGAACCTTGGGGCATTGAGAATGTGTCTCAAAAAACATCAACGACATTATTATTAAGAATATTAGGTATATGGACTTCATTCAGGGTTGTGAAAAGAATATTACAACCTTCCTGTTAAAAATGGGTAGGATTATGATCATGTTGTATGATGGTTACATGATTGTTTTGATAACCATCTATTTTTGTGGGAGTATGAGACCACTGTTGAGAAGATAATGGAGTATTCCAATAAGCTTCATCCATGTTGGTAGGAATACGAGTTCACCCCATGGAATGTGCTTCTATCACTTGGTGAGTATCAGTCAGAACATGGATATGAGTTTAATCCTGAGCCTTTGGAATATTCCTCTTGTCTTTCTTGACATGGGTATGAGCATGTATTGAGGCATGTGCTTCGAGCCCAAATTGGAGTGGGAATATGAGCTATGTACAAATATGCATTACCTGTCAAAATATGGAGAAGGACCTCTAGAATGGGAGAAGTGATATGATCCTTCTCTTGTATAGAATAAGAAGGATGCAAGTGTTGTCTTTCATCAATAGAAGTAGGTATAAGAGCCTTGATTCCATGATCTACTCAAATATTTCAGGAAGATTCAATGATATTAATATGAGACTATCCTGAGGCACGTGATATTCTCACTTGGTGAGCCTCATACAAGAAATGTATATGGGTATGATACTAGCCTTTTTAGTATGACTCTAGTTTTCATCAATAAGAATATGAGCCTGTCCAAAGGCATGTACCACTCTCAGTAGGTGATTCCCAACTAGAACTAGAATAATATCCTAATCCTAGGCCTTTGCAATATTTCACCAGTCTTCTTCGGATGGAATGTGGCTCTATCCCAAGGAATTTTTCACTCTCACCTTGTGATCCCAATTTGGAAGGATAATATGACCATGGTCCATTTACTCGTCCTTTACCAGAATATAATGATAAACCTCTTAGACGAGAGCAAGAATGTGATCTTGCTCTAGAACAAGAACTTGTTCATAATGATCAGAGTGTTGTCCTGCCCAGGTTGTAAGGATTTGAATATATGAATATCCCTACATTTATACTAGTACTAGAATATTCCAACTGATTTCTTCAACTCTTAATATGATGTAATGGCATTTTAGAATAGCGTGTGAAGGAATATAAGTATTTACATTTTATATCTCCACTATATGCTGGAATATATCTTAAATTGAAGTGGGAATATGAGCGTAATTCTATACTCCTTCTACAAATATTATATGTTGTTGGACCACATGAACGGTGGTTGGAAAATGTTCCTCCCACAGGCTTGCTGTAGGAATATTCCCACAGACTTGTTCAGAGGTAGTAGGGATATAATCCTTCTCACTAATTACTACTTCAATACACCGATAAACATCAATAGTGGTAGTGGGGATATGATCCCACTAATAGTTCTCCATATTCTTCCTCACCCAATGTGTTTTCATTGTTTCTCATACTTGGGGTTTAGAGGTGGTTGTGTGTTAGGTGGTATACTCAGTAAGTTACTGAAGGGTACCAATGGGATGGTGTTGGTGATAGAAGATAACAAGATCCATCCTCGATGTCCACCAAACTAGAAGGGAGATGTAGTTGACTCACTAGACCAACATAATTTAATACTTAATGTGGTCATTGTTATGATCAATGGATAAGCTCCCAAAGTTGTTAGGTTGTGGCAATGAGGGCCAACAACATTACTACAACCATTCTTAGATGAGGTGGAATCATCCGTTTTTGTGATTTTATACCCTTATTGTAATCCTCATGGGTTTGGATCATACCACATCGATGGTACTGCCAGACCATTTCATTTCCCACCTTATGCTGATGATGTTCGGTGGGTGAGGTCATTTTGTGGCCCTTAATAACTGTGGTTGTAACTGATTTTTTAGAATTTTCATTGGATGAAGACATGTTAGATCGACATATTGTTTATGAGAACATGATCTACAGTATTGATGATAATAAGGAACTAGTTTACTGATTAGTGAATCATCTTAGGCATGATATATTCTCAATTATATATTCATGGGTAACATAATTGTCCTTTTATTCTTAATATGACCATTCTACTCATGTGGAAATTTCAAAGTAAGGATGGGATTATTTTATAATAACCTCACATATAGAGGATGAACTATAAGATTTATGATAGGTTTTTTTCCGTATTTTCATAGGATATTCAAGAAGAATGGCCCGATTCTCATTTGGATGGCATGAGTTCTTTCCTCTTTATTCTTCCATTGCTTTTTGGGGAAAATAATACAAATATTCAGGTATTTATTCCCTTTCAATTGTCCAATGCTCATTTTGTGGGTGTCAACAATGATAAATACCATATATTTAGAGGAGATAAAATAAAATTAAAAAAGAAAAGTGACCAGTTTAAGAGATTACCTCTTCTTGGAAATAACTCCTTTGGATATCCACTTAAAGACCTCAGGGTTTGTCTTTTAGTTTGACCATAACCTATAGAACATAAATATGAATGTCTATAAAATAATTCTCCTAGGTTAAGTTGTGCTCGAATGCTCAATGTTTTGTAAAGAAGAGAAAGGAAGGGTGTCCTTTTATAAGGATGGGATAGGACACACATGAAATTTACTAAAACATTAAAATATAATAAAGTAATTATCAAAACAAAATCTTTCATATGGACATGAGTTCTATATAAAAGATTCTAGGCTTGGGATAATATAATAAAATTAAATTTAGGAAAGGTTTTGTGGCAATTTTAAACAATATATTTTTTATTAACCCATTCTTTTATCATTTTTAACCTTAACCACAGTAACAACTATTTCAATATTAAAGGGTAAATTATGTTACCATAAATAAAAAAATGACTCATAAATGTAAAATAAATGAGATTTTCAACCATAATAAATTCACTTGTCTAGAAAAATATTTTTATGAATTTTAAATCATTTAATAAAATAATAATAATTATAAAATATCATTAATGTCAATTTTGGAACTACTAAATAAATTTGACCTTAAAGGAGTAATGAAAAATATGGAATTTGAATCCAATACTTTAAATAATCTCAAATATGTAATATGTATCTAAAAATATGTGGAACATAATAAATCACTTAAATGGTATTAATTTTAAAATTTTAAAATGTATTTATTTTATTTTTCAATTAATTGAATAAATATTATTTCGGCATAACATAACTATTTATGTTAATTATTTAATAACTAAATAGTATAAAATAATTACTATGACAAGAATAAATCATTAATATTACAAATTATCATTTAGAACAAAAAATATCCTATTTTTATCTTGATGTAAGAAAATTAGATTTATTAAAGTCAAGAGAGTGATGTTTTGTATTTATACTTTGCATAAATTAATTTAAACATCATATTCAATGAAATTTCACACCAAGTGACAATATATTAGAGTATTGGTTGGAAATAGACAAACTACACTCATATAATATGATCGTGGAATGTTTTAGATAAATTTTAAAGCCTTATCATAAAGTTTTAACCCTATTTTATTCATTTTACACTTACTGAGTTGATAAATATTTATTATAATTACTATTATTATTGAAATAAAACAAATGGTACCTATTTATAAAATTTAATCCCCTCGAAACAAAATATGGGATCCATTTTTCAATATTCAATTTATATAATTGGTAGAAATGCACCTCAAAATTAGTGTGCATCCCGCAATGAATACCTTCTTAAAAAAATAAAGTTTTAAGCATAAAAATGAGGTTATTCTTATCCCATGCCTAGAAAAAAATTGATAAAAGTTAAAGCATTTTATTAAAAATATCAAATATATATTTAATTAAAATAATTTACATAGACTGATTTATATAATTAAATAAGATAAAAATACATTGTGCACATAAAAACAATATTTTTATAGAAAAACATCTTTTTTTAGTTTCAAATGATTTCATTTTTATTTCTAATCAATTGATAAATAGTGAGTTTATTTTATAAATGTTTAAATTTTAAATGTTCCATAATTTATGTATTAATATTCATACCATCAAATTTAATAGCTATGTTATAACTATATATTATATTATGGTTCATTTATAATGCGGGTTTCATGTATCATAAGCTATTAAAAAATTAAATTTATTTGAAAAAAAAACATAAAATATTAAGGTGTTACATTATAACCACTAAAAATGAATTTCAACCTCCAAATTATATCACTTAAATATAAAATATAGGAGAGATATCTATTTCATTACATCCTCAGGTTTCTAAGCAGTTCCATTGATATTTTGATTCCTCCAGAGAAATTTTACCAAGCGAGTAGTTTTCTTTTATAGAACATAATCTATATAGTCCAAGATTAATAATGGTTATTATTCATAGTAAATATCATTTTCCAGTGATATGACCTCTGAGTTTAGTACATGTGAAGGATCATTAATGTACTTACCCATGAGAGATACATGGAATAGATCATGAACTTGTGAGAGGTTTAGTGGAAGTGTCAAGCGGTAATCTACCATCCCTACTTGGTCAAGAATATTAAATGGAACAATATACCAGGGATTGGATTTAATTTATTCTTAAATCACGTAAACGTTTTCCATAGATAAAATCATTGAAACACCTTCTCACAAACTTCAAACATCATATATCACCAATATATATATTTATATATATATAATTCTTATCGACTCTAAGTTTCATTTATATGTTATTGAATGGAAATAACTATATTTTCAATTTATTAATCTATATCAAGCCCCATTAGCTTTTTTCTTGGAATTCATCCAACAAAATTAGAGTTCTAATGTTCGTTCCATTGAGGGATTCATAAGGATCTCTATAAATGCTTCAGTGAAAGCTATTGTTGAAAGAAAACTTGACAAAGGGAAGGTGTTGATCCCAAATACTTTTAAAACATATAGAAAAATATGTTAATATATCCAATAGGTTTTAAAGGTTCCTATCAGGCTGAATATATATGAGAGTATGATATGTACTATTGAATTAAAACTCTAAATCTGATGTCCTCTTAAGTATTCAGTAAAACATTAAGAAAAAACAATGATCCTGATCTGATGAAATAGAATGTGGTCCTCCATGAAAAAATAGCACACTATTAATGTATATTATAGATAGTTGATCAAGAGTTAAATATTATCTGATAGTAATGATGTGTTTTTAATTTATAAGGCGATTGACTGCAACCCCAATTGAATTATGTCTATTAGAATTTTTTAGGACTCCAATGAAAAATTGGATGGTGATATTTTACCATTTCCATTTCAGTACGGGTAATGGTTATAACATCCTATATGAATTATGTCTCTCAGCCTTAAATTTCTAACATACTAAGAATTGAGATACATACTCTACAATATCCATGTTTATTCTATCATACCATAAATACTCTTTCTGATCTCTACACATCTTTGTACTTATAGGACGAATAAAGAATGATGAACGATGAGCCAAATCCTAAAAATCCATATTAAAATATAGTTTGGATGTATCACATACACGATTCATGAACCTTATCATTCCATTACAATAAATTTTGAATTTAAGAACATTTCTGACCATCTTTAATTGTTCCACATCTTTCATTCGCACCTCTTTAATTCGCACATGGATAGATGGTTTGACACTCATTTGAGTAAGATAAGATTTATCCCCTTACATTGTGATTTATAGATCCATACTTTAGAAATCTATAAATACTGGATCTTTTGTAATCCTTGTCATAGATAATATAGCATGATCATTTTGACTCAAAGCATCATCCACCATATTTTATTTCCCACGGTGGCAATGTATTGATCCTTCATAATATTTAATATGATCCAACTATATTCTTTGGTGTATATTCAACACTATTGGTATGAATATATAATTTAAAATTTAATGACCAGTATATATATCAAACCGTTTACCATAAAGATAATTCCTCAATATATTTTGTGAAAAAAATTACATAGCTAACTCCAGACAATGATTTGTGTAATTTTTCTCATGAACCTTCAATTTTCAAGAGAAATAATGTAACAAACCAAAGATTTTCAATTGAAATTACCTTCTTATAATTATGTCCTAAAATCACATGAAAACACAACATAATGAGCTACTATTTGATAAGTGAACTTTAAACATAAGTTTGTCACTTCTATGTTTGAAATTTTGAAAATCTGACATACACGGTTGTGTTCAAGATGATTTTTGGATTCTAATAAAACAAAAATAATTTTTGGTGAATAGTAACACACGTTTATGAATATTAACATACCCTTATGAATAGTGATATAACCTAATTAATAGTAACCTTACCTATTATAATATAAAAATAATATTCAAGTGAAATTATGATGTACATATATTTTAGAATAAGTAAATGAGTGTTTTAAAACTATTTTTTATTACTAAACCATGATTTTAATTAAATATTAAATTAATCATATTTAGAAAATTATTTTTGAAAAATGAACTTTATTTTTGGATTCTACACATTGAAAAATTGTTGGGGTAAATTTTTGGGAATTTTCTTAAATACTTGTATTTTTTATGAATAGTGAAATACCGTAATTTACAAAAATAATCTCAATAAGATAAGTATAGAGTCATGTGCGATGTTCTGCTGATGTAATCCCACTTGGTTCGGGATCACATGATAAAATTAATATTCTGGGTCATTCAAGACTCACTATTCCTTGTCTTATGGGAAATTAATAAACTAATGAATTTTATATTAAGGAAACCCATCTCCCCTTCACTATAAAAACCACCCTTCACACCATCATTTCCTCACACCTCTAAAGCTCCAATACTTCTCTAAAATCTTCCAAAACATCCTCAATAGCCACTATCCCACATTCAAGAGCTTCTGGTCTCATAAAAATACCAATCCTAGCATATTTGTGTAGGATCTCAAGAGGATGATTTAAGAGGTAACTTCTTTCCCTCTTCTCCTTTAATTTCCTTTCAAGTTCAAGTTCATTTCTTGATCTCACACCACCCATATTCATCCAAATTGTATTTTAACTCCAGTATTATGCATTTAATGTAATTTTATTATGATAATGGGATATTATATCATCCAACCCCCTTTCCCTCTTCCTTTTATTTTATTAAAGAAAACGTTGTTCGTGAGGTGTTAATTTATCACCTTTAAGAAAGAAATGATTTCTTCTTGTATTTATACCTTAATATCTGGTTATGAATCCATTTTTTATGGTTGAACAGGAATATTTTATATGTATTATCTCCTATTTAAAGTTTTTTATCTAACTTATGACCATATTTCTAGTGATAAAATAAAACACGTTCATTATGATCAAAAAATAGCTCAAAGTAACCCAAACAATCATCATTGAATTCTTATCTAATGATTCATACACATGTATATAATATAATTCATTATAAGATAATTAAAACTCATATAATATCATTAATAACATTTAATATAAGTTCTGGATGTTTACCAATGTTCTACCTGAACTTCAATTTAAGAATACTAGTGAACCACACAAGAAAACCATAAAAAACAAACATTCCTGAACAATGTTTTTTAAACTCTATAACTCATCCAAAGGCACATAAAATAACTTAATGAAACCATAATTAACCATATTAATGTACAAAAGGTTATTTATTTCGAATTAATTAATATAATTTCATTATACAAGACATTAAAGAGAAGGAAGCATTCAGATACAAGGTAAGGGGAAAATCTCGAACCCAATTTTCTTTCTTCAGGTTCTCCCTATTTCACTCCAATTTGGTATGGTCACTTATTAAAAATCATTTTTTCATCATTATAATACCTTTTTTGGGATATAAATGTTTTATACTGAAGTTTATGTTAAACAAAATGTTTTCCAAAAGAACTCTACTTTTAAGAACTCAACTTTTACCTCTCATTCAAGGTTGATGGTTCTTGTATCAAGTATGTTGTTCCCTCTTTCTTTTGGGAACCCAAAGTTTATGAATGTATAATTATGAGATGAAACCCATTCCTTACCATGGTTTAGTTATGTTCATTATTGATATATGTTTTATGTGGCATGCATGAAAATGATAATATTATGAGGTGACGGGTGAACCCCGAATTATATAGCACAATACGAATGTTTGAATATGATGGGTGCTCCTGAAATTACATAGAGCTCAAATGCAGTGGGTAAAGTAATGAATCTCATGAGTAAATGTGAAATTATGTGTGAAAAAGATTATATCTTGGTTCAAAACTATGTGTGTTAGTTAACCACTAAGACATGATGTTTCATTTTTATGCATTTTCACATTTCAAGTATTTTATTTATACTCCTCTCATGTCCATGATCTTTTGCCTATGTCATGATTATGCTCACCCCATGAAATATTCTACATATCTATCCTCTTACTGGGATTTTAGATCTCCCCTTTTTTATGTATATCTTCAGGTGGCAATATGTTTTAAGGAGAGGAAAAGTTCTAATAAGAAGCTAGATAAGAAGAAGTTAAATAAATGTTTATGCTTGATGTTGTAATTGTTATATATGGACCTAGTTTTCCCAAGACACCAAACTGTTGGATCCTATATGTGTAATACTATTTTTTTATCTTTAAAACTATGTAATAGTAATTTAAGAAATGGTTGGGTCGCTATAGTGGGTATCAGAGGAAAGGTTTAGTTAATTTGGGAATTAGGATTAGTGAACCCTAAAGAAAACCTATAGCATGAGACTAAGTAAAAATATGCATAAAAGAATATTTATATAGGGATCCCATATATTATTGTTTTAGTATAAATTGTTCAAATGAATAATTTATGTATTGATGATTTGTTTACTTATGTTTTGTTCTATCCTTTTCAATTTTAGAAAATGGTGGGAACCAGGGGAAATCAGGCCAAAAACTCGTGCAAGGGCCAATGCAACGATTGCATGAATGACATCCCCAATGATTTGGGAGGTGGATTTCAGAAATACATGGCGATTCTTACCCAATTATCTCTGGTTATGAACAATAACCATAATAATGGGAACATCCTTCCTTCACCAAAGAACGATCAACTAGCTATAGAATGTTTTATGCGGAAACGACCACCGACGTTTAGTGGATCCTCTGATCCACTAGTTGCAGAATAGTGGGTCAACTCATGCAGAAGATCTTTTCTGTGCTTCACTGTTCTAAGACAGAGAAGGTGACCCTATCCATTTATCATCTATATGGAGAAGCCGATCAATGGTGGGCTTTTATTAAGAACACCAATCCAAGGGTGGAAATCGAAGAGATCGAATGGGAATAATTTAAGATAAAGTTTCTTAACAATTATTTCCCAAGAACTCTTCGTATGAAGATGGAGAGAGATTTCATAGAGCTCAAGAAAAAATAAGGAGAATATTTGACAACCTATGAAGATAATTTCACAAGTCTTTCAAGGTACACTTTGGGTTTTGTTACAAAAAATGATAGAAAAATTGATAGATTCTTTAGTGGATAAAAACCACACCTTCGAAAGGCTCTTGCAATTCAAGAATTTGGGAGTTATGAAGAAGTTGTTCGATGTGACCTCAAAGTGGATATGGAGTTTGGAGAATGGTCCCATGGATATGGGTATAAGAAACGAAAGATGGAGTTTTAATATGGAGGATCTAATGAAAAAACTGGGAAGAAAACTCAACAACCCACATGCCAAAATTGTGGGAAGTTGCACCATGGGAACTGCCTCAAAGGGATGGGGAAATGCTTCTAGTGTGGGAAAGAAGGACACCATGCTCAAGAGTGTCAAAAAGACACGAAAAGGAAGGAGAATGTTTCCAATGAAAGGAGAGAACCACTAATTGTTCAATGCTACAACTGTAGGGCGCTAGGGCACTATGCAAACCAGTGCACTAAAACTCGAGTTCCAGAGGGTAATCAGCGTCAGCAGCCACCAAAGCCAAAGGAACATGGGAAGGATTATGCCATCACTATTGTGGAGGTGGAGCAGGATAATGAAGTCATACAAGGATCACTTCCTATTCACTCAATAATGGAAAAAGTCTTGTTTTATTCAGATTCTACTCATTCCTTTATATCTTGCAAGTTTGCTAGAACTATAGAATCGAAGCCATGAAAAATTGAAGTAGAAATATCTGTAAAGAAACCATGTGGTGCAATCATCTCAACCTATGTGTTTGAATCCTCTCCTGTTGGTGTATGTGGGAATATTCTTCCATCAAATCTTGTAATACTTCCTTTGGTGTAATTCGACGCTGTAATGGGAATGGATTGGCTCTCGTTATATAGAGAACATATCAACTGTCGGGAAAAGGAAATATCTTTTCATATTCTGAACCATCCCATGCTCCTCTACAAATTTATGGAATATCATGAATCTCCTTTGAAAAATTCTTCAATTGTGTGGTTGTTGATTCCCTATGAAGAAGCATACCTCGCCCAAATGGTTGAGTTGAAGGAAAGTGCCAACCTTGATGAAATGCCCACAGTGAGGGAATATGATGATGTATTTCCTGAAGAGTTACCTGGAATTCCCCCAGATCATGAGGTAGAGTTCTCAATTGAACTCTTACACGAAGATACTCCTATCTCGAAGTGTCCCTATAGGACGACTTCTATCGAACTGGAGGAGTTACTGAAGCAGCTTCCAGAGCATCTGGACAAAGGGATCATACACTCTAGTCATCACCATGGGGTGCACCAGTGCTCTTTGTGAAGAAGAAGGATGAAATAATGCGACTGTGTATCAATTTTTGGGAACTCAACAAGATCCCCATAAATAACAGGTATCTTCTCCCAAGGATTGATGACTTGTTCGGCCAGTTAATAGGAGCTCAATACTTCTCAAAGGTGGATCTTTGTTCTGGATATCATCAGGTAAAGGTGAAGAAGTAAGATATTCAGAAAACTGCCTTCCGAACAAGGTATGGGCACTATGAGTTTTTGGTGATACCCTCCGAACTTACTAATTCCCCAACATTCTTCATGGATTTGATGTATAGAGTCTTTAGACATTACCTCAAAGAAAATTGGTAGCGTTTATCGATGATATTATAATCTACTCCAAGAGCAAGGAGGAACATGATGAACATCTAAGACTTTGGATGGTAACATTGAGATAAGAGAAGTTGTATGCCAAGTTCATAAAGTGTGACTTTTGGATGAAGGAATTCACATTCTTGGGACATGTGATCACAAGGGAGGGAATTTCTATGGATTCTTCAAACAAAGGTGATTGTGGAATGGCCAAGGCCCTCTAGTATAACAGAAATCTGTAGTTTTCTTGGATTAGCTGGGTACTACCAATGTTTTGTGAGAAACTGCTCACGATTGTCAATCCTACTAATAAAGCTAAAAAGGAAAGGAGTAAAGTGTATCTGGAAGAAATAATGTGAGGGAATCTTCAAGGAGCTAAAGAGAAGGCTGATCACTACACCTATACTCACACTACCAAAAAGTGGAGAATGTTTTACGATATACAGTGATGCTTCAAATAAAGGCTTGGGTTGTGTACTCATGAAAAATGATAATGTGATAGCCTACGCCTTATGACAGTTGAAGATCCATGAGCAGAACTACCCGACACATGATCTAGAGTTGATAGCCGTGTTTTTTTCCTTGAAAATCTAGCAACACTACCCTTATGGTGAAAAGTGTGACATATACACCAATCACAAGAGCCTAAAGTATATATTCACACAAAAGGAGCTCAACATGCTTCAAAGGAGATGGTTAGAGCTAATCAAGGATTATGATTTCTCTATTCACTACCATCCTGGAAAGGCGAACAAGGTAGGTGATGCTCTAAGTAGAAAAGAACCTACTACTCTATCCATGCTACAGATTTAGAAAGACCCTATATTCTTGGATATGAAAAAATGGATTTGTAAATCATAAGTGTAGGGGATAAATCCTACCTTGCCAAAATTATTGAGCAACCATACATCTAGGAGAAGATGAAGGAAGCACAAAGGGATGATGTGGAGATATAAAAGAGGGTGAATGTAGTAAAGTAAGGGAAACTGCAGGAGTTCCATATCAACTATGATGGTGTGATTCGATTTGGAATGCAGCTGTGTGTGCCTTCATCCCCTGGGATAAGGAAGGATCTATTGTATAATGCACATAAGTCAACATTCTCTATCCATCCTGGGAGTACCAAAATGTATTGTGATCTCCCTGAACACTTCTGGTGGGATAATATGAAGAAGGAGATTGAGGAATATATATCAAGGTGCTTGGTATGTCAACAAGTTAAATATGAGTGACAAAAGTCCAAAGGTATGATGCAGCTATTGTCTATACCCATGTGGAAATGGGAAAATGTTACTATGGACTTTGTCACGGGTCTCCCGAATACGTCGAAGAGAAATAATGTGATATGGGTTGTGGTTGACAAACTCACCAAGACATCCCATTTTATCGCTATTCGGGAAGATCTCTTGCTTGAGCAACTTTCAAAGATATATGTGAAGGTAGTGGTGAGATTGTACGATGTTCCACTCTCAATTGTCTCTGACCGTGATCCAAGGTTCACATCTAAATTCTAGAGGAGCCTTCAGAAAGCTTTGATTACTAAATTAAATTTTAGGACGACCTATTGTAAGAACCTGGATCTTCGTTTTCAGGTATATCTTTCCTTTTCCTGGAGATTTTGTGAAAAGCGGAGTTTCTAGAAATGTTTGAAGTACATGTCTTGTACTTTATGAGTACACGCCGTGTACTCCCTTGCCGCATGAGGCCGTGTGCTGGCCGTGTCTGGGCCACACACATGGTGTGTAGGGGTGATGTGGAGGTCACTTAAAGCGGAGTTCGAAAAAGTTGAGTACACACCGTGTACCATATAAGTACACACCATGTACTTTTTTTTCATTAAACGGACCGGGGTCATGCCTGATGGACAAAACTAGTTTCTTCTTCAAGTTCTTCGTCCAAGAGAACTCGTACGACTGTAGAACTTTTCCGAGCCCCCATGCCTCTGTCCGTTCTCCCAATCGACCGTTGTTGATTGCATTGGAACCGTAGCAGTAATCTCTTCCTTCTCCTAGAGCCTTGTTTTTCATTTTTCCATATTTCTCAAGATATTTTGGGTTGAGCGTTTTGGATGTTTTATCAGATCTTCAATGTTCTAAAGAGAATCAATCATCATGGTTCAAGTATATCGATCTGCTAACATCGAGGTAGGTAGTTTGTGCCTTTATGTAGGAAGTCTTTGAATATATTGTGCAATTCCACCAATTCCCTTGAATGGGGTATTGTGTGTTTCCTATTTTTTTCTCCTGTTGTTTTCATGCTTTTCTTGATTGCTTGAGTAGAGGTCAATGATTGTGAATAGGGTAATTTTTACTATGCTCTGGATGTTTTTCCATGCATGTTTTTCCTGTTAGGCATTTTTCCAGTTGCCATGCCTAGTTGTAGTATAGTGGAACTGTTGTACTGTTATGCTGTTGTGCCTTAGAATGATAGCTATGTAGTTCTTGAGGTTTACATTGGGCGATACGCGCGCTATGCATGTTTGTTTTACACGTGGCTGTGAGAACATAGTGTAGTGGACCATAGAGAGAATGGACGTAAGAGATTCTCCAGAGTTTCTTATTAATTTGTTGTGAGTCCAAAGGGGGAATTGACGATGATTGCTTCCTCAGAGAGTCTGTAGTTCCTCGACGCGGGCCATAGGGGGAATGAGACATTGAGTGCTTCCCCAAAGAGCCTTTAGTACAATATGAGACTATAGGGGGAGTTGACGGTGAGTGCTTCCTCAGAGAGTCTATTCATTAGCTGAACCAGAAGGGTGAGACTATGTGTGCCTCTGTTGCGTTCTGGTTTTCGGCCAAAAAATTCCCAACGACTCCGTATCCAATGATTGATGGACCTAATTTCCAAATCCAGGCATTCGCCGGATAGTCTGACCAGTGACTCTTAAGAACTCACATTGGTCGAGAGGATGGGAAGTCAGGCTCATCGCACCCTTTGGGGGGGGGGATTATTTCCTGTTCCGAGACTCTCTTATAGATTTAAGACGTATTCATATGTTCACGAATCTTTGGTTTATACCCAAACATAGTATCCACATATTTAGCCTTGGTGGGAAACGGTCAACTGGACGCAGGGGTCGGAATCATTTATGACTGAGGTTTACTATCCCTCGTTGGATTAATGACCCCGAAGGGCTGGAAATCGCTTGAGGCGACACTAGGAGTGGCGCAGTGAACTGACATAGAGATGGTCAGATCGACTGACTATTGGGATTGAATCTTATGGAGGCTTCCTACGTACCCTGCTTAGGAAGTAGGGATCAATGTCCACGTAGTCCAGATAGGTTTCGGGGAATCGAAGTGAAGAGAGACCAGGTGGTCAGATGGGTGGGGGGATTGAACCTCATAGTGGATTCCTACGTACCCTGTCTAGGAGGCAGGGATCAAAGTCTACGTAGTTTGCATAAATAGTTTAACATCATGCTGGATGGGGGCATACTATTTAAAATCATATTGGGACGAGGGTGGAACTCGACGTGAAGAAATGACTGAGTGGTGGGCTTGAACCTGGTGGAGGCTTCCTACGCACCATGCCTTGACATGGATCAAAGTCCCCGTAGTTCGCTCTGGCTTTGGGCTTATGCTCTGGGGCAGCCCAAGATGATGGGTTGGGGCTTACACTCTGAGGAGGCCTAGAGGAGGATTTCATGGTTGATGCTTACTCTAAGCCCACGTGAGTTGTGCTCGGTGTGAGAAACAAGATGCAGCAGGGACCATAGGATCACGTTGTTAAAGGTGCGTCCGTGAGAGGCAGAGTGGGGCTTACACATGAAGGCGGCCTAGGGTGATGGATTGGGCTTACACTCTGAGGAGTCCCAAAAGGTCGGGGCTTACCCCGAGATGGACACCTGGGGTGAAAAAGCCTAGTGAGAGAGGGAAAGGGGGTTCTCCTGTTCCCGTCTCCTCTCTTATTCCCTAGGGAGATACCCGAGGAAGTACCGAGGTGCATGGGGATGGCTGCCTTCGGATGGGTATGACGCCCCCTCTCTGGGGGGGGGGGGGAGAGAAGTGCCCGACCACCGAAGCATGCAGTCCCTCATCCTGGCGAGTAGAGGCAGGAAGGGGGCTCTAGGACTCAGACCCCGCATTACCATGGGAATGTAAACCCAGGCTTGCTTCGGGAATACACCCAAGGGTCGGGGGAACCCCTTTTCCCCTGTTTACCATGGGTATGTGAACTCAAAATGGTGCGCTGATGCACCTGAAAGTTATACCACACGGATCTGGTGGCTCTAGTGAAGGCCTCATCTTGGGGCCAATGAATAGGCCGATGAAGGAGTCGCGGATGACCTGGCTGGATTGGAAGGATTTTACCTGGCTCTGGAAATGAGAACACCAAAGTATTTGGCGAGCCACCGAGAGGTATGGGGGGTGGATCCCATCGCGTGGGGAAGTGCCACGCGACTGGAGAAGCCGTCCGCGAACCAGGGTGGTTCGTGGCTTCGGGCTCAATCTGTGAACCCGGGTGGTTCGCGGAGGATTCTAGGCGGGCAGCGGCGGTGAAGGGCGGCGTCGATCAGAGGATTGTCGGTCTGGGTTTTGCCCGCGGAGGAGGGTGCTTCATGGTACGACGGATGGGAAAAGAGTCATAAACTCCCTGGTCTGCGGGGAAGTCATCCGCGGAGGGGGGTATGGTTCACGGTTCTACTTTTTGTTATTTTTAGATTCGTGGTTCACCAAATTATTATGCGTTTTCGAATTCCTTCTTAATTCATATACCTGCTGTGGTTCGTGGGTGCGAATTTCGCTGTTTGAGAAATTTGAAGCCTTCCTTCAACATATATCATTCCTACGAATCTGATTCCAGTTCTCTGATCCTGTAAAGACCCGTAAATTTCAAGGAAATTTTTTTCTTAATTTTCTTTGGAATTTTACAAGAGCGCGGTTTCTGACGGCACCAGATTCTGAGGCCCGGTGTGCCCGGAATCATTTTCCGAAGTTTGGCTCGGGTACGTTCAGTGAACGGACGAGCGGGTTTTTCTAACTTTTGAACCTGTGCCCGGAATCGAATTCTGAGGGCACCGATGAAATCGCAGCGCCGGTATTCGCTTAGAAACGCCTCTTCCGGAGTTGCGTTTGCTCGGGTGTGGTTTTTAAATTCCGGGCTTAAAGTTAAGAAATAAAATAATTTGCGACAACTTTATTTTATTTAACTTAAGCCACTTTGAAGCCACTTGAAGCCAATTCAAGGCAGCTTGAACTGAGTTTAACTGGATAGGATGCTATCCCGAAATATCCTACCCCCTTGGTAGGATATTTGTGAGGTGGGGCCCGCACGAGCCCCGCCGTTTCTTTCCGCTAAGAAACGCACCCGCGAAAACCCGTCTTAATGAGAGTCAACTGACGCGTTTCTTAAAAATCTTAACAGACCATTTCACTGGGAGGTTTATTTCGTGAATTAAATGGGTTGTTTCTTTCGTTGAATTAATTCAACGAATTAATTCAATCGTTTCTTAACCTGTTTTCGTGTGTTGGCATATTAATAAAATAAGACCAACCAAAATCTTTTGGAGGATTACTCGTTGGGACAGAATCCTTGTTTCTTCTTCCTCCTTCGCGAAGAACGCGAAGAACGCGAAGAACGCGAAGAACGCCGAAGAACGCCGAACCCGGAAATCGACGACGCGATGCCGTGATCCGCAACGCCGAAAACGTTCTTCTGTGACGTCTCTTCCTCCGCGACGAATCTTCGATTGACTGCTTGAGGTAAGAGTCTCAGACCTTCCTTTTTATCTCCTTCGTGGTTCTTAACCAAAAACACAGATTTAATTAATTAAATTAAATCTGCTATTTCATGGTGCGTTGAGTTCGCCGACTCAACGCCGGATTCCGTGAGGACGCGACGCCTTCCCGCGACGACGCGACGATCCCCCTCTTCCGCGACGGGCTTTTCCGCGAAGAACGCCCGTGCACGACGATCAACGAGGTAGGGATTTATTATGGAAATTACCCCCCTTTTTAATTATTCCCGTAAGTGTTTCTTTAAAAAGTTAAGAATCGGTTTCAAACGAACAATTTTATTTATTTAAAATTGTCAGTTCATGTGTTGAACAAAATCCTCCCGTTTGTTTATATCTAACGCGGAGGGTGCGGGCCAAACGAACACGGCCCGACGACCCTCCGCCATTCTTCGTTTTGTGCGGATTTGACGTGCGGTGACGGAACGTGCCGCAACGGATGTTTGACGATTCCGCAGTGAAGAACGAGTCCCGGGAGGAGCAATGGCGCAGACGGGAAGAGAATCGGACCACCGGAACGATTCCGGTGGCCCGCGGAACTCGCCGGCGGCGCGGGCCGCCGGCACGCCGCCGCGACCCAGCGCGGCGGCGGCGGCACCGGCGGACCCGCGGCCGCGCGGGTCCGGTGCCCTCGGACGCGGCTGAAGCCGCGTCCCGACTCAGCGCGGCCCCACGCGGGGGGGGGGGGGGGGGGGGGGGACACGACACCACCAGGTCGCGGGGGCAGCGCCCCGCGGCGCCAGGCCGTTCGGCCGCTCGGCCGAACCGGACCAGGCCGGTCCGACCGGCCGGGCCGCGCCCTGGCCGGACCGGACCGGGTCGGACCGGGTCGGGTCGACCTGGTTCGGGTCGACCCGGTTCGGCCGACTCCCGGGGGGGGGGGGGGGGGGTCGGCCCGGGTCGGCCCGGGCCCGGACCCCCGTCTTCGGACGGTTTTCGTTCAAACGCCCGTAACTTGAGCTACGGGCCTCCGAACGACGCGCCGTCAGCGGCAACGCGATCCTTGGATCGAGACGGTCGTTTCGGTTTGCTATACTCAAGGTGCACCTTCCTATTCGGGAGCCTACGTAGTTAAAACTCCATAGTTAAGCGTGCTTGGCCTAGAGTAGTGATCAGGATGGGTGACCTCCTGGGAAGTTTCCTAGGGTGGGTGTGAGACGGAAAGGTCAATAACTAATAGACCGGGCGTCCGATTGACGCGCTGTCTGTTTCGTTGAATTCCTCTAAGTGAGACGGATCTTTTGGCATACTCCGTCCGAGGTTTGGACGCAGGTGGAGTACGGTCGGGTCGGTTTTGCCTTAAAAACCAACAGGGCCCCTGGGACGAAAAAGCCAATAACTCTAAGACCGGGCGTCCGATTGACGCGCCGTCTGCGACGTTGAGTTCCTGTTGTCGATACGGAACTTTTGGATACATCAACTTCAAACTTTGTGTCAGTTGATGTATCAGCCTCTCGGCTCGTGGAGCGGACCCTCCCGAACGAGCTTGTTGTGTGCGGGAACCCTAGTGCTGGCTGCGACTGCTTCCTCAACAGCGACGACTGTGCAGAGATCCACCGTGGACTCCGGCGACGACCATGCAGAGATCCTCAGTGGACTGCGGCGACGACTGTGCAGAGATCCTCAGTGGACTGCGACGACTACTACACTCAGCAATCCTCCATGGATCAGTGCTACAGGTCCTGTGTGGGCCCGGTCCTGTGTGGGCCCGATCCTGTGTGGGTCCGATCCTGTGTGGGTCCGCGCTCAGCGGTTCTGTATGAGCCAGCACCTACAGGTCCTGTGTGGGCCCGATCCTGTGTGGGTCATTGCGGGGGTTAGTTACCTATCGATCCTTCATGGGTCCGACGACTTAGATGGATCAGTGATCATCTTTATCGTCATCCGAAGAAGTATACCCGTGTGAGCTGAATCTTGCGTTACTCTCCTTTATGGATTGTGTTGATCTATCCTGTGTGGAATTACTGTTTACTCTCCTTTGTGGATTGTGTTGAGCTATCCTGTGTGGATTTACTGTTTACTCTCCTTTGTGGATTGTGTTGAGCTATCCTGTGTGGATTTACTGTTTACTCTCCTTTGTGGATTGTGTTGAGCTATCCTGTGTGGGAGTACGTTTTGCTTTCCTGTGTGGACTGGGTTGTGCTTGGGCTCGGACGTTGGAGCCGAACGAGAATTTATGACTTAGATATATGTATGGGCATATACCTAAGCCGTGTCAGATTTTACTTCATGATTGTATCCTTCCTTTTTGGATTATCCTTTGTGGATTTCGGGAGACCTTCGGGGGTCTCGGGGTCCCTACTGAGTAGCTTATACTCACCCCTGCACGGGCTTTGCCCGCACTACGTTGTGTTGGTTGCTGACGACGGACAACGCTGATCGTGGTGGAGGCGTGTGGAGCAGGACGGTACCTGGAGGTGGACCACTGGGAGGGACGTACTCGGAGCGGTCAGGTGGACCCGAGGAGCAGTGGAGGCTATCTGTACCCACCCTTTAGGTGGGATTTCCAGAGGACGGCTCGACGCTACAGTTTTCCCTTTCAGTTGTTGTTTTTCCTTTCAGTTGTACTTTACTGTTGGGCTTGTATTTCCGGCCCCTTTTACTTTTAGCACAACTTGTACAGTTTTTAATTAGTGTTTACGTTTCCACTTGCTTACTCTGTGGTGCTTGTTTACTTTTCAAAGGCAATGCCTTCCCCTTTGTTGGGATTTACGCCTTGGTGCTAGTCGCTAGCCCCTGGCCTATGGAAGGCGGGCTTGGGGTAGTCACAGCACGGGCCCCGAGGGCGGGTCGTGACAGATCCCCTCTTCTTTCCCCCTTGGTCTCCTTTTATAGAGTGGGGAAAGGAATGTATCTGTGGCCATGCAACACCTTTTGTAGAGGCCCATAACCCAATACCCAGTTCACAGATGACTTTGTCAATCCACGATTCGTGGTGGGTAGTGATTGCTCCCCTCCTCCTCGAGGCGAACTCAGGGAGTGCTCCACGATTGCGGAGGGTTCTGCCTCCATTCTGTGAATGACAATGGGTGCGGCTTAAACTGGTCGACGCAGTCCGCGGTTGGGGCAGTTCGTGATGGTGAACCGAACTGGCGCCCATCCTGCCTCGTGACCGCAAATCCTCTCCGCCTCCATTTCGCGAATGACAATGGTTTTCAAAGGGGTGCCTCGTGGTGCCTGGCCACGTTGTGCTTCTATGGACCGGTTCCTGGACCGGTCCCTTTTGTGGCTCTTCTTTGATTATTTGCCCCCAATTCTTTTGGGGGATTTGGGTAAAATTTCCTTTGCAGATTTTTCAGGACCCTACACATGCCCCCCATCGGAATGGGGTCCGATCGGAATGAAGAGGAGTCCATTCTGATGTGAAGAGGTCCTGAAACTGAGATGATTTGTGGTATAAAGGTGGACCCGGTAGGGGACCACGCCTATAAATACGGGGATCCCTCACTTGCCCTTTACCGAATTCTTCGCGAAACCAGAGCTCCTTCACCTCCGCGTGTTTTCTCCTTCGTGAAGTGCCTCATCCGCGAACCGGCAGCAATTTCCGAGAACCATTTCTTCTTCGCGGTCGCCTTAACCCACGAACCTACTTCCCAACTGGAAACCATTACTCTTAATTAATTAAAAAGTATGTGATGACGGGTTGCAGAGGAACTTGCTTCACGGTTTCGATGCTCCACGGACTAAACATCTCTTGAACTTTAAAAAGTATATGAATCTTTCAAATGAAACTGGGATTGAATTTCCAAGGAGTGACTTGGTTCACAGTTTCCTGGACAACGCTCCACGGGCCAAGGATTCGTGAACTGATTTCGCGAAGGGATGCTTAGTGGAATGATGTCATCATGCACCATCCTACAAGGCCTCCTTGCGGATTTGGTTGTGAAGGCTCCTTGTCTATTCATTTTGGTAATTCTTGTCCAGATTTTATTCCAGACTAATTTCTCTTATTGTGCAGGGGGAAAATATGGTTCCCCCTCATTCTGCGCTGAGACCTTCTGCAGAGCCCCTCTCAACCGCCTCAGAGAGACGTTTGTCTATGAATCACAGAGTGGAGAGCGTCATAGGGGACCCTAGCTGGTCTATCATTCCTGATGATGGTGCATTGAAGAACCTGCTCTCTACGGAGCTTCTGAGTTATCCATTATCTAATCGGCTCCCGCTCTATAGCTTTGTTCTTCAGGATGACATCCCTATCCCCCTACTTTCGTAGGTCTCCCTTCTCCTTTCCTAAAAGCACCATCAAAATGCATTCAGGCAAACATTACCCAATCCGGGGGGATAATCTCTAATTTTGGTCTGAAAGACACATCTATTCTGAGGGCCTCTATCTGGACCCAAAGCGAACAGTGCACTCAACACTTTTCTCAGAGAGTTGTCCTTAAGGACTACCCTTCTATTATTAATCTTGCTCAAAGGGATCCTGATGCGGGGTGGGTTCCCAGGTGGGATCTTCGGTCCGACGGGCTCTTCTCTAATGATTGGGCTTGGGCTTTCTGGGTCCATCACCACTTTCGGGAGTCTCCCAATTCCTTGGAAGTCGTCAACCTATACTCCATAGTGTGGGCTTCCCAATTTTCTCTCTACCTGCCATCTTTGATCCTTCCCGACCTGTTCATCTGCTAGTGTTCAAGCACTAATACTTTCCACCTTGCCCACGGTGAAGTCGACATTAGTCTGTGGGACATCTACCAGATAAGAGGACTTCCAATTTCTGGCAAGATGTATGACAAATTGTTTCCCACTCCCGATGCATGTGACGACATTGAACAAGTGCCTTTGTTGGCGAAAGAGCTGCTGACCACGGCGGAGCAGTCACTGGGTCAGGCCTTGCATGCCCGCTCTCTTATTCCTTACGGCACTTGGATATAGTTATTTTTGAACACCACCGGTCCTACGCCGGAGATTAAGTGTCCCAGGACTCATCCTTCCCAGTAGTCACGAACCCTTCAAGGTTCTTATTGGGATGTTCTGGAAGCAGGCGACTACCTTTCATGGGGTTACAAGGCGCACCCTGGTGTGTTGCCTATGCTTCATTTGGCCGGTCTGTTTACTATGTTTTTGAATAGATGGCTATTTACTTCCTGGGATGTTAATCCCAGTGTCTAGGCCTGCACTTTGATGATTCCGGGAGAGTTAGAAGAGGGTCGTTTGGTGAATTTAGCCGTGCCCACTTTGGCCCATATCTACGAGCTACTGGGCCACATGTAGGTGGGTGGGTCACCCTACCATCTAAGCATGCCATTTCAATTTTTGTATGGCTGGGTGGCAGATCATTGTCGCTGTTATGAGTATCGTCACAACGCGGCCATCCCGCTTCCTACCTTTCGGCATACCCTACAGATTATAGCCGGAGTTCGCTTGAAATCTCTCAACTCTAGTGAAGTCCTAGAGCTCCTGAGTGACTTCTCCCAGTTCATATTTACTCCCTACCCTACCCCATATGGCGTCTTAGTAGACAACCGCTGGGGAAGCTTGGAGGAGCGCTCTTACATGGTCTCCCTATGGGATGGGTTTCTGTCCGCACGGATTGACAATGTCTCTTTGTGCGAGTTTTACGTCCCGTATCACCTTTCTCGCTAGTTTGGGTGCATGCAAGTCCAAGATTCCCTTCCCCCTCCTCAGGTCCAAGTACTGCATCCAGCCACACATCGTCAGTGGTGGTTGATGCTGACACAAGAGGGATATGATGCAAGCATTCCCCTGCCTGATACGGCTGCTGCTGCCAGCCTTTCCCTAGAATATGAAAAGTCATGGGTAAAATACTATCCAGACATGATCCTAGGGAATGCTGTTCGGCAGACTCCCAAATCCGGATGTATGGGGGCTACTGTGTCCACTACACCTTCCTCATCAGTTTTAAGGGAGGACCGACTAATGGCTCGCCGATCAAAGCGATTCATAGAACTTTCCTCTCCCGACCCTACAGTGGCCGCAGTTTGGGCAAGTTCATCCTTCTTGTGCATGGATGAGGATGACCTTGTGGTGTTAGGTCCCTGCGAGACCATCTCGGAGGTTTTTCCAGTCGATATAGGTCTTAGAAACTTGGTCCCCAAGCCTGAACTGGGGTTAGGAGCTCCAGAATTTCCAGCTTCGGAGCTAACTTCTAGTGAGCACACGTCTGCGCGGGCTGCCATGCCAGACATTATTCTCATGTCGTCCAGCAAGGATACCAAGGATCCTCATATCATGGCGGACCATAGGTCAGTGCGCAGGTGGTCCTGGCCCTAAATCTGCGAGATCATCACTGAAACCCCCTTAGCCGAAATGGAAACAAAAACCGAAGCTCTTCGTTAGCTGTTCCTGGGTTTGGGGTCGGGTGGCTTTGACTATTGGCACTTCCATTCTCTTGCTTGCCAAGTTGTCATGGCCTGCGTGGTAGCTGTCACTAGTGAATGTACACTCGATCACTTCGAGACCACTCATTGCGGGGCCCGGACCTTGGAGGAAACCACAACAAATCACCATCAACTGATAGCACATGAGGCGATCTCCTGAGATTAGGCGGCCATCCTATCCTCCAAGTTGCATGCATGCGAGGAACGAGACATGATGCTGAGGGATCAATTATCAGCTATGACTGGCTGTCTTTAAGTCGCCAGAAAAGGGATCAACGATCTCCAAACCGCAGTGGAGCGTATCCGTTTGGTGGCTGAGGCTGAGACCAGGGAGAAGGCAGTGTTGGAACAATCCTGTGATGGCCTTCGCCGCGCAGTCACTGATCTGGTGGGGAGAGCAAGTCAGGCTCCTTTATAACTATCAGAGCTACTTTTTTATCCCCTGTTTCACTTACCCCTCTGCCCCCCTTTCTTTTTGTATAAAGGAGAGACCCCAGCTTGTGGACGTCCTCCTTTTTTTTCTTTTGAGTTAAATACAGTCTCCATTAATCACTTGTTGCTGTGGAATTTGATTGTTACTTAGAACAATTGTTGTGAAAATAACAATTCACTAAATCAGAACTAATCATAACTCAGGAAAACAAGCTCTAATTTTTGCGTGGACCATGGGATCCAGCGAGCGTAGTCTGAATTTTTCTAGGGTTTTATAGGAAAACCCTACAAAATTTTCTTTTCTTTTTCTTCTTTTAATGCCTTGATTTTTCATGGGCCCATTAATGTGGACCCAACGGGTATAACCCGACTTTTTCTTAGGTCGCCCTTTTCGGGTTTTCGGCCTAACATGCTTTGTGCCTCTTTCTTTTGTGAGCGGTTTAAAGTCCCGCCGACAAGACTATCATTACTGATGTTTTAGGTCGAATATCATTGACCAAATAAGGTGGGGTGAGGGCCCCAATAGGGTTCAACTGATTAAAAGATGTCTTATTATCCTTCAGGAGCACATGGGGGAAACATGTTTGAATTTGAGTGGCATGCAGGGCATGCCTCAGGGAATGACTCAGGGCTTGGGAGTCGTGTCGGCGTATAGAGGTAAGAAGAGCATTTCCTAAGGAAAACTTTCCTTTGGTAGATGGGCTAGGGGAAATCAATATGCAGAGCTACTGAGGGCATGGTATTCATAGTCATACAAAGGTGTCCTTAAGTCAAAGACTTATCCATTTCTGATGGCCAGGGGACTTCATGGAGGTCCGGCTTATGGAAACCATGATGGGTGGCATGGAAAGAAATGAAAACCACCAGGGGCGGCTCAGAAGGAGAGTGTGACATCTGAAAGGGTTTTGGGAACATCCGTACTAATCAGGAGCGTGGTCCAGAGACCCCCCCCTATGCTTTTAGTTAGCATAATGGATGGTTGAGGCTTGATGCAGTTTAAAGTCATGCAGTTGGGACATTATCTGAAATGGAACGACTTCTTGTGGTTCTCGGTAATCTCGTCAAAGAAATTTCGCCACATTCAGGTAGGACTGTGAAAGAGGTTGGTAATCTGTAGCTCAGAGGGTTTCCGAATCCCAGGATAGAAATGGGGGCTCAGAGGCCAAGAGGTGTATAGAGAGAAGCATTTCCCAAGGAAAACTTTCCTTTGGTAGACGGGCCATGGGCCATTAATATATAGAACCACTGAGTGCATGGTATGCATAGTCATACAAAGGTGTCCTAAATCAAAGACTATCCACTTCCGATAGCCGAGCAACTTCAGAGAAGTTGAGATTTGGAACCACCAGGGGTGGCTTATGAGAGTTCGGATTTTTTCTGAGTACAGAGTATGGTTTATGATGAGAGGGTGACTGAATATGGGGGAAATATCTAGACTAAACTTCCTAAGAACAGGTGAAGTAATTCTTTCTCATGCTGGTGTGAGGCGGTGGTTTGTGAAGGTCTGACTCGTGCACTGCAAGACAGAGAAAAGCCTCTGTTTCTTACTGAACCCGTGATGGGTTTGACCGTGCAGCATAACGTCATGCGGTAAGGATGAAGATATATTTAAGGGTTATCGTGCAGTTTAATGTCATGCGGTGAGGACGGGGAGAATTATTAAAGGTTGTCATGCAGTTTAACATCATGCGGCGAGGGCGAGGGGCATTTTTTAAGGTCGCTATGCAGTTTAACGTCATGCAGTAAGGATGAGGGAATTTTTTTTTGAAATTTGCTCTGCAGTTTAACATCATGTAGCAAGGATGACTTCCATGCAATTTGGAATCATGCAGTAAAGATGAATATATCTTTAAGTGTTTCCGTGCTGTTTAACGTCATGCAGTGAGGACGAGGGGCATTATTGTGAAGGCATCTCTTCATCAGAATATAACTGGGCTTCAATACCTCAAAATTCCACAGATTTGGAAGGGGGGTTGATGGTGTAAATCATGGTTCAGGGGCTTCTTGGATCAGGAAAGGTGATATGGGGGCTCTGAGGCCGGTAAGCGTACGAAGCTAGGAAGAGCATCGCTTGTGGAAATATTGCCTTTGATGGATGAGCCAGGGGCTATCACTATGCAGAGCTGCTGAGGGCATGGTATGCATAGTCGTACATAGGTGTCCATGGGTCAATAACATTCCACATCCGATGGTCATCCGTGGTTATGAAGATCCACGATTGTCCGGGCCACGAAGTTTGTCATTTGGCAGGGGAATGTCTGGACATGTCGGGGATATTCGTCCCTTGTTTCTTGTTGAGTCTCAAAGAGCCCCCCGACGCTGATCGTTTCTCCTATTTTTTGTGTGTGGGGGTGTTCCTTCATTCCATTCAGTTTAATGTCATGTGGTATGGACAAGGTACTCCTAGTTTATTGGTCATAGATCTCGGACTATTGGGTGACTATTGCTCCAGTCATTCGAAGGATAATTTGGTCAGGATATTCTAGTATACTTGGAACAAGGAAGGGGGTGAAGGTAGTAAACTGCAACTTTGAGCTTTCTCAGATCAGGAGGTATGGTGTGGGGGCACTGTGACCGGTAGGCATACCGAGCTAGGAGAAGTACCGCCCAAAGAAATCTTGCCTTTGATGGATGAGCCAGGGGCTATCATTATACAGAGCCGCTGAGGTCAAGGTATTCATAGTCATACAAAGGTGTCCCTGGGTTGATAACTTTCCACTTCCAATGGCCATGAATGATTATGAAAATCCACGATTTCTCACAGTGATGAGTTTGGCATGTGGGGATAATGGTGTCCAGGTATACAAGAAACATCTTCACCACAATTGTCCATTGAGTCAACGTAGCCTAGTCCTGGCTTGATGTTTGTTGATGCAGGTTGCTATGTGAACCACTGGAGGACACAGATGCTAGACAGATAGGGAAACCCTAGAAACACCTGAATGTGAAAAGGGGAATAAACATTTAAACCACTTCGCCATAAACTTCTGGATCAAGAGATATGGTATGGGGGCTCTTAGGCCGGTAAGCGTACGGAGCTAGGAAGAGTGTCGACTGTGGAAATCTTGCCTTTGGTAGACGGGCCAGGGGCTATCAATATGCAGAGCCGCTGAGGGCATGGTATGCATAGTCATACAAAGGTGTCCACGGGTCGATGACTTTCCACTTCCGATGGCCATGAGTTGTTATGAAGATCCATAATTGTCTAGGTCGTGGAGTCTAATGTATGGAAAGGATGTATCCAAATGTGCAAGGAGTATCTACATCTCGTATCGCCATGTGTCCTGGGTGGTTCGCGATGATGTCTGTGCTGTTTAACTTCATGCGATGAGGACACACTACATACAGTTTAACGTCATGCAGTAAGGATGAAGGTGACCCGACGTGAAAGAAAAAGTGGGTGTGTGCAGTTTAATGTCGTGTGGTGGGGACAACTTTCGTACAATTTAACGTCATGCAGTAAGGACAAAGATATACACCCCATGCATGTCTAGTCTGTACACATGAGAAGGGGGCATTTTTAACATCATTGTCCGTGCAGTTTAACGTCGTGCGGTAAGGACGAGAAGTACACCCCGTGTCGGTCTAGTTCGCACACAGGGGGAAACAACATCCTTTTTGTTGTTGTAGTTTTTTGAAGTTGCTGGTCCAGGATAGGGAATCCCGACGTCTCTACGTATCCTGCGAGGGCCGGAATCAAGCCATATGTAGTTCTCTATAAAGATGATACCCCCATGCAGGTCTGGTATGTATACGGGGGAAAGGGGACATTTTTTTCTAAGTGGCTAGGCTAGGACAGGGAATCCCGGCATCACTACGTATCCTATGAGGGCAGGAATCAACCCATACGTAGTTCTCTGTAAAGATGATACACCCTGTGAAAGTCTGGTCCATACACGAGTGAAAGGGAATTTTTTTTGAACTGGCTGGGCTAGGATAGGGAATCCCGGCGTCGCTACATATCCCGTGAGGGCAGGAATCAAGCCGTACGTAGTTCTCTGTAAAGATGATACACCCCGTGTAGGTCTGGTCCGTACATGGGGGAAAGGGAATTTTTTTGAAGTGGCTGGGCCAGGATAAAGAATCCTAGTGTCTCTACGTATCCCATGAGGGCAGGAATCAATCCATATGTAGTTCTCTGTAAAGATGATACACCCCGTATAGGTCTGGTCTGTACACAGGGGAAAGGGCATTTTTTGAAGTGGCTTGGCCAGGATAGGGAATCCCGACATCGCTACATATCCTACAAGGGAAAAAATCAAGACATACGTAGTTCTGTGAAATCCGTGCAGTTCAACATCATGAGGTGAGGACATGGTCCGTACAGTTTAACGTCTTGTGGTTAGGATAAGGGGGAATTATTATATTCTGTGCATTTTAACATCATGCGGTGAGGACGAGGTGCTTGGAAGTTTAATGTCATGTAGCTCGAACGAATGTGGTGAATCATTAGATTCCATTCAAGTTAACGTCATGTGGTTAGGACAAGGTTCTTGGAAGTTTAACGTCATATAGCTCAGATGAATGCAGTGAATTATTAGATTCCGTGTAGTTTAACGTCATGTGGTGAGGAAGAGGTTCTTTGCAGTTTAACATCATACAGCTCGGACGAAGAGTTATCTGTATTTATGCGAAATACTTCTTCAGTAATCTCACATTGGTAGGAGCCGTGGTGGATTGCTCGTCCATAGAGATCAGGGCATACACAACGTTAGAGTAGACCTTGTGTACAACATATGGTCCCTCCCACTTGGGATCCAACTATGGAGGCCTTTTTCTAGGTATCATTGGGGTTCGGAGGATGAGCACTAATTCTCCTTCCAAGAAAGACTGGAGGTGGACCTTTTTGATGAAGGCTCGCGCGATCCGGTTCTAGTATACTTCCAGGTGGTGCAGAGTGTGAAACCGCTTCTCGTCTAGCTGTTCCAATTCACCTAGCCGCTTTTCTGACTACTCATCATTGGATAATCGATCACAGATGGAAATGCGGAGTGAGGGGAGTTGGAGTTCAATGGGCAGGACCGCCTTCGTACCGTACACCAATGAGTACGGGGTAGACCGAGTAGCGGTGTGGATTGGGGTTCGATAAGCCCACAATGCATGGAGGAGTATATCCGGCCATGACTTCCTGTCTTTGTCCTCCATTTTTTGGAGGATGTTGGACAGGGTCTTGTTGAAAGCTTCTATCTGTATGTTGGCCGCTGCATGGTAGCAGGATGAGTGGTTAGACTTGATACCATACTCGTGGTATAGCTTTTCCAACTTAGCAGAGCAGAAATTTGTGCCATTGTCCGTCAGTATGTTATGAGGGACACCAAATCTGGTGATGATATTGGTCTTCACGAAGATGAAAATATTTCTTGCCTCGACTTCCTTGAGTGGTATGGCATCTGCCCATTTGGAAAAGAAGTCGGTCTCCATGAAGATATACTTTAGCTGTTTGGCCGTGGCGGGAGGATATGGTCCCACAACGTCCATCCCCCAGACGGGAAACATCCAGGAGTACTTAGCTTGATGAAGTAACTCCAAGGGATGGTGTATGAAGCTAGCATGAATCTAGAATGAGTGGCATTTCGTGGAAAAATGCTTGCAGTCTCGTGACATTGTGGGCCAGTAGTACCCAAGCCTTCGAACCTGATGGGAGATCTTGGCCCCTGGTTGATGTGCTCCACATTCTTCTGCATGTACTTCAGTTATGACGACAACCATTTCTTCTCCATCAATGTATATGAGGAGAAATCCATCGCGGACTCATTTGTAGAGGACCTATTGCTGACCCGCGCTTCCATATAGGAAAAAATTGGTTGCCTTCTCCGTATTTGCTCTCGTTCAGCCCTGTCGGATGGAAGCTCTCCCCGTTGAAGGTAGTTTGTGATGGGGGTCATCCAGCCGGTGGAAGGAGCATATGGCTCGGGGAAAGGACTGACTTCGTGGATCTCTTCCATATTTTCCTGAACAAATGGCAATACCATTCGACAGCGAGCAATACTGATAACTATTTCATCCCGGTCTGGGTCGGCTAGGGCTGTGGCTGCGTTGGCTAATGCATCATCCTGAGCATTCTAGGATCGGGGAATATAAGTCAATGTTGGTTCCGTGGAGAACTCGTCCATTATCCCTCATACATATTCAAATAGGGGGATCAATTCCTCCTTTTTAATAGCATAGTCACCATTGACTTGCTTGATGACTAGCTCCGAGTCACCATTTACATTAAGGTGTTGTACCTGTGCCTGGAGTGCGAGTTCCAGGACTGTAATGAGGGCTTCATATTCCGCTTCATTGTTCGTACATCCCTCTAATAGGAGGATGGAATATGGAAAAACTTTCTTTTCTGGGGACACATGTTTTATCCCCAGACCCACTTTGTTGAATCTGGGATCCTCCATCCTCTTCCCGGTGGGGCTTTGGGACGCGCCGTCAAAGTACATTTCCCATGCTGGGAACTCCCCTTGAACTGAGAAGATATCTTTATCTGGTAGTTCAGCGTCCAGTGTAGTGGTCCCAATTGAATGGTGGTCTGCCAGAAAGTCTTCTAATTCCTGGCCCTTAATGGCTTTTTGAGGCACAAACTGGATATCGAATTGTTGCTGGATGACCGCCCATCAGGATAGGCGTCCGGTTAGCATCAGATGACTGAGGATGTACTTGAGCAGGTTACTCCGTGAGATCAAATGGACCTCATGATGCTACAGATAATGTCGCAAATTTTGAACCACGAAGACCAAGGCCAGACAGCTCTTCTCGATATTTGAGTATCGAGTCTCTACATCAATCATGGTTTGACTGAGGTAATAAAAACTTCTTTTGCTTCCGGGGTCGTTCTTCTGTGCGAGGAAGGCTCCCAATGACCATTCTAGGGCCGTCACATATAGAATTAGAGGCCTTCCTTCGACCGGGGGCATGAGCACCGGTGGGCTTAATAGGTACTTTTTCAAGTTTTCAAATGCCTTTTAGCAGTCTTCCATCCATTGGTACATGACCCCCTTTTTCATCAACCTGGTGAAGGTCAAACATTTGCCTGCCATGTTGGCTATGAACTGCCTAATATAGTCCAAGTGTCCTTGGAATCCCCTCAGCTCAGTGAGATTTTGAGGGGTGGCAGGCTTAGGATATCCTTCATCTTCTTAGGGTCGACTTCGATGCCGTGATGACATACGATGAAGCCAAGGAACTTCCCTAAGGTAACCCCAAAGGCGCATTTTAAGGGGTTCATCTTCAAGCTATGATATCAGAGCTTGTTGAAGACAGTCTCAAGGTCCGATAGGTGATCCGAGCGCTGTCTGGACTTGAGCACTAGGTCATCCACATAACATTCAACGAATTTCCCTAGGAATGGATTAAAGATCTGATGCATGGCATGCTGATAAGTGGTGCCGGCATTCTTGAGACCAAATGGCATGACCCTGTAAGAGAATACCCCTTGAGGGGCCCTCAAGGCAGTGGATTCTTTGTCTTCTCGGGCTATCCTAATTTGATTATACCCGTAATAGCCATCCATGAAGGATAGAGCCTCATACCCGACCGTCTCATCAATTAACAACTCAGTGATTAGAACCGCGATTTCGTCTTTCAGACAATACCAATTTAGGTCTATGAAGTCAATGAAGACGCAGATATGCCCATTCTTTTTCTTGACAGGGACGATGTTGGCCAACCAAATGGGGTACTGGACCTCCCTGATGAATCCTGGTTTAATGAGGTTATCGACTTCAGCCTCTATCTTGGAGAAATGTGAGGGGTGTGTCCTTCTAGCAGCCTGTTTGTAGCCCCGGTGGCCTTCTGGAAGACCCAGTTGAGGCGTCGCTAACTCGGGATTGAGTCCTGGCATTTTCGTGTAATTCCATGCCAAGACATACTGATGTTGCCTTATAAAGGAGGTATATACCTCGTGTTCCTCGGGAGACATGGACGCGCTAATGAGAGTGGGCCTCAGGTCTTCTTTGGTACCCAGGTTTATTTCCCTGAGCTTGTCCATAGTGGTGGAGATACCCTCCTCGAATGCGGGAGGTGCATCTCTAAGATCTTCCCCCCTTCTTCTCCCAAGTCCTCATCTCCTTGATCTGACGAGGAGAGAGTTTTCGGTCTGAGCCTTCGAGGGTCTGCGGGAGAGGCATCGTGGGCATCCTTGCTTGAGTATCTGCCCCCAAATCGTGGGTTGGTATATGTTCCCGTGTTGTCGTGCTCAGCCATCGTGGCTGAAGTCATGAGGACACACGAATGCGTGTCCGGACATGAACTCCCACTTTCAACATAGTTGATGGTCAGGACATAATCTCTACCAAGATGCCCGAGGGGGTCATCGTGGACCATTTCTAGACCATTTGGAGTGGGGATCCAGTCGATGCCGTTGATCAAAGGATTCTTCTTATTTTTCTCATAGACCCCGGCGTCGATATAATGTGACTCGGAGAGCTCGAAAGGGGCCTTGTCTGCGTGCAACGTCCTGCTTTGTCCGTTGATGTAGTACTTAATACACTGGTGGTAGGATGAGGGAATGACCATGTGCTTATGAAGCCATGGCCTTCCCAGTAGGGTATTGAATGTTGTGCTCTGTCAGACCGCCAATAATTCCGTGTAGGCTACCAGGTCACAAAATGGGTCTTTAGCATAGTCTGTCCCGTTGTTTTCTGCTCACTCTTGTCATAACCTAACAAAGATGTGGCTGAGGGAATTAGATCGTCCTCACCGTAGCCCAACTTACGGAGTGTCCATAGGGGAATGAGGTTAACTCCAGAGCCATTGTCTATAAAGACTTTTGGGATCTCAACACCATTCAGTGTGTCAGACACATATAGTAGTCTGATGTGTCCCTGTATGATGTCATCTTTGACCTGATCGGTGAAGGAATTCACCGCATTGCATTCAGCTGGGCCAGTCTCCGTTCGGAAAATCTCGATGGTAGGTACCTCAGCCTAGAATTCCCGGGGGTTGATCAAAGCTTCGATAAGAACCTCTCTAAGGTCAGCTAACAAACTCAAGGCATCTAGGATTGACAACATGGCTGGTACTGACGCCGGCTGCTTAAGGATGTCGTATTTTTGCTCCAGCGGTCAATGCTTCTCCGTTGGCGGGAGAGTCTTAGCGGGTTCTTTGGGAGCTGAAGCATTTGACGAGGAGGGACCGGCCGTGGGGACGAATGTCAATGGTGATCTCACATTTTGAGGAATTGGCATGGCTGGTCTGTTTGTACACACTAGGCGACCAGACAATTGCTCCTCCCCTGGTGGGTATCACAGAACAACAGGACTAGAGTGGCTGCTTGTGGGGGTGGAGGGGAATTCCCTCTCCTGTTGAGTCCACTGAAGGGCTCTCCCAGGGGTTTCCGCAATATTGACGGTCTGGGCCAGGGTCCAACCGTAGGGTTGGTTTCGGCCGCGGCTGCGCCTCCCCTGGTATCCCCTGCCTATGCTATTCCTCCTCCTGGCTCCTCGTGGAGGAAACTTGGGTTCATAATCATACCCTTCATCAGGGAATGATTCCATGAGATGGATGACGTTGATAGAACCAAATATTGGCTCTTCATCCACTGACAGGTCAACCTGGTCGGTTGTCTCTGATGGTTCCGTTTGGTGGGTCGGTGCCCGTTATTCCAGATTCAAGGGAATGAAATCCACCAGGGTTGGGACTAACTTTAGCCCCTTCACGAATTGCTCTTCTTGTGATTGCTTCCTCCTTTGGCTCTGTCTAGATGACCGGCTTGTGGAGGGTTGTGAGGCCGATGTGGTCGTCTTTGCAGCTCAAGGGGCTGCTGGTGGAAACACCGACTGCTGTAGTTGAGCTCGGAGTATGCCCTGGGCTCGGTTGATAGTCTTCTGAGTTATCCAGTTAGCTAATTTCTGCCCCTGTTTTCTAGTGACATTCTGCCACCCCTCCTCTTTGTCGGAGTTGGTGGTAGAGATACATGTCACATGTGCTGGGGGTGATCCCAGCTCGACTTTTCTGTAATCTACCATCCTCTGCAGGAGGTCTTTGAAGACAAAGCATTCTCGGATACTATTCCCCAATATCTGATGATAGGGGAAGTAATATGGCTTGTCATCGCGGATGACTTCTTCAGGTCTCCTCGGCTCCAGGAGGCAGAGCAAGTTGCAGTTCATGGAAGTGATGGAGTAGCCACAGACTTGATCATCTCGGAACGAGTATACTTTTTGTCTTCATTCCTCAAACTGGTTCCGCTTCGGTCCTCTCTGATCGTCCCATTTAGGCAGGGGCGGCCGATGATATGCAGGGGGCCCCAGACGATTTGGTGGAGACCTGAGCGGCGGAGCGGGCATAGGGGCCAGCTTGAGTGTGACAGCGGACGCTTCAGCTCTTGGAGCTCTCTTCACTAAAGCCTGCGAGGCTATTCGAGACATTGAGTTTGTCCGCTGTAGGGAGTCCTCTATTCTCTGGGCAATAGCCGAGAGATGGAGGAAGCCAGTGGTGCACTCCACCGATTTGAGCGGTGTTCGAAACTCATCTCTAAGATTATCGATGCATATGGATAGCATCTCATCTTGAGGCATTGTCCTATTCAGAGAATAGGTCAGACCTTTCCATCTGGCGATGAAATCTGATACCCTCTCGTTCTCCCTCTGCTTGCAATTCATGAGATCGCTGACCGTTGTTTTAGGCAGCATTGAGCTGAAGTGGAATAGGAACTGCTGCTAGAGGTCCTCCCAGCTCTTTATCGACTGGGCCGGTAGACTCTTATACAAGATGAAGGAGGATCCTTGCAAGGTCCATACGAAGAATCTGAGTTTCACTGCTTCTTGTTGTTTCAGAGTCCCCATCATAGGGTCGCAATAGGACGTGTAGTGTATCAAATGCTGTTCTGGATCGCCTGATCCATTGAAGATGGGGAATACAGGGCTCCCAAAATTGGGTGGAGGTGGTGTGTTGGTCACCTAATCTGGGTAGGGTTTCCACTCCGGCTGTATCGAAGCACGTCGACCTTCCATCACTTCCAGTCGAGATGTTAATGCCTCGATTTGTATTGGTGAGTCCCTGGTTTACGTCCTGTTAGGCCTGGTCCTGGGCAGGCATAGCCCGAGGCATTGCCTGGGGATCCAGCTTGGCTGACACCAAGGGTGCATATTCTGTTTGGGGTATCCTCAGAGGGTTGGGGCATACTTGCTCTGGTTGTCTCCTAAGTGGAGGGAAATCCTGGTATTCATCAACCACATTTGGGTTGTTGGACAAACCAGGCACCTCATTGGGTAGGAGCCCTGATCGTGCTTTATTTTTCAAAGCAAGCCTTTGCCTTTGAGGTTCACTTGCTGGGAGTGCATGACGTGGATCGTCTTGGTAAGCACTTTCAATAAGGCGGTTCCTCTAGAGCAGCTCGGCGTTAAGCCGCCTTGACTCTTTCATCTATTCTTCCTGTCGAGCGAACCTCTCTTCGAGCGTGAGTGGCTCATTTTTATCGAGAGAAAGGGACAGGTTAAGGGTAACCATTCCTTTATTCTTATCCTTGTTGGAAGCTCATAGGGTAGGCGGAGGGAGGTCAGCTAAAGGGGAGGCCATATTTAAAGTGGCCCTCTGGTTCCGAGTGTGCACACCTGGGGGTTCTTTGTGAGTCACAGTCTGATCGGAACCGTCATCTCCTAATCTGTCTGGATTTTCATTTTCTCCAGTGTCACCCACGAGGTTAGCCTATATGGCGTTGATGAATGCATATTGCGGGGTGGAGGGGATGTCATCTTCCAAAAAGGAAGAGGATCTCCCGCGTCTTCGGCTGGCCTTCCCATTCATGACCTGGGATTTACCTCAGACTTCTTGACGAAGGGTGACGTGGAGAGTTCTTTGATGCGACCATACGGTGCGCCTTCCTCTCGGAGGGGATGATGATTCGAATGATGGGATAGGACAAGAACCTCCTCTTCTGATTGTCCTCCCTAGACGAGAGAATACTGATTCTCGTGGGGGAGCTTATCGTTGAGGGGGTAATAATGCCCCCAGCCCTGAGGGCTGGGGCTGGCTCCATTCTCTGGATGTTGAGTCTCTTCCTGGGTTTATTAGTCCTATGGGGGAATTTGTTGTTAAAAATTCCCCCAGCTCTGCAGGATGGGGTTGACCCTGGATTGCAGTAGTGGTTGTGGCTATCGCGACCTGCCTGATCTCACATGCCCCAATCCGAGGGTGAACCAGATACAATGCCGAATTCACCTGTGGATCAGTTCCTTCTGGGGAGGCAAGCAGAGATCATTGATTGGCCTCTCTTAGGCGAGAGGCCTGCTGTATGCTCTCGGTGGCCTGATTCATTAATTTTTGAATGGCTCGTTCCTTTCGGGTGTGTTGCCTTTCCTGAACAGGGGGTCCACCCGATTGCCGTCTCGATGTGACGACGTTACACGATACCATGCCAAACGGGTTTTTCTGGGCGGGGAGCAGAGTGAAATGAAGAGCTCCTCGTTCCCCCATCCCCTAATATGGACTCCCGTCAGAGCATCACCATTGAGGCGGCACAGTTTATGCGGTGCGCGGAGGCAAGCTGCCTCCATATTCCCTTTGCGCCTCTCGGGGCGTTGTCATCACATCGAGGAAAGGGCCTCCAGGTCGATGTGACATAGGAGGTCCCCAGTCGTTTTGATGTGGTCTAAATACCCGTCATAGGGCAGGAAGCCTGTCTTCAGCCGGCGGAGGGTCGTCCATATATTATGGCAGATGACGTGCATGAATTCTTCCGACAACTCTCTGGGTATGTCGAACTGAGAGGTGGTCGTGGGCCAAAACATGACTGGTATATCATTCCTGGCCAGTTGATTCCTCAGGTGCATCATATCTGCATACTCCCCCGCATGTGATTCTTCTACCTGGTCAGCCCAGCTGAGGCACTCACTGTTAGTGTGATCAGAGGTAGTGGGACTGGTAGGTGCTGAATCATTATATAAGAGATTCCGAGGTGGTTCAGAAGATGAACGCAGCCCCGAACCGTCTCCTGATCGAAGAAGTGCATCGTTAGAGACAATCTGGGAATCTGACATGCTTGATTCCATCCTTCTGAGTGCCTCAGCATACGAGGGCTTTTCGGTGCTTGATTCGGCAGGAGGAGGACCTTCCTGTCGATATAATGTGTCATTGCAGGGAGGACCTTCGCAATGACGACCGTAATGGCGAGGACTACCATTACTGCTTGATGCCTCACTGCATAGAGGAATTTTGCAGAGCACACCCTGGGGAGGGCCTCCAAGGCATGTAGCAGCAAGGGGAGGACCTTCTGGCTATGTCGCGTCGTTACGGGGAGGACCTTCGCAACAACTTCCATCATGGTGAGAATGACCATCATGGCTTGATGTTCAACACGCATCCGGGGGAGGACCTTCAGGACATGCCGCGACAAGGGGAGGACCTTCTTGTTTCTTGGGGCCATTGCGGGGAGGACCTTCGCAATGGAGGCCGTGGTGGCGAGGAATACCATCACAACTGCAACAATGGATAGGAATACCATTATTGCTACCGCAGGGAGAATATCTGTTGGATACATCCTGGGGAGGGCCTCCAGAATGTACCGCAATGAGGGGAGGACCTTCTCATTGCTTGACGTCTCTACAGGGAGGACCTCCATTATTAGGGTGGCGAGGACTACCATCGTGACCTGATGCCTGGCTGCGTGGAGTTCCGTTGCAGCATAACCCCTGGGGAGGACCTTCAGGGTAGGCCACGACAAGGGGAGGACCTTTTTGTCATAATGAGACGTCACTACTGGGAGGGCCTCCATAGTTGCGACTGTGATAGCGAGGACTACCATCATAATCTGTGGTCCCACTGCATGGAGAATGATTGCAGTGCATACCCCAGGGAGGACCTTCAGGGTGGACCGCAGTAAGTGGGGGACCTTCTTTCTGCTCGATCTTCTGGTCCCGTGGAGGGTTTCCATGACTCTCATCAAGAGAGAAGTTCTCGTGACTGATTGTTATATGCCCATGGGGGAGGCCACCACGGGTTCTCTGGGGAGGACCTTCAGAGCTGCTGGTAGCGACATTGTAGGTAGGACCTTCGAAACAACTACTACCACTCCCATAATATGGTAATTGGTGGGAAGATTTTTGTGCCTTTGTGGCGTGCTTAGTGGCATTGGGAACCCCAGCTTCCAGTAGAGCGGAGTCACGAACCCGCTCTTTATTTTCTGGCTGCCTTGGGTGCGTTCGGGGCGCTCTTTTGTGGGCAGCGAGGACTGTCTGCTATTGACAACGACCTTCACCTTTGGGTCCCTGTCTAATTGGGTCCCTCGATGTTGTCAGGATACACCGACAGACATCTTGAATTTTAGCAGGGATATATGCCTGCTCTGGAGAATCCATCATGATGGACGGGTGTCCCCCAGTTGGAACGAGTGAAGCTGCTCGATCTGGTTGCCCTTTCATCACGAAATGTAGCCGTCAACCCTCCTGGGTTGAAGTAGGGATGTAGATCTACTCAAAGGTGGCTATATCGTCTCTTAGATGAGTCGCCTCAATTGGGGAGATGGTCTCACAGGCCTGAGTCCTTGGTGTTTCCGCCGATGCAATCACATGCTGGCAAGTCTGCAAGATATGATCTGGGATCGATACCTGATCCTCCATCATTTACAGGATATGTAGAGAGAAATATTTGGCTGGAACTGGTATGAAGAACCATTCCGGTATCGGAGCAGGAATATCTTACTCCGGTCCTCCAGTGGTCAGTTGGTACTGACAATTCTCCTGTATCGGGGTAGGTGAACAAATCTGCTCCTGTACCGGGATACGCCGGTTTCCTTCTCTGTTTGCCGCCACATCGGGGTGGAAGACTTTAAATGAATCCACAGGGAGCTGGCCCTGCATATAATAATTTCCCACCGTATTGAGTCAGTGGCCTTTGTTGGCAGGGATATGTGGCCGCCTATGATTTGCCGCCACATGTGGGTGGCGGACTTTGTTGATCGCCACCATATCAGGATAGCGGGCATCTGAAGCAACTGCTAGGAGCTGATCCTACAGGTGTCAGGTCTCCACCATGTCGATATGGTGGGCTTCACAACCCTAGGTAGGGAGAGGTGTCTGCCGAGTAAGTGTTGTCCTACGTGAGTGACAGGCTGGATAGAGCTCAGCGGGGATGAGCGCTGGCTGGTATGATGCCGCCATGTTTGGATGGCGGGCTTGGGAGGAGCGAACAGGTGTAGGTGCCTGTTCGTGGTAAGTCTCCGTGGATGAGCATAGGAGCTCCTCCTCAGGGACCATGGTGATGACCGGTCCCTAATTGTACGTCTCCCACCCTCGTCGGGCAGTCCAAGGGGCCGGAGCTCAGGGAGCATGGGCCTGAATCCTCGAGGAGACATCCTCCTCGATGCAAGGATGTTGGGTCGCAGCATGACTGCGATGATGCCTTTCGGTAGGGGCCTTGGAGCGGAACCCCCATTCGGTGGGGATGAAGTCCTTAATGTCGACCTCATCTACCTCCCTAAGATAAGGGAGGTACGCATTGTCCCGTTCCGGGGATAGACTCCCGAAACGATTGGAGACAACGACATGGGCTGTCTGGATCTGCCTTTGCGGTTGCTGCTGGGCAGGCGACCGGCGAGTCATGACAGATTGGAGGGCATGCATGGATGCCTCCACCATTGGTAGAGTACCATTCACGTTGTACTCTCAGATCAGCGCATCCGAGACCCATCACTGAAGACGCGGGATCGCTGACGGGGACCTCCGTAGGCGAGGATGTCTCGTCATTGCGTAGTTGGAAGCGCGCACTTGTGAGTTCCTTTGCGATGCCATTGGATCGAAGGGAGTTCTAAAAGTAGTGCCTGCAAAATATTTTAGCAAATACAAGTAGCAAACCCGTCAAAGCAGCATCTCGTAATCCCATGCGTAATTAATGACCTTGCTTGGCCCTCCTTTAGACCATAAGGGGGAACTGGGTGAGATTAAGTTGAATCCATCATGTTTGGTTAAAGATTCACGTCAGGTTCACCATTTTTTGATTAGTTCTGGTTTTCGGCCACGAAACGCCCAATGGATCCATATCCAATGATTGATGGACCTACTTTCCAAAGGCTGGCGTTCGCCGGATGGTCTGACCATAGACTCTTAAGAACTCACATTGGTTGAGGGGATGGGAATTTGGGCTCATCACACCCTTTTTTGGGGGGAAATTATTTCCTATTTCGGGACTCCCTTATAAATTTAAGACGTATTCATATGTTCGTGAATATTTGGTTTATACCAAAACATAGTATCCACGGATTTAGCCTTGGTGGGAAACGGTCAACTAGATGCAGGGGTTCAGAATCATTTATGCCCGAGGTTTACCATCCCTCATTGGATTAATGACCCCGAAGGGCTGGAACTCGCTTGAGGCGGCACTAGGAGTGGCGCAGTGAACTGACATAGAGATGATCAGATTGACTGGCTGTTGGGATTAAACCTCAGGGAGGCTTCCAATGTACCTTGCATAGGAAGCAGGGATCAAATTCCATGTAGTTCGGATAGGTGTCGGGGAACCGACATGAAGAGAGACCAGGGGGTCCAATGGGTGGTGGGCTTGAACCTCATAGAGGCTTCCTATGTACCCTGTCTAGGAGGTAGGGATCAAAGACCACATAGTTCGCATAAACAGTTTAACGTCATGCTGGACGAGGGCATACAGTTTAACTTCATGTAGGACAAGGGTGGAAGTCGATGTGAAGAAACAACCGAGTGGTGTGCTTGAACCTCGTGGAGGCTTCCTACGTACCATGCCTTGACATGGATCAAATTCCCCGTAGTCCGCTCTGGCTTGGGGATTATACTCTGGGGTAGCCCAAAATGATGGGTTGGGGCTTACCCTCTGAGGAGGCCCAGAGGAGGATGTCATGGTCGATGCTTACACTAAGACCACGTGAGTCATGCTCGGTGTGGGAAACAAGAGGCAACATGGACCAAAGGATCACGTCGCGAAATGTGCATCCATGAGAAGCTGAGTGGGGCTTACGCATGAAGGTGGACAAGGGTGATGGATTGGGGATTACACACTGAGGAGGCCCAGAAGGTCGGGGCTTACTCCGAGATAGATGCCCGGGGCGACAAATCCCAGCAGGAGAGGGAAAGGGGGTGCTACTATTCCCGCCTCCTCTCTTATTCCATGGGGAGATACCCGAGGAAGTACCGAGGTGCATGGGGACGACTGCCTTCAGATGGGTATGCCGCCCCATATCTGGGGGGGGGAGAAGTGCCCGACCGTCGAAGCGTGCAGTCCCTCATCCTGGCGAGTAGAGGCAGGAAAGGGGATCTCAGACTCAAACCCCACATTATCGTGGGAATGTGAACCCATGCATGCTTCGAGAATCCACCCAAGGGTTGGGGAAACCCCTTTGGCCCTGTTTTCCGTGGGTATGTGAACTCAAAATGGCACGCTGATGCGCCTGAAAGTTATACCATGCGGATCCGGTGGCTCTGGCGGAGGCCTCGGCTCGGGGCTGATGAATAGGCCGATGAAGGAGTCGTTGAAGACCTGGCTGGATTAGAAGGATTTTACCTGGCTCTGGAAATGAAAACACTGAAGTATTTAGCGAGCCAATGAGAGGTATGTGTGTTGGCACCCTTCGCATGGGGAAGTGCCACGTGGCTGGAGAAGCCGTCCGTGAACCAGGGTGGTCCGCGGACTGATTGGCGTCCTGCGAACCAGGGTGGTTCACATATTCAGATTCAATCCACGAACTAGGGTGGTTCACGGCTTTGGGATCAATCTTCGAATCAGTTTGGTTCACGAAGGATTCCAGGAGGGTAGCAGCAGTGAAGGGCGGCGCCAATCGGAGGCTTGTCAGTCGGAGTTTCGCCCACAGAGGGGGGTGCTTCGCGGTACGATGAATGGGAAAAGAGGCATAAACTCCCTGGTCCGTGGGGAAGTCATCCGCAGAGGGGTGTATGGTTTGCGGTTCTCCTTTTTGTTATATTTAGGTTCATGGTTCACCAAATTATTATGAGTTTTCCAATTCCTTCTTAATTCATATACCTGCTGTGGTTCGCGGGTGGGAATTTCGCTTTTTGGAAAATTCGAAGCCTTTCTTCAACTGATCTCCTTCCTTCGAATCCGATTCTAGTTCTCTGATCCCCTCTTCTTTCTCCCTTGGTATCCTTTTATAGAGTGGGGAAAGGAATATATCTATGGCCATGCAACACCTTTTGCGGAGGCCCATAACCAAATACCCAGTTCACAGCTGACTTGGTCAATCAGCGATTCGCGGTGGGTATTGATCTCTCCCATCCTCTATGATGCGAACTCAGGGAGTGCTACGCAGCTACGGAGTGTTCCGCCTCCATTCAGCGAATGATAGAAGGTGTGGCTTGAACCGATCGACGCGGTCCGCGATTGGGGTGGTTCGTGATGGTGAACCGAACTGGCGCCCATCCTGCCTCACGACTGCGAAGCCTCTCCGCCTCCATTTCGCGAATGACAATGGTTCACAAAAGGGGTTCCTTGCGGTGCCTGGCCATGTTGCGCTTCCATGGACCGATTCGCGGACCGATCCCTTTTGTGGCTCTTCTTTGATTATTTTCCCCCAATTATTTTGGGGGATTTGGGTAAAATTTCCTTTGCGGATTTTTCAGGACCCTACAGCCTCCTAGAGGGTTGCTAGTACTTGTAGGTTGAACCAGAAGGGTTAGGCTGTGAGAACTACCCAGGGGGTTACCTATTGTTCTACTTGTTTATTTGGCTATTACTTGTGTTCTTTATATGCTAAACACTGTGGATTGTAGCTTCTGTGTGCTTTCCTGTTTACTCCTTCATGTACTTTTTCTTTCCATGTATTCACTGACTATTAGGCACAGATCTTTGGGTGGTTTCCTACTGGGACCTTGTCTCACACCCTGTTTGGGCCATGCTTTTGGGACCAAACAGACTATATTGTTGTAGGTATTGATAAGGGAAAGATCCCTTCTACTTCAGGTACTTGACTTGCTATGGAGCTGGAGAGTTTGGGACCAAGATATGGCTTGCGATACTGATGAATTTACCTATTTTCTTTTGAACTTTGTTTAGTATTGTATTCAGCATTGTGACTTGTTTGGATGATTTCCTAGACATATGTATCATGCATCATTTTATATATATGTGTGTGTGCTCCAGTTGTTTACTGTTAGTCTTCCGCTGATTATCATTTACTCTTGTATGGATGGTCATAGTTACTACTGTTGTCTATTTTTTTTCTTCTAATGTGTACTCTATTAATGAGGGAATAGTTTCCCCACTATCACACCAAAGGCCCTCGCTGCTAGTCAGCATCCTATGCCGTTTGGGGAAATGCTCTTGAGGCCATTTGACCAAACGGGTACGAGGTGCCTCTAGGTGGATTCCGGAACCGGGATGTTACAAAGTGGTATCAGAAGGTTTATTTTCTCTTGATTTACTGTTTGGAGCCTTTAGCCAGGGATAGGATGGATTTGGTACTTGGTATTAAGATGTGCTCGGGAGTAGCTAACACGTGTACAGGGAAACGCCAACCTACCTCGCTTATTATATTTTTCTGGTTTTGCTATGTTATAGTTGATCTGATTTCACCTAGAGTGATTCACATGCTTTGCATTGTTATTATTGTTGATATTTTGGTTCTATTTCTATCGCAACCCGATGAGATGAGGGTATTCCATCTCATGCATCATATAGGCACTTGTTAGAAATCACATGCCATGCATTATTGCCATGCCATCTACTATGCATTATAAATTGCATGTTGTTGTGATAGACGTTGTGTGGATTATGCATTCTATTGTGATAGATGCTTTGAACGAATCCCTGCAGTTTGATAGAGAGGTTTTTTGTATTGTACCCTGCTTAAAGGAACGCCAAATTTTGGTTCTTGAGGTGTTATGGGCCCTCATGAATCAGAACATGGTAGATCATTGACTTTTTTCCCTTAAATATGATATTTAAGAGATGCCAAGCTTTGATTCACAGGGAGTATGGGTCCTCTCAGATCGGAATTTGGCACCTTTATGCTTGTTTTTCAGTGTTTTCTGGGATTTAGTGCAGTTTCAGAGCTACTTCCAGGAAAAACCCAGATTACACAGCATGCACTTTATATATACACGTCGTGTAGTTTTTAAACCGTGTCACTAACTGTGTGAGAAGAAACATGGGTTGTGAAAAATCTCCAGGAACACGCCGTGTATGGTAGGTACAGACCGTGTAGTAGTGAGCCATGCACTCGGCCGTGTCACTAACAACACGGGTCAGGGAAGCTCGTGTAATACATGCCGTGTTTTGTATGAACTCATAGTTTAGCCTTGTTCTAGGTACTTGAACGTGTCATGAACAACACGGGAGAGTTTTATGTCCTCCTATACATGATGTGTTTTTTCGGAACACGCCATGTAAGGGTCAGCCGTGTACCTGGCCATGTCACCAATAACACGGGTCAGGAAAAATCTTCAAGTACACGCCGTGTTTGTTCAGAAAACGCCGTGTAGTCTCAGCCGTGTAACTGGCTGTGTAACTAACAACACGGGTCGTTGAAACCTTGTATACTACACACCTTTTCCATAGGGAACATGCCGTGTAGTCTCAGTTGAAGAAGACCGTGTGGGTTAGCCATGAAATGAGACTCAAGAAGGGGAATAGAGTTATGTACACGCAGTGTAGAGTTTATACACGCTGTGTAGTCATGTTTTGTAAAAATTGAGTGTTTCCTTCTCCTGTTTCCATTTTTTACTCCTTTGTTCTCTATCCTTTATATTCCTGATCTAAGCTATGATTTTGATCTTTCAGAGCTATCCCTCCGAGACTTCCTCCGTTTGTTTTTTAGTTGCAAGGTAGTGATCAGACGCTAGATATGGCTGATCAGAGACTTCCTACAGATCCTCCAGTCGTGCCAGCCTTGGCCCTGGCTGTCATACCATTTGCAGGCACTGATGCATAGTTTAGGGAAGGATTTATGAGGATGATGCAAACACTTCAGGGAGCACCTTCTCCTACAACGACTATGGAAGACTTGACGCAGGTCTTCCAACAGCATCATCCTCCTACTTTCTTGGGGGAAGGAGGACCACAGGCTGTAGAGTCATGGCTGGAAGCCATGCTGACTATCTTTTTTGCATCTGGAAATTCCTCCAGAGAGTCAGGTAAAACTCACTACCTATATGCTATGAGACTCCGCCAAGTGGTGGTGGGACGTGATCTCATAGGTGGGTCATCAGCAGGTTATGGCTTGAGAGGAGTTCCAGCGCGTGTTTTACGACTACTTCTACCAGGAGACCCTGAGGGCCGATCGATCCCAAGAGATCATGATTCTAGAGCAGGGCACTCTTTCTATTATGGTGTATTCCTCTCATTTCACTAAGATACATCATTTCACACCCCTCCAGGGTAGAGATGGGATGTTCTTAGCAATGATGTTTTAGGATGGTCTTAGGAGGGAGATCCTCTTGTAGGTGAATATCTTCCACTTGACCTCCATCACTTCCATCGTCAATCAGACACTGATTTCGGAGTGCAATCTGAGAGACTCAGGAGCTGTGAGCCAGGGTGGCTCTACTTCCAGATATAGTATTCCTCCAGTTAATAGCAAGAAGCACTATAGGGAGTCTACGCGTGGTGATCCGAGGAGGCGAGATAAATCTTCAGGTAGCCAGGTAGTATGCTACAAGTGTGGAAGGGAAGGTCACACGAGGCTGCAATGCTAGAGAGACCTAGTGGAGTGCCGATCTTGCCGCAAGATGGGTCACCTTCAAAATTTCTTCCAGTTTTTCTCACCAGTAGCTGGTGACAGGGGTTCTTCCATGACTCGTCGTTCAGGAGCAGCACCACCAGTTTCTCACCAGTCGGGGAACTGGAGTTCTTTCGGCCGTTCGGGACGAGGTGGAGGTTGAAGCCGTAGTAGTCAGTCACCAGTCTTTTAGCGCCAGTAGGTATGATCATCTCAGAGTTGTCAGGCAGGGTCACAGGGCCGTGGAGAAGGCCAAACATTTGCGGTGGAGCAGAACTATCAGGATTAGGATACCAGACCTTCTACAGTTTGAGGTATGATTTTAGTAGCCTCTATTTTGTCTTCAGCTCTTTTTAATACTGGTGCTACGCATAGCTTTGTCTCTATTGCTGTTGTGGAGAGCCTTGGGCTCTGTATCTTTTCTTTTGTCGAACTGTTGACACTAGACACACCTTTAGGGATGAGGACATCTAGTGTATGTCAGTGCAGAGAGTGCCCTCTTGAGGTTGCAGGATATCGTTTCTTCTGGGATCTTTATGTCCTAGAGATGACAGGCTATGCTGTCATTCTCAGGATGGACTGGTTGGTTCCCTTCTAGGTAGTCATCGACTGTTATCGCCGCAAGGTGAGTTTCATTTCACCAGAGGGTGAATCTTTTCTTCATAGAGGTGAATGGGATGTTTAGGCGAGTCGAGAAGGACTCGAGCATCATGGGATAGCAAGGGTTATGACCCAAATTTCTAGTCTTTATCTGGATGATTAGGGGACTTCACAGTTGGACTTCCCTCCATTAGTGTATCATTTCAGAGATGTCATTCTAGAGGATTTTTCAGGTTTTCCTCCATAGCGTGAGGTAGAAATCTCTATTAAGCTCGTTCCAAGAGAGGCACTAGTGCCCATTAATCCCTATAAGATGAGTACACCTGAGTTGTAGGATCTCAAGAAGCAGTTGGAGGAGTTGTAGGAAAAGTGTTTCATCTGACCTAGTACTTCTCCTTGGGGTTCGCCTGTTCTGTTTGCGAAGAAGGTAGACGACACCCTTAGTATTTGTGTGGATTAATGGAAGCTAAACCAGTTGACGATCAAGAACAGATATCCCTTGCTGAGGATTGATGATCTTTTCGATCAGCTTCGAGGATCCCGAGAGTATATGTGGACCTAGAGAAAGTGAGAGTTGTAGTTTCCTGGGAGCAGCCGAAGAACGTTTTTGAGGTACATAGTTTCCTAGGGATGGATGGATACTACAGACGATTCATTCATGACTTTCCATTCCTAGAAGCACCATTGATAGGTCTGACCAAGAAGGAGGCGAAGTTCTTAGGGTCAGATTCTTGTGAGTCAGCCTTTCAGGAACTGAATAGAAGGTTAACGTCAGCATTGATACTAGTATTTCCAGAGCCAGGCAAGATCTATATTGTTTATTGCGATGCTTCAGGTATCGAGATGGGTGCTGTGCTTATGCAGGGATATGGAGTCATTGCGTACAGGTCTCAGCAGTTGAGGCCACATGAGAGGAAGTACCTGACGCACGATCTGGAGTTGGAAGCTATTGTTCATGCCTTGCGCTGTTAGACACATTACCTTCTGGGAGAGGACTTTGTGGTTTTCACCAACCACAAGAGTCTCAATTAAATCTTCATTCAGCGTGATTTGAATCTGAGATTGCGCAGGTGGGTCGAGTATCTTCAGTCTTTTGATTTCGAGCATGCCTATACGCAGGGAAAGGGCAACGCAGTGGCAAATGCGTTGAGAAGGGGAACTCATATTCAAGCAGTTCAAGAGGCCAGTAGTGAGTGGAAGCTTATGGTTCTCTTCTCTGAGATGCATCTTGAGGTGCATGATAGACATGGATAGACATACCTATCTTCTGTAGTTGTTACCTCTACACTTATTGATCATGTACGGATGAGGCAACTATCAGACTCAGAAGGATTATTCCTGCGGGAGAGTGTGTCAAGAGAGTACCCTCTTCCTGGATGGACAGTAGGTGAGGATGAGATCTTGCATTTCCCAGGACGCTTTTGGGTGACAATAGACATACACGAGGAGCTGATGAGGAATTTTCATTCCTCAGTTTGGGCAGTTCATCCTGGCGTCACCAAGATGTATCAGGAGCTTCATCTCCAGTACTGGTGGCCAGGTATGAAGATAGATGTTGCTGGTTTCGTCTTGAGGTGTTCTACTTGTCAGCAGGTGAAGGCAGAGCATCAGTGACCAGAAGGAATTTTACAACAGTTACCCATTCTAGAGTGGAAGTGGAACGATTTCACGATGGGCTTCATGACCGGATTGTCGAGGTATCCTCGAGGTAACAATGCTATCTGGGTTGTTGTCAACAGGCTTATGAAGGTTGATCACTTCTTACCGATCAAGGAGACCTTAAGTGTGGATGATCTGGGATGACTATACATCCAAGAGATTGTATGTCTGCATGGAGTTCCACACTCCATTGTTTCATACCGGGATGCACGCTTTACTTCTTGGTTCTAGCAGGGGCTTTAGAGGGCTTTGGGTACACAGGTACTTTTGAGTATAGCATACCATCCCCAGACAGATGGCCAGTCTGAGCATATGGTCCAGGTGCTTGAGGATATGCTCCGAGCTTGCATTCTAGACTTTGTCAGTTCTTGGGAGAAGTATATCCCTCTTGTGGAGTTTTCCTACAACAACAGTTTTCAGACAACTATTCAGATGGAACCTTATGAGGCCTTGTACGGTAGGCTATACCGATCACCTTTATACTAGATGGAGGTAGGAGGGGAAGCTTATTTAGGACCTCGTCTTATTAAAGAGACCTCATAGCAGATCGAGTTGATTCGGAAGGGGATGGATACCGTACAATCTCGACATAAGTCTTATGATAATCAGTGGAGATGACCTCTGGAGTTCAAGGTCGGGGATCAGGTTTTCCTGCATGTCACACCAAGGTTGGGACATAAGAGGATTCAGAGATAGGGTAAGCTTTCATTGTGGTACATCAGGCCATTTGAGGTATTGGAGAGATCTGGGCCGGTTTCCTATCAGTTGCAATTACCTCCGAGGTACCGAGCCATGCATGACGTCTTCCACATCTCTCAGCTCCGACGTTACTTTTCAGACCCGTCTCATGTCTTTCAGCTTGAGGAGGTTGAGCTTGAAGAGGATGCATCGTTTGTGGAGCATCCCATCCGGATTATTGATTGTAGTATAAAGGTTCTCTATGGGTGGTCTGTTCCTCTAGTATGGGTGCTATGGCAGCATGGGCGAGTGCAGGACGAGACTTCAGAGAGGGAGGCCGATGTGCGATTGCAGTGGCCGAAGCTGTTCGGGGTTTCTTCTTCTACGCCTCAGTAGGGAAATTCGGGGATGAATTTCTTTAAGGGGGTAAGTTTGTAAGAACCTGGATCTTTGTTTTTAGGTATGTCTTTCCTTTTACTAGAGTTTTTGAGTAAAGAGGAGTTTCTAGAAATTTTGAAGTACATGCCATGTACTTTATGAGTACACGCCATGTACTCCCATGCCGCTTGAGGCCGTGTGCTGGTCATGTCCGGGCCACACACACGATGTGTAGGGGAGATGTGGAGGCCACTTAAAGTGGAGTTCAGAAAATCTGAGTACATGCCATGTAATTTTTTTTTCATTAAACAGACTGGGGTCACGCCTGATAGACAAAGCTCACTTCTTCTTCAAGTTCTTCATCTGAAAGAACTTGTACGGCCGCGGAACTTCTCTGAGCCCCCGTACCTCCGCCCGTTCTCCAAATTGATCACCATCTATTTCATTGGAACTGTAGTGGTAATCTCTTCCTTCTCATAGAGAATTGTTTTCCATTTTTCCCTCTTTCCCAAGATATCAAGGGTTGAGTGTTATGGACTTTCTCTCAGATTTTCGGTGTTCTAATGAGAATGAATCATCGTGGTTCAAGTATATCGATCTCCTAGCATCAAGGTAGGTTGTTTGTGCGTTTCTGTAAGATGTCTTTGAATCTTTTGTGCAATTCCACCAATTCCCTTGAACAGGGTATTGTGTGTTTCCTATTTTTCCCCTTTTGTTTGCCTGCATTGACTGATTACTTGAGTAGAGGTAAATTCTTGTGAAGAGAGTAATTTTTACTATACTCCAGATGTTTTTCCAAGCATGTTTTTCCTGTTAGGCATTTTTCCAGTTGCCATGCCTAGTTGTAGGATAGTGGAACTGTTGTACTGTTATGCTATTGTGCCTTAGAATCATAGCCAAGTACTTATTGAGGTTTACTTGGGGCGATACGCATGCAATGCATGTATTTTTAACATGGGGCTGTGAGAACCTAGTTTAGTGGACCATTGGGAGAATGGACGTAAGGGCTTCTCCAGATTGTCTTATTAATTCGATGCAAGACCAATGGGGGAATTGATGATGAGTGCTTCCTTAGAGAGTCTATAGTTCCTCGACGTGGGCCACAAGGGGGAATGAGATGTTGAGTGCTTTCCTAGAGTGCCTTTAGTATGATACGAGACTATAGGGGGAATTGATGGTGAGTGCTTCCTCATAGAGTCTATTCTTTAGCTGAACCAGAGGGGTGAGACTGTGTGTGCCTCCTATAGGGTTGGTAGTACATGTAGGTTGAACCAGAAGGGTTAGGCTATGAGAACTACCCAGGGGGTTACCTGTTGTTCTACTTGTTAATTTGGCTGTTACTTGTGTACCTTATATGATAGACACTGTGGATTGTAGCTAATATGTGCTTTCCTATTTACTGCTTCCTGTACTTTTTCTTTCCATGTATTCATTGACTGTTAGGCACAAATCTTTGGGTGGTTGCCTACTGGGACCTTGTCTCACACCCTGTTTGGGCCTTGATTTTGGGCCCAAACAGACTATATTGTTGCAGTTATATATAAGGGAAAGCGCCCTTCTACATCAGGTACATGACTTGCGGTGGAGATAGAGAGCATGGGACCAAGATATGGCTTGCAATGCTGAGGAGTTTACCTGTTTTCTTTTGCACTTTGGTTTAGTATTGTATTCATCATTGTGACTTGTTTGGATTCTTTCCCAGACATATGTATCACACATCATTTTATATATATATGTGTGTGTGATCCAGTTGTTTACTGTTAGTCTTTCGCTGTTTATCGTTTACTCTTGTATGGATGGTTATAGATACTGTTGTTGTCCATTTGTTTTTCTTCCTCTGTGTACTCTGCCAATGAGGGCATAGTTTTCCTACTATCACAACCAAGGCCCTCGCTGCTAGTTGGAAGCCTATGGAATTTGGGGAAATGTGCTTGAGGCCATGTGACTAACCAGGTACGGGGTGCCTCTTGGTGTCTTCCAGAACCGGGACGTTACCCCTATCACCCCCAAACTGATTGCCAGCCTGAAAGAACTATTCAGACGCTTAAAGATATGCTAAGAGCTTGCTCTCTAGAATTCAAAGGTGGATGGGATCAACATCTCCCATTGGTTGAGTTCTCATACAACAATAGCTTCCACTCGAGTATTCAGATGGATCCATATGAAGCTTTGTATGGAAAGCGATGTAGAACACCAACCTGTTGGGATGAAGATGGAGAAATAAAGCTACTTGGACCCGATCTTGTTCAAGAGATGATAGATAAGGTTCAAGTCATCCGGAAACAAATCAAAGCTTCTCAAAGAAAGAAAAATAGCTATGATGACAATCATCTAAGGGACTTGGAGTTCGATGTTGGAGATAAAGTATTTCTTCAAATATCTCCAGGGAAGAGAGTCATGCAATTCAGGAAGAAAGGGAAGCTAAGACCAAAGTATATTGGCCCCTTTGATATCCTTGACCGCATAGGATCCGTGGCCTATCATCTTGAAATTCCACCCAATATGGCTCAAGTTCATGATGTTTTTCATGTATCACTACTAAGGAAGTACATACCAGACCCCTCACAAGTACTAAACTCAGAGGTGGTGCAACTAGAAGATGATATCTCTTTTTAAGAGCAGCCAGTAAAGATTCTGTATTGGAGAGATAAGGTTCTATGCAACAAGACAACCCATCTTGTCAAAGTGTTTTGGAGGAAACAATATTTGAGGAAACATCTTGGGAACTAGAATAGGAAATGAAGGAGAAACACCCTCACCTGTTTGTGTAAAGTGAAATTTCGGGGGTGAAATTTCTTAATGGGGGAAGAATGTAATGATCCAAAGTATTTCAATGGAAATTAACTTCTTATAATTTTTTCATAAAATCAAATGAAAAAAACAACATAATTAACTACTAAGTGATAAGTGACCTTTAAGCATAAGTTTTTCCCATCTGTGTTTGGAATTTTGAAAATCTGACATACACGGTTGTGTTCAAGATGTTTTTTGGAGTCTAATAAAACAAAAATAATTTTTAGTGAATAGTAACCTACCTCTATGAATAGTGACATACCATTATGAATAGTGATATACCATAATTAATAGTAAAATCACCTATGATAGTATAAAAATAATATTCAAATGAAAGTATGATGTACCTATATTTTAGAATAAGTTAATGAATGTTTTAAAACTGTTTTTAGTAATAAACCAGGATTTTAGTTAAAAATTAAATTCATCATATTTAGAAAATTATTTTTGAAAAATGGAATTCATTTTTTTATTCTACATGTCAAAAAATGGTTGGGGTAAATTTTTGGGATTTTTCTGAAATACTTGATTTTTTGATGAATAGTGAAATACCGTAATTTACAAAAATAAGCTAAATAAGCTAATTATAGAGTCATTTGTGATGTTCTGCTGATGTAAGACCACTTGGTTCGGGATCACATAATAAAAGTAATATTCTTGGTCATTCAATACTCACTATTCCTTGTCTTTTGGGAACTTAAATAACTAATAAATTTTATATTAAGGAAACCCCTCTCCCATTTACTATAAAAACCACCCTTCACACCCTCATTTCCTCACACCACTCAAGTTCCAAGACTTCTTTAAAATCTTCCCAAACATCCTCCATATACCCTCTCCCACATTCAAGAGCTTCTGGTCTCATCAAAAGACCAATCCTAGCTTCCTTAAGGAGGATCTCAAGAGGAGGATTTAAGAGGTAATTTCTCTCCCTCTTCTCCTTTAATTTTCTTTCAAGTTCAAGTTCATTTCTTAATCTCTCACCACCTATATTAATCCAAATGGTATTTTAACTACATTATTATACATTTACTGGAATGTTATTATTCTAATGGGATATTATATCATCCAACCCACTTTCCCTATTTCTTTTATTTTCTTAAAGAAAATGTTGTTCGTGAGGTTTTAATTTATCACCTTAAAGAACGACAGGTTTTCTTCTTCCCTTTATACCTTCATATCTAGAAATGAAACCATTTTTTATGGTTCAAAAAAAACATTTATATGTATTATCTCTTATTTAATGTTCTGGAACTAATTTATGACCATATTTCTTGTGATAAAATAAAACAAGTTCAGTATGATCGATGAATCGCTCAAACTAACCCAAACAATCATCATATAATTCTTATCTAATGATTCATCCACATGGATCTAATATAATTAATTATAAGATCATTAAAACTCATATAATATCAGTTCTGTATATTTACCAATGTTCTACCCGAACTTCAATTTAAGAATACAAGTGAACCACTCAAGAAAACCATAAAAAACAAACATTCTCGAACAATGTTTTTTAAACTCTATAACTCATCCAAAGGCACATAAAATCACTTAATGAATCAATAATTAACCATATTAATGTAAAAATGTTCTGTATTTCTAATTAATTAATATAATGTTATTTTACAGGACATTAAAGAGAATGAACCATTTAGATACAAGGTAAGGGGAAAATCTTGAACCCAATTTTCTTTCTTCGGGTTCTCCCTCTTTCACTCCAATTTGGAATGGTCACTTCTTAAAAATAATTTTTTCATGATTATATTACCTTTTTTGGGATATACATGTTTTATACTGATGTTTATGTCAAACAAAATATTTTACAAAAGAACTCTTCTTTTAATAACTCAACTTTTACCTCTCATTCATGGTTGATGGTTCTTATATCAAGTATGTTGTTTCCTCTTTCTTTTGGGAACCCAAAGTTTATGATTGTATTATTATGAGATGAACAAAATTCCTTACCATGGGTTAGTTATGATAATTATTGATACATGTTCTATGTGGCATGCATGAAAATGATAATATTATGAGGTGACGGGTGCGTCCAGAATTATATACCGCAATATGAATGTTTGAATGTGACGGGTGCGCCCGAAATTATACAGTGCTCCAATGCCTTGAGTAAAGTGATGAATATCATGAGTAAATTTGAAATGATGTGTAAAAAATATTCTATCTTGGTTCACAATTATGTGCGGTAGTTAACCACTAAGACATGATGTTTCATTTTTATGCATTGCCACATTTCATGTCTTTTATTTATGCTCCTCTCATGTTCCTGATCTTTTGCCTATGTCATGATTATTCTTATCCTATTATATATTCAACTTATCTATCCTCTTAATGGTATTTTATCTCACCCCTTTTGATGTATATATTCATGTGGCTACATGTACTAAAGAGAGTACAAGTGCCAATAAGAATCTAGAGAAGAAGAAATTAAATAAATGTTTATGCTTGATGTTGTAATTATTATGTATGGTCCTAGTTTTCCCAAAACACTAAACCGTTGGATCCTCTATGTGTAATACTATTTTGTTTTTTATCTTTAAAATGATGTAATAGTAATTTATGAAAATTCAGGGATGATATAAATAAGCTTTCACCAAATCATTTTTCATGAGGAAATATCCCATTCCCTCCTTTGATAAATTAGTATAGATTACAAAATCTTCTCCACTATAGGTTAGTGTAAGAATAGGTTCATTAACTAACCTTATCTTCAATTAATTGAAATTTTTATCACATTAATCTTTCCAAATAATCCTGGATCCCTTCCATGATAACTTGGTGACTCTATTAGTAATTGATGAGAAATTCACCTAAAAATTGAAAATATCTTTATAAAGAAAGAAAACTATATATCTCAGTCACAATTGTTTTTCTTGATGAAATTTCAATAAAATATATCTTTTAGGGATCAATTGATATACACTCTGTTGGGCTTATATGACCAAGAAAACATATCCAAATTCCACACTTTTGAAAATGTTTTATAGTCATTTATTTCTTTAGGGTCTTTAGTACAATCCCCAAGAGATTTTAATGTTATTTCATAATAATTTAATATATCCTTATATCATTCATAAATAGTAAAAAATTCTTATCAAGTTAATATAGAAATCCTCTATTTATTAAATCCATGAAGATAATAGGGTAATTAGTAAGAACAAAGAACACAGATATGTATTTATAGTGTTCTTAACTTATATGGAATGCTGGTTTGGTTATATCCTCCTTATTGGAACTCAATAGATGATATCTATAATGAAGTAAAATATATAAAAAGTATTTATATATATGAAGTTAATAAAAAAATTCATCAATATGAAGTAGATGATAAATATTCAGGATTGTGGCCTGGTAAAGTTTCATAAAATCAATGAAAACTCATGTTGATTCATCTTTCATCTTAAAAAAATATCAGGTACAACCCAAGGTGGTGAAATTTTCTAAATAAATACAATATCAAGATTCTCCTAGATTTCCTTCTAAAATTCCAACATTTCTAATAGGGACATTCTATATAGTGTATTTGAAATAGTTGTAACACCAATTATGATTTCTATTAATAACTCAATTTTACGATTTAGTGTAAGAATAAGAATATCTTTTAGAAAGATATTAAAAACTCCCACACAACATACATATCATCGATATTGATTTTCTCGATAACCATATGAGACAAAAATCCATTTTGAATTGGAATCAAGACCCATATAATGGATGAAATTTCTATTAGATGTTTATATTTATCACCACAATGATAGATGACGATATCTTGGTTCAGAATATAAAAATTGACTTCCCTTACTTGGAAATTGATGAGGGATTTATGAAAATAAATCCAATACATGACTAATATAAAATAATATTTGACTAGTGGTAGAATAACGACATTTGTAGGAAGAAAATTAGGAAAAAATGTAATTGGAGAAGAATCATAGACATGAGACATGATCATTGTTCCATTAAAGGTTTTCAATTATAAATAAACATATAATTGTTGATTTTATATTGGGATACCCCTTACAATGTATTTATATATAAAAGAGTGGGTAGGGAAAAAATAAAATAAGACCTTATTGGTTATATTGTGTATGGTAATTATTACATTAACCACATCATTATCATCTCCCTCATCTAAAATAGTGGCCACATGATATTTCACTTTGTATCTAAGCTTAAGAAGTTGTTGACATAGATAATCATAATTCACCTATAGATTTGAACACTGGTTAGTATAATGTCCATATTATTTTCATTTGAAACACTAGATTGTGGGTGGTGGATTATGTGGGACATTCTCTCTATTCTCATGATTATCTAACATCTTCTCATAATTTTGGCCTTCAATTTCTTGATAAACTTCCTATACAAACTTGAAACATTTAATAGTACACTTAATAAAATATCATCTATGTTTCCTTACACACATTAAGTATAAAATTATGATGATATTCTTCTCTCCATGGTTTTTATATTATCTTTTCAATTCAATCGTTCCTTTTTAATCAAAACCATGATATTGACTGGAAGATCTGAACACTATTTCCACATTGATTGAACATAAAATTATTTAATTATAGATACTAAATTACCTTATGGATAAATCCCTTAAGAGACTTGGTTTTAAGACACTAAATAATTTATCAACCTTAATTTTTGTTTGGATGATAATTATAGAGGCGTACAACACATTTCTTGAAAATGTTTCCTCATAAGTACAAATTAATTCATCATCCTTCTGCCTTAGATCAAGGAATTAATTCTTCATTTTTGTATGATGAATATGTGGAAATTAAATATTAAAAAATAATCTCTTAAACTCATCTCACACCCTCGAATAAATTTATTCTTATTTCCTCATGTTCTAGATAATATTCGACCACTAAACTACTTCACCTTCTAGATGATAAATAAAAAAAATAACTTTTTCATGTTCCTACTACTAGAGAATGGAAAATATATTTTCTATGGTACTAATCTATTTTGTAACAACTAGTTGATTATAATTCCCACTAAATAATGTGGGTTTTACTTCACGAAAGACTCAATAGATCATTTTTCATTCCTCTTATCATTTGGAATCTCGGCATGATTTATATCTTGAGAAAACAACGTAAGAATAATAATGATATTTATTGTTATAGAACCCATAAAATTTGGATTCTATAGAGTGAAATCATTATATTTTCTATCATATTCACATGATTCCTTAGGTTCCTACTATTTACTAAAACCAACAATCATAGTGTGAGAAATAATAATCACACTACTAAAGTACACAATCATGAGAAATCATTTTTAGGATGTCTAAATGATGACATATTGATTTTAATATTTGACACCATAGTTCATTCATAGTAATCATATGTCTAAATTTTCTATAATAATTTTTAATGGAAATGTGAATTAACCCATGCATATTGTAAGAACCTGGGTTTTGAACCTGTAAGAATTTGAAATTTTCATAATTTTATTCCAGAGCAGGGCGTTTAGACGACATATGATTTCGAGCCCTGGTGTGTCTGGAATTAAATTTTATGTGCGTTCATACTGGACACACCAAATAAACAGAATAACTCCTAAACGTTTTCTCAGATGGAAAAACCGAGGGCACCGTTGAGTTTGGAGCGTGCCGTTATCCCTAGGAGGGGTGTAACTTTCATAGGCACGACCCTTCTGTGGAAAATGCCACCAGGGGAATTTTCGAAATTTAGCATCCTCAAGCGTGAACTTTACTTTTCTCTATTTAGATGTTGATGCACGACTATGGTTGGGTTATAGTTTTTTTCCATCGGTTTTCTTTTGACTCTGCACTTATGCATTGAGTGGGTTGAGTGTATGTGCACAAGTACTTAAGAAAAGACCTCCCCAAGATTGTTACGCCTTCGGCGCTTGTCGCCAGACCCTGGCATATGGAGGCAGGCTTGGGGTAGTTGTGGCTTGAGACCGGTAGGGTCGGGTCGTGACAAAGTGGTATCAGAGGTGGTTCATTCCGTGGGGAGCTGTTCGAACATCCCAAAAAAAATTGGTTGGGATTTAGGGAAATAGTGTCGACGTGTCTCAAGAGAGGATCTCAGGCCAGGGAGTCCATTGATGGTATGGGCGGCCAACATATCCATTCACAAGGACCCTGATAACTCGCTTGTCGACTCGGCACGTTGATACAATTTTTTCAGGGAACTTTCGAACATGCATCTAGTAGGATTGAGTCTTTGACTGTCCTTTCTGAGTCAGCTCCCCTTTGTTGTTACTGATATATATATATATATATATATATATATATATATATATATATATATATGCTCATCTAATCGCGGTAATCCATGATAATTTTCAGGATGCTCCCACGATAGCAGCCAGCCAGGTTACCCTCTCCAGTTCATGACGACACCCTAGCGAGCGACAAGGCATCAGTTCAGGGACCCTCACGTGATCCCCTTCCACCCAGTGCTTCAGCAGTAGCCCCTACACCTGGAGAGTGATAGTTAGTTCAGACAACACATGCTGAGGTTGAGCGCAGGCTGAGTGCGCTCCGAGACATTCAGTGTCAGCGAACGCAGAAGTTCGGTGGGGACCCGGATCCCCAGGGAGCGAAAGACTGGCTAGAGTCTGTGGACCGACATTTCAGGCTGGTACGAACACCAAAAGACTAGATGGTAGCCCTATCTGCAAGTCTTTTCCTCGGGACGGTTGGGTGTTGGTGTGGGTTGGTTATGTAGACCCACGATGAGTCATCTCTCATGTGGGATTGATTCCAACAGCTCTTCCGGGAGGAGTACATTACCTCTTGTTTACGCTCCGTTCGAATTCAGGATCTTCTAGCGATGAAGTAGGGGGATGAACATGGCATAGTACTCAGCCCAGTTTATCGATCTGACATGCTACTCACAGGATATGGTTCACGATAGTTACTTATGGGCACAGAAGTTTGAGCAAGGTCTTCGAAGGGAGACCTGTGCTAGTGTAGTACCCCTATGAATCCCTAATTATGTCGGGGTTTTAGAGAGGGAACTCATGATATAGAGCTTCATGGTTGAGGTATGCCAGCTACCAGGGTCTAGCAGTGTCTTCTTCAGAGTAGAGTCTTCGGTAGTAGGCAGGCGGTAGAGAGCAGAGCCTCAGTTGAGGAGACCCTTCCGTGAGTAGACTCAGGGGTAGGGACGTACACTGTAGTGGACCGTAGAGCATCAGGGAAGTCAGGAGAGACATGGTTCTATTCTTGTGACAGAAGGGTTCACCTAGCACGGGGCTTCCCGACCAGGCATACCGAGCAGTCGTGGAAGGCAGTGGGTGCACTGCAGCTGTAGAGGAAGTACCGTGACCAGGGATTCCCTAGGCGAGGACATGGTAGCCCTTAGGGAGGCGGCACAGGCAGAGCAGAAAGACCTAGTGGTGGGGGACAAGTTTTCTAGTTCCTTCCACCGCCACCACCTAGCGGCCCACGTCAGGCTCAGGGAGCTGGCGGTAGGGGCCGCGGGAAGCTTCAGGCTCTGGGTGTTCGTGACCCCCAGCACACGAGATGGTATGAGGTATGCTTTGTGATTACTCTACACTTTCTTTGGTACTAGTAGACATAGGTGCTATCCACTCCTTTATATTGCCTCTTTTGGTACGAGAGTTGGATCTTCCAGTAGAGGTGCTGACACGTGCACCTAGCCTCGAGGTTCCTATGGGAAGTGCGTCGTTGGTGACCTTTATCTACAGACAGTGCTAACTATCATTCGAAGGAGGGAGTTTCATGTGGGGCCTACTTGTCATCATGATGAAACCTTATGACATCATCCTGGGTATGGATTGGCTTTCTATGGTTCACACCCAGATCGACTATCATCACATACGAGTCAGAGGCGTGTTTTCTGATGGGACGAGGTTCACCATCCTTGTTGATCGAGACCTCATGGTAGAGCAGATGGGTATGCTGAGCAGGAGACCACAACCTTTTTCGCACCAGTTGGTGAGCATGGCTCTCGGAGTAGCAGACACTACAAGCACCTGGATCTCTACCGTTGTAGAGGACTACATGGACGTCTTCCATGAGTATGTCTCGGGACTACCTCTAATGTGGGAGATGGAGTTCTGCATTGACTTGTAGCCGGTGATTGCCCCGATATCATGTGTAACATATCGGATGGAACCCATAGAGCTTCGAGAGCTATGACTTCAGTTGTAGGACCTTTGTGAGAAGGGATTCATCAGGCCCAGTGTGTCCCCCTGGGAAGCTCCGGTTTTGTTTGTGAAGAAGGCAGAAGGGAGTCTGTGGCTTTGTGTGGATTATCGTCGCCTGAATCAGGCCACAATAAAGAACAAGTACCATTTACTAAGGATTGATGACCTCTTCGACCAATTGAGAGGTGAAAAGTGGTTCTCCAAGATTGATCTTCGATCTGGGTACCACCAGTTGCGGGTTTGTGAGGCTAACATCCTCAAGCTGTCTTTCTGTTGTCGTTATGGGAATTACGAGTTTTTGGTGATGCCCTTTGGAATGACGAATGACCCTAACATTTTAATGGATTTGACGAACCATATCTTAGAGCCATACATGGACCGGTTTGTGGTTGTCTTTATTGATGACATACTCACCTACTCTGCGACGGAGGAGGAGCACATGAAGTATTTTAGTATGGTCCTAGACTTACTCCAGGAGCATCAGTTGTATGTGAATCTCTAGAAGTTTCAATTATGGATTCACAAGCTTCACTTTATGGGGCATGCCATTACGAAGTAGGGATTGGATGTAGATACCACAAAGGTAGAGGTAGTGCTTTCTTGGGAGCCACCCAAGAATGCATCAAAGGTGCAGAGGTTCCTTGGTTTGGTAGGGTACTACAAGAGGTTTGTGGAAGATTTCTCCAGGATTGATTCCCCTTTGACCACATTGACATGGAAGGGATGACCGTTAACCTGGAATGATCAGTTCCAGAAGGCCTTCGAGGAGTTGAGGCAGAGGCTGACTAGTGCTCCAGTGACGAGGCTTCCAGAGGAGGGTGTTGAGTTCGTGGTGTACTACAACACTTCAGGAGATGGGCTCGGGTGCGTGCTGATGCAGTAGGGGGTAGTGATTGCATATGGGTCGAGGTAGTTGAGGCCCCATGAGAAGAATTATGTGACTCACTATTTGGAACTGGCAGTGGTGGTCTTTTCCTTGAGGCTATGGAGACACTACCTTCTGGGTGAGCATTTTGTGGTCTACTCAGACCACTAGAGCCTCAAGTAAATCGTCACTAAGAGGGATTTGAATCTGAGGCAGAGGCGCTGGATGGAGTTTATGCAGGAATATGATTTTGAGATAGTCTACACTCCAGGGAAGGGAAACATAGAAGTAGACGCCCTTAGCAAGAAGTCCCTTGCTCGTCTAGTTCGGGAAGCTTCAGAGCAGTTGGCTTCCCTTCATCTGACCATCGTGGAACAATAGGGTAATACTTTTATGAAGTCTATAGTGTCGTCTCCTTTACTCCTTGAGCGTGTGAGAGAGTTTCAGATGGGGAATGTCGATAGTGAGGTGCTGTGTGATCAGATATCCACGGGTGACGCACCCAATGGGTATTCTGAAGGAGGGAATCACAAGATCCTATTCCATGGGCGAGCTGTAGTACCAGTGGAGATGCATGAGGAGGTGATGCAGGAGTTCCACACTTCTCCACTAGATTTACATCTCGCTGTGGGGAAAATGTACAGTGACCTTCAACGTCAGTTTTGGTGGTCTGGCATGAAGTGGAGCTGAGTTGAGTTCATTTCTCGGTGTCTTACCAATCAGTAGGTGAAGGCAGAGCATTAGGTTCTGACAGGGTTGTTGCAACCCCTCGATATCCTGGAGTGGGAGTGGGGTGGCATATCTATGGACTTACTCCCCGGGCATCTATGCACAATGAAGGGCCATGACTCCATTTGGGTGATAGTGGACTCACTCACGATGTTGGAAAACTTCCTTGCCATCAGGGAGCAGAGCTTTGTAAAGAGTCTAGGGCAGCTGTACGTTAGGGAGATTGTCCACCTTCATGGAATACCATCGATGATCATCTATGACAGCGACACACGGTTTACGTCACATTTGTGGAAAGGCTTGTAGGAGGCATTCGGGACTCGGTTGCGGATGAGTACAACCTTTCAACCCCAGACCAATGGGCAGACAGATTTCACTATCCAGGTGTTGGAGGATATGCTCAGGGCGTGTGTGTTAGACTTTGGTCTGAGCTGGGAGGATCACCTTCCCTTGGTAGAGTTCATGTACAATAAAAGTCACCACTCTACTATCGGCATGGCACCTTTTGAGGCCCTCTATGGGAGACCCTGCATGTCACCGTTGTGCTAGATGGAGGCTGGGGAGACCTCCCTCGTGGGCCCAGAGTTGGTGAAGGCAATGATAGATAATGTGTAGGTCATTCGTGAGAAGATGAGGATGGATCAGAGTAGACAGAAGTCCTACAAATATTGTCATCGCATGCATTTAGAGTTTGAGCAGAGGGACCATGTATTTCTAAGAGTCTCTCCGCGGTGTGGGACACAGAGGTTTGTCCGGGGAAGCAAACTGTCCCCGAGGTTCGTTGGGCCCTTTGAGATCGTGCGTAGGGTTGGCGAGGTCACCTACCGTCTTGCTATACCCCCACAGCTGGAGAGGGTGCATGACGTCTTCCACGTGTCGCAGCTGAGGAAATACGTGAATGACCCCACGCATGTTATCGAATGGGGAGAGATGGAAATCGAGGATGGAGCCACCTTTGCAAAGCACCTGGTGGCGATTGAGGACAAGCTGGATTAGACATTGCGTAGTTAGACCATTCCTTTGGTTCATGTGCTATGGCAGCATGGGAGGGTGCGAGAGAGCACCTGGGAATGAGAGAGCCAGATAAAAGCTCATTACCCAGAGTTGTTTTTGTAGTTTTGTTTTTTAGGGATGAAAAACTTGAAGGAGGGAATGATGTAAGAACCCAGGGTTTTGAGAATGTAGGACTTTGAAAATTTGTTGATGTTATTCCAGAGCAGGGTGTTCAGACAACGTGTGATTCTAAGCCCTGATGTGGATGAAATTAAATTTTAAGTGCATTCACACAAGACACACCAAATAAATAGAATAACTATTAAACAGTTTCTCGGATGGGAAAACCGAGGGCACCATTGCATCCAGAGCATGTCGTTTACCCTAGGAGGGGTCTAACTTTCACAGGCACTGCCTTTATGTGGAAAACGCCACCAAGGGTGTTTTTGTAATTTAGCGACCTCTGGCGTGAACTTTACTTTTCTCTATTTAGAAGTTTTTGCATGACTGTGGTTAGGTTATAGTTGTTTGTCCTTCGGTTTTCTCTTTACTCTGCACTTCTTCATTGAGTGGGTTGTGTGTGTGTGCATAGGTACTTAGCCAAAGGCCTCCCCGAGATTGTTACTCTTTCTGCGCTTGTCGCCAGCCCCTGACCTATGGTGCCAGGCTTGGGGTAGTTGTGGCTCGAGACCGGTAGGGTCGGGTTGTGACACATATTCACTAGGAGTTTCAAAATAGGTATGTAGTATGGTAACAATCACCATATAGAAGAATGATTTCCATGATATAATTAAACAACTTAATTGGAGTGATTACCCATATATGCGTCTGTTGCAAAACCACATCCAATTATAGTAACTAGACATGTAAGTTTTTCTAGTGAAACCACACTTCTTTTTTTACCATACCAAAGGAAATTCTTATATACATATGATTATACTAAGGGGTATTACTAAATTTATCTTATCCTCAATTCCAAATTCTAACTAATCATTTATCTAATACTAGATATTGAGAGAAATACTATTAATACATATACATTAAATTTTATTAGATGAATATTCATTACATAACCTAACAATCCCTACTATAATCATATAATTCTAGTTTCTTTGGAATTTTTGATACATAATCCACTGATTCGTAAGTGAATTAAATTATATCCCTCTAATTTCATCATAACTATCTCCCTTAATATTCATATCATACTTAATAACCTTTTTTATAACTCGAGGACAGAAAAAATAATAATGGGTGATCTCTGATGGAAAATAAGAGTAGGAAAGGGAGATATCAATGATCACTTAAACTTAACATGAGAATAAGTGCATGAGAACTTGGGAAAAACATTTAAAAACAATAAAATATATATCATATATCATAATATTAATTCATGAAATAAATCTTGAAATTTCATAATACATGAGTCATAATGTAATCAAAAAACATAATCCATGAGAGAATAAAATTTTCACAAGAAATAGTTTTTTTCATATAGATAAGTGTAGAAAATAATTTCCCTTTTTTATCATGTCTCATTTAAAAGAATATTATAGTGAATTGGGTTTACTCACCAAACCATATTAGTATCAAAGGTTCACTCCCTAGACTATCTTTATGGAATGTTTCCATTACTGAACTGGGTTTACTCATCATTTAAGTCATGTTTGTCTCATGAGATATCCTTCTTTAGCCAATGCATTGGAGGGATATAAAATTCCAGTCCCACCCATCATCAAATGAAAATCATATATATGTGTTCTATATGTTCATATAATATTCATCATATCATATCCCCTGAAAAAGAAATGCTTTTCAATGAAATTACCTCATATCATAACTTGTGGAAAAGGAAACAAGTTTTTTAAACCTTTAATCATATCATAACCCATAGAAAAGAAATGGGTTTCTTGAAAATCATTTCTTACTAAACATATATAATATATAGAAATAATAATGTTGGATAACTGGATTATACCCCCAGTAAAACTAAAGTATCATCTAAGGATATCATCATATATTAAAAATGACATTAAAATATCACTTACAACATTTCTTGGGGAAAATAAAACTTTTTAATTTTGGAATCACTGATTTAAAATCTAAATATCATACACATATTAAAGAAAAAAATCATAAAAAATAACCATAGAAACTTATAAAATAATCTTATGGCCATTGAGTGGTCATGGTGTTGGTAAATTCTATTCATTCCTTATAAGATAAAAGAAAAACTTCTTTCCACACTTTACAAAAAAACAAATAAAAAATACCACTTTTATAAAAATAAAAGATGATTCTTTTTTAACCATTAATCTAAAATTCTTAAATTGGTTAAAATAATTTTAAAAATCATATAATAATAGTAAAACTTTATTGAAATTTTTTTAGCAAAAACATAGACAATTAAGAAAAATTAATTTCCACCGAAGAAAGAAATATAGTCAATTTTCCTTAAACAAATTATTTTGGTCTCTTTTGTGTTTAGTGAGATTAAAATAAATGTAAAATATATATTATTCAGATATAACTTGATGAAAAAAAAATCATGATATTATTCAGGGGTAGATGATGGAATTTCATCAATAGAAACATAATCATAAAAAAATCCCGATAAACAATGAGATTTTAACATAATACACTTACCTTGAGTTTGAATTTATCTGAAATCACATGGATCTTATATATAATAAAAAAATATTTATTATAATTCTATACTATCTTTTTCTACATACTTATAATATCTTATATTAACCCATTATAGTACTTCAACACCCATTTATTAATAATTTCTAGTTAAAATAATCATTATCGAGTGTTAACTATTTTATTTTTCATATGAATTTTAGTTTGGTAGTTCTGATACTTATAGTTTGATCATGGTTAAATCATATATACAATGTCAAACATGATAAAAATACAAAATATATTAATTATAAAAATATATTTATATATATTTATATAATAATTCATAAAATATAGATATATGAATGTGAATTACACTATTCAGGGAGACAATAGGCCATATGTAGGCATGAACGATGTTTTGACTTTTTGAGGGATGGAACAAAAGAAAGGTAAATAGTAATTTATCTTTCCAGAATCAATATTATTCCATATATATCATATATATTAAATTAATTTATCCTTATTACCATCCAAATAAAATTTAAATGAAAATAAAATTGCATCGCTTCGTGGATGGGGTAGTCCACACGTATGCACATGCAACATTATAGTTTTTCAAAACATTAGAAAGAAAGAAAGAAAATATGATATTATCATTAGAAGAATAACTATTTCATAAATATCATATATAAATGTTAAAATCATCATAATACTCATGTATAAAATATGATGATGAAAAATAAATTTCATCACTACATGAAGATGGTAAGTTGTACGTATGTATTAGAAATACTTTCACTTCTCATTTGATAGAAAAAGGGTGGATAATGGTAGATTCACAATAATTGAATTTAAATATATTGAGGGTATGAAATTTAAAATTTAATGGTAAATATCATAGATTTATATTAGTTAAAATAATAATATAAAGAAATGGATTTTTTAATCCAATTACCTCTTATTCGAAATAAATATTACAGATCTCCTATTAAGTACCCAGAAGATGGTATCTTGTGGAGAATAGTACCTATAAAAATTGGATATAAATGTTGAGAAGTGAATTGGATAGGGTTTGGTAAAGATATAAGGCTCAATGATGGGTAAATAATGTAAATAAGGGGTGTTATTTTATAAGTGAGGGAGAGGTTAGTCGTGGAATTTCATAAAATATTAAAATATAATGAAGTAATTATCATGAAAAATTCTTCCATATTTACATAAATTCAATGAAAAATAGTCTAGGGTACAGATAACATCATACAATTAAATTTAGGTAGCTTTTGGTGTCATTTTAGACCTTATCCTTTTAATTAACCCCTTCACTAATCATTTTTAACCTTAACCATAACAAAAAATATTTCAATATAAAAAGGTTTAGAATGTTACCCTAAAAGGAAAAATTACTCATAAATGCATCATGGTTGATATTTTCAACCACATTCCATTCACTTGGAAAATGATGTGATTTTGTTTTTGGACCCCCTCTAACTAATGATTCTACAATGAAGGGAGATAGAAAATGACCCATGAGTCCTACCTCTAGTAGGCCCCAAGTTTGATACTAACACCATTGATATAAAAATATAAAAAATGTGAAGAATTACCAAATATAATATAGAAAATTATTTGGAGATAGGATAAACACACACCAAGAAACTCTAGTAGGTAATATAAAGTTAAACAAAAAACCATCCCAAAATACAGGAATTATGTAAAACTGATACATATATAAGTCTACAAATATAGAAAAAGTAAAGTATAGGGAAAAAACAAAAAACAAGCTCATAACCCAAGATAGTAATGTCCATATTAGTCCACAAATGCCTCACGAAAAACAGAAAAATAGTTTATATACATCGACTGAGCATAACATGTATACTCTTTTGGGAGATAACAAGGGTCTCAAGGGCACATGTCAAAAGAAAATTATAATTAGATAGTAAATAATAGAAGAAACCACAATCAAATATACTTGTAATCTAACCAAAACCCAGCCTCACTATTTATTTCTTACCAAATCAATCAAAAATAATAATAATATTTCATCGAGATTGTAAAAAAGTTGGGAACCTCACTACCACTTCCCCACTGATTTTTCATGCTCATGCCCCAATGTCGAATGTCCTGTCCTCGCATCCCTTCAATATATATCACATCCCATCACATGGCATACCAACCATATCTAATATGGGTATGGAAACATTCATACCATCCCCACCCCAAATTGTTTATAATCTAGTGCTTCCATTTGGAATCATCGTATCTCATCTTAGTCGTAGACACCTGGTCCATCACATCACATCTCATCACATAACTAGAGTAGTAGGGTATCATGAACATGATGGACATTAACCTCATTCTCACCTGATTACCATGTTTGAACCCCACCACATGCCACATCTCATCACATCCATATCACATCACATCTCGCAAGAAACCACTTAAGAAATCATCACATCTTACCCAAAGACACCCATACTATCACTACTAAAGGAAGAGTAGGTAAGAAGTGGTATCCAATCAGTCAAATCACCATAATCCAAGATGTTAGGGGAAAATACCAGAACTCAGAACCTCTGAGTGTCAGTAGATTTATCCATCATGGGTGGGATGAGTAATGAAATGACATAATCATACATGATATATAGATAGAACAAAACACCAAACCTATGGGTTCATATAAACCCCACTGGAACACATCTTATCAATCCCACCATACCAAGCATGAATTGTTAAAATCACTTCCACCACTATATGAAAATTAGAGACATCCTCCATAAAATCCACACAACATTTCTTACATACATTTACAAGTTTCACCACTTTCCTTATATAACAATTTTCCCAATCATGCATTACTAATCCATTTTATTTTTATTTGCAAAACCCATATTTAATTCAATTCATTTAAGCCATTTATCACATATTAACTATCATCCCATTATTTATTTAGTTACCATCCCACTTTATTTTATTTCATCATTATAAATATTTCCATAGATAACAAAGTAACTAACATGACCACAATGTATAAAAACCTTCCTAGATCATACAATCAAAAACAAAGTACCACACATCCACCACCATCGATGCACCATATAAATAAATCCAACTCAACACAGAAACCAAACATCCAAAATCCCAACCAAATATCACAAAACAACCGCAACACACAATAACCACACATTAGAACCACAAATCATCACCACACATCATTACCATCGGGCACCGCACATCATCAAAACTGTGAACCACATCCTATATTCAGTACATTTAATGTACACAACATCATACAACTTACCACACCACATCCATGAAAACCAACCACTATATCACATCATAACCCCACTCATCGCACAGTCAGTCCAGTCAACTCCGTCATCACCCAACAGCTCACCCACACCATGTTGGGTAACACAATAAGAAAAATCACAAATAACAATAATACACAATAGATTCCCAAATTTATTGGGGGATTTTATCACGTTAACTTTTTATTAAGAATGGGTATTATCACAGAAACTAGGTTTCCATGGGAAACAAATTTATTATCCAAATATATGTTCATTAGACTTATATTCAAGGAGATATCATACAATAACACATCAAGGGTCTTAGAACATATCATATATAGTGCAATCATGGTTTCTAATAACCTTTATTATCAGTATTGGAAAAAATAATTCACTATAACATCAACAACATATATTGAAGTAGTAAAGCATGAAGTAACTCCCCCATACCCATCAATTCCAGTTATTCCAATAGATTAAATTTATTTTTTTGACAATTAATATCTACTTAATGGAAATAAAAACCACCCAAATCCCACTCATTGAACATAAGAGTGTGAGAATGAGGATCTCTTACCTCAAAGAACATTTCTGATCTCACTGTGCACCGTAGGGTGATGAAGGAACAACACGCAACTCCGAAACACATAAGAAATCACTGAATAAACATAAAACACACCAAAGGGTTATCAAGAAAGAAACCCAAAACATCTAAAAAAATAACAACACTATAGAAAATTCATTGGATAAGAATTAATGAAAATTAGAGGATAATGGAGGATAACACACATCTGATTACTAATGACCAACCACTATAACCCACCGACTGAAGCATGATGAAAGTGGCTGGAAGATCATTGAAACATATCTATGGTTATCCATAAAATATGATAGATATAAATAAATTAATGATAAAATAATTAGATAAATAAGAGATAAAAATAGGTTTTCAGTTTCTAGACATACAACGTTAACCACACATTTACACCACAAATTCCACAGGATGGTATATATTACATAGTAAAACCACTTTTTATAGTATAAACCCTTTTTAAATGAAAAATGGAAATTCAGGAGGGAATTTTATTACACCAAAATTCTCCTACTTAGGACATAAAATAATTTCATTAGACAAACCTCTTTCAAACAAAAGCCGTAAAACGGTGTCTAAACATGCTATAAACAACGCACATATGCTGTAAAGCACAATTTTATGACATAAAAGGAATTTTATAGATAAAAATCAATCAAATAAACTTGGAATCCTCTTAATACATCCAAATTATTCAAACAATAAATGTAATGGGCTAGGAAGGGATATACTATTACATTAGATACCTCTCAAACAAATATCATCAATGATAATAAAAAAAAGCCCCCCAAAAAAGAAGGGGGTTTGAAAAACCACCCCATGTGATACCTCATAAGAAATTAATTACACCTTAAATGATACCACTAATCAAACTCATTGAATTAATGCACCCATAAACATCTTACACAATCACACCACAACAAAACCACATCACAACCTCTCACCAAGAATAACACCACACATCTAATACCAGCCACATGCCATCAATTTCCACACATATATCCACATCAACATATAATCCTACACACATAAAAAACCAACCAATGCCAAAATCAACACAAAACACTACCACATGAATAATAATCAAGGAATTGCATCTTCCATGTCATGATATTATCTCCTTTAGGAAACACTGGATTTCCTACACTGTTTTAATCACATCATATTATAAAACATCTTGATTAAGATTCAGGTCCTACAATTTTCATTTGTCAAATGTTTTATCAAACATTAAAAATCGATAAGGAAAAAACATCTCATAAAATAGTGAGATTCAAAAATCACATTTTCAAAAAAAAAACGCCATAATGGAAAACTCAAAACAACTCCTGGTATTGTGAATAAATCTCTATCTCTTACACCCAAGTACTATCTTATAAGACACCATGCCTCCATAACTTGAAAACCATGGGAATTATTCATCTATCATTATATAGATTATCTTGGATAAATATTGGTTGTTCCATGAAAGTCACATCATCCTTAACATCCAACTCTATCGATTAAATGATGTGGGAGTCATCGTGGAGATACTGATAAAAGCTGGGCATGTATAAAACAACAGGATTCCTCATTAACCATGATATAAATTCCTGAAAATATGCTACCTTTCCAACTCATCACAAACCTTAAAAGCTACTAACAAATATGGAATAAATCCTATTACCCCTCCCAAACCCCTACTGCCCATGTCAAGGGGAGACTCTAAATAACACATGGTCTCCAACCTCAAACTCCAAGGGACTCTACCTATGATAAATATTTGATTTTTGGTGGTCCAAAACCACCCTCATCCTCTCTCAAATCTACAAGATCTTTTTGGTCATTCTCTATACCACACTAGGATAATGAACTATTTATACCCCAACATCCATCTAGAACAACATATAACAACATGAACATTAATAAAATACCTCAAACAGATCCATTTCAATGAATGTTTGATAACTTTTATTTTATGAAAACTCAAATATAGGAAAGGTCCTTACCCATTATCCACAAAAGTCCATGATGCGGGCTCTTAACAAATCCTCAAGTGTCTAGATGGTTTTCTACGTCTTCCCATTTGTTTGAGGGGGTAAAATAGTTCTAAGTTGTAATTGGGATCCAAAATAACAGTAGAGTCCCCTCCAGACACATGGGGTAAAATGAGGATTCTTATAAAATATGATAATTATTGTTACCCCATGAAGCCTAATCGTATCCTCCATATACCACCTCACAAAAAAATCCATATAATTTGACTCCCTAATTTTCAGAAAATGAGTCGACTTAATTAGTTGATCCAATATTACCCAAAACATATCACAATTTCCCGGAGATCGACATAACACTATGACAAAATCCATTGATTCTTCTTCCAATTTACACAAAGTAATACCTAAGTAATACAAAAACCTCTACAGACATGTTTCCCTATTTTCACCAACTGATAAACCGGACACCTCAAAAAAAACTCTACCACATACCTTTTAATCCATGATAAGATAAGATATCTGATCAAGCCATTATAAATCATTTTAAAACTAAGATTGACCACAAAAGGTGATCTATTAAACTAATGGAGAAATCATTCTTTCTTCACATGTGAAACAAACCTCCTTTGAAACAAAACCCATTTTGGCTATCCTTCAACTATCCCTCTTGAGAATCAACATGGTCAAAAAGGTCACACATAACCACTACATATGACCCCCACAATGACAATCCTATTCCTTCTCCATAAAATATGAATTTACATCCATATTATAGAGAAAACCATGACCACTTCTATCCCCAATGATAATATGTATCACTGGAAACTGCCCTATCCATTTATAAATACCTATTTGGACCAAGATAATGAGAAAGGTGTTTGTTTTCAAATGTTGTATTTTGTTTTTGAGAAAGTTAAATATTAATGATTAAAGGGAAATAAACACTTTTTGTATTTGGTGAAAATCATAATTTCCACTATTTTCAAAAGAATCAAACTATTGTTTTCTGAAAAATTTGATTCACTTAGTCAATCATAATGAGGAATTTATCATCATATAAAATAAGAGAACTAGTCTCATGGAGAAAGTTTCTTTGCTGGAAGTAAATGGTCATAAAATTCACTCAATGTATGATTTGTATGGAGTGGACGTTTTAAAGAAGAAGCAGAGTATGTATGATAATGATAAAATAAACGTGATGTAGCTTTACTAATTCATATTTCATAAATCATAATTCGATTGGAGAACTTATGATGAAATCTTAATAGAGCAAAAGGGACAAGAGAAGCAACCGATAAAAAATAAATCTTACCCAATATAACCATATTTGGGTTGAGAATGAAAGAAATGGTTATTGGGAATCATAATCAAAAGGCCATACCCAGATTTTTCATATTTAGGTGTATGGGAAGAAATATAAGCTTCAAATCAGCATTAGGGATTATAGTATCTGATAGCCAATCATATGTATAAGAAACATTTCATACACAATATGATCATACTAAGTCTTAAAAAGAAAAATATCATACCTGGTATGATCATACATAGAAAGATTGTAATCTCGACAATCATATTCAGAGAAGGAATCGTTTGAGGCCACTGGATGAAACGGGAAGGATACAATGAGATCAACGATGTAGTCAACCTTTTCAAAAGGGTTGAATTAATTTATAGGCTTCCAACTAGTTCAAGATAATAGGATTGGAATATTTCTTGTATGTCAACTAGTTCAAGATAAAAAGTGAATAAATGAAGGAGATGATGTGTATTTAAATTGGGTCAAGAGCCTTTGTATCATAGATGAATTATTTTCAACTGGGTCAAGATATAAGGTGAATAAGTAATTTTTTTTTAAAGTAGATATTTTAGAATGAATTTACTATGGGTTCATCAATATTCAAAAGATTAATTTTATTTAATAATCATATTGGTATCCATTTCTTCATACATTTATATTCAATTAGTATAGATCTCTATTTTTAATGAAATAGGATTACAAAAATCGGACCCATGAATTGAAATCAGACTAAAAACTAAAATAAAAGTATAAAGAAGAATTTATTATTGTAGAATAATCTAGATGCTTAGAGAAGACTTAAAAAAAGTCATAATACCCCCAATATTTTAAGGGAAATTGAGTTTAGGGTGAATTTGGTTAAGCGGGAAAATTTTGGGGATTCCCACTAAAGCCACTTGAGGGTCACCTATAAAAAGAAAAAAGTACATTGGACATTTCTAATGACTGATGTACTGTTAACGAGAGAGTAGTTCTAAGTTTAAGAGAGAGAAAGAAGTTTCTGTAATCACTTGTGTTCAATAAGTTTTGATAGATTAGAGTGAAAAGATAAAATACAAGATCACTACATTGTATTGAGCTGATCATCGTACTCTATGATAATTTTACACAACTAATTACTATAATTAGAATGTCAATCATATTTGGATGATCATCATATAAGGTTGGATAATTTAATTTAGAATTTTTCTACTAATATTTTTAGACTAAGGAAAAATCTTATACGGATAATCATACTAAATTCTTTATACTTATAATTGAAGTGGTGCCGATTCATCTCTACTTCATTCTGGGAAAGTTATATTTTTTCATACTGGGGAGAATCATAATAGGAAGAATTGTATCTGGGAAAATAGTACTCAGAGGAATCAGATTGGGAAAATCACAGTGGTGAAATCAAACTGAGTTTTCATAACAATGTCCAGGAACTTATTACCATCTCTTGGGTAAGAAAGTGAATAAGTGTTTTCAATTGAATATATTTGTTAAATTGAAAAAAAATAACAGGTAACATGATTTGTTAGATAAATTTTGTGTCACCCTATTTCTTCTATGAGGGTGCACATGCACTATTGGAATGATTTACACAGTGATACTTGAGTGTAAGGGCATATCCTACTTGTTATTATCCCAGGATTGATTTATAGTGGATTTTTTGGTGTTTTATAACTTTCAAACCATACCAAGGATATAGCTATTCTTATTGAATAACTAAACCTATAATTTTTTATTTTCCTGTGGTGGTGTATTAGATTGGTTTTCAAAAGGGGATTGAAATATTTAATAGGAGGTAAATGTTGTTTGAATGAAAAATAGAATAAAAAGTATCACTAATTCACCCTTCCCCCTCTTAGTGATACAATTATCTTGATTGAGAAATTTCAACTAGTATCAGAGTTGGGTTGGATACCATCACATATTTGTTACTGATGGAGAATTTGAATTGTGTGAGAGTAAAGGTATTCTGGTCTTTGATGGAAATAATTATCATATCAAGAAATGTAGAATGTTTCTTTATCTTATATATATTGTATATTATATTCTTGAAGATGTAATAGATGGGTTTCCTCCAATTTTTTTTAAAGATTATAATATATTAGTTGATAAGAAAAATCTAATGAATAATAGAAAGGGCCATGAATGATATATTATCACTACTTTCTGGAAGTGGATTTTTAAGACTGAAATTTGTTTCCACTCCCAATGGTATATGAGATAAATTGAAAAACTTATACAAAGTCAATAAAAATGTGAAGAAGGAAATGTTACAAATATGGAGATTGAAATATGAAGATTTGAAAATGGGTAAGAATGAATATGTTGGGTAATTATTTACCAAGGTAAATGATATTGTGAGTACTGTCATATGTCTTAGTGAAAAGTTAGATGATTCTGCAATTGTTGAAAAGATTTTGAGAATCCTTCCCAATAATTTTGATGAAAAAGATTCATCATTGGTAGACAAATATCTAGAAAAATTATATCCGGATGATTTTCATAGACTTATCATCAATTATAAAATAATAAGGGAGAAATCTATTAAGAGAAGAAGAAAATATTACATAGAAATTAATGTCAAGGATTGTAAGAGAGAAAAGTCAAAGAAGATTCTTATTGAAGATGAAGTTGGCGAATTAGACTTTGAAAAGTATGTATGTAAACATCTTGATGATATTTTATCCTTGTTTAAATTTTTTTTAAGTGGTATTGTCACATAAATAAATTATTTTAAAGTAAAATTTCATTTAATTTCCATTCATGCTTTGTTTTGGGGGTTTCCCAGGATTTTATGGAGAAATGGGCAAGTTTTCATGAATTGGGCCAAACCATGAACCCAATTCCAGATTTGAAAATAACTTTTTATTCCTTTATAACTTCTTAATTCTTCAATAAATGTCATCCATTATAATTCAAACTTGTCATTCTCTAACCTATTAACACCACCATATTAATTTGAACCATTTATGAATTGATAATCATGGTGGATATGGGTTTTTAGTTAAGGGATTGGGCCTGCCTGAAAGCCCATTTCCTGTATTAAATATATTTCTTAAATAATTAATATCTCCTTAATTATTTATATTCATTCGGTGATTACAATCCTCCCTGCCCTAGCCCACATACCCAAGGTACGCCCCCATGCTCTCTTACCCCACTTTGAAGCTCGGTTTCATCGTTAATATCGATGAATCGTCTATGAATTTCTCAAATATTTTAGATTTGAAGAGGTAAATTGATTATTTAATAATGCTTTCATTTCTCACTATATTTACCTCATTAGAGTTCCTAAATGTTCTCTTAAACCTTTTTCTAATATCCCTTGAATGGTTGGATGTTTTCAAACTCAGATACTAGTGTATTGGTGTGATTTCTTAAATATTTTTCAAGGTAAGTGATTCCTTTTTGGTTTCTTCCTTTTCCCTTAGGGTTTCCTCCCTCTTTTATTATGTTCTAAAATGTCCAGAAGTTAGGGTTCGAACCTAGGGTTTGATTTGGTGTATTTTGGGTCAAATATTGTGATATAAGGCTAGATTTATCTTCATTGTGGTGCGGCGGTGGTGCGATTGATGGTTTGCACCATGTTTTGAGGGATTCAACACTTTCATTAGGTGATTCCATGGTTAACCATTCCTTGATAAGTTTGTTTTCATTTTTTACTAGTATTTTAGCTTCCCCAAATGCTGTGTGTGGTGATAAAACCATTTATGAAAGATTAGGTTAAGCATTTAATTTTATAGTTTTATTTTTGTTGAATTTGTGAACTTTTCGAATGTAACAAATGTGGTATCTTTTGTGGTAGTTTTATAAAATATGAAATTGATTTATTAGTTGTTTAAAGGGGATTCAAATTATGTTTTGTTAATTATTTAGTTTCATGTGGGCCTTGGAAGGGGGTTTTCGGAATACGTTTGGTGTGTAAAACGTTGTTATAATTCTTGAGATCATTTTATGAAAATGGGTGTTTTCATTTGTATCTTTCGTGGTATTATTCATGGTGATTTTATAACACTTTAAAGTGGTTTTATAAATGATATAGGGTTTCCAATACTACATTGGTAGTGTTTTGGTCCTTGAAATAAGGTTTTGAAATGGGTTTCATGAGAAACATTTGGGTATACTCTTTAGAACGGTTTTACGAAAGCTTTGATTGATTTAATGATTTATGTAATAGGTGAAACCATATTGGAAAAATGTTTTAGTGTGCATATATTTTTAAATGGTACATTTTAAATGTGAAAGGGGCTGTTTTGTGATGTGTTACATCTTGGAAATGTTTTAAAAAATATTTGAAGGATTTACTAAAGTGTGTAAGAGATGTGAAAGTAATGTTGAATGTTTTTTGTGATTGTGATGTGAAAAATGGATTTGGGTTATGAAAATGGTAATATGTAACATGTGAGTGGGATGTTATGTGAGTTGTAATATATTGTAATGGATTTATAAGATTGTTTAATCAATTTTTGGAAGTGTTAAAGAAATGTGAAAAGTGTTGTGGGCTATTTTGGGGTGAGTTGGATTTCAATTCAATTTGAATGAAAAGTGGAATTTTGTTACTTGTGTGGTATACATGTAGGATTTTTGGTGAATTTTTTATGAGGAAATGATTTTTTCATGTGGAAATTATATTTCTTGGGTTGTTGAAATTTTTTTATCACAAACGAAAACCCGGGTATCTAGGTGGGTGGACGTGTACTAGTATACTAGTGAATCCATGGGGTTTGGCCTCAGTTTCAACTAGAAATTTTGACGCTTAAAACTATAACTAAACTATGATGATGACGATTGGGGACCACTAGGTTATGGGTATGTTCCCTACTAGTGTCTCGTACATGATAAAAGATATTTGTGATGGTTACTCTCACTGAGATACGAGGTACCTAGGACCCACAATGAGCTAGTGCCTATGGGTTATTTCCTATTGATTGTGCTCATTAGATCATTTATACATACCAACATAATAAAATATATTTCGCTGGAAAATTTAGTAGCTTTAGCATTTATTTAAAAAGTGTTGATTCATTAAATTATCCCACTTGAAAACTGATTTTTTAAGTTACATCTTTTAGAAATTGTAACTAGAAATTACATGTTTTTGAAAACGTGCATTATTTTCATCTTTGAATATTTATCTCTTGGAATATCTTAGTTGTGGTATCCTATTGGGAATTGAATCACACCCCACATACACCCTTGGGTGTAAGTAGACTTGGTTATTTTTGTTGTCAAAGGTTGGGTAAAATTTTTAGGTCCAGTGGTTTGGGTTTCTAGCTGGTCCTTGGTGGCAAAGTCTTGTGGACATGGCTTGAAGGTGGTGCCCCTTTCCATGAGGGTTCTTGGGTTGTTTCATTTTTATTTTGTACATTTGATATAGTCCTGTTGATTTGTTTTAAAATATTTAATTCGATTCTGAATTTTTCTAAAATATTGTTTGGTTTGAAAAATGCAGATTCGTTTTATTAGATTCTTTTGTTGTTTTAAGATTATAAACTCTGTTAAATCATTCCTAATTCTCATTTTATGATACCTGGGCACTTGTTCCAGCCCGTGGGGATCGGTAACGCCCTTCGGACCATGTCATGGGCTAGGTTTGGTGCCAATTTTGGTGGCGATCAGATCAGGTTCGTGATAGGTACAAGGAAATACAAAGGGAAACTTCCCTTCAAATACTTTGAATGTGGAAGAATTTGTCACTATATGGCTAATTTTCTTCAAATAATGAAAGAATAGGATAGTGACGAAAAAGAAATAAATACAATAAGAACATGGAATAAACATGAAGATAAATGAAAATTTAATTCCATAGGGAATGAAGAAACTTTTTCAAATTTGAAAGAAGAAGTTTCTTGTATAATGATGAAGAAGAAGAAGGCGGTGATGAAAAATATGAAAACTAAATTGAATATGGTAGTTAAAATAATTTTATTACAATAGTGAATGATGAATAATTTAGATGCAGTGGTTCTAAAGAAGATGAAATTCAACTTGAACGTCATTTAAAAGGAGAGTTGAAAGAATGACTGAAAATGATTAGAAAGCTTGAAAATAAAAACAAAAAGTTGGTAGATGAATGTTCTTTAACAAGAAATCAAGAATATGTTTCTGATGAGAAAATGAAGCCATTGAAATAGATTTATGATTTGAAGAAATATCTTAAAGAAGAAAATAATTATAAGGATCATATATAGCTGAAGTTGAAACCAAATGAAGAAGAGTTGAAACTTGTCTCACAAAAACATTTTAAAGATGAAAAGAAAGTACAAGTTTCAAAAACTATATCACTGAAGTTGGTGAAATTTATCATAAGGAAAATTCTAATAATAATCAACAAAAATTACATTCAAAGGTTGAGATGAAATATGAAATTGTTTTTGAAAAGAAGAAAGCATGGAAAGTCATGTATGTGACCAAGACCAGCAATGTTAGGAATTCAAAAGTCTCAAAAAACCCTGAGTCTAAAATATTTTTGAAACAATATAAGTCAAAAAAATATTTAAACACTTCTATTTCTAATAAAAATTAAAAGAAAATGAAAACTCGGATTGAAAATAGAAAGGATGGTGGTTCAGAAAAGAAAGAGTAAAAATGTATTCACAATTCCAATCAATATGGATGTTTCTGTGGAAAATACTCTTTATATGGCTATTTCTGGTATTATGGTGGATTTGGACATACCAAAAATAGGAGTTGGTTCAACCAAAAAAATCATTATTATTCCATAGGTTATGAAAGTCATAGGAGAAGGGGGAGTCAATTCCCACAAAAGAATAAGTATGTTATAATTGAGAAATGTGGAGTAAAAATTGAAAGTAGGTTCAAATTTTAGGAAAACAGCTTTGAAAGATGTGAAAACCATGTACACCATTTAAAATTATGTCTTTTTTTTACTAGCACATAAAAATTATTAATAATTATCCAAAGACAAATATGAAAAAAGAAAGGGAAAGAGTAAAATCACGTATTGTTGAAACCACATTAAAAGATACAAAATAAGAATTACCCAGGATTCATGATAATGGTTGTTATTCTCATATGAAAAAATATTTAAAATTTTTTAATAATGTGAAAAACTTCGAATAAAGAAAAGTGACATTTGGCAATGATGAATCCCAGGAAATCAAAGGGGTTGGTTCAGACATCATTGGGAGAGAAAATATGAAATCCAAGAAATACTTGTATATTGATGGGATGAAACATATCTATCTATGTGTTTCATAATTATGTGATGAGGGTGACAAATTCATCTTCATAAAATATTGGTTTTTTTTGAAAAGTGAAGAATATAAAATCATTATTACAAGATTCCAATGTACAAGAGGAATTTTTTTCAAGTTGGTGAAACACAAAACTCTTGTTATATTAGTATGGTGGATGAGAATAAATTGTGGAATTAAATATTGGGATACATGTGTCAAATAAACATGATAATGGTATCAAATTGATATCGAGTCTGGGTCATTACTGAATTTCCAATAAGAAGATATTGGTGTTGCACTGTTTTTCAGAAAAGAAATATTACAAATGATGTGTATAGGAATATTGAGATTTCTTCAAAAAAATCCTAAAGACAATTCATTTTGACATCTACGGGCCAATTAAGAAATATTCAAAAAATGGAGATTATTACTTCCTCATATTCATTAATGATATTACTCACATTACTTGTGTTTTGTATATGAAACATAAATTAGATGCTTTGAAAATGTTTAAAAACATTAGAAGGAAGGATGATAAAAAATGAGAGTATTTTGTAAAGAAGTTGATAACTAAAAATGGGGGTGAATATAGAAGTGTAGAATTTTGATGTTATTTGGAGAAGTGTGGAATTTGACATGAGTATTGTTCTACATACACTCAACAAAAAATGGGGTTTCTGGAAGAATGAATAGAAGTTTTGTGGAAATGGGAAAAGCCGTGTTACTTGAAAATGACCTCTCTCATTACTTTTGGAAGCAATCCATGAGTACTATTGTTTATATTCAAAACCATTATTTCTATAGGACTCATTCAGATACGACTCTGTATAAATATTTTATGGAAAAACTCTATGTTTGAAGCATTTTAAGTTGTTCGAGAATCGATGCATTAAAATATAAAAGGTGTAAACTATGTAAAGTTCGAGAAGAATGTTGCAGATAGAAAATTTCATGGATATGCTCTGAAAGGAAGAATATATAGATGCTTTAACAAAGAGAAAAAAATTGATTATGTTGTGAAATTAATTGAAAGAGGTAAGGAAAATACATATTCGGGAAGAAAAGGAAGTTGAGCAAGGTTAAAAAACAATTCTGATAAGGATATAGTCCATTGTATTCCTACCCAAGAAGAAGAATCATACTCATCCATTTCCAGTGATTAGTAAGATATTTTAAAATCTCATCCAAGGATGAAGAAGCAAGTCGAATCTCAGAATATAATTGTTGATCAACATCAAAATGATCAAACAAGACAAATAATAAATAGTATTACACATACTTCATTGTATTCAAAAGTGGATCCAAATGATGTGAAAGAAGGTTTTGAGTATCTGGAATGGGTTCAGGCCATGAATGAAGAGTGGGATCAGATTGAAAAGAATCATACATGGGAACTCGTAACTAATCCTGAAAACCAAAACATTATTTGCACAAAGTGGGGTTTTTGAAGAAAGATGAATGAATAAGGTGAAGTTATAAAAAGCAGATTGAGATTGGTGTGCAAAGGGTATTCCCAAATTTAAGGTATTAATTTTCATGAAACCTTTTCTTTGGTGGAAATAATTTAAATAATCCTAATATTTATTGTTATTGTTGAAAAACATGGTGACATGATTTTCAAATGGATGTCAAATCCTTATTCCTAAATGGTGATCTTGATGAAAAAGTTTATATTGAAAAACAACGTGGCTTTGTTGTTAGAAAAGGTGAAAGTTATGTGTATAGGTTTAAAAAGTATTTTATGGACTAAAAGAAGCTCTGAGGGCATGGTATTCTAAATTGGATACATAAATAAAGAAGATGAATTTCATGAAAAGGAATGGTGTATTTCAATATCTACATTATAGAAATTCAAGAGTCTTACCTCATTGTGATTATTTAGGTTGATGAGATTATGTATGTTAGAAATGATGAAATATGTTGTAAAAGGTTTCCTGATGAAATGAAAAAGGTTTCTGGTATTTTTATGCTAGGGTAAATTAAATACTTTCTTGGGTTACAAATACATTAAAGGAAGTAATACATTTTTCTTTCCCAAGAAAAGTATTCTAAGGAACTTCTTAAAAATTTTGGAATGGAAAACTCAAAACCTACTTACACACTGATATCAGTGGGAACAAATGTTCTAATGATAAATAACGAAAAGAAGATGATTAAAAAGAATACAAAAAGATGATTAGATTTTTTTTTGTATTTGACTACCTCAAGACCCAACATTGTTTAGGTTGTTACTCTAGGTGGAAGATTTCAAATTGATCCAAAATAATCACATTTACCTGCTGGAAATATAAATCCTAGATACCTCAAAGGAATAATAGAATTCAGAATCAGGTATGAAATCTTAGATAATATTTAATTTTTTAAGTATTCCAATTCAGATTGGGAAGGAAAATTTGATGATAGAATATCCACATTTTGAGAAATATTATTTATGGGAAAGAATTGTGTTAGTTGGTATTCAAATTAATAGAATTCAGTAACCCTCATCATGGATGAAAATGAGTATGTTTCTACCAATCAAGACACTACTCAACTTATGTGGACAAAAACTCAATTGGAAGATTTACTTATTGGTGTGAAGTTACCCTTACTCTTGGTTTGTGATAAATAAAGTAAAATCAATCTCCCCAGTAATCTATTCCAACATTCTCATTCAAAATATATTGATATCAAATATCATTTCATTAAAGATAATGTGGAGAATAATGAATTAATGTATAAATATGTTTCATTAATCGAAATATTTGTTTACATATTCACAAAACCTTTTCCAAATGAATCATTTTATAAAATGAAGTTGAACAAGGGTGTCCAAACTCTTTCTCATCAAGGTTGAGGTATGTTTTATATCACATCTCTTATATAATCTTTGGATAGTTTTGTCGAGGGGGATAATGAATTGTTTCATAAATAAATCCATTTGATGCATGCAAAATAGGGGAGTTGTGATAATGCAATGAATACAACATGGTTTCTTGAGTGAACTATTCTAACAGTTTGTTGGAGTTGTTGTAGGAAAAGAAATCGTTTTGTATTATATGGAGGATGAAGAAAAGATGAGGTTGAAGAAGAGATGATGAAGAGAAAATAAAAGGGTTTTCATGATCACTAGTTTTAGACATCTTGGGTTTTCTCTCAAGTTTTGTTGTTTCCTATAATGAGTTAGCTCATGTAAGCTTATAATTATTGAGATGTAATCCATTTCTTGAGGATACAATGTATAGGGATTTATGAAACTTGGTTGAAAAAAATCTAAAGGGTGAGATCGTTAGGACCAAATAGATGAAGAAGTTTTTTGTTTTTTAATTTTATCCTTTGTTGAAAAGAAATCTGAATATGAATGATGAAAGGTAAATCACCTCACTTTTTAATTTCGTGAAAATCATATTTTTCATTATTTTCAATAGAATTAGACGCATGATTTCTAAAAAATCTGATTCACTCTGTACATCATAATAAGTAATTGATCATAATCTAAAATAATAGAATTGGTTTCATGGAGAAAGTATATTGATATAAGTAAATAGTCATCAAATTCACTCGGGATTTGATGTGGAAGGAGTGGTTGTTTTAAGGATGAATCAGAGTTTGTATGACTACAAAAAAATAAATGTGACAATACTTGGATGATCTAAATTTCACAAATCATAAGTTGATTGGAGAACTTATGATGCAAGATTGATGGATGAAAATGGAAAAATGATACATCTAATCAAAAATAAATAATACCCAGTATAATTAGATTAGGGATGAGAAGGAAAGAAAAGGTTTTTGGGAATCAAACTCAAAAGACCATACCCATATTTATCATATTTAGGTGGTAGGAAAGAAAAATAAGTCATCAATAGACATCAGGGATTGTCGAAACTGATCATCCATCATATGAATAAGAAAACTTTTTTACACAGGATGATCATACTTAGGCCCAGGAATAAAAATATCTTACCCAGTATGATTGTACTAAAAAATATCATACTCTGCAAAATCATATTCAGAGAATTATTTTCTTATGGCTGAAAAATGAAAAGAGTATGATAGAATGAGATCAACAATGTAGTCAACCATTCCAAAATGGTCGAATTACTTTTTAGTCTTCCAAATAGGTCAATATGATATGAGTATAAGAAGTCTTATATCTCAACTGGGTCAAGAGAAAAATTGAAGAAATAAAAGAGATGATGTGTATTTAAATTGGGTCAAGAGCCTTTGAATTACAGTTAAATTATTTCCAACTGGGTTAAGATAAGGAGTGAAGAAGTAAAATTTGTTTGAATGAAAATCTTACGGAATGAATTGTCAAGTGGGAGCTCAAAAATCAGAAGAATAATTTTATTCATAATTGAAAGTGGTATCAATTTATTCATACATTTATACTCAATTAATACAATTTTTTTAAAGAAATCACATTCAAAAAATCTGACCCATGAATTGAAATCGGACTAGAAATTGAAATGAAATTTTAACGATGAATTGAAGATTGTAGAATAATTAAGAATCTTCAAGAAGAGTTAAAGAAGTCAAAATACACCTAATATTTTATGGGAAATTTAGATTAGGGTGAATTTGATTAAGTGGGAAAAATTTTGGGATTCCCGCCAAAGCCACTCGAGGTTCACCTATAAAAGTCAAAAAGTACACTGTGATTTTCGAATGACTAATGTACTATTCAAGAGAGAGATGATCTGAGTCTGAAAGAGAGAAAGAAGTTTCTATAATCAGTTGTGTTGACATTTTTTTGATGGAGTGGAGTGAAAGGATAACAGACAAGACCACATTGTTATACTCATTCAATCATCATACTCTATGGTAATCTTACTCAGGTGATTACCGTACTTTGATTTTCAATCGTATTCGACTGATCATCATATTGGGTTGGATAATCAGATTTCAGATTTTCTTATTGAGATTTCCAAACTGAAGAAGAGTCATACATGGAGAATCATACTAAGATTTTTACTCAAAATTGAAGTGGTGTCGATTCAACTCTACCACATTACGTTAAAGTTATATTTTTTTTACAAGGGAGAATCATACTGGGAATAATTGTATTAGGGAGAATTATGCTCAGATGAATTGGACGGGGAAAATCATACTATTTAAATTAGACTAAGTTTTCATAACAAATTCCAAGAATTTTTTACCATCTTATGGGTAAGAAAGTGAAGAAGTGTTTTCAATTGAATACATTTTTGAAATTGAAAAGAAGCATAGGTAACATGAGTTGTTACATAAATTATGTATTACCCTATTTTTGCTATGTGGGTGCACACAAACTATTGTAATTGTTTACATAGTGCTACATGATTTTAAGGGTATATCGTACTCATTGTAATCCAAGGATTGATTTCTAGTGGATTGTGTGGTATTGGATTACTTCCAAACCATACCAAGGATGTAGAAATTCTTATTTATTAGTGGACCTTGTAAAATCTTATGATCATGTGGATGCATGTTTGATTGGTTTTCAGTAGGGGTTTGAAATATTTAACAAGAGGTGAAGGTTTTTTCAAAGAAACATTCATGAAAAACTATCAATAATTTACCCACTCCCTTTATCAGTGATACAACTATCCTGACTGGAAAATTTCAATATCAATAAACTCGCAAGCCCTGTCTCCTAAAGAATTAAAACTTAATGCATTGACAAACACAACCCCCTTTTTTAGGATGTAAGCGTTATCAAAATAATAATCCTAATGAAACTTCGTCCATCATTGGTGTTGTAAATTTAGATCCCACTAAGAGAAAACATATTTTAGGATCTTTAGTGTGGTAAAAACCTTAAAGATCTCACCGATTTTGTAATGTCAACACATATTTGGCACAAAAAAACTACCACCAACCCCATATAATAGGTGGAATAGTTATGTTCATGTGGTTGTAAATTCATAGAACCATAATAGATTACCATTCTCCCCTTCATCAACATACATCTCAATCCCTGATGGGATGAATCATAGAAAACCTCAAACAACACACCCTCCTCAAGCAACCAAAGCACTAGTCCACTGATCAAATTCTATTTTAGGCAATAGACTGCTTCTTGAAACAATTCAATATACACAAATTCTTGGTTATTATTTTTTAATGATGTTATCAGGGTATAAAATTGAGGATAATCTGGTACAAACCACCAGTAATTTCTTATAGGATTGAGAAAATTCTGAACCTATGCCACCTTCTTGGGTGCTTCCCAAAAAACAACTACCTCAATTTTTGATTGGTCTACTTCCACACCCTTCCAAGGAACAAAATGTCTATGTAAACCCACCATTAAAGTCCAAACACCACACTTGTAAAACATTCCATATAAGTGGTGTCATCGAAGAACTTGCAAAATAGATATGAGATGCTTAGCATTCTTCCCCTTTGACCTCAAGTAGATCAATATATCATTGATATATATGATGAAGAAATAGTACATGAACTCACAATACATAATGTTCATAATCCCCATGAACATGATTGGTGGATTCATAACACTGAACAACAGGAATAAAAATTCAAAGTTCCCATACCTACAACTGAAGGCAGTTTTCAGAACATCCTCATCCCTCACCCTCAACAAGTGATATCCAGAACATAGACTGATAATTAAAAAACAATTAGATCCTATCAGTTGGTATAAAATATCATCTATTATTTTATGTGGGTAACAATTATTGAATGTTTCCTAATTTAGCCTCTATTAGTTTATATACAACCTCATACAACCATCCACCTTCTTGAAAAAAATTAATTGAGCACCCACATTGGGATGGATAAAAACCCTATATATCAGATCATCCACCTATAGCCTCAACTCATACATCTCAATAGGAACCATCCAACAGGGATCCATTGAAATTAATGATGTTCCCAACTATAACTCTATCCCAAAAATGATGTTGTGTTGAGAAGGTAGTTTTACACCCATCTATATAATAAAATTGAGAAACTCCACCAAAACCTTGGGAACATACCCAAACTAAGATTCAACAGAATGATCTTCCAACTGTGATAATATATTCTCCAATTTACTACCACCCATCCAATAACCTTACTCTCCAACGAACACCACTCACTATCCCTCCACATTAGAAAATAAAACTCTCATTGGAAAAATATGATTCAATCATATGTGGAATACATCCAATACATATCAAGGATAACATGGTATGGATGTATCTACAACAAGAAGAAGTCGCCAATGGACCGGTTCTACCCCATCTTCAGGCCACATCTCTAGTACACATCAAATAATGAAATATAATCTCTAACTTACAAAAACAACAACATAGGAACTTGAACTCTCTCCATGCACTACTACAAAATGGGCTTTATTAGCGCTCAAAACGGGCTTTATTAATGCTAAAAAAGTGCTGTAAAGTTCAGCACCGATAAAATATACATTTATTAGCACTGATAAAGGATCTGTTTATCAGCGCTCTTTGAGCGCTGATAAATGTTGATTTTATCAGTGCTTTATAGCACTGGTAAATGCCTCTTTTATCAGCACAAAAAAAGAACCGATAAATGCCCTGTCTACTGCAAAACAAATTTCTGCAATAGCACTCCCAAACAGCACCTGCAAATAATTCAGCAACTTAATAAGTATACCCATACAAAATTAATACATAAATCATAAGATAATTACACCAAGTATACCCATACACCATTAACAAATAATTCATATGTTAATTAAATACATAAATAATTCTATTCAGAATTCAAGGGGTTGGGGGTTGTTCAGGGGTTTCGGGTGGCTGTCCAAGGGGGGTAGGGGGTGTCCGAGGGGATGGGGGTGTCCAGGGGGGGTCCAGGAGGTTGGGGGCTATCCAAGGAGGGTGGTGGTGTCCAGGGGGGTGGGGGGGGGGTCTCTAAGTTGTGGGGTGGTGTCTAGGAGGGGGGTGTCCAGGTGAGGGAGGGGGTGGGGGTATCCATAGGGGTGTTCCGGGGGGGGGGGGGGTGGGCTGCTGTCCAGGGTGTCGGGGGGGGGGGGGGGGGGTTTCCAAAGGGTGGGTGAGGTGCCCGAGGGGTGGGGGATGTCCGGGGGGTTGGTGGGGCTGTCCAAGGGGGGTGGAGTGGTGTCCGTGAGGGTGGGATGTGGGAGTCTGGGGGGACAAGGGTGTTCAGGGGGATGGGGGTGTCTAGGGGGTGGGGGGGGGGGGGGTCCAGGGTGTTGGTAGGGTTGTCCAAGGGGGTGGGGTGGTGTCCAAGGAGGGGGGGTCCAGGTTGGGGGGGGGGGGGGGGCTGTCTATGGGGTGTCCATGGGGGTGGGATGGTTTCCAGGGTGTCGGGGGGGGGGGGGGGCTTTCTAGGGGGTGGGGGCGTGCAGGGGGGGTCTAGGGGGTTGGTGGGGCTGTCTAAGGGGGTGGGATGGTGTTTGGGAGGGTGGGGGTGGCCATCCATGGGTGGGGGTGTCCAGGGGGGCTATCCATCGGCGTGTCCAGGGGGTGGGGGTGTCCAAGGAGTTGAGGGGGCTTTCCAATGGGTGGGGGTGGGGGGGGGTGTCTAGAGGGGTGGGGGTGGTCAAGGGGGGTTGGTTAGGTTGACTCTTACATGTCAAAAAGGACCCATGGATCGTTCTCAAAAAGGATCAAGACAATACGAATGCGTTTGGTTTTATTTCCTTAGGTCAGTTGTTTTTTTCACTTAAAATTTTGTCCGTTTTAAACAAAAGAGAGACCCTTTCAGTGATACCGGCCACACCATGCCTGGGATTGAGATGAGGATGCCTCGTAAACATGCCAAAGGACCCGTGGATCATTTTCATAAAGGATCAATACAATCTGAATGCGTTTGGTTAGATTTCCGTACGTCAGTTGTGGTTTTCACTTAAAATTGTGTCCATTTTTAACAAAAGAGATACCTTTTGAGTGATACCGGCCACACAATCCCTCAGATTGAGGTGGGGATGACTTTTACATGTCCAAAAGGACATGTGGATAGTTCTCCTAAAGGATCAATATAATACAAATTCGTTTCGTCGGATTTCCGTAGGTCAGTTGTTGTTTTCACTTAAAATTGTGTCCATTTAAAACAAAAGAGAGACCCTTTGAGTGATACTGGCCACACCATGCCTCGTATTGAGTCAAGGATGACTCATCAAAATCACATAGGACTCGTGGATCGTTCTCCTAAAGGATAAATACAATCTGAATGTGTTTGGTTGGATTTCCGTAGGTCAGTTGTTGTTTTCACTTAAAAATTTGTCCATTTTAAACAAAAGAGAGACCCTTTGAGTGGTACCGGCCACACCGTGTTTCGGATTGAGGTGGGGATGACTCATACACATCCCCAACACACCCATGGATCGTTCTCTTGAAGTATCAACATAATATGAATGTGTTTGGTCAGATTTACGTAGGTCATTTGTTCTTTTCACTTAAAAGATTGCCCATTTTAAACAAAAAAGAGACTCCTTGAGTGGTACCAGCCACACTCTGAATCTGATTGAGGCGAGGATGACTCGTAACCATCACAAAGGATTCGTGGATCATTATCCTAAAGCATTAAGAAAATCTGAATTCATTTGTTTAGATTTTCATAGGTCCGTTGTTGTTTTCAATTAAAATTGTATCCATTTTAAAAAAAGAGAGAACCTTTGAGTGGTACCTTCTACAAGGTTCCTCAGATTGAGGAGGGGATGACTCATACACATCACAAAGAACTCGTGGACCATTCTTCTAAAGGATCAATACAATCCGAATGTGTTTGGTCTGATTTCCGTAGGTTAGTTTTTGTTTTCACTTAAAATTGTGTCCATTTTAAACAAAAGAGAGACCCTTTGAGTGGTACCGGACACACAGTGTCTCAGATTGAGACAGGGTTGACTCATATACATCACCAATGCACCCGTGGATAATTATCTTAAAGGATTAACACAATCCAAATGTGTTTGGTCAGATTTCCGTAGGTTAGTTGTTTTTTTCACTAAAATAATTGTCTATTTTAAACAAAGGAGAGACTCTTTGAGTGGTACCGGCCGCACCCTGCCTCTAATTGAGGCAGGGAAGACTCTTACACATCACAAAGGACTTTTGGATTGTTCTCCTAAAGTATAAAGTCAATATGAATGCATTTGGTTGGATTTCAGTAGGTCAGTTGTTGTTTTCACTTAAAATTGTGTCCATTTAAAAAAAAAGAGAGACCCTTTGAGTGATACCGGCTACACCGTGCCTCGGATTGAGTCTGGTATGACTTTTACATGTCACAAAGGACCTGTGGATAATTATTCTAATGTAACAATACAATATTAATGCGTTTAGTTTGATTTCTGTAGGTCAGTTGTTGTTTTCACTTTAAATTGTGTCCATTTTAAACAAAAGAGAGACCCTTTGAGTGGTAACGGCCACACCGTGTCTTGGATTGAGGCATAGTTGACTCGTACACATCCGAAATAAACCTTTGGAACATTATCTTAAAGGATAAACTCAATCCAAATGCGTTTGGTCAGATTTCGGTAGCTCAGTTGTTGTTTTCACTTAAAAATTTGTCCATTTTAAACAAAAGAGAGACCCTTTGCATGGTACCGGCAACACCGTGCCTTGGATTGAGGCAGGGATGACTCATGAACATCAAAAAGGACCCGTGAATCATTATCCAAAAGGATCAATAAAATCCAAAGGCATTTGTCCAGATTTCCATAGGTCAGTTGTTGTTTTCACTTAAAATTGTGTCCATTTTAAACAAAAGAGTGACCCTTTGAGTGGTACCGGCCACACCGTGTCTCAGATTGAGTCAGGGTTGACTTTAAACATCCTCAAAGCACCCATGGATCATTATATTGAAAGATCAACCAAATAAAAATGTGTTTGGTCAGATTTCCGTAGGTCAGTTGTTGTTTTCACTTAAAAATTTGTTTATTTTAAACAAAAGAGAGACCCTTTGAGTGGTACCAGATACACCGTGCCTAAAATTGAGGTAGGGATGACACATACAAATAAAAAATGACTTGTGGATCGTTCTCATAAAGCATCAAGACAATAATAATCCGTTTGGTCGGATTTACGTAGGTCAGTTGTTGTTTTCACTTAAAATTGTGTCCATTTTAAACAAAAGAGAGACCCTTTGAGTGGTACCGGCCACACTGTGCCTCAGATTGAGGCAGGGATGAATCATACACATCAAAAAGGACCCATGGATAATTATTATAATGGATCAATAAAATATGAATGTGTTTGGTCAGATCTCTGTAGGTTACATGTTGTTTTCATGTAAAATTGTGTCCATTTTAAACAAAAGAGAGACCCTTTGAGTGGTACCGGCACACCATGTCTCAGATTGATGTGTGTTTGACTCTTACACATCCCCAAAACAACCTTGGATCATTATATTAAAGGATAAACACAATCTTAATGCGTTTGGTTGGATTTCTGTAGGTCAGTTTTTCTTTTCACATTAAAATTTGCCCATTTAAAACAAAAGAGAGACCCTTTGAGTGGTATCGGCCACACCGTGCCTAGGATTGAGGTGGGGATGACTATTACACATCAAAAAGGACCCTTGTATCATTCTACTAAAGGATCAAGACAATCAGAATGCATTTGGTCATCTTTCTGTAGGTCAGTTGTTGTTTTCACATAAAATTGTGTCTATTATAAACAAAATAGAGACCCTTTGAGTGGTACAGGCCACAACCTGCCTTGGATTGAGGCAGGGATGACTCATGCACATCACAATGTACCCGTGGATAATTATAAAAAAGGAAAAATGCAATACGAATGCTTTTGGTCAGATTTCCATGGGTCATTTGTTGTTTTCACTTAAAATTTTGTCCATTTTAAACAAAAGAGACACCGTTTGAGTGGTACCGGGCACACCGTGTCTCGGATTAAGGTAGGGTTGACTCACACACATCTTCAACGCACCCGTGGATCATTCCATTAAAGGATCAACACAATCTAAATGTGTTTGGTTAGATTTCCGTAGGTCAGTTGTTGTTTTAACTTAAAAATTTGTCCATTTTAAACAATAGAGAGACCCTTTGAGTGGTACCGGCCACACTGTGCATAGTATTGAGGCGGGGATGAATCTAACATTTCAAAACTGACCCTTGTATTGTTATCATAAAGGATCAAGACAATCCAAATGCCTTTGACCAGATTTATGTAGGTCAGTTGTTGTTTTCACTTAAAATTGTTTCCATTTTAAACAAAAGAGAGACCCTTTGAATGGTACCGGCCACACCATGCCTCGGATTGAGGCGAGGATGACTCTTCCATGTCTCAACGGACCCGTGGATCATTCTCCTAAAGGATCAATACAGTACGAATGTGTTTGGTCAGATTTCCATAGGCTAGTTGTTGTTTTCACTTAAAATTGTGTCCATTTTAAACAAAAAAGAGACCCTTTGAGTGGTACCGGCCACAACGTGTCTTGGATTGAGGTGGGAGTAACTCATACATGTCACAATGAATCCACATATCATTCTATTAAACAATAAACAAAATCTGAATGCGTTTGGTCAGATTTCCATAGGTCAGTTGTTGTTTTCACTTATAAATTTGTCCATTTTAAACAAAAGAGAGACCCTTTGAGTGGTACTGGCCACACCGTGCCTCAGATTGAGGCAGTGATAACTCATACATGTCACAAAGGACCTGTGGTTTGTTTCTTCTAAAGTATCAAGACAATATGAATGAATTTGGCTGGATTTCTGTTGGTCAGTTTTTGTTTTCACTTAAAATTGTGTCCATTGTAAACAAAAGAGAGACTCTTTGAGTGGTACCGGCCACAACGTGCCTCATATTGAGGTGGGGATTACTCATGCACATCAAAAAATACTCGTGTATCATTCTCCTAAAGTATAAATACAATCCAAATGCGTTTGGTCAGATTTCCGTAGGTCAGTTGTTGTTTTCACTTAAAATTGTGTCCATTTTAAACAAAAGAGAGACCCTTCGAGTGGTACCGGCCACACCGTGTCTCGGATTGAGGAGGTGTTGACTCATACACATCCCTAACACAACCATAGATCGTTCTCTTAAAGTATAAACACAATAAAAATGAGTTTAGTCAGATTTCCGTAGGTCATTTTTTGTTTTCACTTAAAAATTTGTCCATTTTAAACAAAAGAGATATCCTTTGAGTGGTACAGGCCACACCAAGCCTCGGATTGGGGAGGGGATGACTCATACACGTCACAAGGGACCTGTGGAACATTATAATAGAGGATAAAGACAATCCTAATGCATTTGGTCAGATTTTCGTAGGTCATTTTTTGTATTCACTTAAAAATTGTGTCCATTTCAAACAAAAGAGAGACCCTTTGAGTGGTACCAGCCACACTGTGCCTCGGATTGAGGCGGGGATGACTCGTTCACATCACAAAGGACCTGTGGATAGTTCTCCTAAAGGATCAATACGATCCTAATGCTCTGGTCTGATTTCCATAGGATAGTTGTCATTTTCACTTAAAATTGTGTCCATTTTAAACAAAAGAGAGACCCTTTGAGTGGTATCGGCCACACCCTGTCTTGGATTGAGGTGGGGTTGACTCGTACACATCCCCAAAACACCCGTGGGTCATTATCTTAAAGTATCAACACAATCTGAATGCATTTGTTTGGATTTCAATAGGTCTGTTGTTGTTTTCACTTAAAAATTTGTCCATTTTAAACAAAAGAGAGACCCTTTGAGTGGTATAGGACACATCATGCCTCATATTGAGGAAGGGATGACTCTTACATGTCAAAAAGGACCCTTGTATCGTTATCCTAAAGGATCAATACAATATGAATGCGTTTGGTCAGATTTCCATAGGTTAGTTGTTGTTTTCACTTAAAATTGTGTCCATTTTAAACAAAAGAGAGATACTTTGAGTGGTACCGGCCATACCGTGCCTCAGATTGAGGCAGGGATGACACGTACACATCCCCAACACACCTGTGGATCGTTATCTTAAAGTATCCACACAATCCTAATGCATTTGGTCGGATCTGCGTAGGTCAGTTGTTGTTTTCACTTAAAAATTTGTCCATTTTAAACAAAAGAGAGACCCTTTGAGTGGTACCGACCACACCGTGCCTTAGATTCAGGTGGGGATGACTATTAAACATCCCCATTACACCCATGGATCATTATTTTACAGGATCAACACAATCTAAATGCGTTTTGTTGGATTTATGTATGTTAGTTTTTGTTTTCACTAAAAATTGTGTCCATTTTAAACAAAAGAGAGACCTTTTGAGTGGAACCTGCCACACCGTGCCTTGGATTGAGGCAAGGTTGACTCATAAACATCCCCAACACACATGTGGATCATTCTTCTTAAGTATAAACACAATACGAATGCGTTTGGTCAGATTTTCGTAGGTTAGTTGTTGTTTTCACTTAAAAATCTGTCCATTTTAAACAAAAGAGAGACCCTTTGAGTGGTTCATCATTTTTGCATGTTGTTGGTGCATATCATCTGTTAAAATGGGAAATTGACTCATTGGTGAAAGGATGTTTTATTTAATAACAATGACAATATTCCAATGAAAATTTACATACAACAATGTGTCATCTTTTTATCCCTTAACCCCTCTCAAAAAATGACCTCCAATTGTACACATTCCCAAGTCAGATCATCATGTTATTTGTGTACAATCTTCTATCAAGTATGTGGCCCACTCATTTATGAACATATCTTTATCGTCTTGTGAGTATGTGGCTTTTCAGAATTCAGATTAGTACTACAAAATATAAAAATAAATAATAAATAAATTAATTAAACAAACTAGTAGTTGTTTTTGAAAATACCTCTTTAGGGATGCTTGTTTGTTGATGAAAAAAGATCTCTTTCATAAATTTACCAACATAATAACCGAAATCATTATCGTTTGTTTGTTTTGGACACTGAAAAAAAATTGATCATTAGGAGAATAAGTAACTTGTGTTGAGATGTGTTTGGATAGTGAAATTTTATTTAATATACCCTGATATTTTTCCAGACGTAGTACTTGCTCGCCTCCTTATACTTAGCCCCTATCCTCCTTCCTTTTTGAAGAAGATAATGATACAATTCCCTATTATAAAATAATCCTCAGTAAAAGATACTATAAATTATATTACTTTATGTCTAGACCTAAAACATAGGATGTAGTGTCTTATAGATTCACAAAATCCATCATGTGTGGTCGGTTTGATGGATATAATTTCTTTGAATCCAGAAAATAAATATTTGGAGTATCCAAGTTCACCGCAATTAGCATCCAATGTTGCCTAAAAGCACAAAAAGGAATAATTAATAAAATAAGTAAAGATATAATTGATATTCTTTAATCATAGAGTTTTACCTCTGCATTGTTGGTATTAAGAAGAGTCTGTCATCTGTAATCTTGCTGTCAAATTTTTTCAGCAAGCAGTTCACTATTTCATTCTTTTTTGATGGCTCTATTTTCATTAGATGTGATGATGTGGTATGAGGACTAAAGAGTCCAAATTTTGGCTCATGGGAAAATTCCTTCAACTGTTTTTCATATAAACATTTTCAACAATATAAAATGCATTTAGTCATAATTTTCACATTAGATCATCTTTTAGAAAATTAATTCACAGAAATGTACCTCATATAAATATTTATAACTGTGATGCCTAGGCAACCATTTTCAAGGATATCATTTAAATTTTCAGTAGCAATGAAATCTTGACTTTCCTCTCCGTATATATTCTCTTCGAAAACCACTATATGACTACTACCACTGTTTAGCTTTGTATCCACATGAGTCTTCAATGCTAGTAAATGTGGATAGAGAATAGGTGGTGTTATTGTGCTATCAGTAGCTCCATGGGATCAGTTGGTTGATCCTTTAGATGGTTTTGAGCTGATGTTTGTCACCCCCTTCCCTTTCGCTGTCTATAAAAACATTCATTGGTTCAGACCCTTTTTTCATTAATTATTAAAGGTTTATCTTGAAAAAATAAAATAAATACCTCTTTGGCCACATGTACTCTTACAAGTTGTGATGGCCATGCAATGAATGTCCCAATAGCCTTTTCGACCATATGAATATCATCGTCATCAAGTGGAATAGGTATCTCTGCTTTTGGCTCATGAGCTACAGTAATCATCACTTTCAAATGATCTTTTGGAAGTGGTCTATTATACAGCGTGTCATCTGGGATGTTGAACACAATATCGCTCACTACAAGGTGATAGGTGGGTTTTAACAGATATAAATCACAATCATTATCACAATGTAGAAGATCATTACAGGAAAATTATCAGTGTTTTTCTGATTCACATTTCAAGGGAACAATTATTAGAATATTGATTACCACAACTAAGACATCTCTTTGAGGGGAATGGCTTGCCTCAAAGAAGGTGGGGGTGGGGAGGGATCTTCACGCGTTGGTTGTTCTTGAGTTGTGTCTTCTCCTTACTTCCCACCCATAAAAGTTTCTATCAACTCTCCCTGCCATTGCAATTGTTCTTCAAGGGTTTCTAGTTTTTTACTCATTTGTTTCAATGTTTCATCTCTATCATCTGTTTTTCTTCTTCTAAAAATATACTCGGGGTGTCACCCCAAACTTCTCACCTCTGACACGACCGTATTTTTCTGGCTGCTTCAAAGCCGTCGATAATAGGTCTGCATCCACTATTTGAGTAGCTGATTCTTGTGACTGTCAGATATTGGAAAATAACTATTTATTTTTATGTAATAGCTATTTAAAACAAATCTTTTTATCATCATGTCATACTTACACAAATTTCCCACACTTTTTGTGTGTTCTCATATACTAGCTTCCATTCCTTATTCACACGTGCCTCTTTTCAAAGCACATGATGTGGGATGGAAGTGTCTTTGGTTTTAGACTCATAAATATACATATAAACATAGAAAGATAATTATGATGTTGTTTGTTGGAACATAACAATATTACTGTAAATTTAGAATACGTACCATTTTCTTTTCTAGTGAAGCGTACCCCATCCTTGCTTTATGACAGGGTTATGTTGGTTTTGATGCACGTTCCTTATTTTCATTACAGAGTTGTTGTTTCGTAAATGAAATATTTACAATCAAAGTGATGAATACACATATCCTCAAACAACGTATTGTCACCCACAATGTACCTAAAAATTCTCATCTGCACAACGACCAATAAATGCATCCCATGCTTCTTGGGATATCAGGTGAGCATATAAAATGGGTGGGTGTAGGTTTATTTTACATTTGGAATCTTTCAGGTTACATCTTGTTAAAATAGTGCGAAAACCTCGATGAATCCTTCATAGAATCCTTAGTACATAATCCTTGTGTGAATCGTCTATTATAAATGTACTTTTAAAGAGATTGAGATGGGTAAGACATTATTTCATTATTTTATTTTCTAGTAAATTAAATAAATAAATTCATAATGTTATCGTAATTTCTTCCCAGATCACAGCCTTCAGCCTGGACACAACATAGTTCCGTGAATCTATGTCAATCGGCACGCGTTGCCGAGTGACAACTCCAATGTAACTACTAAACATAGCCTTGTTAGGATTCACATGTTAGCCTCGTGAATTACATCTGACATCAGATTTGATGCCTTTGATTTCTGCCTTAAGAACTTTGGCTAACACCGTCAAACTACGATGCACTTGTGTTTTCTGCGATGTCGATATTTCATTCCAGAAAATTTCATCGATATCAACATCATCTATATGTTCATCTGAAATGGTAGCAATGACATGTGCTAATGGTTGTTGGACCTCAACACTAGGAGTAGCAGGAGCCGCAACAGCATGAGCAATAGGATCAGTAGGAGCAGTAGTAGGAGCAGTAGGAGCAACAGCAGGAGCAGCAATAGCTGCATTAGTAGCCGCAGTAGGAGCAGCAGCAGGATCAGCAAGAGCAGCAACAACCACAACAACAGAAGCTTGAGAGAATTGTTCAGACTCATGGTTAAGAGGACCAGAATGTGCAGAAGTCATTATCTGCAAAAGTGGTTGGGAAATTAATTTAGATTACATAAATTTGGTAATGATAAGATAATAACATGATATAACAAGATCTATATTACAAACAAAATATAACATGTTTATTGAAATCTAATTATTTTTTTTCAAATGCTGAAGGGATTTGACACCTCTATCAATTATCCAAATCCCTTCATTATGGTCTCCTATAACATACAAATCATCATCTACATTGGGGCTGCTCTGAAAGGATCGTTCTCAACGAAATTTTCATCGGAACCTTTAGTTGTTTTGGACGATAACAGAACAATCGACCACTTTCGGTTTGCGGGATCTGGAAAAAAAATATGTGAAAAAATATCATTTATAGGGAAATATTATTATGAAAGCACATTTCCAAAAATCCATATGTAACATAATAAGTCACTATCACTAATACCAGAGAAACCCCACTATCTCGAAACATAAAATCCATAATGAACCAATGAGGAAGAAAAAAAATTATAGTTTTATCATATGATACTTTCATAAACAAGGATAACAGATGATATCATTTTAATAGAGGTAGAATATGAGGTAGCATGGGGTTCCATTAAAAAAACACTAAATTCATAGTTGACCCATCCAAATATAAGAATTGATAGCATGGGTATAACCTATGAAACTAAGAAATAATATCAAAATCATCTAATAATGTAAAATCACTGAATCACTTACCACACACTTGGAAACTTCCAAAGGTGGAGGTGCATGGGAGGAGGTGTACGGGAGGAACCGGCAACCGAATAGAAATGGAGGAGTAGGGTTCGCGGGGAGTAGGGTCAAGAGAAGAGGAATAGAAGTAGGGTTTGCGGGGAGGAGGATCCGCCGAAGGGGTTCGTGTGGGAGAATTAAGAGAAGGGATAGCAGTGGAGGTCTGACAAAGCAAAGATCGGGGGAGGCGAAGGTCCGGAAATGTGAAGCTCAGGGGGCATCACATGGGAGTCATAGGCTTTCAGTACCTCAAGGGATTTTGGTCGCGATAAAATGAGGACATTGGGGGACTGATTTTATAAAATATGGGACAACCGTTTTATTAGCGGTAATATTTTAGCGCTGATAAAGGTAGCCGTTATCAGCGCTTTTTTAGCACTGATAAAGGTCCTCTTTATCAGTGCTAAAAAAGATCTGATAAAACCTTCTTGTATGAGTGCTAACATTTTTGTGCCGATACAAGACTTCTTTATCAGTTCTTTTCTAGCACTGATAAATGGTCTCTTTATCAGTGCTAAAATTTTTGCGCTGATACAGGGTTTCTTTATCAGTGCTTCTTTAGCGCTGATAAAGAAAACCTTCATCAACGTTGATACAGGGTTTCTTTATCCGAAGTTTTTTCTTAGCGCTGATATAAGGTGGCGCTTCCCTTGCCCGTTTTTGTAGTAGGGATGTATAGTTCCAAATCATAAACAAAAGTAGAAAAAACAATGGAGTGAGATGATCCTGAATGAAACAAACAAAAAAATGGTATATAGTAAGCTAATTGTACCTAGATCAAATCCCATATTTGTTGGTGTTTCATCCTCTAATGCATGCATTTGACCATGCCCAACTTATCAGAATATATTCTACCAACCTCCATAATTGCAATCTTTACTAGGATTCTATGGATAGGGAACATGATAAAGATTACCTCTTCAGTTACCATATTCCATTAGCTATTAAACAAGAATCATGCATCCTTATTGCTGAAACTACCTTAGAGAAAACTTATTCTACTACTGAAAAGGGGTCTGACCACCCACCTGAAATCGGCTTCCCAGAGTGGTCGGGAACTGAACCTATAAGTTACCATTCCCTCCGTATACATCACAATGAAATGGGAAACATCTAGAAAGTTCTCTGGATACACATTATTTAGAAGAATTGATGGAGGTATGTCATGTCCAGTTCCCCACTAGTCGGAATCCTAATAGCCAAAAAACCCACAAACAACTACTTATTGCTATGCACTTAGAGACACCCTACTAGACACTCTCACATGGCTTAACTCTCTTGGAAAGCATCAAATCAATAACCTCATCATTTTTTTTCACCTTGCTATATATTGGGATCATAAACAGTGTGACCATATAATTGATCATTGGGTGAAAAGCCTCCCCCAAACACTATTATTTGTACTCCTCATCTAGGAAATCATTTGGAACATAGTGTAAGAGGTCGCTAAACTTGATCCCAAGCTCACACACAATCAAACCCCTTGATGAAGGGAGATAGTCTATTGATTATTGTATTCCCTCATCATTGATGATAGGAACTCTTCCTGGGACACCCTTTAAAATTCCAGCCACATCACATCCACCTACTTATGGTCATAAATAAATAGTTTCCACCACTGATGTATAGATACCCACATCTGACTAACTAGTAACAAAACCCAGAACTCATCCTGATATTGGATTTGAATAAAAGAAATTTCAATATCCCACAACCAATTATCTATCTCTATATTAGTGATGCCGCCCTTATACCTTCATGACCTCCATCACTAAAAGAAACATAAACCTCTTTTCAAAGTATCTACGTCCTTTGTTTGATCAACCCTTTGATGATCAATCAGATTAGCTTGGTGAACCTCAATAGCCTAAGCTACTCAGAGATGATGAACATGAGCTATTCTTGAAAATCAAGTACAATATCTTTATCTTGGTAGAATGAAAATTTAAATATATTTATATATTAATTTCATTTAAGTTTCCATAACAACCCAATTCAAACATGAATGAAATGAATCATGATTCAATTACCTATACCAGGTCTCTACCTTGAAAATAGGTACACCTCACTTAGTCATTCAATAAGTTCAAAGCCTTCATAGGATCATGGGAGGCTCTAAAATTTGATCTCTTTACCAATTTCCCTAGCCCATGTCATGCACCATGGTCAAATGGAACAACTTTCCTTCCAACCCATATAAAACTCACCATGAATAACTAAAACTTCATCCTATCTCTCAACCATCATAATATGATACCACTCTGTCAAGACCCCCTCCCACCAAAGATACTGTAGTGAAGGGAGAGAGATGATGTCCCACAAGTTCTTCCTCAAATAGGCTCCAAGTTGGAGTCTAACAGAGGGTAAAAAATATCCAAAAATGGAGGCATTACCTTGTATAATATAAAGTAGGATCAGGTGATAGGATAAAAAACACCAAAAAGAAAAATAGATAAGATAAAAGTAAAAAAAACTTCCCACAATGCATGAATAAAGAAAACAATACCTATAAAGGAGTCCAAATATACGAAATGTAAAGTCTAAGGCATCAATACAACATCAAATCAAAACCCAAGTCAGTAATATCTAGATTGGTCCCTGAATTCCTCCTAGAAATTGGAAAACTCGTTTATATATGTCGAGTGATCATAACAAGTATACACCGTTGGGACATAACCAAGGTCTGAAGTGGACATTTGAAAAGAGTATGCTAATGAAACAGTGAGAAAACAACATAACTAAAGGAACCTATATAGTTCATCTAACCAGAACCTAGCTTCACCACATCTCACTCCTCAAATCTCTTTTTATTTTAAATTTTTTGAAATACAATTTATGGTTAGTGTTAACTGTGAATATGGATTAAAAAATTCAAATTTTTGGATTTGAAATAAAAAACATAAAACCAAATAGTATCCAGGAATTCAAAATTAAGTGATCCCCAATTCTATCCAAATTGTCACCTCGAAGGCCTCAATATCCACTATGTGGACTGAGGACAGGCCTATCGAGTCACATCAATATAGTCACCACTATCATCACATCACCATAGGCATCATCCCTTCACCATCATCCCCTCTCTAACCATCGTCATCATGAACATCATCAGTCATCAGCCAAAGGAACTTTTTACCACTAGCTAGAGGAACTGTTCGCCTATATCAGTATAAGAAGAATAGAAATACCAACAAATCCATAAAGGAAGTAATCCCATATACTATATCACCACTATCGTCATCACAAGAAACATTATATTTTTCACCTCAAAACATCACCAGATACCACCATCGAATATAGAACACCATCAAGAGACACCAATCGATGTTTCCACCATCACCGATGTCTCATATTTACACCACCAACAATCAACACTTGAGAATGAAACCACCACCATAGATCATGAACCACCATTGAGGAAGAAAACCAATAGATAAAATAATCTCAAGCAGTATCCCTAAATGAAACTGAATCAAGAGGCAATTGGGAATGAAACCCAAACAAGAGAAAACAAAAGAAGTCCAACCTAGGGGACTCTACAACCACTGAACCGCAAGGCCCAAAACCCCTGTGTATCCATTCATCCAAATCCAACCTAGAGAGGAGCAGTGGAATGCTAGGTCATGGCATGGTGAGGCGGTCGATGAAGAAACCCTATGAAAAAAAACCCAACCTGAAAAGGAGGAATCTTGGATGGAACCCAAGCAGGAAGAGCCGACTCTTGTAGCGCTTGGGAATCCGAATTCCACCAAACTGCTTTCCCAAAACCTTAGAGTATCCCTCACTCCAAATCTAACATAGAGAGTAGAGAAGGAACCCAAGGTCAAAGCGCAATATAGGCTGTCGGGAAGACACTAAAGTGACTCATAGAGTAGGGAGGTGAAAAGAAGACATGAAACCCATATAAGAGAGAGCAAGATAGAAGAAGGAATCAGTAAAAACGCAAGCCAAAGAGAGCAAGGTAGATAAAGGAGAACCTTGATGGAGTGAGGTGAAGGATTCATCGCCATCGGGGTGGACCAAACCCTAGGAGGTGAAAGGTGAGCCGAGATCTAAAGAGCACTAGTTGAATGGGGCTCCATTTTACCATGTCTCAATAACAAAATCATGTATCCAATATAATAATATATCATCAATATCCTAACAAAGAAAGGCTCCCCACTAACACTTTCCAGCTATTTTTTCACTCTCATATGAAAAATTCTATCATCGTGTGATCTCATCCATTCCATACATATCAAATCACATCACATCACATTTCATCCATCTCTGATGTGGTTTGGAGAACATACCTACCTACCCACCCTCATAAGGTATAATACCTAGTGCTAGAAATAAGAATCACAACTTCTCATCTTTCCTATAGACACCTGATCCATCACACCCAATATCATAAAATAACCAGAGTAGTAGGAATTCATTTACATGAAGTAAATAATCATCATTATCAACTCCTATCATAAATGACCTCCAAAAAATACCCCATCTCATCACAACCTCATCACATCACATCTCAACTATAAAAATGTGGGTTATCACTAAACATCTTTACTGAATACACCCAGGCTATCATTGTTTATATAAGAGGGGAAGAGGGTGTATTAAGTCATCTGTATCACCACTATCTTGGATTTTTGGGGAAAAGCTGGAATCCAGAACCTTTGAGCATCGGTAGTGATATCCAACTTAGGTGGGGCACTGAGAGAAATAACATAAAAATATATGATATATAGATAACACCAAAAACTAACATATGGTCTCAGATCGAATTTCATTTGCATGTACCCGATCAACACTAATGTACACACATCAACCATCACAGCCACTTCCATCATTATATGTAACACATCAAAAAATCACAACACAAGACACACAATATTTCCCACTTTCATTTACAGGATGCAATACATTCTAGATATAACATGTTTCACTAACTTTCATAAATAATAAAATACATTTTAATTTACACAACTCGTCATTTATTGAATTCATTTAATTTAATTTACCACAAAGAAAATATCATTCCATTATTTATTCATTTACCAACCCATATTATTTCATTTCAGAATCATAAATTGTTCCATAGCTAATCATGAAACTGAAACGAACACACCATGTAACAAATAACCCATATAAAAAAACCTCCACCACAACACCACACATCAAAGAAATTATCTAGGACACATTGACCGACACAAGTCAGTACAACAAACACACAACACACATCCCAACCACATCTCACAATACAACCTCTGCACACAACAACCACTGATTTCCACCACACATCATCAAAACACATCATCACCACTAAAAACCACACATCACCACCATCTGGCACTATATAATCTATGAACAACAACATATACACACCACAACCACTATGAAACAAATCGAACAACTGCCCAGACTATATCCATAACAACCAACCACCACGTCGCATCACAACCCTACTCATCAAAATCCCATTCAATCACCTCTATCAGAGAACAAAATTTTTCCTAAACCATGTAAGGAAATAAATAAACTAAAATCAAGCCAAAAAGTAACACATACTATAATCTAAAATTATTGATGTTATTTTAACACATTAACTCTTTATTTAACATGGGTATTACCACATAAATGTGGTTTCCATGGGAAAATAAATTTTTACCCAAATATATGTTCATTAAAATTTTATTCTAGGAGAAATTACACAAGAACACATCAAGGGTCTTTGAAAATTTCATCAACAATGAAATCATGGAACTCAATAACTATTATTTTTATTAATGAAAATAAGAATGCACAATATTATCAATAATATTTATAAAAAAAGAAAGGAAATAGATATACCCCCATACCAATCAATTCATGTTATGCCAATATATTATATTTATTATTATAAACTTTACTATATACCCAATGGAAATAATAACCATGAATATCCCACACATACAATGTAATAAGGTGATAAAAAGGATCTCCTACCTTAAAGAAACTTTTTGATCACACTGCACACCATAGGGAAATGAAGAAATAACCCATAACTTATGACCACACAATAAATCTCTAGACTAACCGTAAACACACCAAATAGATGTCAAAAATACATCCCAATATATCTAAAAAAACCAAAACACTATAGTGAATCTCTTGGAGAGGAATGAGGGAAAAAGTGGAAAAGGGAGGATAACTCACCACTAATCCCCAATGACCAACCACTAGAACCTATGGATTGAAGCAAGTGGAAAGGGGCTAGAAGACCTCTAAAAACTATCTAGGACTCACCAGAAACCAAGGGAGAGAGTGATGAACAAATGATAAATGAATCAGAAAAATAAGACATATAAACAAGTTTCATGTCACTTGAATTATGATGTAAACCACACTTTTACACATTAAATTTCATGGGCCTTCATATCTTTTGTCATAAAATCAAATTTTAGGATATAAAATATTTTGTGCTGAAAAATATGTCACTTCAGGTTGGAATAAACATGTGCTGTAATTTCCTTGTCTATACCATGAACCTGTTTTATGGAATACACATCCTCCAAACCCAAGTCGAAAATGGGTGTCCATAGAAGCCTTAAACATCACAACTAAACCATAGAAAATACTTTTATAGATTAAAAGGATTGTTGTATCCCTAACTCCATCGATCCTCTTTTGGATTCCTTTGAACACCTCTGACATCCTCAAACTGGAAAAGTAACGGGCTAGGAAGGTATATATCATTAATTTTTTTTATGGATAATAAATTATTTAATAAAATATTATATATTATAAAATATCATTAATTTAAACTTTGGAACTAATATTTTCACACATGTATAATATTTAATATATTTCTAAAAATATTGCAGAACAAAATAATTAACATAAATGATATTTTTTTAATTATTTTTAAAAAATTTCATTATTTTTATATTAATTGAATAAATACTATTCAAGTGTTTCATAAGCATTTTACATTATTATTCAACAACTTAATATTAAAAATAAATTATAGTGATAAATATAAATAATTTATTTAAAAAATAGATATTTATAACCAAAAGTTTCCTCCTTTTAGGCTTATGTAAAAAAATTAGAGATAATAAATTTAAGAGAGTGACATTTTATATTTATTATTTTGTTTAAATTAATATAATGGTCATATTCTAAGAAATATTGAACCAATTTCCCATATATTTGAGACTTGGATGGAAGTGGAAAATATTCACTCATCTAATAGGATAAAGAAAAGTGTTAGATAAATTTTCAAGCATTATCCCAATGTTTTAATCCTATTATACATTTTTTACCCTTACTATGGTGAAAACAATATACTATGGTTTCTATTATTAATAATAATAATAAATAAGAGAGATCTATTTAGCAAATTTTATCCTCTTGATTCGAAACATGGAATCCTATTTTCAAGATTCAATTTCTATAAGTGGTATAAATTCATTTTAAAATAATTGTTCATAACATGATGAGAAATGTATTTAAAAAATACATATTTTGGCATAAAATAGTGTTTAATATTATCCCATTATAAAAAAATTAAATGAAAGTTAAAAAATAATTTGAATATATAATATATAAATTTCATTAAAATCAATCACCAAAATTGAATAATTTAATTTATAAAGTACAAAATACATTGTCCACATAAAACTATTTTTTGAAAAACATATCTAATACTTTTAAATGATTTCATTTTGATTTAAAATGAATTAACAACCAATGAGTTTATTTTATACATGTGTAAACCACATATTTTTCATAATTTTGTAAGTACTATTCATACCCACCAATTTAATGGCTATACTATAATGGCTATACTATATTAAAGTTCATTTAGGAATAGGGTTGTGTGTATCGAAACCATGAAAATATATTTTATTTGAAAATAAATATATCATAAAATATTGGGTTTTTACATTAGCAATAGTGATCAGATAGTTATCAATGATGGAAAATCCTTAAAATTTCTATGTACTACATAATAAGGTATGGGTTCCACAAATCCTGGATAGAGTCTGGTTCTCCCCTATCTGTTTTTTTCTATGTGTTAATCATGGTATGGGTCCTCTATCTATAATTTTATGTCCCCCTATCTATTTTTTATGCATAAGGAGTGGATTCCCCACTAGGGTTGGTTACCCCATTGATCTAAAACATTTCCTTGATAAGTAACATGTTCCCCACTATAGTTTTTTTAGGTGACATGGGTTTTCCTATAGCCTAGGTGGCTATGGTAACAAGGGTTTATACTCCCCTAACCAACATATATCATTGGTCCAAGCATGGGATACCATATGGGTTTCTAGATTAGTGACATGATATCAGTAGTTGAGAACATCATGGTATGACACACCATTGATTAATGTATATACATAAGTAAGAATCAGGTCCTACTTATTTTTGTATTTTAATACAGATAAGATTTAAATGTTGAGAAAATCACGTGATTATAGAGTAGTTTTAGGCATATATTGGTTTCTTTGAGATGTGATGTACAACCTAGAAATCAACATCAAACATCGTGGTTGTTTTAGTACTATGAGAATATATATTTTCATGGGATATATGAACATTGTATATTTGAATTTAGATAATAGGGTTCTCAATGTTTCCCCTTAACTTCTTCTAGCAGAACATATCAAGATATATCTTTGACATACATTTGACTACCACCCATTTATTAAATTTTGATTTTTCTAATTGTTTGTATTTCCTTGGAGGGTTTTTTAGATTCCTATTAATTAGGTTTACATTGATCTCTACATGGTCCTTATGGCCACATTTGAGGTGTTTGTTCTGGCGGTGTAGGGTTCGGAGATAGTGTTGGTGTATTTGGAGATAGCTTGGATTGTTTGAAGCACATGCCTGGAGATAGTTGATGACAAATGGTGGTGGATTGTGGTTTATGATGTCGGTGCTAACCATTTTGGATGAAGATCGTTCCAAGGGTACATGAGGTGTGGAGGATCATTTTATAGTTTTATATCTATTATATTTAGAGGCTTTTCTTAGGTTTAAGTCCTTTTTTTCTTATGTGGAATTGTTCTTGAATTTTATGTATCATTCATGTGTTGTATACTACTCAGTTTGTTATACATATACTACTAGGTTTCGTAGTAATTTAATACATTAGAGATATATTTTCATATATTGATGCAGACTAAGGATATCCATATTGTGATATATTTTTATAAGGTACTATTTACTAGACCCTAGCCTATTGGATTCGATCTTGGGGAGACATGGTCCTCTTACTTCCGATTTGGGTGGTCCCTCAGATTGTCGGGCCATATTACAGTGGTATCAATTATGTCTTGTCCTAGGGTCAGATTTTGGAGCTAACAATTATGTGATGATTGTTTTGGATATTTAAGAAAATAAAATTTAAAGTGTTCATGAGATTGGTTATTAGAGTAAGGATTCTTGTGTAGGTGTAATGATTGATGTATTAGTTTACTATGAGTATGATAACTTGTTAGTCAACCCAAATCTATAATAAATCATTACAAGGTAAATGAATATTGGAACATAAATCATTTAATGGTGAGTTATAATCAGTCATAATATTCCCATGATTTCTCATCTAGATATGAAATAATCCTTATGGTTCCATACTATAAAAATGTACAGTTCTACTCACTCATAACCATATTGTGTGTAGAGGTGGGGTTTTGGTGATCACATGCCTATATTTTGGACTTTCTCCACTAACTATTGATTTATCTAGATCAATTTATTAGATATGGATGAGAGAAACACTTACAACATGATCTATTATATTTCCCTTACCATTCATACTTAGTGTGTTCTTTCTCGCAAGAAGGATTTTAGTTAGCACTAGGATGATAAATAATACTCGTAATATGGATATAATTAATTAATATTTATGGTTAAATCCTCACGTAACTATGTGGAACTTGATCCATTCATTTTAAAGGTTATACAAGACTCTGAGACTCACTATTCCACCTGTTTCAGGATTCTCGCCAACAAAATCAAAATTTACTCATTTAGTTCCATATGGGAAATAGTGTTTTATAGTTGGTGATGTATTTCTAAAACTGTTAATGGTATTTTAAAATCATGTTTGGAGTGTTATATCTTGATATTAATGGAGAATTATTTACCAGGTTTCATCTTGGGGTGTGGGACTGACGAAGCCAAGTCATCCGAATAATTAAGAATACCTTCTTTGGATTATGGGGGATTGGGAAACCTAATATTCATTACTGTGTTGTTATGTAATTTGATGAGGTTTGTTTTATTATTAATGTGATCAATGGTATCTTTCTAAAAAGCGAGATGAAAACTCAACCATGTTATATTTAATAGTTGGTGCAATGTTATTAGTGATGAACATGTAGATAGGGAATTCCAATGAATGTTTCTAAAAGGGTTAAGCAAGCCGCCCCATTTTTTATTAATTCTTGAGATAGAAATATTTATTTATATTACTAGGTGGAAGGAAGTATAATAAAATATGATATGGTTTCTAAATAGAGTATTTCCTAACATCTCTTATTCTATAATATAAAAATAGAGTAAATTTATTAGTGTTTGAGTGAGGCATGGAATAGTTTTTCACATATAATAACAATCAAGGTCACTCATTAAATATAGGGATAAAATATCTCCCAATAGAGGTAACCTTTTCAATGAACCATTATGTTAAGGATGTTAGTGGTTAGGATATTCATTTCATTCTATGTGTTAGTGTGACCAACAGATAATAAATGTTCCTCGTGGATGGTTTTTTTAAGACTAGATAGAGTGAATTCATTTTTCCATTAAGAATGTAATTTGCGGTGAGTATGAGATAATAAAATTGATGATGAAGGAATATGTTCCCTTAATAGGTAGATTTATATCATTTTCATTCTGAACATATTCTTTAAAATATAGTGGGATTTTCATGTGTAGGTGGTTAGTTTATTGCATGATTTTTCTTTGAGAAATTCATTATTGATGAGCCCCAACAGTTTCCTTTTTAGGGATAGAAATCTTTATAAATTTGAGTGGATATAATGATAATAGTTTTTACTAATCATGAAAAAACTATATTTTTAGGTTTCCAACTATGAGGACCTATTGAGGGGTAAAATGATATGTTTTCTCTACCATAAAACCACATACAATTTTTACAATGGCCACATTGATCTCGGGGTTTGGTTATTACCCATAAAATGGGGTTTGGATGATTATTGAGAATATTTAATTTCAAGAGATATTTTTATATTTATTAAATAAATATATATCTTTCCTATGATGTAATATTGTGAATTATTCTGAATGACATCTAAGATCGAAATTTGAAACAATGATTTAGTTTGGAGTAGAGGGTTTATCCTTGGGGTGATGTAAGAATCACTTTTATTACATTACCTGAGATAGCTTATTGTGGGTTTATATTATTATGAAATTAATTAATATTTAATTAATTGATTCATTAGCCTCAAAATCCATTAAATCCATATATAAAACAATTATTACGATTTTCTCCCTAGGTTTAGCTTGAGTTTTTATCGATATAACCCTATATTGAGATAATGGTAGAGGGGATCGATTGTGGTGGAACCAGTGATAAACTAGAGGAATGAGATGACATATTCAATAAATTCAATGACCAAATTGTTGTGAGACATTTATTGAGACTTTTACATAAATAAAAATACAATCAATTATTATATTCCATTGAGATAGTGCTTCTTTCATGAACTGACATCTTGTTCTTCCAGATATGTCTTTTTGTGAAATCCCTCTATTATAGATTTTTACTATGATCTAACATCATTATGGAATAATGAAAAGATTATATGTTTTGATTATTACTTATAAATTTCATTTCATTAACCTTAGTTTTTATTTATTAAATGATTCCCCAAGGTGTCTCCCCTTATTCATCATCACATTATTCCCCTTTAAGGATTTCGTCTTGTCTTTATGTATCTGCGTTGTGTATTACATATTGTTTTTTAGGTGATCAATATTAACAACAATAACTATTTTTCAATTTTCCTTCTCCCCAATGAATCAAAAAATTTCTAATGGATATATCTTTTCTATGGTTTAATATTTGGTTGATCAGGAAGATGAAGTAGTATAAGCCTGATGGTGATGGGATTGATTCGGGCTTGATAATAGTGGAAGGGATGCTCCAGGAAGTTCTATGGGATTAAATGAAGAATGAATGATCCAAATCCATGAGAGAAGTAATATGTTGATTCATTGGGTGTGAGGTATAACCTCGAGTAGTCCTAAATGTTGTGATGAATAAATTTGGGATGAGTTTGGGAAGTAGCATCAGGAATTTCAGAAGAAGTTCTATTGTAGGTCAAAAAAATGACTATACACAGCGCAGTTTATAAGGAAACATATTTTGTAACAACTTGGGTATGGATCTATGGTTTTTAGAAATATAAATATCACATAATGTGTGGTCTTTATTCACACTATGTAGATTATATTTTATTTATAAGGGTACACCCATCCACCAAAACATGTTGTTTAGGTAGATTCCCTGTATGGACTACATGGCATGGCTTAGAAAATAGTGTATGACCAAGGTAACATCTTATGACCATATGATGTATTTCCACAAGGTAAAATCATTTAATCAATGACTATATTACTCAGGAAGCTAGAAATGTCCACTAAGAGAGCTAGTTAGGTCTACATTCCATGTGCCTCAGATTATATACCATGTGAGTTAATTTCTATGTCCATATAACAATGTAGTTTGTGATAAAACTTCTCTATATGGGATACATTCCAATTATTCTGAAATTAAATGATATTTACATTTCAAACATTATTATTTTTTCATATATCGTTACTATAGACTTGGATTTGGACATGGGAGTAGTACATCTTGAGCATTTTATAATATAAAATGTGATGATTTTCTTCTATTCAACAACATAGTTAAGACATGAGGTAATATGAGAATTTTAGTCTCATTATCCCTATAGGATCAATGTAATGGATTTTTTATTTAGATTGTTGAATTTCCATGGTTTAAAATCCGTTATTTTTTACATACTCAATGAGGAATGGGTGTCCCAAATTATATATAGGGTTTGATATTCCCATGTCATCTGTGTTCCTTTTGTGTGATACTCAGTGTCAGAGTCCTCTATATATGAACAAAGTACCTCCTACATCTATCATGTTCTACTTTGAACATAGTATATCTTCTTTGTCTAGTTACCCCCATGATTGACACTTTCCCCTCAGTGAAGAATGATACCCCCACTATAGTTTTTGTGAGGTGGCATATATTTACTCATAGAACAAGTAGTTATAATAATAGGGGTTAGTACTACCCAAATCAATATCAATCCTTGGTCATGGTGTGGGTTACCCTATGGGTTTCTAAAAGTGTATGTAACACCCCAAACTTGTTTCCTTTAATAAAAATATTGTGTGGGATTTTACTTCATTTAATTTCCATAGTATCAGAAATAATACTAGTAAATAAACACATGACCATCTTTTTTTAATAAAAACACCGAAAATGATTACATTTCTAGGATAATCCAACTAACCAAAAATACCTACTAAAAGTCCTATAACAATCACAGTGAGACCACTGAAAGTGAAGAAAATCCCAAGATAACAGTGAGGGTCCTTCGGATCCGTCACAATGAACATTAGTATAAGCAGAACCACCATAACTATGATAATCATTAGTGGAATGATAATCACCATATCTGTCAAACCATCTTGAAATTGTAACACCCTAATGCATGTATTTATAATACCTTGGAGACAATCTGGCCGTTGCCTCTTTTAGATGACTGTTGAGTCTCAAACAGCTATAAGACCCTATAGGCATTTGGTATTTTGGTGGTTTAATTTAAAATATATAGGTATAATTATTTTTCCAAGTGTGAATTTATTTTATAAGTATAAATAGGTTATTAATAACCACTTTATATATATATATATATATATTAGATAACCCTTGTATTCTAAAAGAAATACCAGGAGACGTATGTACTGAGTTTTGGTACGAAGAAATATATTTTTGAGTTTGAAATTGTGCCTTGGACAAATGAAAATAATAACTCATGTTATATTTGATATTTTATATATACTTGGTAATTTATATATATTTAAGTGTTTTAAATGTTTTGAAAATATTTTATAAATGTTTTCACCCTATGATATATTAAATCTTGGTTTTAGCCAAAGATATGTTTCTTATTTTTATAATACTAATATAATATTATCTTTATGAAGTACTAAACCATGATTTATAACATTGTGTTTTAAAACTCTAGTGTCTACCAAACTAATGATAATATTGGTTTAAGGATCTTAGTTTAACCATGATAAAGAAATTATATTCCTTGTTTATAAATTTATAACTTGTACTTTTCCAAAATAATATGGGTGAGAACCCCACATAGTTGAGGGCCACCTTAGGTATACACTCAAGGCCCTGATGGGTATCTCACTCATCCCATGGAAATGACCCACGGCTATGATCATGGGTGCATACCATGTTGCACGCACACAGGGGTGCATATTAATCCCCAAGATTGTGCAGGCGTGTGAATTTTCCAGGAGCCAGAGGGCGCCACTGTGTGGGGTGGCACGATGGCGTGGGTGGGCAAAAGAGCGCGCCTGTAGAGAACCCAAAATGAGGAGGTACCAGGAGAAGGGAATGAGTAATAAGAGAAATGGCTGAGAGCTCCGGGCTTATAAAGGAGCTGCGGAATCCTCCCCATTCTGATGAAGGATGGGGATTTTATGGAAAAACAAAATCCTGACCATCAGATCACATCCTACATGATCAGATCCATCCATTTTAGTTTGATCCTCAATTCCTAGCAGTCGTGGTAAATTAACCCCATTTTTGTGCACCTTCTAATCCTAGTGGATCTAATCACGAGCGTTCATATCTTTTAAAATTCCTCAACACACCGTAGCCGTATGATCTAGTCAAGGTTCAATCTCAGTCGATCATTCCTTTTAAATCTGCATACACGCCCCAACCGTCGAATCATGGCATGATCAAATCCTAGACGTCCTTTTTTATTTCTAGTTTACTCCCCCATTGCTTTCTTCTTCTACCTCCCATGTGCACCTCACCAGTGGCCTTATCCCACTTTATTTTTGTTTTTCGACACCCATGACTGTATGGCCCCTCCTTTCACCCATTTTTCCACAAGACCGACATGGTCGACCTTATTTTAAACAAATTAGACCTATGTTTTCCATGCAAGTGGAATTAAAAATATTTTATATAATTTATTTATAATATAGTTTGTATAACCCTCATTTTCACCCTTAACCTCTCAGTTCTTCCATCCCCTCAAGCCTCTAGAAATCGCTCCTCCTCTCTTCCCCCTTCAGAATAGGTTAGGGTCTTAAACTTTTCATGCATTTTTATGTTGCAATATATACAAATATATATATATATATATATGAATACACATATATTTATATATATATATATAAAACTTTACAGAACCTCTCTTATGCCAATTTTAAAACAACTGGATTTTGGGTTTACGTAGTATTTTTAAACCCAAGGGATTATATCTCTCATGAAAAAATTATTTATATACTTTGTATATAAATTATATATATATATATATATATATCTATATATAGTCATAAGGTTTACATTACTCACATATTCCATCCAGTTTTAAGTCCTTTTAACATTTAACTTCAATGTATAATTGATGTTTTTGAAGAACATGTGGTAAATAAGGGTCATAACAAGTTAGTTTTCTTAAACTTATACCTATATAGAAATATAAGTGAGTGTATATATATATATATTTAATTATATTCAGCATGTAACAAACTAGATTTGTTCATAAGTCTTTCTAATGCCGTGGAAAAACTTATCTTATACATGGTATGTTTTCAAAATTGTTTTGTTTAATTGGATTATATATATGATTATATCTATATATTCCTTTAGGTTTAATCATAAAATAATTAAGTTTTCATAAAAACTAATTTTTTGTGATTTAATTAGGTTGGTGTGATGTTCAACTATTTCTTAAACCATGGGTTGGTTGAGAAAAGTTTGTGTATACACTTTGTGTTATATAGTTTATATAATATTAAACAAGATAAATTGTTACCCTAGTGTATACCCTCTGAATATTTGTTATAATAAGGAAATAATATTTTAAACATATACCTAATATGAATATTTATAAAAATATGTTTAAATGTATTTTTATGCATGCTTCACATGAAATAATTATTCTTCTAAAGCATTCAAAATTGTTGCAACAACTATTTTCAATCATTACATTTTGTTCTATTAAATGTATTCATTTATCACCATGTGTGTTAAATATAAATGAGAATTATCCAAATTTTCAAATTATTCATTCCTAATATAAAATGTTTACTTCCATAATAAGGATTTTAGGGGTTATCATTTTATGCGAAAAACCTGTAATTTATGTGCTTTAGTTATTATCTCAAGTTCTATAATCTATTTATCATACTTATCAACTATTTACATAGCCATGCAGTTGTTATTATTTCTATACACACTTATAAGTAAGACTCACTTTGCAAAGAATGTAATCAAATTTAAATGGCCTTTCATTGAATTAAGAACTAAATTATTCAAAGTGTTATGGGACACTTTGAATAATATGAATTGAGAAATTAAATTATTCAAAGTGGTATGGGAAACCTTGAATAATATGAATTAAGAAACCAAGTAATATGTGACACATGGAATGATAATTAATTTACTAAATCAAAGTCGTATGAGCACTACGATTTTAAAAAATGATGAATGCATTGGACTTATTATGTGACCGGTGGGGCCCGCTACAACCCCTCGATGTATTGTTAGGTCTCATGATACAAACTAGGAGTGGAATTGACTGAGGCTTTTCCCAATCAGAGTTTATGGTCTTGGCAAGAGGCCTTGACACAAATGTAATGGTCTTGGCACGAGGCCTTGTCATAGTTTGCCATATGCACTTTCTTCATTATGAATATGAAATTTAATTAACCATGTGAATATTCTACTAGCATAATATTCCTAGTTCATGAGCTTGTATTTATGAGAATCATAAGAAGTAAATACTTATGGCATGGTGTTTATTCAACACTCATAGAATTTATTATCCAGTTAGGTGTGAAAGAAACTGAAGTTATTATTTTATGAGAAACTTTGATCATGTATTTATTCTAGTTGTGAATTTGACATTTGTACTTCTGCATGTCATACCTGTTAAATTTAGAATGAATCTTACTTTATATGTTTCACACCCTACGTATTGTATGAGTATGTCTATCATTAGAATATGTTTCATTATATTTCTGTTAATATTCCTTGAAATGTTAACTTGTATTTTGTGATCAAATGTAATGTTATGATTTTTTTATGAAAATGTTTAATAAATAATTTTAAAGGAATGTTTTCAAGAGGTTTCAATTTCATCCTTATTTTATTTTAAAACCCCTCACTGGGCATTCTTATGATCACCATACATTTTAACTTAAATTTTATAGGTTCAGTGGATTTGAGTTACATTTTTGGTGGTAGATTTGTAGAGTTTCTTTTATTTTACAGTTTTGAATGAAATGTAATAATTGAATCTAATTCTTTAGGACCTAAACCAAAATGATCCTCTCTAGTGGAACATATCTTTGTTTTCCGCATTCCTTTTTACAAAAAAAATTACACACCTTGTTTTTTTATACTCTGCACTAGCTTCGGGGCAATTTGGGGCTGGCAAATGACAGTTGGTATCAAAGGATTGGTTAAGACAACCCTGGAAAATTAGAACAACATTAAAAAAACATGATTATGTTTTACTAAGTATAAGTTTTCTTAAAATTTTCATATTGAAAACATATCAAGACTTCTATCTCTTCCAATGGAAGTATTAGAAACTATATTAGGAAAATCATGTTTAGAAGGCTACAAGATTTTTGAAAGCCTTCATTTTTCATGAAAACACCTCTACCATATATCCAATTCTTCTTGTGTGCTCCAACTCCACCGAGGAGAAGGCTTCGACAATTTTATGATGATGAACTCTCAACTCCTATTCTATGAACGGAAAAGGATATACATTGAAGGAATATTTAAATGCTTCAGTCTCACCGGTAATGCTTTATCTTGGGAATAATTACTTGAGGTTTCCCTGGAGGGTGACCTCTGAGAAATATACCTATGTCAAATTTTGACCTACGGTCTCTGTGGTAAAGTTATAGACATTGAATCCCTTGAAAATGAGACTGCTTGTTTACATTTTTGAAGTCAAGTTCATACTGAGGTATCTCAACTTGATACACGAAAATATTTTCTCACACTGAACTTTATATGTTAACATGTGGTTGATCCTTGTTTCCTACATTTCATTTAGACCCAAGAGATTGAATAATTTAGAACCACTTTGGGGATCCACTTATCTGGGAACTGGGGAAATCACCAACACCGGTGGTTTTTGTGAAGTGAAAAATAATTATGTAGCTCCCTATTGAAGTGCTTGAATTTTTTTACAATAAGTAATGTCATATGTTATGCTTTAATATATACTCTTACAAATAACATCTCTGTTTAATTTGGTTATGCCTTTCTAAATAAAACTTGTCCCTTGAAATTTTTAGATGGAAGACATGAGTTCCCCAACCAACCTCTGATCTCTCCCCACTAAATTACTAGAACATATAATTGTCGAGTCATGTTCAGAGGCATACTGTACATTTGTGAATATGTTTTTGAATTGAAAATACCTTTATCAAGTGTATAACAACCCAAATATCCTTCAACATTATCAAGGACCGAGTCACATATACTACCTCATGTCATAAGCACAATTTTCTTTTTACACACATAAAGGAAGGTACTATGAAGGCCCGTTTTTTGTGTTTCACCCAATCTGAGGGTTATCTGGCCCTAGAGAAGTTTCGAGAATCTGCAAAGGTGGGAGACCCCCTTGAAAACTACATGTTCCAAGCCTTAAGTTACAATAGGTATAGGAGGCTTTATAACATCTAATTTTTTTATAAGACCAAGTCTCTTATTTAGTCTATAGTAACATTGTTCATTCCGATATTTATGAACTCTACACCTCTTGTGCCAAACTTTTGAGGACCCACTGGTCCCCACATAAGTTTGACTCGAGCTGTGATAAGTGTATCTAGGAAAATGAAATTGAGGAATTTAATAACGTTTTCGGAATCAATCTAACAGGAAGAACCTACCAATAAAGTCTCTGATAATGGTGGACTTGGTAAAGGTGGACCTCATGAGTTATATTTGTCTAATTTTTATTGGTAGTTTTGTACGAGTGTTTTAGAATTGAGATGAAACAATTCTTTTAGGAGGGAATAATGTAACACCCCAAACTTGTTCTCTTTAACAACAATAATGTATGGGCTTTTACTTCATTTAATTTTTATACTATTAGAAATAATACTTGTAAATAAACAGAATACCTCCTTTATTTAATAAAAACACAAAAAATGATTACATTTCTAAGAGAATTCAACTAACCAAAATTACCAACTAAAAGACTTGTTACAATCACAGGGAGACCACCAAATGCAACAAAAATCCCAAGATAATAGTGAGGGTCCTTCAGAATCCGTCACAATGAACATCAGAATAAGAATTACCACTATAACTGTGATAAGTATCAGTGGAATGATAACCACCATCTCCATAAAACCATATTGAAATTAGAACACCCTAATGCATGTATTTATAAGACCATGGAGACAATCTCAATGTTTCCACCCTTAGGTAATCGTTGAGTCTCCAACGGCTATAAGACCCTATAGCCGTTGGGTATTTTGGTGGTTTAATTTAAAATATCTAGGTATAATGATTTTTATAAGTGTGCATTAATGTTATAACTATAAATATGTTATAATAAAGTATTCATATATATATATATATTTGTGTGTGTGTGTGTATTAGATAACCCTTGTGTTTTAAAAGAAATACTAGGAGACATATGTACTTAGTTTTGGTGCAAAGAAATATATTTTTGAGTTTGAAATTTTGATTTGGTCAAATGAAAATAATAACTCATGTTATATTAGATATTTTAGCTGTACTTGGGGACTTATATATATTTAATTATTTTAAATGTTTTGAAAAGTTTTTATAAATGTTGTCACCCTAGGAAACATAAAAGCTAGATTTTAGACAATGATATTTTTCTGATTTTTATAATATTATTATAAGATTTTCCTTATGAAGTACTAAACCTTGATTTATAATATTGTGTTTTAAAACATTAGTATTTACAATACTAGGGAAAATATTGGTTTAAAGATCTTTGTTTAACCATGATAAAGAAATTATATTCATTTTTTTTATAAATTTATAGCTTTTACTTTTCAAAAAAATATGGGTGAGTACCCCACCTTGCTGAGGGCCACCTTAGGCAGCCACTCAAGGCCCTGAAGAGAATATCACTCATCCCCTGGAAATGTACTAGGGCTGTGAGAATGGATACGTACCATGATGTGAAAACATAGGGGTGTATAGTATGCCCTAAGATCGTACGGGCATGCGTATGTGCAAGGAGAAAGAGGGAACCACTGTGCGAGGTGGCACAACGACATTGGTGGGTGCAGGAGCACGCCCATAGAGAACCTGGTACAGGGTGGTACTGGGAGAGGGGAAGGAGTAATATCAGTGATAGACCAGAGCTCCGGGTGTATAATGGAGCCCAGGAACCCTCCCCGTTTTGATGTGGGATGAGGAATTTAAGGCAAAACGCGATCTTGACCATCATATCATGTCGCGCGCGATTGGAGCTATCAATTTTCGTCTGTTCCTCGATTCCTAACAGTCTCGGTATATCTAACACGTTTTTGTATGTCTTCCGATCCTGATGGATCTTATCACGACTGTTCATATATTTTAAAATTCCTCGTTGCACCATAGTAATTCGATCGATTAGGGGTTCAATCTCAACCAATCATTCCTTTTAAATCCGCGGACATGCCCTAGCCATCAGATTTGGGTGTATCAAATACTAGCCATCCATTTTATTTACGGTTTACTCCCATATTACCTTCTTCTTCTACCTCCTGTGTGCGCCACACCAGTGGACTTATCCCATTTTTTTTTGTTTTTCCACACCTGTGGCTGCATGGTCCCTGCTTTCACTCATTTTTTCACAAGGCCGACATGGTCAGCCTTATTTTAAACTAAGTAGACCTCAGTTTTCAATGAATGTGGCATTAAATATATTTTATATAATTTATGGGTAATATATATTATATAACCCTTGTTTTCACCCCGAACCTATCGGTTCTTCCTTCCTCTCAAGCCTCAAGAAAGCTCTTCGCCTCTCTTCCTCCTTCAAAACTAGTAAGGGACTTAAACTTTTCATTCTTTCTTATGTTGAAATATATATATATATATATTTATGTGTGTGTGCGTACTCATACACACACACACACACACACACACACACCCACACACACACACACACAGAGACAGATAGACACACACACACACACACACAGATACACACACACATATATATATAACCATATAGAAGCCTCTATTATGCCAATTTAAAAACTTCTGGATTTTGGGTTTGCATAGTATTTTTAAACCCAAGGGATTATATCTCTCATGAGAAACTTATATATATATATATTGTATATCGGTTATATCTATACCTATATATAGTCATATGGTTTACATAACTCACATATTTAATCCAGTTTTAAATCTTTTTAACATTGAACATCAATGTATAATTGATGTTTTTGAAAAACATGTTCTAATTAATGGTCATAACAGTTTCATTTTCTAAAACCTATAAATATATAAAAATATAAGTGATTGTATATATATATATATATTTACTTATATTCATCATGTAACAAATAAGCTTTGTTCATAAGTCCTTCTAATTCTACAAACCTACTTTTCTTATACATGGTATTTTTTCAAAATTTTTTTTTAAATTGGATTATGTATATGGATATATGTATATATATATATATATAAAACTTTATTTTTAATAATTAAATAATTAATTTTTCAAAAAACCAATTTTTGGTGATTTAATTAGGTTGGTGAGATGTTCAATGATTTATTAAACCCTGGGTTGGTTGAGAAAATATAGTGTATACACTCTGTGTTATATAGTTCATATAATATTAAACATAAATAATAGTTACCCTAGTGTATACCCTCAAATAATTTTTTATAAAAATTAAATAATCGTCTATACATATAAATTGTAAGAACTTGTAGAAAAACATGTTTAAATGTATTTTTCTTCATGTTTCACATGATTTTATTTCTAAAGCATTCAAATCTTCCAAAATAAATGTTTTCAATCATTTTGTTTTGTTCTATTAAATGTATTCATTTATCACCATCTGTGATAAATATAAATGACAATTATCATAATTTTAGAATTAGGCATCTGTAATATAAAATGTTTACTTCCTTAATAAATATTTTAGGGGTTATCATTTTATGTGACAAAACTGTAATTTATGTGTTTTACTTATTGTCTCATGTATTACAGTATCTTTATCATACTTATCAAATGTTTCCATATCCATGCACTTGTTAGTATTTATATACACACTTATAAGCATGAATCACTTTGTAAAAAGTGTAATCAAACTTAAATGGCCTTTACTAGAATTAAGTACTAAATTATTCAAAGTGGTATGGGACACTTTGAATAATATGAATTGAGAAATTAAATTATTCAATGTGGTATGGGATACCTTGAATAATATGAAATAAGAAACCAATTAATATGTGACACTTGGAATAATAAGTAATTTACTAAATCAAAGTGGTATGAGCACTTTGAATTTAAGAAATAAGGAATGCATTGGACTTATTCTGTGATGGGTGTGGCCCGCTACAACCCCCCGATGCATAGGTAGGTATCATGATGCAAACTAGACATGGAATTGGTCATGGGATTTCCCAATCAGAGTTTATGGTCTTGGAATGAGGCCTTGAAATAGAGTTTATGGTCTTGGCACGAGGTTTTGAAACAGTTCGACATATGCACTTTCCTCATTATGACTATGAAATTTAATTAACCAAGTGAATATTAGATTTGCAGAATATTCATGGTTAAAGAGACTGTATTTATGAGAATCATAAGAAGTAAATACTTACAACAAGGTGTTTATTCAGCACTTAGAGAATTTATTATCCCTTTATGGATTACAGTTAGTGAAGAAAGAATTTGAAGATATTATTTTATGCACAACTCTGATCCTGTATTGCTTCTAGTAGTGAATTTGGAATTTTTACTTCTTCATGTCATACATGTTAAAGTTAGAATGAATCTTACTTTATATGCTTCACACCCTATGGTTTGTATGATCATGCCTATGATTGGAATATGTTCCATTATAACCCTGTATTATTCCTTGTAATTTTCACTTGTATTTTGTGATCAAATGTTATGTTATGATTTACTTAAGAAAATGTTTTATAAATAATTTTAAAGGAATGTATTCTAGAGGTTTCAATTTCAGAATTATTTTATTTTAAAACCCCTTACTAGGTATTCGTATTTTCACCCTATGTTTTAACTTAAATTTTACAGGTGTAGTAGATTTGAGTTACATTTTTTAGTAATAGCTTTGTGGAGTTTATTTTCTTTTCCAATTTTGATAGAAATGTAATAATTGTATCTGATTCTCCAGGACCTAAACCAAAAATATCGTATGTAGTGGAACATGTGTGTGTTTTCAGAATTCATTTTTTTAAAAAAATTACACACCATGTTTTATTTAAACTCCACACCGGCTTTGGGGGAGTATGGGGGTGGGGCGTGATAGGGTAACACAATAATATTAGTCTTGGATAACATTTTGAGATACCCCCTCGTCTATAATGAATATATTAATGATGAGCAGGACCGCTAATATGGTTTCCCATGGAAATTCAGAATTTGGAAAAGTTTAATATATTTGATGATTCGATACTTTTGACTTCTCTCAAAACCATGGGTTTTCTTATGTTGAAAATTAGAATTACGCTACCAGCAACAGACTCTATGATTGTTTTTGTAATAAAAACATGCATAGATCTTCAGGAGATATGAGATTCATGTATTGGAGTGAATATGACTAGTGTAACATCCTATGTTTTTATATAGGGTCGAATTCCTCAACCTGTTTGACTATTTTTTTGATGTTTGGTGAGAGGGAAAACTCTTTTATTGATTATTGGAACCTAATTATGATAGTTTCCATTACTAATTTATTTTCATTAGACAGGTTTAGATACTTGAAAAATATCTCGAGGTTCCAGTTGGGTTTTAGGTGTGATAGAGGTTGAAATTATATCCTTTATAGGTGTGGGATTAGGGCACATAATTTAGAAAAACCTTATGGAACCCAATGAAAATCATGCAGAATTTTCTGGCCATTGGGCATTTTTTTCAAACCATGTAGAAGGGGGTGAATGGTAGTGTGGGGGAATCTATAATTTTAAACAAAGCCTCACACTTAGTTAGTGCATAGTTCAGAAAACTGTCTGAGCTAACTTTGTGTGGTGGGATACCTAGATAGTGCATGCCACATGGTTGGCTCACTGTTATCCAAACCATATGGACTACCTATGTGACCCATTAAGAAGTAGGAAATGTAAATAATGAACCTCCATTATTTTTAGTTTAGACCTCCTCTTTTCTTTCCCACCCGCTTGTGTAGCTAGGAGATATCCTAACTTCTCCTTCCTTGAATAATTTTAGCTCCATTGTTTATCTGAGATCTAATTCTCAATCTTTCTATGGAACTGGATGAGTATTGGTAATGTATTCAATCCTCTTACTTCCTTTCTCCTTTTTTGTCACCATATGGTGGGCTAAATCCATGTGATCTAATTTACCGTATTTTCAGGGTGTTCGTCTAAAATTACAATTTCTTTAAAATTCGGCTGAGTTAGAGGTTTATATCAAGCGATCCTACATATACAACTATAAGGTAGGTGTTGTCTGTCCTTCTCATGTTTTATCTTGTTTTTTAGGAGGTATATAATAATAACTCCATCGGGCTTTCTAGGGAGACCCAACAAATTAATTCTTGAATTTAATTAATTAATTGAACCAATGAGATGCCTATATTAATTCTCCTCCATATATATAAATGATTTGAGCCTAGTGATATATTTTAGACCTTAGTAAGATTATGCTAGGGGTATTTTTTATTATATTAAATTTATTATTATGCTTTGTTGGATTTGAGGTAATGTGACAGGATTGGCCTGAGGAATGAGAAAGTGATGACCATATGACTTAATATGAAGTTGGGTTTTAGGTTTGGTATGCCCTAGATACTTGGGGAGATATTGATCACTAGTTTAAAGAATTGTTCATTGGATTGAGGTGACAAGTTCATCCAGATACAATCATGGATCATGTGATATTGGATAATGTTGACCTTCGGTATGAGGGACACAATCACATGGGAAGGTGTTTCTTGGAGAATGTGGTTTAGGTTCTTTTTTGGAGATTTATACTCAATGTGATTTTCTGACAGAATATTTGAGTATCATGAAAAAATATTGGACTTAGGTGATGAGGTGGTGTTAACCACCCATGTGGGTCTAGGCATCCATTAGATGTGGCTTAAGAAAGTGTTTCCCATCAGTATGGACTGAGGTGATTTCTATAGAAATACACAAGGATTTTGAGGATTCATCAGTTGGTGGGGATGAAACCATAATTTGGGGGTTGAGGCCGTCATTATTGTTTTAGGTCGTTGGTCAGGGGTTATTTGGGAGGGTATGCATTACTATTCCTTAGGACATTGGCTATTGTGACGATGATGTTATTATTTTTTTGGATAAACATCATTGTTCCTTAGGATGTTGGGCTAAGGTTCTATGAGGATTCTACTAAGCTAAGGTCTAAGTTACCAGGTACTTTTTCTTGGGAATTCCTTGAGGATGTTAGTTACTTGATTTAGACTAGAGGTGTCGGTTGGAACATGGTTACCATATACTATTACAGGAGGTGCCTAAGGGATCTCCGTCTTGTTATACGTCCGGTTATGCCTTTAGATATATGAAAATGATCCCCTCTTCTACAGTTATTCTAGTTTCTTTTTATGTAGGTGATTGTTTCTTTATGGATATTGAGAACTAGTGAAGTAGATTATTTATGTGAGATGCATATGCTACATTATTTATTTTTAGTACACATCTTCTTATCATAGATTTAGGATAGTAATACATTGGTGGAATCCTACTAGGGTTATTTTGACACCCTACATTGTCCCTTCGGGATGCATGTATACTTTATGCTATAGAGATTAGTTAAGGTTCCAAGATCAGACGTTGGACCTTAGGGAACTTGAGGGTTATTTTTCATGGGATGGATGTAAAGGGATCTTGGAGGTTCCTGCCTCACCTAGGATTAATTTTATGTCTTCTTTTTGTATAATATTGTTTATATAGATGTATATACTGAGATCATCATTGGGCAACCCTTTCCTAGCCATTGTTTTGTATGACCCACCCTATATGAATTCTTAGTTACGAATGGTATCATGTGATGTCTATTTCTAAAAATGGGATATTTTAGATTATCTATTATTATTAATGTTTTCTTTTTTTCTTCCTCTATGGGAGAGTTACCAGTACTATGGTTATTGTCATTATTTTTAAATATATTTTTATATATATCATAAATATAATCATCACCAGTGGGTATAGTCCCACTATTATCACCAGTTTACACCCCCACTTCTAGTTGGTAGGCTTTGGCATATAGGGAAGAACACTTAAGGCATAGTGGATCTCTGACCCAAAACTCTTATTGGGTGCCTAAATGGGTTAGGGTGATATAAATGGTATCACTTGAGTTTTATTTACCTATTTTTTGGGTCTTAATATTTGGTCTATGGTAGACCCAATATTAGGATGTTTTCAGAACTCGGTTAAGAGCTCATGTTTGGGTTATTGAAGCACCATGCATGAGGGATGAACTGTGTTTTCAAGGGTAGGAAATTGCTATTTCAATTTTATATTTTTATATTTGATATAATTTACACCTATAGTGGTGCACATAGCAGTGAATTTTATTTCTTATGATTTGTGAAATATGTCATAGTGCATTGTTATTAAAAATATTTACATAGAATTTACAAACATATGATATTTTAAGGCTTAGTGTCTAGGAAAAAATGTACATAATAGATGAAAACATAAAACATCCTTCTATTCCACGTGAAGGGTTTCTCCAAGGTTCATCCTAAGTGCATCTCATAACCTAGAGACACACCTCAAATGAATGAGTGATCTTAAGTCCTAGCAAGGGATAATAAGGGAAACATTATACTTTTGATCATGAGGAATTTCAATAAGAACTTGAGGAATATCATAAATGAATTATTAAGAGAAATATCGTAAATAAAAGAACTTGAATCATAAATTTTAAATGTAGCTAAAAAAATTAATTAAGGTATTGATGTTCCAAGGATCGAATAACAACTGAGAAGGGGGGTTGAATCAGTTGTCCACTTTTTATAAGTTTCAAAACATTTTGAAACATAACCCCTGCAATATGTTTTGATTTATATCCTTACAAACCTTTAGCAAATAACCATGCATGTAATAGTAGGAAATCATAAAAATAAAATAATATTTACAAGGTTTGGTCTTAGTGTGAGAACCTATGTTTTTTCCACAGCCACTGCTGTGTGTTTATGGAAATCCAATACAATGAATAATTGAATACAACTTGTCCCAACTCTCATTAGAAACATTTTATCTCCCAATAGGTAATAATATACTGAATCCATTATGTTTACAATGTTTTCTTATAATAAAATTGTTTCAAAAATAATAATAAAAACTATTTTTAATCTGCTCCCCAAATTTTTAGTTTGAATCCTTAGTTTGATTTGGCTAAGTCCAATTTTTTTATTACAGTAATGACGGTTCCAATTTTTCGCTTCTCAAAAACTCAATAAAAATATAATTCAATCCGGTGGAAACTTTTCTCTTTGAATTCTCCAACACTACACCTTTGGAATGTATGTAAAATTTATAAATGAATGAATGTCCTTAACATGTATTTATAGGCAACTCAAAAGAAAAGGCAGGAAACTTGAAATCATTTCCACTACATTAAATCTCAAAACAATAAAAATATTTCACATTTAAAACATAAACATTGACTTATTAAAACCTCCTTAGATTTTTAAGAGATTTATGAAAAATTTAATTTCAAGATTGACTTTTTAACTCTTCTTGGATTTCTTAGTACGATAATGTAGGATCTTGGGTTCGATTTTCTGAGTATGATAAAGCTTGATGTTATGTCATATTTTCTCAAAACCATGGTTTTTATTTTCTAAGAATCATGGTTCTAATTTGAATAGAATTTTGGTTCTGATTTTCCCATCATCTTGGTTCATATTTTCTCAAAATCTTGGTTTTGATTTGCTCATAATATTAGATCTGATTTATTCAAAATCTTAGTTCCAATTGTCTCAAAATCCTGGTTTCGATTTGCTCAGAATCTAGTACGATTTTCTAAGAATATTTATTTAGATTTTCTTAAAATCATTGTTCTAATATTCTCAAAATATTTGTTCGGATTTTCTTAGAATCTTGGTTCTGATTTGATCAGAATCTTGTTTACGTTTTTTAGAACAAAAATGTTGGATCTAATTTTTTAAAGACAGAAGAACCAATTTGTTCTTCTTTTATTGATTATAATTTCTTTAAACCTCTCTACTATTTCTTCAAAATATTTTTATCATGAAGTTTTTCATGATTTTTGAGAAATTATTGATTAGAAAATCATCTTATATTTTTTTTAGAAATTATGAAAACTTTATAACTCTCGACTTCCCAATATTCATCAGCGTGCCTATTCAGTAATAATACGACTTCGTAGACCAGTAAATTATATCAGAAGAATCATATTTCTACATAACTCATCAAATTCATTCTTCCAATATAACAAAAAACATTCTTCAATAAAAAAGATAGTTTACAACAAATACCAAAATATTGTTAAAATAATTTAGCACAAAGTACTTCAATCTCCCCTTTTGATTTTTTGACAACCCACATTAACAAATTTTAAAAATCATAGAATTTTTCACAAATCATATTTTTTAAACACCGAATGTTTTTTAATCTAAAAAAAACATAGACATTATCAAAAGAAAGTGTCATGAAACCACACTACTGGATAAAGTAATGTTATGGAAGGAATTCCATCCCTCTGTGGAAAGTAAATTTTGCGGCCATGTAAAGATAAACTACACTTTTGTCATTTTCTCTCTCACTTTTCTTTTCCTCTATAATTTTTATTTCTCTCTATCCCATTATATGATAATCATAGATTCAAATTTATAAAATAAGGATAAGTAAAATCTTATTACAAAGTATAATGTTATTACTTACACTCCCCCTTTGCTACATAATGTGAAGATTGGTGGGGGTTCTTGCTTATGAGGTTTAGGAAGACATGGGAGGAGGCAGAACATGATTTTTTATCCTCAAATCAACAAATCATTCTTTCATCATAGCTTTTGTAAAGATATCATCAATCTGATACTCTTTTGAAATGTATTCCTTCGAAAGATCTATATCATAAACTCTCTATTTTATTATGTGAAACATTATATCAATGTGTTTTGATCTTGAATGTTGGACATGATTATTATAAAGATAAACTACACTTTTATTATCACAAAGTATCTTCAACGGTTTAGAAACTATTAATTTCAAATATTCCAACTGATCTTTCATGCACATCATTTGAGTGCAAGCCGGAGTAGCTGTAACATATTCAGATTCATCTGTGCTGAAAGTTACTAATAAATGTTTCTTACTATGCCAACATAAAAAACCTTAACCCAATAAAAATATTAATCCTTAGGTTTATTTTCTATCACTACAATCTCTATCCCAATTAGCATCAATGTTACCATGGAACTTTATCTCACGGTTTCTTTTATATTACAACCCATGTGAAGTTGTTCCTTTGAAATATCTCAAAATTATTTTTCCTTCCAACATATGTGATTCCTTTTGATTACTTTGATACCTAGAATAAGAATTCACTACATAAACAATATCATACGTTAATGTTTTAAGGTATTGAAGACTTCCTATAATATTTAGAAAGTATTTCTGATTCACACTTACTCCAGATTCATCTTTGCTCAATTTTTTGATTACTAAAATAAGAGTTTAAACTTACAAATGGGGAAACATTCTAATATTTTACAATCTTACAAATGGGGAAAAGTTTTCATCAACATCCACACCTTCCACCTATGCATATCATTTACAAAAAAGTCATTTTTTTATTGAAACTTCTCCACAGTAATTCAATTTATTTTTATAAACCCACTTTGTTCTGGTAACATTTTTATTTTCTGGCCTTGGAACAAGTTCCCATGTTTTATTCTAATCAATTTGATCTAACTATTCATTCATAGAATCCACCCATTATTTAAAATTAATATCCTTTGAAACTTATTCTGGTTCAACTTTTTAGATAAGTAAAATATGATTTTCTAATCTCAACTTCATTCTAGTATTAACCAGAGACTTCCAATTCCCAATAATATTTTCATATTCAACTTATTTTAATAATGTAGGAAATCTCAAAGTTTCTTCCCCAGCTAAAATTTCCTCATTACATTATTCTTTTGAATCTTGATAAGAATGTTTTGAATTAATTTCTCTATTTTTTGAAATATTAAATTTATACTCCTTAGCATTCTCAACAACCTTTGTTAAGGAACATTCATTTTAAATTACCTTCACATAATATGAGACCACAAACATTTTGAAACACTTTTTACAACATTTTTAACTTCTCCCAGTTGATGAATAACTTATGAATTTTCCTTCTTCAGCTTTCTCATTAAACATTCCCAAATCTAGATTTTTTTATTTGGATCAAGCATAGTCTTCTAAAAACTATGAATAATTTCAATGAAGTTTTTTCTTATAACAAATTCTATAAGGATTTATGTTTGTTTTTGGTATCAAAAAGCATATATTTTTAACATGTACAATAGTACTAATAGCTTCCCACAAAAAGAATTTTTTAATTTTGTATTATGCTAACATACTTTTTCTTATTTTCACTAACATACTGTGTTTCTTTCTACTAATGCATTTTATTGTGGAGTATAGGGAGCACTATACTGGTGTTTGATACCATGCATTCTTAGATAAGTTTCAAAATTATTTTTTTGAATTCAGTAACATTATATATTCTCATCTTCTTGATGAAAACCACAATTTTTCTCAATATATATTTTTGAAGCATTTGAAAATTTCAATAGCCTAAGACTTTTGCTTCTTGAACATGATGTTTTTCATATGAGTTAAATTATTAGTAAAAGCAAAAAAGTATAAATCTTCTTATTTTCATTAATTTCTCACTGGTCCATACAGATTGGAATGAATAAGATCAAATGAACTGGTATATCGAATCTCAATTCTCTTATGACTTTTATTAGTCATTTTTCATTTCTAGAAAGTAATAAAAACATCTACATATCTTCTTTTCAATTATATAAAATTCCACACATCAGAAAATTTAAAGAGTTTATTCATGTTTTTTCCCATGGTGGGCATGTCTTTGGTGCCACAACTTGTATTCATCTTCAGTACTCAGGTAACAAGAGTTTTTGAATTATCCATTTTGAAATATATTCCCACCGGATATTTCTCATTTTTAATGACTTTTCTATATTCCATAATTTTAATAATACCATAATAATTTCTAAATATTACTTCTTTTACCTCATTAAAAAGTCTACATATGCTATGTAAGTTATGTTTTAGACCATCAATAAGTAAAACTTTCTTAGATTTTAATTTATCTGCTTCAATATCAACCGTTCCAATTCCTATGAGTTTTAAGGAACTATCATTGCCAAAAGTAATGTCACCTCCATCATGAAATTCAACATGTTTCAATAATTTTATATTTCATATCATATATAAAAAATAAACACAATAAAGTATCTATGGTTTATTCCTAATACTTTCTTTCAATTCAATCTAAACAAAAAAATCTATTTCCTCAACCTTCTTTTCATATTTCTTTTCTTTATATCATAAAAAAGATTTTCTAGAAGGAGTAAATACATCTTTAAACATGATGACCAGACTGATCACATATTCCCAAAACATTTTCTAGACATTCAGATTTATTTTTTGTTGTAATGTTTCTAACATCTTTATAATTCACCTTTTTGACTTCCTATATGTTAGGAATGTTACTCATTCTTATTTCACTATTTCTTCCATTTTTCTCAAACCATATCCTGAGTAAACATATGTTTTGCCAAAAATTATAAGCTTTGTTCCCATATATTCCACAACACCAGTAATAGCCATCAAATCTAGATGTTTTTTTCAAGAAATATTTTTCTCTAAAGAATCTTTGTAAAGGTTGGTAACTTATTTCAGCTCTATCATGATCAGGACGTGGACCATCTTTTCTTTTGAGTGAGATATCTAATATTGTAGAATTGATTACTTTCTCACTTCATTTATCCACCCAATATTTCCCAATAATATTTTTGTAAAATGAAATGTTAAAATAATCAAATAAAACATGATTTTTGGTAAGATAAGATTTTACCCGATTCTTGTACTGAGCCTTCTCAGTAACATTAGAAGTCTCAGCTTCTACGTTTGAAGCTTTATTGAAGTTTTCATTCATATTCGTCAAATTATATTTAGATTCAAGAAATTTTGTATTCTAACGTTTTAACATCTTCTTACTTATCATCCAACTTCTTTATATGAACATCAATAATCCTCCCCTGTTCAGCTATTCTATGTTTGTAACTTAAAATCTCTTAAACGTATTCATACTTATGCTTGATGACATATTTTATTCCATATAAAACTTATCCATGATCATTATTCATCACTATAATTTCATTCTTGAGAGTTTTTTTCTCAATACTTGAAACAAGTTTGGTTCTAAGATGAAACTCTTTAAATGAATCTTATCCACCTTATTTACTATTTTAGGAATCTTTTTTTCCCAAATTTTTCAATGAAGGTTCTAAATTTTTTTGAACAATCATCTTCATATGAATTGTTTTTAGTTGAGTCTGATAGAATATTCTTACACAACATACATCTTTTTATTTCAATAAACTTCTTCTTGTATATGTTGGAAGACTTTTCTTTTTTACCATTTTTTGCACTTCCTACATTGAGGGGTTTTATCAGAATATGATTGATATTATTCAAATTTCTCTTTGGGAATTTCATAGAATAGTTTCCAATTACACCACACTCAAAACAATTTAGAGGAAGTTTACCTCCACACTTTCGTCTTCCTCTTAAATAGTTATTGTATATAAGAGATTTTATTTTTTCATTCAGCTCATCATCCTCTTTATCTTTAGACTCAAAAGGATCTACTTCATCAATATGTTGTATTTTCATCTTTCTCATAGCTTAAAATTCCATTTAATCTTTCAAAATATTTTTAAACATTAGGGATTTCCTAATTTCATAATCAACATGAATGTTATGCAATTAATCAAGAGATAAATCATCCTTATCTTTTGAAGAAGAAATTCAAGAATCAAACCTATTGGGAATGTTTCTTCTATGTTTCTTCACAATTATAGAGTATTTAGAAACATCTCTAAATCCTATGATGTTGCAAAAAATTTCATTTACTCTAGTGAAGTACTCATCAATTTTCTCTTCATCTCTCATTATGATGTATTCATTTTTACTATGCCATATTTGTAACATTTCTTCCTTAACATTTTCATTTCCTTTGAAAACACTTTCTATCTTATCCCACAAAATTTTTGAATTTTTGAGACCCATCATCTTCTGATAATTTTTTTTGATAAGGACATTAGAATATCATTTCTATCCTTTCCATCGACTTCTATATTTCTCTTATCGGCAAATGTTATAGGATTATTTTTGGAAATAGGTGGAAAACCAATAGTAGTAGCATCAAAAAATTCCAGTACAAGAGATAAGAGATAATGAATTATTCTATTTTTATATCCATAATAAATTTTTCCTTTAAATGGAGGAATTCCTCTACTATTAACAGAATTGAAATTACCCATGATAAGGATTCAACAAGCGAACTTGAACCCTCTAATACCAATTGAAGTTCTAATGATCGAATAACAACTGAGAAGGGGGGTTGAATCAATTGTTCACTTTTTATAAGTTTCAAAACTTTTAGAAACTTAACCACTACAATTGGTTAATATGTATACCCTTATCAACCTTTAGAAAATAATCATGCATGGAATGGTATAAAAGAAATAAAATCACACAAGATTTAGAGGGTTCAGCCTTAATGCGATAACCTACATCCTTTCAATAGACACTCATATGGTCATATGGAAATCCACTATAATGAAAAAGTGAATAAAAATTATGCAAGTGAAAATTAGACACCTTATATCTCCCTATGTGAAAGATTATAATAACTCCCATTAGTCTAATTTTTTTCTTACAATACAATTTATCCAAACCAAAGAATAAATTTTTTCTAAATCTGCTCCACAAATTCTCTGTCTGAATCCTCAGACCAAATTGGATGATTCTTATTTTCTCAGTATGGTAATGATAGTTATGATTTTATCTACTCAAAAAAATCCAGAAAAATATTCTTCAATAAGGTGTTAACCTTTATATTTGTATTATCCAATGCTCTACCATTTTCACATATGTAAAATTTTCAAATGAATGAATGAATTGAGAAAATATTTATAGGCAACTGAAACACCAAAGGCATGAAACTTAAAATCTTTCCCACTTCCTTAAATCTAAAAACACCAAAAATATCTCACATTTAATAAAACAACATTGATTTTTTCAAAACATGTTATATTTCTCCTAGATTTATGAAAAATTTAATTTCAATTTTTACTTCTTCAATTCTTCATATATTTCTCAGTAATAATTTTAGTCACTAAGGTATCATAAAACTTGTCATCTCTAAATAATGAATTATTTAATCAATGTAATAGAGATTTATTAGGATGAAACATTAATATATATTCATTTTCATGTGATACACATATATCATAATCAATAATTTCACAAATAAACTTTATAGAATAAAATAAATGGGTTTCATATAAAAATCATGGCGTTTTAAAAAGTGCCTAAAAACATGATCATCATGTCATTTATAACCCATAGAAAAATAATGAGGGTTTTATGAATGTCAGTTATAGAATAAAATAAATAATTTTTATATTTTTATGAATACCCATAGAAATGAAAGTGTTTTGGGTATTCACATAATTAAAATAAAATAATTTATTGAGAAAAAGAGAGATATTTCGAGAAAAAAATTATGAAACCAAATGGGTATGAAAAATGGTTTAATAAAACATTAGAAAAAGAGGGGAAAAGGGTCATACATTCATAAAAGACTCATAAAATATTATAGGGATATAATAGAATGTGAATAATATAATGGAACATGAATTTTAAATATATACGGTATAAAAAAGAACATGAAAGGAAAAGTGTAGTTGAGAATTCCCTTACCTTAAAGAGTAACTCCTAAAACAATAAAATCGAGACCTTGGGGGCTTGAGGACAACTTCGGAGGACTATTTAGAGTTAATAATATCATATCTTTTAGGGGGATTATTTTGGAATGAATGGAAATTAATGAATGGGTGGTATGTATAGTAAAAGAGAGCGATGTTTTTTATTAATTTTCGAGGACACCTCATTAGGGGTACTTTTAAAAACCATGGGCTTATACACAGTATTTTCCCATGGAATTGGAATCTTGGGACACATAAAATAATATTTTATTCCTCAAGATTCTAATAGCTTTATTAAGTCATTATTACATCACTAATTAAGTCATTAAACATACCGAATACTCAAAACTGTATTTTTACTTTTCACCGAAAAATAAAATATATTATAAAAAATCATAAATCACTATAACCTAATATCAACCTTATGAATTATAAAAATGAATCTATTTTATAACAATAATTTTCTAAATATCATAAATTAAAAATTTAACTCTATAAAAATTAACTATTAAAAATAATATTCGACAAAAAATGCATAGTAACATGCATAGTAAGATTTTCGACAATTGAATTTTTTATAATTTTTAATTAAAAAGGAGTTTTTCTATATCAATATTTCATTATAATAAACATTATTAATAAAAAATTAATATAATATAATAATTTTTATCTTTTAAAAAAAATACAATTTTTTACCTGAAAAATCAATTTATCAAATTCCATCTTATATTTTAAGAAAAAATATTCATAAAATAGAAATGGTTGAATAAAAATTAAAAAAAGGGATTTAACTTTAAGTAACTGGGGACTTGAAACATAACCCCATAAAATACCTTCATAAAACCTAAGGGTAAGGTGTGTGATGGTGATGGCCTCTTGGGGTGGCTCAGATAACATCACCAGAGTGTTAATCTTCACTAACTTTAACTTCTCCTGTAGGAGAGTTCGTTCAAGATTAACATGTTGATGCTCATCTTGGGATTGGTCCAGAGTGAACATCATTGACACTAATTCCTTCCCAATCTCTGATAAATGTGCTTCATATATCCTATTTCTACTGGTTAAGGCCATTGACTCTTCATATTTCATTAATTAACCATTGTCATTTTTATTTATAAATGATAATCATAATGTTATGAGTATATTTTCCAATGGTCATATTGACCAATGGTCATATTGACCAACAGTCATATAATGGTTGAAACACTATGGTTATATTAAAATATACTTACTTCATTATTAATGAGATATAGTTTTTTGTGAAATAATATAACACATATTTTAAGGAAACAATTATCATTAAAAATGTTCAGATCGTTACATTCTTCCCCACTAAAGAAATTTCATCCCTAAAATTTCATCTCATGCCCTCAGTTGAGAAAAGCTTAGGGTACTTATGCTTCATTGTTTCCTCGAGTTCCGAGTTTCCTCTTTGTATTTGTGGTTCCTCTACAACATTTTAATAAGGTGGGTAGTCATGTTTCATAGCTCCTTGTCTCTACGGTCCAAGATCTCCACCAGATGCTCGTCATAAGTGAGGTCACGTTCCAATTGTACCACCTCTGAATTTAGTACATGTGGAAGGTCTGGTATATACTTCATCAAGAGAAATATGTGGAAAACATCATAAATTTGTGATATATTTTGTGTAAGTGCTAGCTAGTAGGGCACTAATACTTTGCGATCAAGTATTTCATAGGGGCCAATGATACTATGGCTAACCTTCCCTTTCTTCCCAAATCACATAACTTTATTCCATGGTGAAATTTGAAGGAATAAATTTTCACCAACATCCAACTTCAAGTACCTTAGATGATTGTATCCATAGATATTTTTCTGACTCGGAGCAACCATAATGTTTTGTTAGATGGCATGAACATTTTCTATCATCTCTAGCACAAGATCATGACCATGAATATTTCTCTCTCCAACTTCATCCCAATATGTAGGAGTTCTACATCGCTTCCCATATAGAGGTTAATATGAAGCCTTTTGAATACTTGAATGGAAGTTGTTGTTGTACAAGAACTCAACTTATGGGTGATTTTGATCCCATCTACCTTTAAATTCCATTGAGCATGTTCTTAGCATGTCCTAGAGTTTCTAAATAGTCCTTTTTGATTTTCCATCAGTTTAGGGATGATAGGTCATACTAAAATTCAATTAGGTACTCAGATCATGTAGAATACTTGTCCCGAATTTTAATGTGACCTTGGATCATGATCAGATACAATAGAAAGTGGTACCCCATTCAGCCTCAGCACTTCTTTCACGTAAATCATGGAATGTGGGTCACGAGATAAATATTCCCAAATGGATATAAAATGGGCAGTCTTGGTGAGACGTTCCATTATAACCTATATCACATTGTTTCCTTTGGAAGTTCTTAGGAGACCAGTGACGAAATCTCTAGTGATATTGTCCCACTTCCATGCTGGTATAATTTGTGGTTGTAATACCCCTTTAGGATTTTGTCTATATTCTTTCACTTGCTGACACTCTAGGAACCTTGTAGTGTAGTCAACAAGATCCCTTTTCATTTTATCCCACCCAGAATGATCACGAAGATCCCTATACATTTTGTTGCTTCCATGATGTAAATAGAATGTGGAGCTATGAGATTCATCCATCAACTCCCTCATTATTTATGGAATATATGGAACACATATCCTTGTATGAAATTTTGAAACACCTTCTTGATCAATATTTAACTTAGTAAAATTTTCATTCTTCACAGCCTCTAACTTATTCTATAACAAGGGATCATCTCTTTGAGAATTCCTGATATTCTCTAGTAACAAAATTTGAGAAATCATTTGGCATATTGTTGATTATTTCACTTCCCTAACGATTCCCATGCCTAGTTTTACTAAGTCATTAAACAAAGGATCTCTTTTAACCCTAATCATTTCTAGCATAATAGGGTCTTTTATACTTAATGCATCAAAGAAATTTTTTTCTATTCTAGGATGATAATGAATTGAGAAATCATAGTATTTAAGAAGCTCCAACAATCTCCACTGTCTCATGTTCAATTAATTTTTCATGAAAATATACATCAAACATTGATGGTTTGTTTATATATCACATTTCTCTCCATAATGATATTTCCTCCATATCTTCAGAGAAGAAAACTTCTTCTAGCTCCAAGTCATGTGTTGGATAGTTTTTCTCACGAGGTTTCAACTGTCGATATGCATAAGGAAATACCATGTCATTTTTCATGAGTATGCACCCAATCCCTTTTAGAGATTCATCATTAAAAATAATGAATCCTTCCTTGATAGAGGGTAGAGTTAACACAGGTGGAATAACCAATCTGTTCTTCAACTATTGGAAACATCTTCACATTCCTTTATATAAATGAACTTTACCCCTTTTTGAGTTAACGTAGTTAGTGGATTATAAATTTATGAAAGGTTTTTCACAAACCTCCTATAATATCTTGAAAAACTAAATACACTATGAATATTTGTTACTGTTGTAGTGTGAGGCCACTCCTCAATGACCTGTTTCATTTCATGGTTGTTTCCGATGCTTTCGTCGGGGCGCACGCGCATCCATCAGCGGAGGAGGAGGACGTGCGGCCTGTCGCCCCGCATTCCCGCTTTCTAAAGGCGGGCGGCATTCGTTCCTTGTTCAGGTACGTCTTCTCCTTGATCGAAACGGGAAGATGGGATGTTGGTTCGTCCTTCCGTGGATTCCTCCTCAGAACTCGTCACCTAGTCCGGGTCTCCCTCATAGATTTCATACGTAGTTCGTGAAACTCTTCCCAGTGCCATGTTTCCATGGATGCTGGTTAATTACAATGCTTCTATCGGGACATTCCAAAGGGTCCGGTCAGGGCAGCAACCTTCAGTCGGGGGAGTAGTCACGTTGAGGCATCAGTAGCATGTCTGGATGCTGGGGAACCTGGCATGTCTGTCTATTATCCCTGGTCACAGGGCTACTCGAGGGCGTTGAAGCCCGAGGCATCCCACATCGAGTGCGGGGAATTATATGTCAAAGACACATATATGAGGTTTTCCTCAGCTTCCCATGTTTGACACAGGGTACGCTGTGAGTTTAACGTCCAACGGAGATGGATCAACCCAACCGGAGCATTAGCTAGGATAGATCGGATTGAGGGATTTCCCTTGAAGGGATGCCGATACCAGGGCCAGCCCATGGGCGGCTGGGGAGAGGAACATACCGACATGGTCTCACCGAGATATGACGGTCCGGGCGAGAACTGGGATGGGTGAAAGGTGGATGAATGAAGTGGAGGGGGAGTGAAATGGGACCATCACAGGGGGCGACGGTGAAGTTGGGCTTGAGCCTTGAAGAGGCCTCCTACGTATCCCCGTGGTAGGGAATCAAAGTCTGCGTAGTTCGGGATGGTGCTGGTAAACCGACATGAAGGTGGACCTTGGCCCGATGGATGTCGTCAGTGTACCGACGTGAAGGTGGACCTTGGTCCGATGGGCATCGTCAGCGTACCGACGTGAAGGTGGACCTTTGTCCGATGAAAGATGGGCTTGAACCTCAGGGAGGCTTCCTACGTACCAAGCCATGACATGGATCAAAGACTTCGTAGTTCAAAGGGTTAATGGAATACAGTTTAACGTCATGCGGGGCGGGGGTGAACCGACGTGAATGAGGTCAGAACGACCAGATGGTGGGTTTGAACCTCATAGAGGCTTCCTACGTACCATGCCTTGGCATGGATCAAAGACCTCGTAGTTCAGGTTAGTCACGACGGCTTGCCGTCAGACTGGAATTGCAGTTTAATGTCGTGCTGGACATGAGAAGGTGGGCTTGAACCTCAGGAAGGCTTCCTACGTACCATGCCATGACATGGATCAAAGACCTCATAGTTCATATGGGGATTTGTCGGCGAACCGACATGAAGGTGGACCTTGGCCCGATATATGTCGTCAGCGTACCGACGTGAAGGTGGACCTTGGTCCGATGAAATATGGGCTTGAACCTCAGGGAGGCTTCCTACATACCATGCCTTGACATGGATCAAAGACTTTGTAGTTCAAACGGGTGTGTAGTTTAATGTCATGCGGGACAAGGACATACAGTTTAACGCCATGCTGGACGAGGGCATGTAGTTTAACGTCATGCTGGACGAGGGCAAAACTCAACGTGGATGAACGACCGAGTAATGTGGCTTGAACCTCATGGAGGCTTCCTACGTACCATGCCTTGACATGGATCAAAGTCCTCATAGTTCACTGCGGATGGGGGTCAGGGTCGATGCTCACTCTAAGCCCACGTGAGTCATGCTCTGTGTGAGAAACAAGAGGTTGCAAGGACCTGACGATCACGTCGCGAAGGATGCGTCCGTGAGAAGCGAAGAGGGGCTTACGCGTTAGTGGGCCCATGGTGTTGGGACTTACTCCAGGATGAAGGCCAATAGTGCGACAAAGCGCAGGGGTCACAGTTTAATGTCATGTGTTGAGGACGTGGTGCTTGGCAGTTTAACGTCCTGCAGCTCGGACGAGGTGGGTTCACTCCACACCCCTAGGACTTACATAACCGGTACCCTCTGGTCCTTGGGGAAGGAAAGGTACTAGTAAGGCCATGGTCAAGGGGGGTTGTGGAACGAACCATCAAGGGGTCCACGTTAGCGTGGATATGCGAAGAAGCAATAGCCATTAGCGTGCCTATGTGAAGAGGCATTAGGCGAAGCAACGCTACGAGTGGTATTTTCCATGGGACTTTGAAACCACATAGTGCAAACCTGGAGGGTCGCACATGAAGGAGAATTGCTAAGCAAAGAAGTGTACTTTACAAAGTGGAGTTCCTTGGCCTTAGCATGGGGCGTAGGTGTGAGTGGAAGGTGCTTCGCGAAGTGGAACAGTGTTCGTGGAGTACTGCCTCACGCAGAAGGGGTGCCTTGTGAAGTAGGGTCCTGCGAAGCAGTGTGCTTCGCGACGTGGAGCGATCCTACCTTAGCATAGGGATCACTAGTATGTGTTGGGTGTTTCGCGAAGAATAAGTGCTCTGCGGCTGCCCGGGTTCCCTTGGGAATCCCCCTCCTTCGCGAATTCCCTTTAGCTTCGCAAAGGTCATCTCTCTCGGAAGAGGGGCTCAAAACGAGACAAAGCAAGGGCGTCTGGTGAAGTAGAAATACCTCGCGGAGCTCATGATTCCCGGGGCAAAGGGTGCTTCGCGATTCGGGAGAGAAGAAGATGAAAGGTCGGATTGTCCATCCCGGGAATCAGGGGGAGTCCAGTATTTATAGGGAAGGGGCGACGCGAAGCAGAACTCGCGCGCTGCCTGAGGTGCTTCGCGGCGCGCTCGCGAACGTCAACGGCATCTGCGAAGCGTTCCCGCCTCTGGAGCTTCGCGGTGGGCTCGCGAACGTCAAATGCGTTCGCGGAGGGTTACTGCCTCTGGAGCTTCGCAGCGGGCTCGCGAACGTCAAATGCGTTCATGGAGGGTTACCGCCTCTGGAGCTTCACGGCGGGCTCGCGAACGTCAAATGCGTTCGTGGAGGGTTACCGCGTCTGGAGCTTCGCGTGACCACGCTGCCCGCGATGCTTCGCGGCGGTGCTTCGCGTTGGTGCTTCGCGAGGCAGCGTGCCAGCTTTCTTTTTTGTCCATCCCTTTAGTGCAATATTTTGGCGCCAACAAATGCCCCCCCTCAGACATGGAGCCACGGAGGGCGCAGGGTCGAAGTCTGAGGGAAAATCGCCAAAATTGTCGGCGGTTCGAGATGTGGCTTCGCGAAGGGGCCTCGCGGTGCTGACCAGGGCCACGGATCCAGACGCGCCGCCATGCTCCGCGTGGGTGAGGCATGCCGCGATGCTCCGGGGTCGCCGCCTATAAATAGGGGGTCGACCTCTTTTGTCTTTACGTGACTTCCTTGTCTTTTTATGCTCTCGACTTCACGAAGCTCCGCGTACTCCGCGACAGCCCTCCGCGAAGAGAGCTTTGAAGGAGAACTGCGGGTCTCTGACTCCGCGACCGCGCCAAGCGAACATCTTCTTGTCATCCTCGACCAGACTTCGCAGCTTGTTCTCGCGACCAATCTTCGCGATCCGGCTTCGTGGTTCAACTTCGCGGTCGATCTTCGCGATCCAGCTGAAAAAATTCTTTTCTGAGGGCCGGAATCGAAATGGCCCATCCAGAGGCAGTATTGGGGGTGCTTGCAGATGCTGCTCGTTGGGATGAGATGGCCAACTGTCCAGGCCTGGGGGAAATGGTCCGAAGCCACTCGGACCACACTTCGTTGACAGATCTGCTATCGGAGGGTCAGAAGGATTACCCACAGTGCAAGAAACTGCCATTGTACGGCTTCGGGCTGAGGGATGACGTCTTCATCCCTGAGGCGAGTAGGGACGAACCGGCTTGCTGGTTCAGGAGCATATCATGCCAGCACCAATGGTTCAGGGCGGCCGATGGTCACACAGAAGAGAACTTCACACCCATCACCGCTGACTGCCTCTACAACAATGTGAACGATATTGACGGGAAGCCACTGCAACCGGAGACGTCACCTCCTCTCTACCGCACCATGTTGAAGGCGGATTTGCAGGATTCGAAGAAGGGATGGTCTGATGAGTGGGACCTGTGCCAGTGCGGCAACATTACTGATGACTGGGCCTGGGCCTACTGGGTAGGTGCCTCATACGAGGAGTTTTGGGCCGAGCTGAGGAGAGTGGGGTTGTATGAGGCGGCATGGGCCTCCCAATTCCACATTTACCAACCAAAGAAACTAATGCCGGAACTGCTGAGCAGATGGTCTTCTAGGACCAATACCTTTCACCTGTATCACGGGGAGGTGGGCATTAGCCTGTGGGATGTACACCAGATTTCTGGGGTCCCGATCCCGGGGGCCATGTATGACGAGTTCCTCCCCGTCATCAGCGCGTGGGAGGATACAGTGAAAATTCCATGACTGGCGTTAGCGTTGATGGCACTTGTCCCGGGAGATGACAAGGAGGCAGTAAGGGATGTCCAATTTAGGAGATGGTTCAAATGCTTCCTGAAGTTCCCAGAGAAACGAGAGTTCCCTCCGAGGCCTCGAAATTGTCCAAGGGAGGCCCAATGGGGCAAGGGTCACTTGTATTGGCGGGTTATAGAGGACAGCCAATGGAAGACTTGGGGTTTCATTGTCAGCACTGAACAACAGCCGATAGTCAGGCTGGCGGCGTTCATCGCGGCCCTCATATGTGGTTGGATCCTACCGGTGAGGGATACAAGCATGGGGGTATGGCCCAGCTCGTTTATTATGGCGTCGATGTTGGCCATGGGGCAGCAGATCAATCTTGGGATTCCGATGCTCACCAAACTGTACAGAATGCTACGGCACATTAGCGAGGGCAAGAATCCGCCAAGGATATGCGGGCCCTTCTACCTCCTGTACGGGTGGATCGCAGCGCATATCAGGGGGATTTACGAGTATCCGAACGCCATTTCGCCACCGGGATCGAACTTCCGCCCCTCCATCCTGAATGCGGTCGGGAGCTTCCCGTTCAAACTAGCCATTCTGATGGTGCTGAATCGGGTGTGGAGGGCGGATGAGTTTAATTTCTACCCCTTCCCATTGCCGATGGGGATACTTACTGATGATGGGCAGGGAATGGAAGAACATCGGGCTTATCTCCTGGCCTTTTGAGGTGGAGTTTTGGTGGCACAGATAGATCGTGAGCCAATCTGCGAACCGTACACCCTGCATCAGTTTGCGAGGCAGTTCCGATGCCTCCAACGGCTGACCCCGCAGGTCTACTGGGAAGTGCGCCACGAGGAGCACCCGTGTGTGATGAGGCAGCTGTGGCTCATGTTCACATGGGAAGATGGGAAGATGCGGATTCCATTGCCTCCATCTACCGCCACTTTTGGGTTGGTGAGGGAGTATGCCATCAGTTGGGAGGCTGATTACCCAGGGGAGATGCTGAAGCAACCAACTATTCGGGTTAGTGACGGTGGGCCTCCCCTATCTCGAGGTCGGGGTCGGAGGGCAGCTAGGGCCGCTCGCGGTGGCGGGGCTGCCATGGCGGCGAGACTCGCACCGGCCGAGGGTGTGGCAGCAGCGGTGGATCCGGTGATTCCGGAAGAGTAGGGCCATCCGGAGGGGCAGCCACCGAGGGGATTTCTCAGGATATCCACTCAGGCTCCGGGGAAGCGGCTGTGTCATATCGACATGGCAGAAGATGCTGTCTTCCTGGAAGCCTGGGACATTTGGGATGTCAACCGGCAATTCCTCAGCCCAACCGAGTTATGGGCCCACCTGAATCACCTCAGGATGGAATTATTGGGAATAGGCCCAGTTCCGGCTGGATTCATGGCGTCTCCGGCGGATGCAGAATAGTACCTGGATGAGCTGGAGGATTACGTTCACTCCAGTGGTGTCCCTCGCCCAATGACAGACCGGGTGAGGGTACTGTTGAATCAAACGGCCCCCCCACAGTTATCAGCTGCCGATCTGAGGGAGCGCTTTCCCCTACCGGAAGAATCAGAGGACTCCTCTCGGGAGGATGAGGCTGGAGGAGGGAGCCCGTTAGAGGAGGGAAAGGTTGGAGATCAAGGCTCAGATTCCGACGATTTCGCAGAGGCTCTTGAGGTAGCATTCTGAACTTCTTTCCCTATGATCTGTCCTTGGGTCTCTATGAACTTCTCACCGATGTTTGAGCCATGCAGGAGGAACTTGTTCGCATGCCTCGTTCCCACCCCTTGGCGGGTGATGATGCAGGACCTTCAGAACCTGCACCTATGGCTGCGTCCAGTTCCGCGTCTGGTGGGACCAGAGCACCCAGGGAGGGTCTCCCGGAATCTCCGGACCTTCCAATAGTATACGGAGGGCCTCGCCTCGGGGTCCCATCAGTACCGGCTCAAGAGAAGCGCCATGAGGTCGATCTCTGTAAGTCTCCTCTACCGGTTCCCCTGTCGTCATATGTAGACCATGCGTGCCAACTAACGTGTACGTCCCTCTCTGTCGTACAGTTCTCCGACTGGTGTGGGCCGCTATGGCAAGAATGGTCGGGATGTCTGGTGGCATCCCTCCTAGGGGCATGCCAGTGATGGTGGCGATAGTCCCCCCATCTCCTCAAGCTACGACGCACACCATCACTGGCGGTACCACCAGCAGGGCCGTGCCCGAGGTCATTGTGGTGGACTCCGAGGAAGAGGATCAACCGGTCGGTCCCAGCCTTGTCACGCCTGCTTCGGCGTCAGGTGTCGTACCGGATTCAACACCAGATTTTGATCCTGCCGAGGATTTCTTGCGGGCATATCCCACGTACGAGCCCGCCAATTGCATAGACTGGGACAAGACGGCCTCCGATGAGGAAGACACCAGCATATCACACCGCCGGTCGTGGAAGCTGATCACACGCTTTATCAAGGACACCCCCAAGCGCAATGGCTGGCCGAAATGGATAGACTCCGCTCGCGGTTGCGTGAACTGTGTGCTGGGGGAGTGGATGCCCAACGCCCTCACGCACTCATCCGAGATCTTATGGCTGAGAAGTTCCGGGATCATGATCGTGGGCTCAGCGTGGGCTGGCAGCGGAGGAAGGCGACCGGCATCAAGAATCCCCAGGAGGATAAAGGCGAGGTCCAAGAGATGCAGACCCGGGAAGACAAGCTTTCAGCCTCTCTTGATGCACAATCTGAGCTGGTCTCACGGTTGAAGGCCCAGCTGGCAGAGGCAGAAGAACATACGAGGCAGACCTCTGGAATGATGGCTGCCGTTCAAGCTGACGTAGAGAGAGCCAAAGCCAGGAATGACGAACTGCGCCCCGCCGCTGCTGAGGAGGATCGGGAGCTAAGAAAGCGGCAGCAAGCCTTGGATGCCACAAGCCAACGGGTGGCTGAGCTGCAATGCTCTTTTGACGGGGTCAACCCATCCATGGGGGAAGTCGATGCCTGGGTATTGTAACAAACTCAAAAAGATTTTATTGGTACTTTCGTGCTTCAATTTCTTTCCTTTATTTGTTTTGAATGTCGTAGCACGCATGATTTCCACTGTTTGTTACATCCCTATAATGTTTGCGGGACGTTCGGTGACAATTTCCCAAGCCCGCGTGGGTCGAGCCCGATGTGAGAAACATGAGATAGTTTCCCTCTTGTCCCACCTAACATAGGAGTGGGGACCATGCTCCAGGATTCAAATTACCAGTCCAGATTCCCGAAAGATGGGGGAGGCTTGATCCGAGGAGGATCTTCCAGGATAGCCAAATTACCGTTTCTTTCGCGTGCTCTTATGCACGAACGAGGCAACGCCAGGGGCACTGAAATCGGTCCAAACAGATGAAAATGGGAAGTGTGAATCACGATACCCAAGATTCGGAACACTGTGGGGATGGCGTGACAATAAGGGACAATCGTTAACCTTGGAGGAGAAGCGGTATCCTTACTGCGTTAGCCTGTAATGGGGACAACAAATGAGGGTCGACCGTTGACCATGTTCGAAACACAGGACCATGTCACAAATGTTGTCGATCAATCCTTCGGGATGTTGGCCCAGGACAGTTGGCGGACAATAGGTCAGACATCCATACTGTTAGGGGGTCCTTCCAGACATGACCCGTCTTCCAGAATGTTGGCCCAAGACGGTAGGTGGGCTGATGCGGCATGAGACCAGGCCGTTAGGGGGTTCCTTTAGACATGAAAGAGGACGAGGGTCCGAATAAGGGGCACGCAAAGCATGGAATATGGAGTGATGGTTTGTCCGAACAGAATCCAACACTTAGGTAGTTACACCACCGTGGTGGGAGTATGCCAGATGGGCGTATTGGTTTGATCATGGATCATTCCTTCTTTCAGACAGGGCCTCTCTGGCGAGGGGATCTGTCACTTCCCAATGGGATCTTGGGGCATCTTGAACTTGTTCAGGGTAGAACCGCAGTTTAGTGTCATGCATTGAGGACACATGGAGTCCTGTATTTTAACGTCATACGATAGGACGTGGAATAAAAGGGAAGATCCTAGGGAGCATGTGGCGCGGTAGATATGAAACTGATGTGAATGAGGACTTGGAGTCCAAATCATACCACATACCCCCAGAGGAAACTTTTCAGGTCGAGGGACCAAGAGTGAGGATTGGGCTGGGCCCGAAGCAGAGTGGTTGGGCGTTCCTACGTACCCCACGAGGATGGGAATCAAGCCATACATAGTTCTGGAAGCGCAGTTAAACGTCATGAGGGACGATGAGAAGCTTGACCGTGTTGGTACACACCCTTACAAAACTACTAAGCCCACGTGAGTTGTGCTTGGTGTGGGAAACAAGTAGTAGTGGTGGGAATTTACCGACATGGAAAGGGACAGGTTAGGGAAAAGAGATGCTCAGTGAATACCGGCCCAATGACGCTAACACGATCATTTAGCGCACCTAGATGCGCGAAGAGAAAGAGCCGAGTATGATGGAATTCCACTTGAACATGAGGAAGTGGAAATGTGTGAATCATGGCACTCGAGATTCAGATCACGGTGATGGCGGATTGACGATGGAGGATAACTGCTGACCGTGTTCGCAACACAGAATCCTGTCGCGTTAGCCTAGAATGGGGACAAACAAATGAGGGTTGACCGTTGACCATGTTCGAAACATGGGACCATGTCACAAATGTTGTCAAATATCCGTAGGGATGTTGGCCCGAAACGATTGGAGGGCCCTTCGGTCCAGCAGTCATGGAGAGCCCTTAAGCCTAGTATCCATGTCGTCCGAGGGTCCTTTTGGATGTGGAAGGGGATGAGGATCCAAATAGAGATCTCACGAAGCTTAGTCATGGGATGAGGGGAATGTCCCCATGAAAATCCCACACTTCGGGATCTTTATCGAAACACATCTGAATATGACAACGAGACATATTAGAGAGAGGGAGCAGATTCCTTTCCCATGGGGAGATCTTAGTTTAGGGTCGTAGAATTCGGACCATGGATGGGTAAGGGGAGAAGGGGATACATGGCAAGGAGGTTACAAAACCCGATGGGAATAAGGACCTAAGCCCTACTTATCATGAATTCTTTGGGGAAATTCTCGAGTCGAGGGACCGAACACAAAGGTTAGGCTGGGCTCGCGGGGAAGTGCCCGGGTGCTCCTACGTATCTCATCTCATAAGGATGAGAATCAAGCCATACGTAGTTCTGAAAGGTGGCACGGTAAGGTACCAGTGCCAGGGGAAAAAGGGGGAGTGCGGCCGTGGCCCTTGCACTAAAAGAAGTGGAATTTGATAAGTCTTGTTTATTCTTTAAGGTGAATGGTTTTTTTTGTGAAGCGACAGACCTAGAGTAGTAGGCTGTGGTGTAGCCACAAGGATCAAGCCGTGATGGGCATTGAAAAATGGCATGGTACATGAACAATACCCAACGTGATGTCCTCTACAACAAGGTCACCACAATGCAGTGCCGTTTTTCGTCGTGCGGCCGAGACGATAATGTCACAATTTAGGGTCGTATGATAAGACCAAGAATGCATTTTATCGTCATGCAGCGCAGACGTAGCAGAGACGATGCTAGGCGGGGAACATGCATAGTGTTATAAGACACAATCGATGGAGACATGATCCCACATCACGTTGTACGGCACTCGGAGAGGGAGACCTTAGGCTGGGGGGCCTATATAGAGATAAGTGGTGAAACAGGGGGAGAGACTGGCTCCCTAATTGGATTGTACCCGAAGACAGGGCGTCCGGGAGGTCCTACGTATCCCATGAGGATGGGAATCAAGCTGAACGTAGTTCCAGATAGATCTTAGTTTATGGTCTTAGAGCTCGGACCATGGGAGCCCCGAAGGACGCCATATTGTAGCTTTGTCCCCTTGACATGCAAAGGTGCACTGAGGGATAGCGCCAAAAGTGTCGAGATTCCACCTGGACATGATGGGGTGGAAAATGATGCGAATCGTGCAACCAAAATTCGAGGACTGAAGGGGCTGGTGTGACGACAGAGGATTGCTGCTGACCATGGTCGCAACACAGCATCCTGCCGGGTTAGCCTGAAATGGGGACAAACAAATGAGCATCGACCGTTGACCGTATTCGCAACGCGGGATTTTATCGATTTTTTGTCCAAAACCCTCAGGGGCATTGGCCCGTAATGGTAGGAGAGCCCTTGGGCATTGTATCCAGGCCGTTATTGGGGGCCCCTCTGGGTGTGAAAGGTAATGGAAGCCCGAATGGAGGGGAACACGAAGCTCGACAAGTGGAAGGAACTTGACCAAGTTGAATCTGACACTCTTGGTCCTAGACCAGAGTACCCTTAACACATGGGTTGGTAGCTGTATGGAGTCGAGGGACTCAACTTGAGGGTGATTGAGAGACGGTGGATTCTCGGGAGAAGGGGGCATGGTGCCCAAAGCCTTGTATCATACCAACATATCCCCCTCCTGGAGAGGGATAGACCAAATGGCCTAGGTGACCGGGAGATCAGGAGATCTCTAAGAGGTGGGGTTGGGCCTGAATTCCGGAAATTCAGGTGGTCCTACATATCCCATTAGGATGGGAATCAAGCCACACGTAGTTCTGAAGGGTGCCTTTTAACGTCATGCGGGACGAGGAAAAGAGTGATAACTCTCAGAACAGGGGTCCGCATGGTGCAGCTCTTGAAAACCCAACGTGAATGAGGGCATAATCCCTCACTACGCCACGCGGTCCTGTAATCAGGGTCCTGAAGGCAGGACCAGATAGGTGAATTTGCTGAACTCAAGCTGGACCCAAAGACAAGGGGTCTGGGCATTCCTACGTATCCTATCAAGATAGGAATCAAGCTAAACATAGTTCCAGATAGATCTTAGTTTATTGTCTTAGAGCTCGGACCATGGGAGCCCCGAAGGATGCCATATTGCAGCTTTGTCCACTTGACATGCAAAGGTGCATTGAGGGATAGCGCCAAGAGTGTCGAGATTACACCTGGACATGATGGGGTGGAAAATGATGCGAATCATGCAACCAACATTCGAGGACTGAAGGGGCTGGCATGACGACAGAGGTTTGCTGCTGACCATGTTTGCAACACAGCATCCTGTCACGTTAGCCTGAAATGGGGACAAACAAATGAGCATCGACCGCTGACCATATTCGCAATGCAGGATTTTATCGATTTGTTGTCCAAAACCCTCAGGGGCGTTGGCCCGTAACAGTAGGAGAGCCCTTGGGCATTGTATCCAGGCCGTTATTGGGGGCCCCTCCGGGTGTGAATGGTAATGGAAGCCCGAATGGAGGGGAACACGAAGCTTGAAAAGTGGAAGGAACTTGACCAAGTTGAATCTGACACTCTTGGTTCTAGACTAGAGTACTCTTAGGCACATCGGTGAACTGCCGAAAAGGGATCGACGAAACAGCTCAGTAGGGAGAGGTACATGGCGTGGTCATTACGAGACTGACGCGAATGAGGACATAATCCCACACCACACCATATAATCCCCTCATGAAGGAAGGGTAGGCCAAGGGGCCAAAATGGGATGAAGATTCCCGAGGGATGGGTCTGGACCCGAATCCTAGACATTCAGGTGGTCTTACGTATCCCATGAGGATGGGAATCAAGCCACACGTAGTTCTCCAAATGTATTTTAATGTCAACGGGATGAGGAGGGGAGTAATATACCCCTAAACAAGGGAGGTGTATGATATGGCGAATAAGCCGATGTGAATGAGGACGTAGTCTTACACCACACCATACAATCCTATAAGAGAGGACCTGGGTCGTGGCCCGGAAAGGCCAAGGGGCATGATGGTTAGGCATTGGTCAGGAAGGCCTGAACTGCTTGTAGTTTAACGTCTTGCAATGAGGATGAGGGTCGGGGACCTGAGGAGGCCAAGGGGCCTGAGGCTGGGCCTTGTAAAGGGAGGGCGTACGACATGGTACATGATCCCGACGTGAATGAGGACGTAGTCCTACACCACACTGTACACCCCAGGTAAGAGATTGGGCGGAGGGGCCCGAGAAGGCCAAGGGGCCTAAGGTCAGGCATCAGTTAGGAAGGCTTGACGGGTCTGCAGTTTAACGTCTTACATGAGGACGAGGGTCGGGGACCCGAGGAGGCCAAGGGGCCTGAGGCTGGGCCTCGTAAAGGGAGGGCGTACGACATGGTACATGATCCCGATGTGAATGAGGACCTAGTCCTACATCACACCGTACACCCCTATGGGGAATCAGGGCTGTAGGCCCGATTGCTAGCACCACCCAGGGGGATGTTTGTCACTTCGGGATGGGGCAAAACAAATCACTGCACTCGATGTCTGGGATATCTCGGGGTGGACCCGAAAATCTAGGACACTGTTGACCGTGTTCGAAGCATAGAGTTCCTATGTTGACCTGATATGGGAGCAACAAATGAGCGTCGACCACTGACCAAATTCACAATGCGGGACTTGTATCGGCTTGTTGCCTGAAAACCCTCGGAGGCACTGGCCCGTATCGGTAGGAGAGCCCTTGGGTGTTGTATCCAGGCCATTCTTGGGGGTCCCTCTGGGTGTGAAAAATGATGGAATCCCAGTCAAGGAGTGGGTGAAGCATATATGTATCCATCCACGAAAAAGGAAAACACCTCCAGGGGGATGTGCAGCCGGGTCGAGGCTTGCTCGATGTGAGTTGGGGCCAAAGCGTGCACCCTGCCATGTCTTGACCCGAGGGGGAGATTTTGGCTTTTGGGCTGGGCTAACAGACGAAATGCCCGGGCATTCCTATGTATCCCATTAGGATGGGAGTCAAGCCATACATAGTTCTTGAAGGCCATGAAGTTTAGCATCATGTGGTTAGGACATGGGGAGAATAGAAGAACGGGAGTGGGCACATGGTGCGACCCTTACAATCCTTGTGTGAGCGGGGTTGTATGAGCGGGGCTAAGAAAGCCTACTCCCTGGCTACACAAAGATCCTCCAAGGAAACTATTCCCAGGGGGGATAGTGGAAGAGAAAATCTTGGGGCTAGGCTCAAGATGAGGCATCTGAGCATTCCTACGTATCCCATCAAAATGGGAATCAAGCCACACGTAGTTCTTGAAATGTAGTTTAACATCATGCGGGACTAGGAGCATCTCATTTGGGGATATGTAAGGTATGGCAAGTAATCCGACATGAATGAGGACGTAATCCCATACTATACCATACAATCCAACAAGAGGGTAAGTCGGGTAAAAACCAAGGGGCCTGGGGCCGGACCGCGGTCAGGGAGACCTGACCAGCTTGTGGTTTAACGTCTCGCGGTGAAGACGGGGGGCCAGGGGCCCGAGGAGGCCAAGGGTCCTGAGGCTGAGCCTCGGCCAGGAAGGCCTGACTGGCTTGTAGTTTAACATCTTGCTGGATGAATATGAAGTTTAAGGTCATGCAGGACTTTACAGTTTAGGGTCATGTTGGACCATAATGTGCAGTTTAAGGTCATGCGGGACCGTTTCACAGTTTATCGTCTTGCAGGACGAAGATGCAGTTTAAGGTCGTGCAGGACCCACTTGCAGTTTAGGGTTGTGCAGGACCCTTTTTCCCTAAGCAAAGTATCGCTTAAGGAACTTGACATTGGTGGGAGGGGTTATACGCTCTCCATCCGTGGTCACCAAGGAGTATGCTCCATTGGGGTAAACCTTATGGATGATATAATGCCCTTCCCATTTGGGTTCTAATTTGGGCGGTTTCCTACCGGGAATCATTGGTGCTCGAAGGGCCAGTACCAGGTCGCCCTGTAGGTAAGAGCGGAGACGAACCTTCTTATTGATGGCCCTCGCTATCTTATCCTGATTACTTTCCAGATTGTGCAGGGCATGAAGCTGGTTCTCGTCCAGTGCGTCCAATTCGTCTAGACGGATGTCGGCTACCTCATCTGATGTCTGATGATCATAAACTGCAGTGCGTAACGATGGAAGCTGGATCTCAATGGGTAGGACAGCCTCAGCTCCATACACCAGGGAAAAGGGGTCACCTGGGTAGAGTTGCAAGTCGTTGTCCGGTAATCCCAGAGGGTGTTGGGGAGCTTGTCCGACCAACTTTTCTTGTTCTGACCAACCATCTTCTGCATAATGTTAGAGAGGGTTTTGTTAAACACCTCGATCTGTCCATTTTCCTGCGCGTAGTAGCGAGAGGTATGGTTCGACTGGATATCGTACTTGGCGTACAATTTCTTCAGTTCAGCTGGTCGGAAGTTGGTGCCGTTATCGTTGAGGATGTCATGAGGGACCCCAAACCGGTGGATAATGTTGGAGATCACAATGTCAACGATGGAATGGGCCTTGACCTCTTTGAGCAAAACTGCCTCTGCCCACTTGGAGAAGAAATCTGTAGCAGTCAGGATGAACCTACATTGGCGGGCTGCTGGTGGTGGATACGGTCCCACTACATCGAGTCCCCATACTGCAAATGACCAAGAGTACTTCGTGGGGTGGAGGGGCTCCGGCGGTCGATGCAGGAAGTTGGCGTGAACTTGGCACGCGTGGCATCTCTTGGCATATCCAATACAATCGTGGATCATAGAGGGCCAGAAGTACCCCAACCTCCGGATTTGATGGGACAGCTTCGGCCCAGCTTGATGGGCGCCACAGGAACCGGCGTGAACCTCTTGCATAACTTGAGGTATCTCCACTCCTTGGATGCAACGAAGGAGGACACCATCGAAACTCCGATTATAGAGGATCTATTCAAGACTGGGGCCGCTCTGGAGGGTAAATTGCAACGCGCGGCGTCGTATTCGCTCGCGCTCGGCCCGGTCGTCCGGGAGGCGACCATTTTGGAGATACTCAACAAAAGGCGCCCTCCAGTCGGGAGTGGCTTCAACCACTGTGTCTGAAAAACCCGGGACCCCTGACGTGGAGGGTCCGGCGGTGAGATGCCCTACCCACAGGTCGTCATTGTCCTCCTCGGTGATGGGGGCAATGACTCTCCAGTGTGCCATATGTATGATTAAATCATCTTGCTTGGGTTCTGCGAGAGATGCGGCTAAGCCATCCAAGGCGTCTGCTTGACCGTTCTGTGACCGTGGGACATTAGTAACCTCTGGTTGAGAAGAGAACTGAGCCATTAGGCAAAGGGTGTACTCCAATAACGGTGCAAGATCCGGCTTCCTGACGACGTAGTCGCCATTAACCTGTTTGATTACCAGCTCATAATCTCCCTTCACATGCAGATGGGGCACATGGATCTCAAGGGCCAACTCGAGGCCGATGATGAGAGACTGGTACTCTGCCTCGTCATTTGTGAAACCTTCTGACAACAGGAACAAGTATGGAAGGACGGCCTACGCCGGGGTAATAAAGACAATACCCAGGCCCACTCTGTAGATCTTGGGATTGTTGAGCCTCCTACCAGTGGGGCTCCAGGAGGCGCCATCAAAATGCATTTGCCAACACGGGACAACATGATCGACTGAGAGGATCGTCTCATCAGGGAAATCCAGGTCCAGGGATTGGTCCACGGAGGTTGTATGGGAAGCTAAAAAGTCTGCCAACACCTGTCCCTTAATGTCCTTTTGAGGTACAAACCTGATATCAAACTGTTGGAGAATCACTGCCCACCGTGCTAGTCGGCCAGCCAGCATGGGCCGGTTTAGGATGTACTTCAGTGGGTCTACCCGGGAGACCAATTGCACCTCATGGTGCTGAAGGTAATGTCGCAACTTCTTCATGGAAAATACGAGCACAAGGTAGCTCTTTTCGATAGGGGAGTATCTAACCTCTGTATCGAGAAGCATGCGACTGAGATAGTAGAGACTGTTCTCAGTACCCTCGTTATTCTTCTGGGCGAGCAGCGCACTGAGGGATCTCTCCAGGGCGGTCAAATAAAGGACCAGTGGCTTTCCAGAGACGGGTGGCATCAAGACCGTAGGTTGGAGCAGATACTGCTTGATTTCCTCGAAGGCGGTCCGACACTCCTCATCCCATTCGTAGGCGGCGCCCTTCTTTATGAGCCAGGAAAAGGGATTACACTTGCTGTCCAGATTCGCGATGAATCGGCATATATAGGCTAAGTGGCCTTGAAGGCCTCGAAGCTCCCGAATGTTGCTCGGGGGAGGCATTTGGCTGATGGCCTTGATCTTCTCCGGGTCGATCTCAAAACCTCGGTATCTGACAACAAAGCCTAGAAACATCCCAAAGGTGACCCCGAAGGCACACTTCAACGGGTTCATCTTTAGGTGACGAGAACGGAGGAAACCGAACACTTTCTCGAGGTCTTTGAGATGGTCCAGGAGCTGACATGATTCTAATATGAGGTATTCCACGTAGCATTCCACCAATGTCCTGAGGATCGGTTTGAATATGCGGTGCATGGACCTCTGATAAGTGGCACCTGCATTCTTTAAACCGAATGTTATAACCTGGTAGCAAAAGGTACCTTGGGGAGCCCTAAAGGCAGTGGACTCCTCGTCTTTGGGGGCCCTCCGGATCTGGTTGTACCCGTAATATCCATCCATGAAAGAGAGAGCTTGGAACCCGGCCGTGGCGTCAATCAATAACTCTGTCACCGGGAGTGGGAAGTCATCCTTTGGGCAGTGGTGATTGAGATCACGGAAGTCGATGCAGACTCTGATCTGCCCATTCTTCTTCCTGACTGGCACAATGTTGGCAAGCCACTTGGGATACTGGACCTCCTTAATGAAGTTGGCTTTGATAAGCTTGTCAACTTCGACCTCATCCATAGCACCATGAGAAGGGTGCATTTTCCTGGGGGATGCTTAAACCCACGGTGTTTTGCCGGGAGGCCCAGATGGTGAACGAATACCTGGGGATCTAGTCCTGGAATCTCATTGTAACTCCAGGCAAACATGTCACGGTGTTGTTTGAGGAAGTCTACGTACTGCTGCTGCTCCTCGAGGAACATGGCTGCACTGATCAATGTGGGTCTCAGATCTGCCTCGCTACCAAGGTTCACATGTACCAGTTCATCAACTGTGGTAGAGATGCCTTCTTCAAAGGCGGGGGGAGAATCCTCTAGGTCTTCCTCCCCACCCATGGGGGGACTTCCCGCGACAGGAGATGCTTCTGGGCTATCAAAATCCAAGGGGCAGCTGGTGCCGGCTCGGGCTGCAGTGGTCATCACATCGGGAGACTCACTTGCCATTGAGACCATAGCAATGAAGGCAGTCGACCCTATCCCATCTTGCCTTCGGCCTAAGGGCCCCCGTTTGATGATATCAAAGCAGTGGTGACGTGTCGGCCTGAGTCGGTTAATTCCAGCTCAGCGGAAGAGACACATATGGCGCACCGCCGTTGTCATAAGCTTGATGTCCCGGTACCATACAGGGGTAGGAGGTTCCGGGACCACCTGAGCCTAGTTGATGTTGGAGTACGAGGTGATTTTCTGCCGTCGCTTGGACACGGGAACATGCCTTCCTTGCGTACCCGAAACAACAAAACATTGCCCCATGTCGGGGGTCGTGGCCTCCAACCGGTGGATCGGGAGGACGTAGGCGTCATCCATGCTTGCCCAGGGATCACTTGTGACCGGGGCGGGTTCATCCTCACTTACTAGGATCTGTTTATCCTTACTTTTGTAATAACCCGCATCCAGATAGCGGGCCTCACAAGAAGTGAAAGGGGATGCATCTCCTTGGAGCACTCCTACTCGACCGTTGAGTAAGTATTTGAGGCACTGGTGATACGACGAAGGGACCGTTGCATGCAGATAGAGCCATGGCCTACCCATAAATGCGTTGTAGGCGGTGTCCTGAGAGACGACCATGAACTCGGTGCTGGAAATTAAGCCACCGAACTGAGTCTACAGGCGGATCTTGCCGACTGGGGTTTGCTCGGTCCTGTCGTACCCCTGGATTCTGAGGTCAGAGGGAGTTAAATCACCTTCAAACAGACCCAGGTTTCGCAACATCCGAGTCAGAATTAGATTGATTCCGGAACCCGTGTCAACGAGGCAGCGGCGAACTTCCACACCATTGAAGTGGCCAGTGATGTATAGCGGGCGAATGTGACCCTACATAGGAGGTTCGTCATCTTCACCAGAGAACGAGATAACCGCCTGAAATTCAGCATTTTCAATCGTCTCGGTATGGAAGGCTTCTGCAGCTGCTACCTCCGTCTCAAACTGGAGGGGGCTCCTTAGGGCCTCGGCAAGTGCATCACAAATTTTAGATGACAGGAGGAGGGCCTCACGGATGGAGAGCCTCGCTGGAATGCCGGCCAGGTGCTTCAGGACATCATACTTTCGTGCAAAACGCGAACCTCTGCTTACAGGAGGTCGTTCGGCACTTGGAGGCATAGCGGGTCCTGTCAGTTGAACCGGCGATTGGCTAGTACTGGGTACATCCTGCTGCCTACTAGTTGAAGCCTGAATAGTAGTCACCGGACTAGGATTGGACAGCGGAGGCTGGCCTGTAGCCGGGCAAGACTGACTGTGATACGAACAAGGCAGCTCTCCCCGACCTAGTAGCACGAACGGCGGTGGAGGTAGAGCCGAGGGCGTTAGATGGGGTTGCGCATGCTGAGCTCTGCGTTGAGCCTACTGCTTGGTCTCAGTAGCGTGCACGACTTGACTGAAGGTGCCTGCTGACATACCTCGATGACCGGCGTGGTTGCGATTCTGCTGACGTTGACGTCGGCTGGAAACGTTAGGGAGGTTCACCTGGCATTCCCCCTCGTTGGGGGCCATATAGGGCTTTACCTGCTCCACGGTGTTAACCGAAGCATACCCCTGGCTGTCGCTTGAGGAGTCATCCATCGCTGGGCGGATTCTGGGAGGAATCCCCATTTCAGGGGGCATAAAGTCGCCGACAGTGCGGGATGACGACGACACCAGCGGTGCGCACTGCTTCTTCTTGCGTCGCCGCTGCTTTCCCTTTTGGGAAGAGGTCGACTGTGAAGACGATGCGGAGGCACGGGCTACTTCTTCTGAAGGTTCTGACTACTACAGGCGTGCCCTGATGATACCATGGGCACAGATGACGGTTTTTCGAGCCATCCAGTCGTCGTATTTCTGGGATCTGTGGCTGGGGACCTGCTGCCACTCGCCTTCGCTGTCGCTGCCTATCTCTGTTCCTGCAAAGACACCCGCCACTTGTGCTGGTGCAGGGCCCAACTTGAATATGTTGTTGTTGAACTGGTCTTGAATCCAGTCTTTAAACACATATCATTTCTTGAGGGTGTGCCCCAGAATTTGATGATAAGGGCAGTAATTGGGGTGACCGGTGAGATTCACCTCTGCCGGCCTTCTGCACTCGGGCAGGCGCACAATCCCTTGCTCTAGAGCGCTTCGGAAGTAGCTAGGGACCTGATTTTCGTTGAACGAATAAGTCTGGTGCCTTCTTTCCGGAAAGGGGGTCCTGGGTGCCTGGCCCTGACGAGGGGCCGGAGGGGCCTGCCGAGGAGGCGGCGCCTGATTGTCTCGCCTAGGTGGCGGTGGCGCATTGCGCTGGGGAACCTGTTGGTTCTGAGGCGGTCACTGCTGGGCAGGAGCCTGTGCTTGAGGTGGAGGACCTCTGCGGGGTTGCGGGGGTGGTGCTGCCGGCAGTAACTCCAGCTTCCTCAGGGCTTCTATTTGGGAAACCACGGCGGGTTCAGCCCTGGTGGTCCTCCTGGATGGGATCATAGGGGGCAACAAACATGCCTGACTAGCCTGTTGCAGGGCTTCATCAAGGCGCTGAGCCTTATCTGAGAAATCTCTGAACCCTCCAGGGTAGTTCTGGGTAATCAGGGAGGGTACCAACTCTATCTTGATGTTCCCCACACACATCGCCAGTAATTGCTCCTGATTCAGTGGCATATCGAGAGAATACGTAAGTCCCTTCCACCGGGCGATGAAATCTGCGACTCGCTCATCAGGCCTTTGCTTGCACTTGAAGAGGTCTGCAATGATGTTCTTCCACTTGGTGGAGCTAAACTGGTAAAGCAACTGCCGCCGAAGGTCCTCACAACCGGTCACTGATCCGATAGGGATCTGGCTGTACGAGACGAATGCTGGAACTTCCAATGTCTGTACGAAACACCGGAGTTTGGCGGCTTCTTGCTGAGCCGGGGTCCCCAGCATGGGGCCACACCTGGAAGAAAAATGTGCCAAGTGCTGTGGCGGGTCCCCTGTCCCGTTGAAGGGCGAGAAAGTGGGGTTCCAAAAACCTGGAGGTGCGGGCATATCATCCACCCATGCGGGATAAGGCTTGCCATCCGGTGGGACCGCCACCTGCCGCGTTTCCAACGCTTCGAGGCAGGCTGTGAGTGCCGCAATAAGATCATCCGGGTGGGGGTACCTGTCTTGACGGGGATCCCTAACCACAAGTGCATTGCCAAGTTCTTCAACATGATAGACTGCTTCGGCTGCTCGTGGATCAACTGGCGGAACGACCTGCAGGGCGAATGTGGGAACCCGAACTGGATTCTTCAGATTGCCCCGTCGCTGGGGAGGGTTTGGCGAGACGTATCGCGCCCTCTTGCCATACATTCCGGCTTCTACCCTATCTGTGGCAGTAGCATGATCAGGGTTGCCCAGAGGCATCTCACCGGGGGGAACTTGTTCCTGCCCCTGCTGCCCCAGCCTGGGATCACCATAGTCGGGTCGCCGCTCTACAGCACGCTCAGCCAAGAGTTCGTCAACCAGCCTCTTCTGATAAGCAAGCTGTTGGCGTAACGTGGCCTTCTCGGGATCTTTGTCCGTTTTCTGCACAGAGGCGGACGGGTCGGAGTGATTTACAGTTTCGACGTGCTCTTTACCCTTTCCGGCGTTTTGACCGAGTACCAGCGACTCGGTGGGTACGGGGAGGCCTAGCAGGTTCCACTACTGACGGGTAATCCTCCCTGATGGGTCCAGCAGTGGCGGTACGCCCTCGGGGGGGGGGGGGGAAGTCTCCATCAAGGAGTTCAAGCTCGTCTTCCTTGTCCACAATGTCGGCCATGTGTACCTCGACCCCTGTCGGGGGCATGTCCTCGATGTCACATGATGAATCGGGCTGCCGTCGGATAGGGTCGAAGAGGAGAGCGGCATAGTGTCACCAACCACAGACATGCACAGGGGGGGGGGGGGTAGCTTCCCTGATGATTCTGCGGAGTTCTTTAAAACTATGAACATATTTCCGTTGAAGGGAGCCCTGACGGCCTGGCGGATCGGGGTGATGGGCCACAAGGAGTGCGGCCAAATCGATCAGGCGGCACTGCTCGCTGATTTCTTCGAAGTGCTCTCGACTTCTGGGGTACACCACCCATTCGTAACAGAGGCGGAAGTGTGTCACCCATAGGGTTCGACAGAAACACCCCACTTCTTCAGGGGTAAGGGACTCTGGTACGCGAAAATTCAGCGCCGCCATCGGCCGGAACTTCTCCGGATAGTAATCTGCTGTAAGAATACTCCAGAAGCTCCTGGGTTCGGACTCAGGGTCTGGCCCTGTATTGCCCCACTCGTCAATCGGGGTCGGCTGAGGGACCGGTAGCGGTACTGAGGCGGACCTCTGGGATAAAAAACTCGGCGGCGGAGAATACATCGAACGAGCTGACTGGCCGCCGAATTCCGGGCCATCCTCCGAAGAGTGTGGTGACCTGGCCACGATGTCACAGTACGATGGGCTGATAGCCACAGCTTCTGGCACAGGAATCGTAGCTACCGGCGACCGGTCATGTCGTCGTTCTACCGCCACTGGCCCCTAAAACAGCTCTCCGTGATCTCTGGTAGAGGTAGAGGGTGCTTCTGGTGACGATGGCGATGATTACGCTGTCGAGACCTACGGAATTCACCAGATTTCTTCCTCCTGGATGTACATGTGAAGAGAGATGGGAATCTGGTGGACCTCATATTCCGGGAGAATGAGGCTAACGTGTCTGGTTCCTGCCCCGGTCCTTGATATGGAGGAGCGGGGAGAAGGTTCCATCGCTGAATCGCACTCCGCTTCAGATTCGGAGAAACGGGCAGGTTTGATCTCCACCCGGGCTTTCCCAGGACTCTTCTTGTGGTGGCGACGACCTTCTCTCCTACCCCGGGGTGGCTCTTTGGGACATGGTTGATCCCTATCATGGAGTCTCGGGGCAGCGCTGGCACCGTGGCGGAGAGAACCCCCACTCGAGATAGCCGAGGTGCGAGGGGCACCAGGGATAATGTCGAATGGTACATGGGGACGACCTCCACGAACAACACCCATGTGGGCGAAGCCTCTGTTGGAATCAGCAGGAGCATGGGGAGGACCTCCATGGTCGATGCGGGCGGAGCGAGGCTGACCTTCACTCCTCGAATTGCTGGGGCGAGGAGGACCTTCGCCGGTTGCAGAGAGGACGTAGGGAGGGCCCCCACATTGGAGAAGGACTGGATGGACAGTGCATTCAGATCGGCGGTCGGGGGCAGGAAGGTGGACTCCATACCCTGTAGAGTGGGTGCGGGAAAGGTTTCCACGCCGAGCGTCACTGTCGCGGGGCAGGTCTTCCTTCGGGATGGGGGTAGCATGAGGCATGCCTCCATGACGAACTTCGGAGCGGGGAAGGCCCGCGCTCTATGGAGTATTGGTACGGGGAGGACCTCCGTACGGGGTGACATCACCGCGGGTTAGTTCGCGGCGATCACCACTTGGGCCTGGAACCCGAAGAGCCAACCCAGCCTGCCCGCGGGACGGTTGGGGTCTCGATCCTGGTTGGGTGAAGGAGTGCCCCTGCTCAGTGTATGCGGGGGCTTCATAATGCACGTCGGTGGTGGCTCGGGCCACTGTAGCTATCGACGTCGACGCGCCTGGGCGAGCGTCCTCAGCACGGGCCCGACGCTGACGTCGGGTTAGGCGAGCTGGTGCAGGTGGTGCAGGGACATGGCCTGCCTGCTCTTCCTGCGGAGCCAGACGGCGGCGCTGACGCAGACGGGCAGGAGATCTTGCCTGGAGCCCTTGGGTCGGGACCCTGAGCGGGCTAAGCCGGACGGCGCCCGCCTCTTCGGTGTAAGGCGAGGAGTCGTCAAGGCGTTCCGGGGACAGGCTCTCGAAATGGTTGAACGTTGGGGTGGGGAGCAGGGGCTCCTTGCGCGGCCTGTTAGGGCAGCGTTGACGGCGGGGCCTGGAGGCCTCCAGGTCCAAGCATGCCATATCCCTAGTTGGGATGACCCCTTCCTCCTCGTACCTGCGCATGAGGTTGTTGATCACCCTTCGATGGATGACCTATGATGGGGAAAGGGGGCGTGGGCGCCCCGTATTCTGCGATGTGGCAGCCGTCGTGGAAATAGCGATGCCATGTGGGGTGGCTGTGGCGATGTTGCCCCTACCCCTGCGTAGGCTAGCGGGCGGTGACCGCGTCTCTGTAACAGCAACCTGGTTCCTGAGAAATGAAGGGATCAACTCATCAACACTGAGAGGGAAAGGGATTGACAACCAGTGCCCCAGCGTCCCTCCATTCTCCATGTCTGTAAGCAGGATCCACGCCAACACGCTGCAGGACGGAGTGCCCCACGTTCTACTGCCCCGACTTCCGGTGAGTTTCACAACAGGCCCGCTATTTGCTTGGCGGGACCAGGCGCAGGATATCTGGATCCGGTGACACGTCAATCTACTAGTGTCTCGAACGCTACTAATCTCCATATTGAGGAGAATAATTTCACGTCGGGTTCACCATTTCTGTTTCGGACGCTTTCATCGGGGCGCGCGCGCATCCGTCCACGGAGGGGGAGGACGCGCGGCCTGTCGCCCCGCATTCCCGCTTTCCAATGGTGGGCGGCATTCGTTCTTTTTTCAGATACGTCTGCTCCTAGATCGAAATGGGATGATGGGATGTTGGTTCTTCCTTCCATGGATTCCTCCTCAGAACTCGTCACCTAGTCCGGGTCTCCCTCATAGATTTCGTACGTAGTTCGTGAAACTCTTCCTAGTGCCATGTTTCCATGGACACCGGTTAATTACACTGCTTCTGTCGGGACATTCCAAAGGGTCCGGTCAGGGCAGAAACCTTCAGCCGAGGGAGTAGTCACGTTGAGGCATCAGTAGCGTGTCTGGATGCTGGGGAACCTAGCATGTCTGTCTATTATCCCTGGTCATAGGGCTTCTCGAGGGCGTGGAAGCAAGAGGCATCCCACATCGAGCGCGGGAAATTATATGTCATAGACACATATCTGAGGTTTTCCTCAGCTTCCCGTGTTTGACACAGGGTACGCCGCGAGTTTAACGTCCAGTGGAGACGGATCAACCCAACCGGAGCATTAACTAGGATAGATCGGATTGATGGATTTCCCTTGAAGGGATGCCGATACCGGGGCCAGCCCATGGGCGGCTGTGGAGAGGAACATACCGACATGGTCTCACCGAGATATGACGGTCCGGGCGAGAACCGGGATGGGTGACAGGTGGATGAATTAAGTGGAGGGGGAGTGAAATGGGACCATCACAGGTGGCGATGGTGAAGTTGGGATTGAGGCTTGAAGAGGCCTCCTACGTATCCCCGTGGCAGGGAATCAAAGTCCACGTAGTTCGGGATGGTGCCGGTAAACCGACGTGAAGGTGGACCTTGGCCCGATGGATGTCGTCAGCGTACCGATGTGAAGGTGGAACTTGGTCCGATTTGCATCGTCAGCGTACCGACGTGAAGGTGGACCTTGGTCCGATGAAAGATGGGCTTGAACCTCAGGGAGGCTTCCTACGTACCATGCCTTGACATGGATCAAAGACTTCGTAGTTCAAAGGGTTGATGGAATGCAGTTTAACGTCATGCGGGACGGGGGTGAACTGACGTGAATGAGGTCGGAATGACCGGATGGTGGGTTTGAACCTCGTAGAGGCTTCCTACGTACCATGCCTTGGCATGGATCAAATACCTCGTAGTTTGGGTTAGTCACGACGGCTTGCCGTCGGACTGGAATTGCAGTTTAACGTCGTGCTGGACATGAAAAGGTGGGATTGAACCTCAGGAAGGCTTCCTACGTACCATGCCTTAACATGGATCAAAGACCTCATAGTTCATATGGGGCTTTGTCGGCGAACCGACGTGAAGGTGGACCTTGGCCCGATGGATGTCGTCAGCGTACCAACGTGAAGGTGGACCTTGGTCCGATGAAAGATGGGCTTGAACCTCAGGGAGGCTTCCTACGTACCATGCCTTGACATGGATCAAAGACTTCGTAGTTCAAATGGGTGTGCAGTTTAATGTCATGTGGGACAATGAAATATAGTTTAACGTCATGCTGGATGAGGGCATGAAGTTTAACGTTATGCTGGACGAGGGCGAAACTCGACGTGGATGAACGACCGAGAAATGTGGCTTGAACCTCATGGAGGCTACCTACGTACCATGCCTTGACATAGATCAAAGTCCTCGTAGTACGCTATGGATGGGGGTCAGGGTCGATGCTCACTCTAAGCCCACATGAGTCATGCTCGGTGTGAGAAACAAGAGGTTGCAAGGACCTGACGATCACGTCGCGAAGGATGCGTCTGTGAGAAGCGAAGAGGGGCTTACGCGTTAGGCAGCCCATGGTGCTGGGACTTACTCCAGGATGAAGGCCCATAGTGCGACAAAGCGCAGGGGTCACAGTTTAACGTCATGTGTTGAGGACGTGGTGCTTGGCAGTTTAACGTCCTGCAGCTCGGACGAGGTGGGTTCACTCCACACCCCTAGGACTTACATAATCGGTACCCTCTGGTCCTTGGGGAAGGGAAGGTACCAGTAAGGCCATGGTCAAGGGGGGTTGTGGAACGAACCATCAAGGGGTCCACATTAGCGTGGCTATGCGAAGAAGCAATAGCCGTTAGCATGCCTATGCGAAGAGCCATTAGGCGAAGCAACGCTACGAGTGGTATTGTCCATGGGACTTTGAAACCACATCGTGCAAACCTAGAGGGTCGCACGGGAAGGAGAATTTCTAAGCAAAGAAGTGTAATTCGCGAAGTGGAGTGCCTTGGCCTTAGCATGGGGCGTAAGTGTGAGTGGAAGGTGCTTCACGAAGTGGAACAATGTTCGCGGAGTACTGCCTCGCGAAGAAGGGGTGCCTCGCGAAGCAGGGTCCTACGAAGCAGTGTGTTTCGCGACGTGGAGCGATCCTACCGTAGCATAGGGATCACTAGTATGGGTTGGGTGTTTTGCGAAGAATAATTGCTCCGCGGCTGCCCGGGTTCCCTTGGGAATCCCCCTCCTTTGCGAATGCCCTTGAGCTTCGCGAAGGGCATCCCTCTCGGAAGAGGGGCTCAAAACGAGACAAAGCAAGGCTGTCTCGCGAAGTAGAAATACCTCGCGGAGCTCATGATTCCCGGGGTGAAGGGTGCTTCACGATTCGGGAGAGGAGAAGCCGAAAGGTCGGATTGTCCATCTCGGGACTCAGGGGGAGTCCAGTATTTATAGGGAAGGGGCGCCGTGAAGCAGAACTCACGCGCCGCCTGAGGTGCTTCGCTGCACGCTCGCGAATGTCAACGGCGTCCGCGAAGTGTTACCGCCTCTGGAGCTTCACGGTAGGCTCGCGAATGTCAGATGCCTTCGTGGAGGGTTACCACCTCTAGAGCTTCGCGGCGGGCTCGCGAACGTCAAATGCGTTCACAGAGGGTTACCACCTCTGGAGCTTCGCGGCGGGCTCGCGAATGTCAAATGCGTTCGCAGAGGGTTACCGCCTCTGGAGCTTCGTGAGACCGCGCTGCCCGCGGTGCTTCGTGGTGGTGCTTCGTGTTGGTGCTTCGTGTTGGTGGTTCGTGAGGCAGCGTGCCAGCTTTCTTTTTCATCCATCCCTTTCATTCAATATTTTGGCGCCAAAAATGGTCATCTTAGATTCATTTATTTGTTATAATGTGCCCAAAGAAGGCAACTTGTTGTAACCAAAAATCACACTTTCTAAAAATTCTAAAAAAATATCCTTCCTTAGAGTTTGTAATATAACTCTTAGATTATCTTCATGATCCTCTCGACTATTGGAATATATTAGAATACCATCGATAAAAACAACGAAAAAGTTATCATGGAGGTCCTTAAATAATATATTCATCAAATTGTTAAAAATTGTTGGATAATTAGTCAAGCCGAAGGGCATAACAAAAAACTCATAATGCCCATATCTTGTTCAGATGGCAGTCTCTGGAATTCCTTATTTCTTCACCATCAATTTATTATAAATATATCAATCATAAATCTGTGAGAATAACTGTGCCTTATGAAGCTGGTATAATAAATCATCAATTCTTGGAAGAGGGTACTAGTTCATCACTGTGATCCCATTCAGTTCTCTATAATCAATGCATAACCACATTGAACCATCCTTCTTTTTCAAAAATAGAATATGTGTTATATAAGGAGACACACTTGGCTGGATAAAACCATTTTCCAAATGATCTTGTTGGTTTTTCTTTAATTCCTCCATTACAAAATTCCTTATTCTCTATGGGGTTTTTGAAATCGGTTTAGAACCATGAAAAAGTCAAATGGATAACTCTACATATCTTTCTGGGGGAGGTTCAAGTAACTCCTTACAAAATATGTCAATGTATTCTTGAACGATGGATACATTCTCTATATGTATACCTTCATTTCCTTATTCAACTTCACTGATCAACTGCATAAATAAGGTGATGGGTGGTTCTTCTAGAGAAAGCACATACTAAGATATCTACTCTTTGAAAATTACTGTAGGTTGTCCATTCATGACTACTGATATTTCTTAGCTTCTTCATCTAAATTTAGAATTATACTTTTAGGTCCAGTCTATCCCTAGTATAATGTCAAATTACATCATGGTAATGAATATTAGATTTGCTATGAAATTATTCTCACCAAAGTGAATACTAGAGTTTCTATACACTGTTAATGCTTAGATAATCCATCGAGAGTCTTAACTGATAACTGTAATTTTATAAATTTAGTGGTAGATTCTAAATTCTTTACAAACATGGAGGAAATAAAGGAATTAATATAACTAGAATCAAAAAAGTACTTTCTATCTTTGATAGGCAAAAATATTACCTGCCACCACATCGTTTGAGGATTCAACTTCAGTTCTCATGATGGAAAAAAGAATGACCTTGCTCCATCGGCCTATACTGAGGTTTATGGTGATTACAATCCACTACCCTTATATTTGGACAATGAAAGGCAATATGCCCTAGTTTTCTACACTGTAAGCACTGGATTTCATGCAAGGCCTGCACCATCATACCTTTGTCGTTAGTGCTGATAAATTGGGGCTTCATCTTATTATGAATGTTCTAAGTGATATGGTCATCTCATCCATACTTGTAGCATTTACTGCTCCTGAGAAAGTAGTTCCTTGAATGATTTTCCCCACATGTATTACATTTGGAATGTTTTACTTACTTTCCTCCTATTCCTTCATCAAATATCCTCCCTATGTTTAATTCTAGAGATCTCTTTTTATCATTCATTTTGTGAGACCACTACATCTTACCGAACTCTAGTCCAACGTTTATATCACTCTATACAATTTCTTCATAGTTTATATAGTATCAGTTGGCTAAATTATTCCATAGATTATGTATTAGTCTAGTGAATTTTCTATAAACCTTCCCATTATGATCCATTAAAAAACTATAGGTGTAATGTGAATCTATTGTGAAGTTCATCTCATAGCTTCCAACAGATTTATTCTCCATTCGCTTTATCTAGAGAAATTCCTTCTCTATTTTCATTCTCATCAAAAAAGTGAAATACTTATTGAAGAAGATTTCCCTAAACTCTTCCCACTCCATAGCTTCAATTTACCCTCATTGCCTCTTGTTTCTAATTAGTTCTCACCACTAGTCAGCTTCTCCCTTTAAATAGTACACAACCTAATTGACTTTCTCTTATTCATAACAAAGATGTATAGACAAGATGTTTTCTATTGATCTTATCCAATGTTCAGTAATAAATGTGTCAGTAGATTCACTAAACGTTGGTGGTCGTTGAAACATAAACGTCAGAAAGGTATGTTTTTCTCTTCATGGAGAAACAAACATCTCAGCTTGATTCATTTTATTTCTCATAACTTGAGTTATTTGATTCATCATTTTCAAAATGGTTTCAATTTCAGCTTCCACTAGAGGGTCTTCAGCGCATGGTCCATTGCAATCACTATTTAAAAAATTCCACTTATTACCCACCATTTTCTAAAATAAGAGAATATTATTGAGAAAAATGTTTCATTTAATAACAATATAATTCTAAAGGAATTTCATGTCTCAAAACATCATTCTTAAATATGATATTATTTGACAACAATTACATTTAATAGAAATCCTTCACAATGTTTTACAAAAATCATGTGATTAACAAAACATATCCCTCAGGAGTGTCAAACTAGGAGTGAAACAAGGCCCGTTTTCATGCACTAGTTCCCATTCATGTATATCTAAAAGAAGTGTTTTTAGGTTTTACCCCTAGATACATCAGTACCAGATCCACATCCACTTGTTTGTATCAAGACATGGACTTATTTGTTCGGAAACCAGTTACTTAATATTTCACAAAAAATACCAAGATTGTTTACTTTATTTAAACTTTTTTATAGGGTTCTTCATAAATTTTTCAAATAATAATTTAAAAAAATAACTAAACCATACCTTGATACAAAGTATGTAATTCCATATTTTTATTACATAACTTTACATAGCATTTAGAAATAAAGGATCTTTTAAGGCTTAGTGTCTTAGGAAAAAGTTACATAATACATTGAAACATAAAACATCCTTTTATTCCACATGAAGGACTTCTTAAAGGTTCATCCTATGTAAATTTATTTAAACTCATAACCTAGGGACATACATCAAGGGAAAGGGTGATCTTAAGAACCAATACGGGATAATAAGGGAAACAATTTACTTGTGATCTTGAGGAATATCAATAAGAACACGAGGAATATATTAAGATTGTGATTAAGAGCCATATAAAAAATTTAAGGCCATCAATCATAGACTTTAAATTTGGTAACAAAATATAATTAATAAATTTATAAACATATCACCAAGTTCTATCCCCATGGTTTCATAAACATTACCAAGGTTATTCACCAAGGTGTCATAAATCTTTTCATCTCTAGAGATTAACTTTTTCACCCAATGCATTGGAGTGCTATTAGGGTGAAACCATAAAATATATTTATTTTCATGTGATCCATATAGATAAAAATCAAATATTTCAGAAATAACACATATATAATAAAAGAAATGTGTTTCATATCAAAATCATGGAATTTTAAAAAGTGCTTAAAACCATGATCATTATGTCATTTATAACCCATGGAAAGGAAATGAGGGTTTTATGTATGTAAATTGTAGAACCAAATAAATAATTTTTATATTCTGATGAATACCATTCTAAATTAAAGATATTTAGGTATGCACATAAAGAAAATAAATTTATTTCTTTAGAAAAAGAGAGGGATTTTAAGCGGCAAATTCTGCAGCACAATGGGGATGAAACATGGATTTATAAAACATTAAAAAGTTAGGTGGAAAGGGCCACACATTCATACAAGACACATAATATAGAATAGGAATAGAATAATATGAAAATAAGAACATAATATGGAAATTTGAAATACATACAATAGAAAATATAACTTTAAAGGTAAAAAGAAGTTGATAATTCCCTTACCTTGAAGAGTGGCTCCTAAAAATCAATGATCATGACCTTTGGGCTTTAGGAAACCTTGGGAGGACCCTTTAGATGTAATAATATCAGATCTTTAAGTTGGATTATATTTTAATAAATGGAAATGAAGGAATGGATGGTATTTATAGTGAAATAGAGGGAGTTTTTTTATTAATTTATGTGGACACCACATTAGTGGCATTTTCAAAAACATGGGCTTGCCCATGGTATTTGAAAAACCATGGGCTTGCCCTTAGTATTTATGCATGGTATTGTCCAAATGGGATAGATGATATCATATTGTATTATTCAAGAGTCTACTATCATAATTAAATCATTATTACATCACTAATGATGTCATTAAACATACCGAAAACTCAAAACTATATTTTTACTATTCACTGAAAAACAAAATATTTTATAAAAATATAATAAATTCACTATAAAATAATATCCATAATCTGATTTCAAAAATTAAATTTATTTTATCATAATAAATCTCTGAATATGATACATTTATCTTTTAATTATAAAAATACTTTATTGTATAAAATTATAATTGGCCGAAAATGCATGGAAAAATTTTCAACTCTTGAAAAAAAAATTATTTTTTAATAATAAAGGAGTGTTTTTATAAAACTATTTAATAATAATAAACATTATTAATAAAACTGTAATTTAATATTATAATATATATCTTTCAAAAAAAATACAATTTTTTACCTGAAAAATCAATTTCTCAAATTCTATCACAATTTTTATGAAAACCCATTCATAAAAAGGGAATGATGGAATAAATTTTTTATTTAAACAATGGGATTAAATTTTATGTATCTAGGGACTTGAAACATAACATTTTAAACCACCCATCTGCAACCTATGTGTAAGTTGTGTACTAGTGATGGACTCTTGGGGTGGATCGGATAACATCACCCGAGTGGTAATCTCTACTAAATTTAAATTCTCCTATATGTGATTTCATTCAAGCTTAAAATGTTGAAGCTCAGCTTGGTCTTGGACCAGATTGAAGCCCAGTGACACTACTTTCTTCACATGCTCTGAAAAATGGGCTTCGTAATGCCCAATTCTACTGGTTGAGGCCATTGACTCTTCATTAGGCATTAATTAACCAATATCATTTCTATTTATAAATGATAATCATAACCTTATGAGTATTATTTCAAATGTTTATATTGACCAATGATCATATAACGATCAAAAATTGAAGGTTACATTAGAATACGACTATATTATTATTAATGATATAGAGTTTTGTTGGGTTATAATATAACACACATTTTTTGAAAAAAAATATCATTCAAAAAGGGAGGGTCATTACAAAAAACAAGGAATAGTTTGGAAAGAGAGGATTTTGGAGCCTTGGCCTGGTACAAAAAGGGAATATTTGTAATGATTTATAGGCAAGAACATAGGATGATATACATATCTATATATGTTGTGATAAAAATTTCTTATGGGTTTAATTGAGAACTGGGAATACACTAAGAGGGGTTGGGTTGTTTAAAAATGTCAACAAAGGAAGCTAAACAATGTTTTATAGCATAACCTCTCTTTGGTGGTATTCTACTCATCCAAACCAAGCATGTAGGTCCAATGAGATCGGAATGTGACATGTGATATATATGTATATATATATGTGTGAGAATGGATTTAATAGGATTTGGTAGGGATGATGATATGGGGTGATGTTGATTACCAGTTTGGGTGATGCTGTTATCAGATTGAGGTGACATTGTTCTTCAGGATGGGCATGGCCCGAGGCATATGGGGTGATTTGTTTAAAATGTAACTGAAGAAGATAAACAACATTTCTCTTTATAGCATCTTTGGTAGAATCTTACTCAGCTTCCTACGATTGACTTATGACACCTAACTTCAATGTGGGTAGGTGAGGGGCCATGAGGCCAGATTAAAAATGACACCATGCTCTAATATGGGCGGGTTAGGGGATTTAAGGTCGGATGTCATGAGACATGGTTCCGATAGGGGAGAGTAAGGGTAGTGAGGTTATGCTACCTCATGTTTCCTTCCCTATGTATATTATATGTGTGTGTGATATTATGGTTGTTTGACCATTATATTGGTATTCATAAGGTTTCTAGCTTGATATATTCTAATGGAGCATCAGGCAGGAAGTTATACGGTGTTGAATAATCATGCACTTGTTGATACCCCTGAGGGTCGAGATGAGGCCCTGAAGGTACGAGCTAATCATGAGATATAACAGGCTCAGGTAATGTTTTTTCATCCAAATTATAAGGAAGTTTTGGTATATGTATTGTCAATAAGCTAAGGGAGATCTTGTTTTGTTTCATCCAAGGGATGGACAGAGGAATTGAGGGAGGGGATCAATCCATGGTGTACATCACTCGAGAATTCTAGTCATATCACCTAACACTATTTCAGGGTGAGGGTGGCCCAGAATAAGAAGATAACTCAATAGAGTATATGAAGACCTTCATTAAGTATCTTGAGACACCCCTTATTCCATAGGGGGAATATGGTGATGTACATGCTCAGTAGACTGGCTAAACACTGGCGAGACATATATGTTCAAGCAGGCAGACACGAGGGACTATCTTGGAAGGACTTTGAGGATTTGTTCTTCTTGCACTTATTCCCTGATACGATGATGAAAGAGGGAGATCATGAGTTCTTCAACCATCACTGTCACAATATTTATGTCTTAAACTATGATGTTATGATCATGGATTTGCTTCATTTTGTACCTGGTATGGTGAGAGATGACACATAGTGAGGGAGGAGTTTTCAAGGTTGGTTTAATGCTTCCCATTCGGGTGTAGGTGAGAATCATTTTGTTATCATCATTCCTAGAGTCCATGAATTAGTCCATGATAGGTGATGGAACAATTATGGATCATTTGTAATTGATCCTACTAATGGATTTAAGTGATTTCAGTGGCGATTATTTAGATAGTAGAAGGAAGAGCCAAGGGGAGTCTTAGTAGGGAATTCAAGTTAGAGTCTTGAGTTGACTACATATGAGTGGGTCTTTGATGGTGTCCTTCTAGAGTGGGAATCTAATACATGTGTGGACATAGTTTTATTGATCACTGATGGAGTTTTGAGTTTGTGGATAGGTCTGTTATCATGAGAGGTTCTGTAAGAGGCCTTCTCAACCAATCAGTAGTCAAGGACCGGGCCAAACTCAAGGTTCTAAGGTCAAATTGGAAACAATACCACAATTTGGTATCTATTATTGATCTACACATGGATGTTATCAAAGATAAATTGGGGCATGGCAGTGGGGTCAGTGGCCAGTGGCTGGTGTAGCACCGTAGAGAAGGCATGCTTCAGGCATCTGGCCTTTATGCTAGGTTCAAGCCTTCGATCCTCTTGGGTCAGAGGAGACTTGCTGAGATAACAATGGTTAGAGGTATGTCGTGGGTGTGACTAAGTTACTTTTTATTCATACATGGACCCTTTATGTTATCATGTTTGGTAATGGGTGTAATAGATTTTTTTGGACAAACAAGACACTAGTTAGTAGGTTAATATTGGCTCATATGTGTTATATATATATATATAGTAAATCACACTGATATTGTCTATGGGAATCAAGGTGGTTGAAGGTATTGGTGTAATAGTGGAAGATTGTGGGAAGGGTTTTTAAAAAGATTCATCTATGGGATGATGATACTTGTCGTCTTCGATGATCAGAGCCCTGATACAGTCTGAGGATCTTGCCTAAATTAAGACGAGCATAAAATGTAAATCAAAACATACCTATTTAGATCTAAATCCGCACTCGATAGAAACTCATCGCTGGTGAATATTTCTTGAAGGATCCATATATGGATCCCTTTATATCATCCACACATGCTTCGAAAATATGTTGGAGTGTCAATCATCGAATTAAGGGTGCTAACACAAAGATACGATGATGCCTTCAATGACATGATGATCGTTGCATCAATGTGCCTTCGATGAGTGAAGGGGAACTCAATCAGAATGTCTGGATCGATAAGTTATCTCTCTAGGAAGAGGGAGGAGATATAGGCTTTGGAAAATTATCCATGATCAGTTTTGAGCTAGAGCCTCTCTCCACATGTTTATAGTGGATGATAAAAATACCAGATGGTTTCTCTGACTTCCGTTATTTAACATCCAATAAATAAATAATTATGATTCCCTAAATTAATTCAATATTATTTATTATTTTTACCACATGCTTTAAATATATATTAAATATATTATGTTCTAAAACCCAAGTCATTAAATCAACTCATAATTACTGCTTAATATTAAACAAACATTGAATATTAAAATAAAATTCCTTCTATTACTATCTTTCTCATATTTATATAATTTTTAAATACTATAAACAAATTCAACCCAATTATTCATAACATGAGTAATAATGAGTTTATTTATTTCTTTGATGACTGATAACTTGGAAAAAACTTGGACCTCATGGTGGATCCCACCATGCATGATATACCGATTCAACTAAATAGGGAAGATTCTTGAAAATGATATTGTGTATGACCCCCTAGGACCTTATCTCGATAGAAGTAAATAATTCCCATAGACCAAGAGAAAATTCTAGTAACCCATTAAGGCCCCTAAAGAGATGAGGATAGTCATAGCAGTGACAACCAACATATAAACATGCACTGTGCACTACAATCTCATTGTCCATAAATATTGCATAAATGAGGATGTACACCTATGTCATCACCCTTTTATTTATTTTTTATTTATTGTTCTAACTAGATTAATTTACCATTCGACTTAGTTGAATGAAGATCTATAAAGGTACTACCTTCTTGGTCAATAAGGCTCGAGATATATTACTTCTGCAACTCAGAAGCAGAAAAAAAACTTATCTTGATCATTTACAAATTCCACGCCACTAATGACGCACCTAACATAAGATACATCCCAAAAATCTCATTATAATGATTTTTATTTACATCAAAGTACACAATCTAATGGAACACATTGATAATAATCTCAATTCAGGCGACAAATATACATGTACATAGATAGGTACAACCAATAACACCAAAAAAATGTTGTGGTTCTATTGGAGTGTACGTCCACATGATCTCACTACCAAATATCACCAAGTGGAAACATCATGAGAAAAAATATAAATTATTATGAGCCCCCAAAACATGATATTCAAACATCTACTATGTAACATAATTAATATGTATCTAGATCATAAGACCATTTTTTAATATTAATGTAAAGGTATCATAAGGTTCTAATTATATCTTGGGATCTACTATAACTTTTTGATACGACAATTAATCTATGAACATTACCATTAAATTGTGGATGCATAAATATATACACTATAATGGTAAGTAAACATCATGCATAGAAAACTGTATACATGATATAGAAATCTAAATTATTATTCATGTTGGGTCTAGGGAACCAACTATTTTAACACACTCACTTTCACTAGAGACAACTTTCTAACCAACTTTGTTAGCTCTCACATGATAAAGATCATGTTTCTACTGATTAGCAGCTATAGCTGTTGGGTTCGGAATTTTTTAACTGCATGGTAATTCTATATATGTGACCTCACCTCATTGAGTAAAACTTCTTAAGATATGGAAACCCCAAGTATACCCCTTTTTCCAGTGTCAAAACATGACCTATTGGATAGTACTAGTAATTGAATTATCATAATGATAAATGATTACTTGGAATGTGTGATTCAATGAACTGGAACAAATTATTACATTCAGTAATAGCTTCTTTGCTTCCTTAGAAGCTGAAACATACTTGGTTTTTGTACTTATAGCTACCACTATCTTATAGGAGCTTGTATCACAAATTACCATATCCTAACTGCGATAGTAGATCATATTGACCTAAGGAAGACTAGTTTGTCTCCCACCATAACTAGTATCCCTTTCTCTCCACTTACTATTTAAATATCATTTATACATCCCTATGTACAATGAAATAGTTCTGAGTGATTTACTTGTGAAATACATATCGTATTTAGTACCAATGTAGTGTGTGAGAAACATTATATTGATGAATATATATGAAGAAAAATAAGATACTTGATTCTTCAATTCAATCATTTATTTTAAATTCAATAAAATATATTTCAAGTTTTGTGATTAAAATAACCATCTCTTTAATTACTACCCTCTTTTCATTAAATGTAATTGTAAATGTACCTATGGTGTCACTCTTTCCATTTTTATTATCTCTGTGTCTTTCAAATTATTCATCATAATAACAAAAGATTAAGCTGTATTTAATATTCTTATTTACTTTGAGAACCTTACATAATAGTTAATGAAGAGTTTACTCCATTCTATTAGTTTTATAATATTAAATGAAAATAGAGTGGATGGTTGTAGGAATGGGATGACATGAAATATTATAATCAGACTTCCAATTTACACATAACTAGTGTAATAATCAAATTCATATCTTGCTTCACTTTCTCGTCATAAACTTCTCATAGATGAGACTACATGTTATATCATCCATGTCCCAATGATGTAATTACAAAAAACACCAGACGTTGATGATAATATAATGAAATATTCATCATATGCTCTATAAACAAGTCTTCTGTCAACATTTTTAAACACCCTTTCTTCCCGAGGTGGCTTAAAAGGTATAGGGACATAAACCCATTGAATTTACGATATTGTAGTATTGTACACAAGAAACTACACTAAAGATGAAAATTATTTCTAGTTTGGATATTTACTTTCCCCAATAAATATCATTGTGTTTTATCTGGTATTAATTTTCATTTTCTACAGAAACAAAATTCTAGATTATTTTACTTTTATATCGTGATTATCAATTTAGATATTATTGATTAATTATATCCTTAAATCTCTCCAACTATTTTATATAATTCTAAGAATCCTCTGTGCTAGAATAAAAATACTCTATCGTTTGAATAATCTAGTGGAAATGATCATCAAACCACATCTCATAGTCTATAAGCTAAGGCTATGCTACAAATTAGAGGGAAAAAGATAGTCTTTTGATTGAACAACCACACTAACTTGTGGTTCCTTGATATCTTGAAGTAAGTCGAAACTTCTAAAATCATAACTTCATTTACTCAAAACATGCCTATAAAATTATAGCAAGTTAGCAATGGATAATACTTACTTCCACATTAGTTATTTCAACCCACTATTCTAATAAAAATTATCTGATAGTAAGAGACACTCTTAACTATGGCATAATGAGCACCCAAAACACCTGGTTTTATTCAATGTTGAATGACGGAAGGTGGTTAATGACTTAATATTTTTAATAGTTTTTTATCAAAAAATATAAACAATGTATATAAATATTATTCATTTATGTTTTCAGGATCAAAAATGAACATTAATATAAAAACATATGTCTCCTCTTTATACATTTCATTATTTATTTTTTATGTATTTTCCCGCAGTTATAAAATGCATAATCTAATAAATAAATGCATAATGTAAATTTATTATATGATAGTATTGAGAATTTAAAATGATGTAGGAGAATCATACTTGAGTTTCAATTAATCATGATACATTTCACCCTCATGTAGTATGTCCACAACTCGGCTTGAGTAACACCTCAACTTGGGGTTTCCTGCGTCTTACACTATCCTCATCATGGTACGATCCACGTCACATCGGAAGTGATGCCTCGTCTAGGCACTGTGATCGTCATGTCTTGAATTTTCTTGGTCATTGTAGATGAATACATGCTCGTAGGTGAGGGGAAAAAGAGGGTGCAATGTACAAATGATGAGATTGGACATGCATTCCCCTATACAAATTGACCAAAAAAAATAATTATTCACAGATCGTTAATTTATTAACTACTTATTACAATTATCACACTCATGTAGTAAATAAATAAATAAATAAATAAATAAATATATACACAGTTCTATGCTCAAGAACAGCAAACCAGTAAAATTGAAGCATGATTCAAGTTAAATATCAATAAATTAAGTAAGAGTGATTTTCAAGTAAATAAAATGAATTAGATAATTCGAATAACTTAATTATTTTTTGTTTGTGATTATTTTTATTTTATGTCCAAAAATTATATAATTAATTAATTTAATTTAATAAAAAAATTAAATTAACCTTTCTGGGTATTAAATATATATATTAATAACATAAATTAATATATTAATTAACATAATTTGGCACTCCGTGTGGAGGACAGAAGCTGCGAGGAAGGTTACAAAGCTAACGTATCTCCCCGATCTGGCAGTATGCTAGCATGCTTGAAAAGGAAGTCTGGCCAAGGGGTAGTCGGAGGAGCATGCTACGGGCACATTGGAGGAAGGTTGGATCACTGGTAGGCATTGGTCAAAGGGGAGGGCCATTTGTCGTGGATAGTGATTGACCAAATGGGTGGCCTCCCATTTTTTTGTTGAACCCGGTGTCCCCCAAATTTGTTTTTTTGGTTTTGTGTGTGGATTTCTACACATCATTAATGTTTTTCCAAAAAATTTTAAATTATCCATTAATTATAATTATAATAAAATTATTATATTAAGATAATAATATCTTATTATTATAATGAAATTACAATAATAATAATTTTTAATAATTGTAATTTTTTACAAAACTAGTATTATTTTCCGTGAACATAAACTGATCGAATCATGACCGAATCTTCGAGGATATTGAATTATCAATGAAATTTTAAACAGATAAAATTAGCACTTATTAGAAATTTATGTTCTTTTTATTTTAACATCTTTAAAATAAAAAAAAACAATCTATAAAAAAATATCAAATGGCCATAATGGACGTTTGAAATTTGATCGACGCATGGTATATTCCATTAAGACCGATTTAATATCATATACATAATTTTAATGCAACTTAATTTTTCATGGCATAAAAAATTTACACGATCAATCTGATACCAATTGAAGTTATCGGGGGATGGTGTTTTTAAAATTTTCATTTTCAGGATGATGAGACTTGTTGTCTTTGACAATACGAGCCCTGAAACTGTCTGAGAATCTCGCATAAATTAAGCAGAGCCCAAAAAGAAAATAAAAACATACCACTTTAGATCTGAATCCATGCTCGAGTGAAACTCATAAATGATAATATTTTCTTGAATGATCCAAAATGGTATCCCTCTAAATTTTCCACACATGCTTCAAAAATCCATTGGAGCATTGATCATCAAATTCCAGGAGCTAGCTCGGAGATCCGACAATTCCATCGATGCCCCAACGATCACCACATAAACTTGCCTTCGATGCATGAGGGAGAACTCAATCAAAATTCCTAGATCGAGATCATCTCCCTCTCTCAAAAATGGGATGAGTAAGAGACTTTGGTAAATTATCCATGAAAAGTTTTCAGCTAGAGCCTCTCTCCACATATTTATAGTGGATGATGAAAATACCTATATTGGTTCCCCGACCACCGTTTATTTAATGTCCAATAATAAATAATTATGAATAACTAAACTGTTCCAATATTATTTATTATTTTTATCATATACATGTAATATATGTTAAAAATATTGCATGATAAAACTCGAGTAATTAACTCAACTCATAATTTCCACTTAATATAAAACGACCCTAGAATATGGAAATAATATTTCTTAAAATAATATTCTTCTCATAATTACTTAACTTGAAAATACTAAAAATAAATTCAACCCAATTACTCATAACTAGAATAATTATGAATTTATTTATTCCTTGTGTGATCGATAATTTGGACAATACTCAGACCTCAAGGTGGGGCCCAACATATCCAATAATCATATTCCACTGAATAGAGTGAATTATTGAATATTCCATTATATGGGACCCTATAGGACCTTATCTCAATATCAGTGATTAAAATCCTCAAAGAAATAACGGAGTCTAGAAACTCATCAAGGCCCTTAAAGAGATAAGGGTAGTCATAATAACGAAAACCAACCTACATACATGCACTGTGCACTATAATCCCCTTGTATTTAAATATCTCATAAAGAAGGACGCACACCTGTGCCATCAACCATTTCTTTCTTTATAATTTTTTTTATCTAACAGGATGGATTTACCTTTAGAATACCTTGGACATGTATTTATAATGGTATTACCATCCTGATAAACAAGGATCTAGATATATTACTTCCTCAATACAGAAGTGACAAATCATTTTTTGATCATTCACCTAATGCCATACCAACAATGACAAAACCAACACAAGTTACCTTGCCACAATTTCATAATCATTGTTTTTTCCTTTCATCAAAGTACATGATCAAATGGCAGACATTGATAATCATGTTAGGAGACGAATACATATATTAGTTGATTGGAACAACCAACAACAACCAAAACATGTGGTGTTCCTATTGCAGGATCTATCCTCAGGATCCCACTACTAGAGATCACCAAGTGTGAACTTCATGAGAAGATGTATCAATGCTTATGAGCCCCTAACAACTTATATTAAATCGTAAACTACTCCTTGATAGTATGATGTATCTAGACCATATGACCTTTGTTTAAGATTAATGTTATAGTTGTTAGAGTTGGTGTCCTAGAACCAACAAGTTGTACTTTGATTACATGGATATTTAGTGTATTTAAATATTAATCCTCTTATTAAATATTGTTCATTATTCTACACAACTATGATGTAATAATGTCTTAGAGTATTTGTTCCACTGATAATGTCATCATAGTTCCCTGCTTTTATAAGAACCTTGAAATGCTATAACAATATTCTTAAATATAGTTTTATGGTTGGATGGAATACTATGATGGGACACATAGCATGCAGACCATTAGGTGTGAGTACTCGTAAGTAGAAGAGACTTCCTCTCATGAAATTCACTCTTGGTAATCTCCAAGAAAGGACATTATGAGAACAGACCCTCTAGTAGGAATTATGTGTGTTTTAATGTCATCATATATTTGTATCTTCAAGTGTGTGTAATGATCCTTAGACTTTAAGATTATCATTAATATGTGTCATAACTCGCGCACTTTGATTTACTTATAAAAACCACCACGCAGACAGTTGGAGGGAAGTAGGGTACAGTGGGTGCGTCATGAGTGGCATGTTATTAATGGATAAGTTGATGAAGGATTTGTCCCTTCCATTTATAGAAGTTTATATCTCAAACCTTTTATTGAAATAGAAATGTCACGCGAAATTCCATGGCCATGGTGTAACGATGAATTTATTTCAGGTAGTCAATGAATGACGTATCAAGCATAAAATTTGATGACAATATCATGAAACCTTATTGATGAGGTGTCACGACAATGAGATTATATTACACAGTGAGCATTCGAATGTAGATGTCATTGTTGCAAATTTATGTTCTTTCTCTTGGGTGCCTTGACCCGTTGCTAGATAGTACTCTTGGACTTTAGGAAAATCTGCCTAATGCCAATGAGTATGAATCCTAGAGGGTCAGACACTAAGTGTTTTTGGTTGTCTCAGTTAAATTCTATTGGAATTTAATTAATTAATATTATTCTCAAGATAATGAAATAATTTTATTCATGTTAATATGATTGCATAAATTAAATAAATATTTATTCACCATATTTTGGGTAAAATATATTTATTTATTTTATTGAACATTTAATAAATATTAATTTACTAGTTTGTAAATACAGAATTTATTTAAGAGATTAAATTATTTCATTATTTATTCAGTTGTTAAATAAATGGAAGTAGAGTTCGAGAGGACCAAGATAGGTATGGTAGTAAAATAATTATTTCCATGATGATAAATAATTATTTAACTAGTTGGAACAAATTAAAATAATGCTGCTATTATTTTGTGACACATAATTTTATTTACAATTCTGTTTTGCACAAGTTGGCGCGCCATAAATAATTACACGGTAAGATTATTATTAGCATGAGTTTTCTCTATGGTTATTAATGTATTTAATTTCCTGTTACACAGTAAAATATTGTAACTGATGCCCCATGTTAATAAATAGACACATACGTCTATTGTGCCATGTATTGAACTGCACACCCGGTGAATTGAGAATTGTTGAGCTAAACATTTTCTCTCTCGAATGTAACGACCCCAAGTTTTTCAATGGAAATTACCTTATTATAAATATGTCCTAAAATCACATGAAAATACAACATAATGAACTACTAAGTTCAAAGTGACCTTTAAAAATAAGTTTTTCACTTTTGTGTTTGGAATTTTCAAAATCTGACATACACGGTTGTGTTCAAGATGATTTTTGCGGTCCAATAAGAAAAACATAATTTTTTTGAATAGTAACCCAAACTTATGAATAGTAACCTAAAATTATGAATATTAGTATGACCCTTATGAATAGTAAATTGTCCAAAACAAGAGTAGCCTTTCCCATGAATAATTAAATAAAAATAAGGCACCTTAGAAAGTGAAAATTTGGCCATAGTAAAAGTTTTGGTATTCATGTAAGTAATAAATAATTAATTATAATTAACATATTAATTCAAAGAAAATGTATTTTATTAAAATGTTTTCATAAATTAACAAATCTCTGTCTTCTATTTTTTTATATAATTTTATAAGACCCTTCGTAATTTTTGAAAGCATTATAAATATATTTTTAATTTTAAAAATTGTATTTTTCAAGTAAATTATGATTTTTATTAAATATTAAATTAATCATATTTATAAATTTATTTTAGAAAAATGTACTTCTTTTTTGGATTCTACTTGTTGAAAAATAGTTGGGGTGAAATTTTGGGATTTTTCTGAAATACTTTAATTTTTTATGAATATTAAAATACCACAATTTTCAAAAATAAGCTAAATAGGCTAATTATAGAGTCATGTGTGATGTTCTGCTGATGTAAGACCAATTGTTTCGGGATTAAATTATAAAATTACTATTCTTGGTCATGTAATACTCACCATTCCTTGTCTTCTGGGGAAATAATATGCTATTGAATTCTATATTAAGAAAACCCCTCTCCCCTCCACTATAAATTCCACCCTTCACACCTTCATTCCCTCACACATCTCAAGCTTCAAGCCTTGTCTAAACTCTGTTAAAGAATATTACCTAGCCCCTCCCCCACATTCATGATCTTCTGGTCTCATCAAAATACCAATCCTTGGTCCCATAAGGAGGGTCTCAAGAGGAGGATTCAAGAGGTAATTTCTGTCCCTATTCTCCTTTAATTTCATTTCAATTTCAAGTTCTTTTCTTATTCCCTTACAACCTATTTTTTTCCAAATGGTTTGGTAATTCCCGTATTATACATATAATTTATGTTTTGATACTAATGGGATATTATATCATCCAACCCCCTTCTCCTCTTCCTTTTATTTTAAAAAAGAAAACGTTGTTTGTGATCTGTTAATCTATAACCTTCGAGAATGACTTGTTTTCTTTTTTTCATTTCTACCTTCAGATCTGGTCATGAAACCATTTTTATGGTTGAACCAGAATATTTTATTTTTATTATGTCCTACTTAATGTTCTGGAACTAACTTATGTTCATATTACTAAATTATTAATCAAAACAAGTTCGTTGTATCAGAAAAACCACCCAAATTAACCCGAACGATCATCATTAAATTCCTATATAATGATTCATCAACATGGTATATAACATAATTCATTATAAGATCATTCAAACTCTTGTAATATCATTAATTAAATTTAATATCAGTTCTGTATTTTTTCCCATTTTCTACCCAAACATCAATTTATGAATACAAGTGAACCACTCAAGAAAACCGTAAAAACAAACATTCCCGAACAATGTTTTTTAAACCCATAACTCATCAAAAGGCCCATAAAATAACATAATGACACCAAAATGAACCCTTTTAAATTATAAAGGGTTCTATAGTTTCTAATTAATGAATATAATGTCAATATATAGGACATTAAAGCGAAGAAGCGTTCAGATATAAGGTAAGGGGAAAATCTCGAACCCAATTTTTATTCTTTGGGTTCTCCCCCTTTTACTCCAAATTTGTTATGGTCACTCCTTAAAAATTATTTTTACATCATTATCTTAAATTTAATTGGATATAAATGTTTTATACAGTGGTTTATGTCAAACAAAATATTTTCCAAAATAACTCTTCTGTTAAGAACTCACCTTTTACCTCACATTCAAGGTTGATGGTTCTTGTATCGTGTATGTAATTCCATGTTTCTTTTGGAACCCAATTTTTTTGAATGTTTTCTTAAAATATTAAACCCATTCCTTTTCATGGGTTTGTTATGTTCATTTTTTTAAATGTTCATTGTGGCATGCATGATAAATAATAATGTTATGATGTGACGGGTGCACCTTGAATTATCTAGCACAATATGAATGATTAAATTTGATGGGTTCACCTAAAATTATAAACCACTACAATGCATTGGGTAAAGTGATGAATCTAATGAGTAAATTTTAAATGATGTGTGAACAAGATTCTAGCTTTATTCACAAGTTTTTGTGGTAGTTAACCACTAAGACCTGATGTTTCATTTTTATGCATTTCCACATTTCAAGTCTTATGTTTATGCTTCCTCTTATGTTCATGATCCATTGACTATGTTATGATTGTGCTCACCCCATGATATATTGTTCTTATATGTCCCCTTACTGGGCTACTAGACACCCTTTTTTATGTATATCCTCAGGTGACTACATGTACTAATGAGAGTTAAAGTTCTAGTAAGAAGCTGGTGACAAAGAAATTAAATAAATGTTTATGCTCAATGTTGTAATTGTTATGTATGGTCCTAGTTTAACCAATACACTAAACCGTTGGATCCTCTTTGTGTAAAACTATTATTTTATATATCTTTAAAATGATGTAATAGTAATGTAAGAAAATCCTCGGTATCTAGATCGAATCCTCTTCCCGTCCCTCACAAGAATGAGAGATGTTCTTCAAGGACGAAGAACAAGCTATCAAGAAAAAATGATAGAAGACACTCTTTTCACCTCACTAGAAATCAGAGAATGATCGGTGTTTACCAGAGTCCATCAGAACATGTTTGGATCACTGCTAGAGGGATTCTAGTTTGGATCCTTGTAAGCACAATGAGATAGTCCAGAAGGGTCATTCCAGATGATCAACATCATCACCGAAGATTATACCAAATAACCATGTATTATTTTCTTTATTAAATTAATTCAATTAATTATAAACATTATGTTCAAGATCCCCTAAAAAGGTTTCGTGAATCTTTCTTCTTTATCAAAATCATTTATTCTATTCTGTGGTGACTGATGTTCATCTTCATATTGATCCCGGAATAATTATTGATAATGGTAAAAATAAAAGTTGGGTTCCATCCCAACCTCGCTTCCATTGCTCTCGAAACCTAAAAGTGGTATCAGAGGGGTTACATCATAGATTATAATTATTTAAATATTTCATTGATGATTTACGCATTTAATAATTTATTTGCTTCAATTCCTGTTAATCATTCTGAAAATCTGAATCTCAAGATCTGTTCATCCTTTTTCGTTTCTTGTTCACCTTATAGAAACAATATTTTATTTTAATTTTGATTAAAATAAAATAGTGTATCTCATCTGGAGGTTCCAAAGGTTCCTGGACATACTACACTAGAACACACAACGTATATTCAGTAGTACAAATTGTGTATCCATGTTTCAATGCACCAGGTCTAGTCCGCCAAACCAAAACATGTCATTGGAGTTTGTATATGTCTTAATAACTCAGTGTGTTGACCAGGAACATGTGGCACACAGTTTCTAGATTACACGCTATGTGGCCCACTGGACATGATGTGTAGTACCTTCGAGTTATGGTTGGACTGTGTACTCCATACACAACATGCCCAATAGAAGACAATCTTATGAGGAACTACATAGCGTGTGTCCCACAGGACATGCCATGTACTCTGAAGATTTCTGAAGTACACTCACTCGCCATTTCCCCGGGTATGTACTTTATATGGATGGTGAAAAATAATATATTCTATGTAGTTGAAAGTACACACCATGTACTCATCCAAATTACACATATTTATTAAAATTTATTATTATATTATATAAACCCTTGAGATATGTACCATTGTCTGGGTGTAAAGCTAAGGCACAACATGTAATAGGTGTTATATATATATTCGTTTAATTTAACATCTATGTAATGTTAATTTATACTCATTGGGTAGTTATGAATTAGAAATCCCTGGGTCACCTCCAAGGTACAAGTTAAGTACAAATATAATTTTAAATAAATTTATCTATTTAAAATTATGATGGATGCGAATCTCAAGGAAATTTATAAAAGGGTTTAAGATAAAAGGATTTATTAATTAATGATGCTAATTAATTGATTCGATGATGATTTATTTTAAACAGGAATGATTAAATAATTGAATTCTAGTTTTATTTACGTGTAAATATCGTTGCATCTATGGATGATCATGAGATAGACTAAGACCTTTGTACATGGATGATTTCTTTTAATTAATTTATTTAAATTTGATTTATAGGCCTACGAGCCTTCTCTTCCTTAATATGTAGGGCATGAATTCCCAAGGTTTCTTTTATTTAAAACCCCCTTTTACCCCTCACCTGTATGAGAGTTAAGAAAAGGCATATTTAATGGATGGAACTCCCAAGCTAGTGGAGGTGGTTCAAGCTGGAGTTGTGATGAATCCAATCCCATGAGATACGGAGGTGGACAGATGGAAAGTTGTAAACATGAACCTAAAAGATCCAAGATGTTTCTCCCCAAGGTCAGGGTCAGTTTATCAATCTCTAGATAAACTAAACCTTAGAAAACCTCATGATCAAGCCCTTTACATTATATTTTTTTTTCAATTTCATGGTTTATCATTTTGGAGGTGTTGTCACAATCACATAATTAATGAATTAAACAAGCATGCAAGATGGAACTAAAATAAACCAAACATATGCATAAATATTATCAAGTTATCATTAATCACTTAAGTAAGTTACACTTAATATTTACAATCATGTAATAATGATAATAATCAATTCACGCATAAGAGATAAAAATCCATCAAATAAAATATTAAGTCTGACCAAGCCTTCCATTTCATGATTAAGGGAAAAATCAATAAAACTATTTGTTTAACCAACCCTTGTTGGGACAATTACTTTTATTTAATAATCCCTTATGAAAGGTTTCAGGTAGACTTAACCATTTTACATAAATAAGAGTTTCCCTTTCTAGACTAGTTATAATATTGGAGGCAAGAGTTGAGGAAATCCAAAGTCACGATTTCAGGATTCAAGAATCCACTCAACAGATCAAGGAGATGCAAGACCACAGTTGGAAAAGACCTTCCTACCTAAATACCTTATAATAGCTTGACCAACCCTTTTTGGGGTTATTCGAAGAGGAATATGGATCATCACCACTTGAATTTCATGGGAACTGGACATTTCGAGTTCAATGGTGATGGCCATTGGGACTTGATAAAATAGTGGGAGACTTAATAAAATTTATTATTTATCATAAAATGTAATCAAGAATGTACTAATGATATTCTCTTTTAATTGTAGAAAAAAATGACAAGCTCATCAAACGCACTATCCCTTCTATTAATTCTGGATAAAGACAACATCCTCACTAACAGTAACTTCCAAGAAAGGTTTAGACACCTTCAGGTTATCCTACTCCATGAACGAAAGTCTTACTTGATGGTGTCAACATTACCTGATCTTCCTGCCAAAGAGGCGAGTGATGAGGATTTCCTTTTCTATGAGAATCATATGAATGACATAGTTGATGTTCAATTTTGTATGTTATCATAAATGTATAGTAAGCTCATGATGTCTCATGAAAACATGGATGCTTATAGAATGCTCGAGCACCTCAATGGTCTTTACCAAGAGAGAGAATGACATTAAAGGTTTGAGAACTCTAAGGAACACTTTTAGTGTAATATTGGAAAAGGTTCCACAGCAGGGCCTCATGTAGTCAACCGCATTGGCTACATTGAGTGTCTGGAGGTTCTAGGGGTTAAAATCCCTAACGAACTAGGGACCTATCTCATTATCACATCACTCCCTCATAGATTCTCAGACTTTTTTGTCAATTTCAATATAAGAAACATTGAGAAGTCTCTATTTGATCTTCTTATCCTCATTTTCCAAGTGGACAAAGATATGAAGCACGAAAAGCCTTCTGTCCTTATTGTAAAGAAGAGGAATGGGAAGATGAAGAGAATTAAGCCCAATGATTCTTCATATCCTTCCAAGAAAAGGAAGATCAAAGGATAGGCAATGGAATAAGAGGATATTTGTTTCATATATGGCAAGAAGGGAATTTGGAAGAAGAACTACACCCATCCTAAGAAAAAAAGGGGAAGATTTAGGTGAATTTTTTATCGAATGTAATATATCTATTTCTAAAAATTGGGTATTAGATATATCTTGTGGTGCTCACATATGTATAAAAATATATGAACCATATAGATTCAGGAAGATTGGCCAAGGGGAGGTAGATCTACAATCAGCCAACGAAGCTAGACTTGTTTCTATAGCTATTGGGGAATAACCCCTCACATTACCAACTGGGATGATCTTGGTGTTAAAGAGTTGTTATTATGTGTCATCTATTACTAAAACATTATTTTTTATCTAGATTAGATACAGATGTACTTTTTTTAAGTTTGTAAATGAGTGTGGCTTCTTTTACAAAGATAGCATTTGTTTTTGTAGGGAAAATTTATACAACGGTATTTACGTGTTGGATTACACAAACCAAGTAATGGAAATAAATAAAAAAGATAATTAACATGACTCATACAATAATCAACTTTGGAAACACCAGCTAGGTCATGTAAATGAGAAATTCTTGACAAAGTTGCATCAAGATGGATATTTATATTCTTTTGAACTAAAATCACATGGCATATGTCATGCGTGTTTATAATGAAAAATGACCAAAGCCCCATTTAGTGGGAAAGGTAAAAGGGATAAAGAACTTCTTGAATTAGTTCATACCAATGTGTGTGGACCATTTCAAGTTGAATCAAGGGGAGGTTAATCATACATCATAACTTTTATTGACAATTTTAGCAGATATGCATATATCTAATTAGTGAGGTATAAGTCAGGTTTTTTTGATAAGTTCAAGGAATACAAGAATGAAGTTGAGAACAAGCTTGGTAAGAATATTATGAAACTCTAATTAGACTGAGGTGGAGAATATCTTAATCAAGACTTCATTGATTACTTATGGGAGTTTGAGATCATATCCCAATTCACTCCTCTATACACTCCCCTGTGGAATGGTGTGAGTGGAAGGAGGAAATGGACCCTTTTGGATATGGTGAGATCAATTATGAGTCATGTGAGTCTTCTATTATCCATTTGGGGATATGCATTTCAAAGAGAAGCACACATACTTAAACAAGTACCAACTATATCGATAAATGGTATTCCATATGAGTTCTTGACCCGAAAGAAATCTATATTTTAAAATTTACATGTGTGGGGAAGTGATACGCTTATTAAGTCCTCTTTGGGTAATAAACTTACACCCCGAGGCTCAAAGTGTACCTTTATAGGATACCCCAAGGAAACAAGGAAATAATACCAATACAACCCCTTTGAAAAAAGGTTATAGTGGCAAGACACACCATATTCCTTGAGAGGGAGCACATCTACAAAAGAGATAATGGGAGTGAGATAGACTTCGACGAAGTTGAGGCTCAATGTAAACAAGAGTTGGTAAAGGAACAGATTCCACAAAACCTCATGGAAGAAAAACTATTCTAGAGACAAAAGATTTGTGTATGAGTACAAGAGCGGTTAGTGAACCATAACAGCACAGCTTTCTAGTAACCAAGGATGGTGACTCATTATAAGTTGATAATAATGATCCTCTAACCTTCATAGAAGCATTAAGCAGCACAGATGTTTCCAAGTGGAAAGAATCCATGAATTATGAAATGGATTCCTTGTACCAAAACCAAGTCTGGATTTTAGTAGATCCTCAAGTTGATGTAAAGCCAGTTGGTTGAAAATGGGTATTCAAGAAGAAACTGGACATGGAAGGAAAATCCAGTACCTATAAGGAATGAATGGTTGCAAAAGGGTTCAAAAAATGTCAAGGCATTGACTATGACGAAACCTTTTCACCAATTGCAATTCTGAAATCCATCAAAATTATATTTTCCATTTTTTCTTACAATGACTTTGAGATTTGGAAAATGGATTTCAAAATAGCATTCCTTAATGGGAACCTTCAGGAAGATGTCTACATGACACAACATGAAGGGTTTATGACTCCAAAGGATAATAATAAGGTATGAAAGTTGCATAAATCCATTTATGGATTAAAGAAAGCATCTAGGTCATGGAACATTCATTTTGATGAATCCATAACAAACTTTGGTTCTATCAAGAAAAAATGTGAGTATTGTGTCTACAAATAGTTTAGTGGGAGTGTAGTCATTTTCCTAATAGTATATATTGATGACATATTATTATTTGGAAACGAGAAACAGTCTTATATTCTATTAAGGAATGGTTGAATCAATTCTTCTCCATGAATTACATGGGTGAGGCAACATATATTATTGGGATCAAGATCCATCGTGATAGATCCAAGAGATTGTTGGGCCTTAGTCAAAGTATATACATTGATAATATACTGAAGAGATTCGGTATGGAACTATCCAAGAGGGGATTTTTTTCAGTCACCACATTACATTCATCTTTCCAAGAAAATGTGTCCTTAGACACATGTGGAAAGAAATATAATGGTAAGGACTCTATATTCATCATCGATTGGATTAGTCTTGTATGCCATGCTATGTACTAGGCTGGATGTCACCTACGCATTCAGTGCGGTAGGAAAATATCAAGCTGCCCTAGCTGACCACCATTGGACGGTAGTCAAGACTATCCTAAAGTATATAAGTCATACTAAGGATATGTTCCTGATTTATGGAGTAGTTGAATAACTAGTTATCATAGGATATATAGATGCTAGTTTCTAGACTGATCAAGATGACATGAAGTCGCAAACGGGATACATCTTCACTTTGAATGGATGTGTAGTGAGCTGGAAGATCTCAGACCAGAGTGTGGTCGCAGATTCTATAGAAGAGTCCAAGTATATCAAAGCTTCTAAGGTAGAAAAAGAAGCAGTTTTGATATGATTCTTTTTTCAGGATCTGAATTTGATAGCTAGGAGTAAAGATCCCATCACACTGTTCTGTGATAATACTGCAGTGGGGGCTCTCGCAAAAGAGCCAAAGTCACACTAGCGGATGAAGAACCTACTTTGGAAGTATCATATCTTGAAGGAGTTTTCTCAGAGAGGTGAAGTTGCAGTAAACAGTATTTCCATGGAAGACAATGTGGCAGACCCCTTGACTAAAGCCTTTACTCAGCAGAAACTTGATCACCATGTGAGGCCTTGCAGTCCAAAAGTCATAGTCAGTTGGCTCTAGTCCAAGTGGGAGTTTATAAGAGTTAGTGTCCTAGAACTAACTGGTTGTAATTTTATTACATGTATATTTAATGAATTTAAATATTAAACATTTTATTTAAAATTGTTCATTTTTCTGGATGACAATGATGTAATAATGTCCTAGAGTATTTTTCTCTTTGATAATGTCATGTAAGTTCCACGATATGATGATAAACTTAAAATGCTATAACTATAATATAAAATATAGTTCTATGGTTGGATGAAAAAATATGATGGGAAACATAGAATTCAGACATTTAGGTGTGAGTACTCGTAAGAAGATGAGACTTCCTCTCATGAAATTCGCAATTGGTAATCTCCAAGATAATAGATTATGAGAACAGACCCACCAGTAGGTATTATGCGTGTTTTGGTGTCATCAGATATTTCTATTTGGGAGCATGTGTAATGATCCTTATACTTTAATATTATCATTAATACATGTCACGACTCATGCACTTTGATTTACTGATGAAAATCGTCACACAGATAGTTGGTGGGAAGTGGGGTACGCTTGGTGCATCATGAGTGAAAAGTTATTAATGGATAGGTCGAGGAAGAAATTGTCCCATCTATTTATGGAAGCTCATATCTCAGCCCTTTGATTGAAATATAACCGAAACATGAAATTATTTGGATATGGTGTAATGATGAGTTTATTTCAGGTAGTCAAAGAATGATGTATCAACCATAAAAGTTGATGACACTATCACGAAAGCTACTTGATGAGATATTGTGACAATGGGATTATATTACACAGTGAGCATTTGTATGTGGATTACACTATTGTGACTTTGAGTTCTTTCTCTCAGGTGCCTTGACCCGTTGCTAGATAATACTCTTGGACTTTAGGAATACCGGCCTAATGCCAATGAGAAAAAATCCTAGAGGGTCACACACTAAGTGTTTCTGGTGGTCTCGGTTAAATTCTATTAGAATTTAATTAATAAATATAATTCTCAAGACAAAGAAAAAAAATTATTCAAGTTAAAATGATTTCATAAATTAAATAAATATTTATGCACCAGATTGTGGGTAAATTTTATTTATTAATTTTATTGAACATTTAATAAATATTTATTTACTAGTTTGTAAATAATATAATTATTTAAGAGAATAAATTATTTATTTATTTATTTGGGTGGTCAATAAATGGATGTGGAGTTCGAGAGGACCAAGGCCGATTCAGTAGTATAATAATTATTTACAACATGATAAATAATTATTTAAGTAGTTGGAACAAAATAAAATAACATTGTTATTATTTTGTAATGCGGAATTTTATTTATAATTTCGTTTGGCACAAGTTGGCGTCCCATAAATAATAACCGGGTATTATTATTAATAGAATGGATTTTCTTTAAATTTATGAATGCATTTAATTTCGGTTATGCAATTAAATATTGTTACTGAATCCCCATGTCAATAAATAGACACATACGTTTATTGTTCCATGTATCAAACTGCACACCTGATGAATTGAGAATTGTTGAGCTAAAAAATTTCTCTTTCGAATCCTCTTCCCACCCAGTAAAAAACAAGAGATTCTCTTCAAGGACAAATAACAAGCGATTAATAATGACGAACAAAATACACTCGCTTCATCGCACTGGCACCCGAAGAACGAGCAGTGTCAATCAAAGGCCATCCGAGCACAAGTGGATCACCACTAGAGGTATTCTAGTTTGGATCCTTACAAGAGCATCACGATAATCCAGAAGGGTCATTCCTAATGATCAATATCATCAACGAAGAAAATACCAAAGATCCAAGTATTACTTTCTTTATGAAATTAATTAAATTAATTTTAAACATGATGTTCAAGATCCACTATAAAGGTATCGTGCCTCTTCCTTATTTATCTAAATCTTTGATCCTATTTTGTAGAGACTTGCATTCATCATCATATTGATCCTGGAATAATCAGTGATCATGGTAAAAATCAATATATGGTGCCATCCCAACCATGCTTACACTACACCCAAAACCTACAATAGTATCTCATGATTCTCATTATAGTATGTGATATTCTATAAACTTTTGATACTACAATTACTATATAGAAATTACCATTAAATAGTGTAAATAGAAATATCTACACCAAAATTTTAATTAAACATCCGGAATAGATAACTTTATACAGTGGTGTAGAATTACATGATACAAGTTGGAATTTTGGAATTAGTGTGGTGTGAGATCTATGTGAGGTGTGAGGCACTATGATTTATTATGGCCATCTGATGAGAATTAGGATGTCTTAGGTTCCATGTGTGACATGGGAATGAGGCAGGCATATAATGAGAGATGGTACGTGATGATGGGTTTCAGATGTTACACATGCAATATTTGAGAACCCGATGATGGGTTTTAGTTGTTTATTTTTTGTAACATCCTTGGGAAATGTTTTATATCCTGGGGTTGAGCTATTTTGTGGTGGGGATATTGCAACGTCACGGGTTTTTAAAGTGGGTCGAAATACTTAACCAGTAATTTTTTGTTTTAATATTATTCAGATGTTAAACACATTTATTGATTATTATAACATAATTATGATTTTTTCCTTGACAAAAAGAATTTTATTTATATGTATTTATATTATCATCAATTGTATTGGGATTCTGGTTGGGTTTCAGGTGCATCAGAGGCCAAAATACTAACGTTTTAGGGTGTGAAGTCTGGGGAAAAGGGTTTGGACAAACCGTGAAGCACCCAAGACAAACCACGTGGCCTTACATATTCACCTCACACAATTTTTTAACCTTCTTGGAGGGGGTTCATGGATGGGTGAAGCACTCTGTAGGTTTTAATAGAGTATCATGCAAGGTTGGTGTACAGTTTGTCAAACTGTGTGGGACAACAGTGCACAATGGGGTACCTAGATGGTGGGATCCCCATGGTTGGAGCATGGTTAGCCACACCGTTCATCCAAACTATGTGGCCCATTTAAAATTGGGAAATTTCCAAAACTTCCTGGGCCTCTTTTTAGTTTATTCCTCCACTTTTCCTCTCCACGCACATGCGTAATTAGGAGCCCTCTCAACTTCTCCCTCATTGAAGAATTTTTTCTCCACTCTCCATTTGAGCTCCAATTCTCAAACCATCTCTAGCATTCGATGTGTATCGGTAAGGGATTCAATCCCCTCACATCCATTTTTCTTTTATCTCACCATATGGTGCACTAAATTCATGTAATATAATTTATCCTATTTTTAGGGTGTTTAAGAAAATGCCAATTTCTTCTATATCTCCATAGTTAGAGTATTAAATTTTACGATCCTATTTCTATGACTATGAGGGAAGTTATGACTATCCATATTATGTTTTTGATTATGTTTTCTAGGGGTGAATCTTGAGTTCATCATTGGGTTGTATGAGGGGGGACCTATAAATTAAATTACCAACTTTAATTAATTAATTAAACCCATGAGATGCCTATGGGCATGATCTTACATGTCTACAAATAGTATGAGCCTAGTGATAATCATCGGACCTTGGGAAAATTAGGATGGGGTATTTTTTTAAACAAAATTGTTTAGGAATTTTATTGGTTCTGAGTGAATGTGACAGGCTTGGCTCCAGCATTAATCTGGTGTCAACCAATTGGATTTAGGCGACATTGGCTATTAGGATTGTCTTGTCCTAGATACATGGGGTAATGTTGATCCTTGGTTGGGTGACTTGGAAATCAGATTAGGTCGAAGAGGTATTCAGGATACGAGCATGGTTCATGTGATATTGGATTGTTTGGACTATCGGGATGAGTGACATGATTAAAGAGGAATAAGGTTCTTGAATAATGTAGATTATGTACTTTTTAGTGATTTACACTCACCATGTTTTCCCAATGCACCCTTGGAGTCGTGTGCACACTGATAAAAGTCAGATGATGAGGTGGTTTTGACCACACATGTGGGTAGATGCCTCTGTTAGTTGTGGCCTATGATGGTGTTGACCATCAGTATTGTTAGAGGTGGTTTCTATAGAATCACTTGAGGATGGTGTGGATCCATAAGTTAATGGTGATGAGACCATCAGTTGGGAAATAAGGCTCAAAATACCATTTGAGGCTTTGGGATGGGGTTATTTATGAGGAAGGGAATTTCTATTCCTCAGGATGTTGGCTGTTGAGTTGACATTGTTATTATTTTGGAGGAGAGACATCAATGGGCCTCGGGGAATCGGGATAGGGGATGATGGGGATTCTTTTGAGATAAGGTTAGAGATACCTAGTACTTTTTCTTGGCCGTACCTTCAGGATGATGATTACTTGATTTGGACATGAGGTATTAGTTGGCACATGGTGTAGAGATACTATTACCAGATTCTCTTAATGGCTCTTCGGCTTGTTATATGTATGGGGATTCTTTGGGAGATATTCTAAGGATCGTCTCTTATATAGTTATTCCAAACTTTTCCAAAGTAGGTTATTGATTCCTTGTGGTTGTTGAGCATAGGGAAAGAAAATTATTTATTTGGGATGCATGTATTGCTTTATTTAAGTTTAGTACACACCAGATTATCACAGTTGTAGGATGTTCAAACATTGGTGGTGGTCTTATAAGATAATTATCACACCATATATGGGCCCTTTGGGATGTATACAGACATTATTATCATATGATTATTTAGGGGACTGAGCTTAGGAGCTGGACCTTAGGGACATTTTTGGACCTTTTTCATGGGATGGATAGAGAGGGACCTTGGAGGATCCTTCATCTGCTAGAGTTACTTTTTTATCATCCTCTTATATCAATATTCGCGTATAGATGTATATGATAATGTCAGCCATGAGAAACCCCTTCCTGATCATAGTTTTGTATGACCTGACCGATATGCATGATTTGATATAAATAGTATCTTTTGATGTTTACTTCCTCAAATGGGATATTTTTTATTATTGATTATTATTGTTGTTGTCTTTTTTTCTTCCACCATAGGAAGTTTACTGGTCCTATGTTTATGGTCATTAATTTAATGTATATTTTTATATAGACCATTAATATTATCATCACCAAAGGGTATAACATCCCCACAATAAATTCTTTAAACCCTGACTTCTAGTGAACATCCTTTAGCATATGGGGAATCACACTTAATTCTTAGTCACCCTCCAGAATATAGTATTGTTTCATTTGATAAATGAGTCAAGGATCTATTACTAGTACTTATATTTTTTGAACAAGACAACTCACAATAGATAATATCATGACCATTATTTAAATTATATATGAATTTGAACTTGTTCCATAATATTGTGATAACTAATTTTATGCATTTATATTGTGGTTTTGGGGGGAATCATACTGAGTGTGTATATGTTCACCCTAGCCTAGGACTTATTCCCACATATTTTAATCCTAGTCAAGATATTTCATATTCAAAGATGGTTTTGATGGACATAAATATGGTGTGTCTTATTAGGAATTAATGATTGACGATATATGTTGACACATGGTGGATCATGGTGTTTCATGTTGGTGTTGGTGACCATTGTGTTTGATGATTAATATAAGTTTAAATATAAAATGTTGGATCATTCAATAATCGAATGTCTATTAGATTTACAAGATTTTCATATTCTCATTTCATTTGGTTTATGCCTATGTGGATTTGTTCTTGTATTTGAGGTCTCATACATGTGTTATGAATATTTCAATTTTTTATATACATATATATGTATATTGATATAGGGTTTTAATTTTTCTATACATTTTAGATATGTTTTTTAGAGGTTTATATAGTCTATAGACTCCCATACTAAGAGATACAATTACATGGTGCTAGTCAAAAACCCCTAGAATACAAGAAGTGATCTTGGGGCAGTGAAGTTGACATAATAATATCGAAGGTAGGTCCCTGATGGTTTGGGTTGTTTTAATATGTTTCATGTTTTTTGAGGAAGAATGAGATGATTTGAAGGTGGTTAGAGTGTTTTTAGGTGATTTTTTTCATGAAGGATTATGATCTTAAAATTATAGAAAAATGGAAATTCTCTATACTTGTAAATTACATGGAAAGTTAATAAGTGTTTAACTACACTATATATATGTAAGAGAAACCAATTGTAACATCCCAACCTACCTTACCAACTAATCGGTAGCTAGACCAGTGGGTCACATGGCCAAAATTGCATCTCCCTATATGCCAGTGGTTGCCGATTAACAGCAAGGATCTCGAGAGTTGATATTGGGGAGACTATACCATCATATTAGAGATTTCACAGTAGTAGAACAACATATAAATAGTATACAATAGCAGAAGAAGTAAATAAACCAATAATAGTGTAGTGTAAGAATAATATATTCAATTTAATAAAAGTGTCCAATGTACATTTATAAAATAGATGAATGCATTACATGACAATGATATAAAACTGAAAGAAGTAAACAATACAACATGATTTTCAATATAGAAAAATACATGACCCAAATAATGAAAATAATTAAAAATCCATAACATGATCTCCATGAGCATCCTAAGCTCTAGCTCACTTATTTTCTCCTTACTCCTAGGTACATGGATATAACAACAAGCATGGTCCAAAGCCCTAAAAACAAAAAGGGCTACTCAGATACCAAGGGTACTCGAGAAGGGTGTGGGTTAAAATCTAAATAAGATGGAACCCATGGTGTCAAGCCCAATATACTATAATATAAATTATGCAGCATGCATGTATAACATAATAACAACAAAACTGAAAGAATAAATAAACACCCATCCCATATCCTAAGGGACACCTGAAAACAATACCATATTTAGCCCATAGATGGTATGTATGATCATGTCAATCACACACACACACATATATATAATATTAGTAAATATATATATATATATGTATGTATGTAAGTAAGTATATATATGTATGTTGGGGTGGAATGGGACATTCGTTTTCCATACAATTCCAATGGAGCTATCACGGTCTACCCCTAACCAAGGTCCAAGAGACCTTAGTCTCTTTACCTCCATGTATTAGATTTATGTGGGGTTGGATCTGGACATACCTCCGATATAAAAATTTAGTGGGAGCTCTCACGGTCTTCCCCTAACCCAATACCAAGATCCCTTAGTCTCTTATCGTGAAAGCATCTATATATATTAAAAACATAAGTTGTGTGGGGGTAATAAAGACTCCCAAACATAACATACATATATATATAAATAGAGTGTGGAAAAAATGACTCCCACCCATAAAAAATTATATAGCTGGCCTGGGGTTAGAATTCCTCCCATCCATAATCATTCATAATACTAACATGGGGTAAGAATTCCTCCCATCTATAATCATTCATAATATTGTAATGGGGTAAGAATGCCTCCCATACATCATCAATTTTATAGTTGGATTGGTGTAAGATTGTCTCCCATCAATAAAAATTATATAGTTCATCTATCAACATCATTTACATTTATAATACAATGCATAAGACAAATCCCCTTATGCATTTAAATAGTCAAGACCGTATTCATAATTTAATACACAAAGCATGATTCTCTTAATCTTTTCAATTAATAATTAGTAGAGGCATGTGGTAACCATCCTATAAGTCACTTCCATTGAATCCTCTTAGACTAGTTCAAGTTTAAAAACTAGAAGTTGAAGTGTCATTTCCCATGTAATCACTTAGGGGATTTTAACATTGGTGGGGAAATTACCTACAATGATAATTTCCTTTATAAAGGAAGCTAACAAGCATAGGTTCTTTCCTTTAACATATTTAATTAATTTACTGAATGAAAAACCATGTAATTGGATTAATTGACAATGAAGGGTGTAATTGGAATAATGGTAGATTCCTAAATGGTAACTTCCATTATAAGGAAGACCATTAAATTTACAAAACATTCAAAATCCGTAAATAGGCCGTTACTAACCATGGTAAAATAAAAAAGAAGCATCACTGAAATGAATCAAGCTAGCATAAAATTTCTATGTTCTACATTTTATCTTGAAGGTTGTGAACCTATTTTGGAGGGGTTTTATTATAAAAAGAAGACTTTATTGACAAAAAAAATAATTTATCACCTTTTATAACATCATTAAATTTATCAAATGAAGCATTTTATAAATAAACTACCATTCTATACAAGAATTAAATAAAGGTGAGAACCCAAGAAACACTGTCTCTTGATGATTTCTTAACTCGGAGCTATTGCTACCCCCACTGATCATATGTGCCTTCACATACATTTAAATACACCTAGCCCCTATGCACAAGTCCGCCTGTCCATAAACATGTGCAAGGGGATCCTTACATATATGCTTATATGCATATACTAGTCTCTACTCATCTACGTATACATTTTCATATATATATATATATACATAGGAATACGTCACAACATACATGTATATTCATTTCCATTGATGAATATAATCATAATTATGGATCCTACACACATATATATACGTACCTATGAAAAAAAGACAAGTCACCTTAGACCCAGTGACTCGAAACCACACGATTGTGTCCAATACTATTAACCAAATACTAGGAACCTTAAAACACCCAAAGGACGAAATATAATAATGGATAAACCAAAATGTGGGTATAAAAAGTTACCTCGGATGGGAGAGACATACCGAATAAATCTGAACTTCTTTCCCACTGGGAACGATTGTTAGAATAAACATGAACATGAACTGAGGGGCTATTCTCACACACAAAAATGATGAAAAACAAAATGTAGTCAAACCAAAATCCTAGGGTTTTAACTAAACCATGTAGGGAGATGGGGATATTTAAAATAGGCTAGAAATAGGGAGGGTAATGGAGGAGGGAGCGTAACTTAAGAGATCGGAGACAAATTGGTGGGATATATAGACAAAATTGATGAGCCAAGAGGAGGCTGAGAGGTACGTCTCACGTAGCTCATAGGGGAAACCCTAGGTGGTGCATCATATGGGTCTGGTGATGGAGGAGAGGGGTACATGTGTGTTTATGTTTTAATTTAATTTAAAATTTAAAATAATTTTATTTTTAATACAGGGTCTCGATGCCTGGTATGGTCTGTACGGTTTGTTAAACCTTCCACCCTTTACCCGACACCTGGGGTACTTGGAATAAGATGGACAAACTATTTGTAAACCATGCGCCAACTATATGGTGAATAGTGTAAGGTTAATACCTCAAAATTTACACCGCACGAGCTAGAGGCATGGTTTAGAAAAACATGCACAACCCATGTAGACCGTCACTATCCACCTGAAACGAGCAACATGGTATCCTATAGTGGGCCACATGGTTTCAGAAAAACCATACACCCCCTAAAGCCATTAAAAACATGGTTTCTTCAGGTCCAGTTCTCCCAAAACTCCTCAAGATTCTAGGGAAACTTATGAGGCCTTCATAAATTTCCAAAAAAATAACTTTGAAAGGTTACAACTATCATAATTGATTTCTAAAGATATATTTTAAATTAGACACATCCAAAAAATGAAAAAGTTAAAAAACCCTCACATTTTCATCCAGTTAAAAATGATGGCCGTTACACCAATTATGAAAATAATATGTTCCCAAATTTATAAAATTTACGAAATCTCTAAAATATATATGGGTTTTTTTGCACAAATACTAAAACATAATGTTTATGGACAATACAAAATGATTTATCCTTTTCCATATAATGTAAAGAGTTAGTCATGCCATGATAATGATGTCCCACCATAACGAGACATGGGTGAATATTAGTGTTTTTTATTATTCTTAGATGATCATTTCATGGATTTAATTCATAAAAAATGTGATAGAGGAAAATAGTATCTATAATATGGACATGGTGAGAAGAAAAGGCCACTCCATGATCAAATAACCATGCCACATCAATGAGGTCATGAAGAACGAATGAAGGTCATGATAGTTATGATCTGAGATATTTTTATGAAAAAAATAAATGTATTCCTAGAATATATATTTATCAAATAATGATGAATATTATTGTTAATGAAAAAATCAAGATGAAATGAATCAGGGGTTCTATGATGCCACAATACATGCCATGATTTCTGAAATATGAAGATTTTGATACTTTTTTACATGAAATATATATAAAGGTATATGTTTTTTGAAATAACCACTAAATACACATTTTAATATATAATGTGTATATTAAATTAAAAAAAAATGAAATATATGGATTAAAAGAAAATGGAGTGGGAATTTGGTTGAAGAATGAATTTTAAATTTTAATTTCAATATTTGGAGTTTATATTAGAACTTGTTGTATCAAAAGTTGATAGGAATAGAGAATAGAGAAAATGAAATGTGTGTTCCCATAAGGGATAAAGAAAAATAAAGAGGTGGTATGAAACATGGGATTTAGTGAATCTTTAAATTAATATAACAATGCTATTATTGATTGTAGTTGTATTGAAGATCATGTTTTTAGAACATCATGGATATATCTAGACTTTTTGATTAATGAAATCAAAATGCAATGAATATAATTATATTCGTGAATTTATTTAATCTAGGGGATATTTTTTATTTTTGTTTGTTAAGATTTTTTTTATAATCAATGATTTTACTCTCATTAGAATGTGTTAATTATATATACTAGATAAAATTAGGTGCAACACAAGGAATATATTAAAAACTTAAATAAATAATTGTGACACATTTCACATTTGAAATGAATGATAAATGTAGAGAGACATTCATGTTGATAAAATGCCAATATATGTAAACATATATAAAAAATATCTCATAGAGTAGGCATGAAAGTGGATAAGTGGGTGACCCTTGGGAGCTGGTGAGATATTCCCTAAATCATTATATAGGTTGTGAGAATTTGTGAGGAGTGAGTTCACCTAAACCTTGAATCCTCTAAAATAGTGGTTTATAATGGTTTTTTTGGAATACCATCACAATTATATGTATATACTCCTTGGATATATCCTAGTGTATGTGGTCTAAGTAAAATCTATGTGTATTTTTATTTTTTACTCTCACAAAGTCTTTGGTTTATAAAAGTGGCATCAAATCCAACCAATTATTCTATGTATTGATCCTAGAATATTATAATTATGAATAATTGAATATTATAATGATATGGGTCATAATTTGAAAATTACCTTATTTTATTAAATTAGTTTTTATAATTGGAATAATTTATTCATGTCATATTTGAATGTACATATTGGAATCCCTTATAGTTTAATTATTATTGGATTTTTTTTCGAAGTCGACATGAAATTTTAATTTAGATGGAAAAAATAATTTTAGTTATCAATACATGTGTTGATAATTTCTTTAATGAGACCTTGGATAAATAAAAAATAGATTATATCACACTGAAAGGCTTCAAAGGATATGAGGATTTGATGGGAGTATTTGAATAGTAAGGAGTTTTTGTTGAAAGAAAAATACTGAGTTGACTCTATTAGGGAGGAATATAATTATGTTGGTGATATAGATATGGGTTATATTATGGATTTATTATATATATATACAATAAAGTTGAATAATAATAGTAATAAAAAAATTGGGTATTCCCACTGAGGTGAACTAAATTGATGCCTTGTGTATATCAAAAACTAAATTTATGATAGATGTTTCATGTAAATATAACCATATTGATTGAACATAACCAAAATTATTAGAGGATGATAGAATAAAAGGATAAATTACATTATGTTATAAATATGGATAATTTTTAATGTACACACAATAGAAGTTTCAATCCTTAAAGAATAATGTATCATACATTAAGGATAAAGGTGAAAATAACTGTGCTTCCATAAAAGGCGTGGAGGAAGAAAACATAAATTTTATGATGGAATCAATGACATAAAAATATTAAATTAAAATAATTAAAAATAAAATAATGGGAAAAGTGATATATTTAAAGGAAATGTTCATGAGTTGATTTTAGAAATTGAAAAAATAGAAATTCCATGAAGTATATATGTCTATCCAAATAGGGTAGTGATAAGATAAATTGAATATTATACACAGTGAAAATAATTCTCAATTTTAGAATTTATAATGATATATAATGTTGATGGATTTGAGGATTAATAAAAATGTGGGAGTTATTCATAAAGTGAGAAATATTTCAAACACTTAAGATTATCCCATGGACAATTTAGGTAATTTAAAGAACACAAATAAATAACATGTAGAGTAGAATAATATGAATGCTTGATCATTCATGAAAAACACTAAAAGGATATTTTTGATAAAATACTATATTATAGAATCATATGTTAGGAAATTTATATGTTCAAAAAGAAATTGGAGAAGTTCAATAAGAGGAGTTTTCTAAAACATATAGTCCATGAATATTAATTAAAATTAATGAATATTTTTTTGGAAGATGATATATATTTTTTGTAATACTGATCATGTGGCATGTTATGGAAACAAGAAAAGTAATAGTGGTTCTATTATTAGATCCCCTGCCCTTATAACGAGAAGGAAACGTGAATGGAATAAATGAATACTAATTTTATTCAATAAAATATTTTTGATACTAGAAGATTATGAAGTGGAAAAAGGAAAAGGAATGTGCCTCAATAATGGAAGATAAAATATTCATAATAGACATCATGTAGAGAAAATAAGTGATTCCACTAATCATAAATGTTTTTTCACTTATTTCAAGCTTCTTTGATAGATTAGAAGCAGTCTTAGAGTGAAAAGAAAAAAACTCTAATCTTATGATTGTTGAAGAATATATGATATAAATAATATCACATTCAAAGATGAAGGAGGTTTTTCTAATAAAAAAATTTAATTGATATTCAAGGAAAAGTTTATAAAGGATAATAAAATCAACTTGGATTTAATGGAAATAATGGAGTAAAAACCCAAGTAATGTCTATGTTTTTTTACAATCACCACGCCAAGATATGAAATCAGGACACTGTAGAGTGTATATATTAGGGAGAATAAAATATTTAGATTAAATAATCATTAGTGAAATTTAAAAGGAATAACAAAGAATAAGTGGTATTATTCACACTTTAGAATATGTGATCGTACTGAATGAATTGGTGTATTATAAATCTAAAATACAAAAGAATTACTAAAAAAGCATTGAAAATAAATAAAAAATCACCATTAATCATAGGAAGAAAAATTGAAATAATAATTTTAATTTTCATGGAAAACTAAATTACTCCACTTAAGGATCTCTAGTGGAACCCCAATTCCCATAAACATAATTTTAATACGTAATCATTGGAGTGTTGTAGAATAAACAGAGAGATACAATCCATGGGGTGCATGAATTGAAATGATATTGGTGAATAGTAAACAGTGACGATATTTAGTTAAATTTACTTCATTTAGTGTAAATAAAATAGAATAAGTGTTGTTGGAATCACCCACTATGGATGTTAATTAAAACAATAAGACAATAAGTTAGTTGATAGAGATTTAATTGATAACATTATGAAAGATATAAATGCATATAATGATGAATAAATTCATCTAATTACATGTTAAATATGATAAAAAAGTTATAAAAAGAAACCAACATGACAAATCGATGTTTAATATAGGTATAAATTTTGAGTTGATTAATTACTGGTGGTATAGAGATGAAATTTGAGTGAAATAAGTTCCATAACTGTATTTATGTTGTACTAGTGGTAAAAATATATTTTTGGAATTCAAAATGTGGTATTATAAATTTACCAATAGGAGAATGAACTTATATAAGGGGGATATATTTTGATGTAATAATAGCTATGTCCATAGAGGAATATGTGTATTATTTGTTTATAGACATAAAATGTAGTATAATATAGTTTTATTCCAAAATATTAATAGTTAATGGGATGATATTATTATAGTCCACAAGTGGTTTAACTATATTAGAGAGTATTATATTATTTGGAGTCCAAAACAAAATATATTAAGGGGATTTGATTATAAACATCCAGAGAATGATTTGACTCATGTAGAAGTAGATAAGTCTTCTATGGAAATTATGATTATTGTTATGATATGGGATTAATATTTTATAAGTAATGGGATTCACCAATTTAGATAAACATGCGATATTAATCAAACAAATTTTTATTTATTACATTTATATGCTATCAATATTTTTTAATTGTGATGGAGAACATGTGTAGTTTTATTTGAATAAATATTATTTATAATGATGCATAAGATTATGGTAATAAGTGAAGTTTTTTAATTTTGAATCTTATATCATAAAACATCCTCAAAACTATAGTATTAGAGGATTTTGTGATGGGTGATTTCCATTTGGTAAATTTTCTCTATGTAATTTCATGAGATGAATGATGTTGAAAGTGAAACTTGGATAAAATTAAAGTTAAAATGATTCTAGTTTAAAAATATCAATTCTTCTGATGATAATAAAAAAATTAGTTCAAATATTTTAATGTTTTTAAGGAAAAAAATCAAGTAGATGAAATATATGATGGTATAAGTAACCACATTAGATAGTTCTAGATTAAAAAATTTGGTTTTTTGTTTAATTGGTAAAATGGGATCGATTTTCATTGTTGTATAATATTATGGTTCATTGAAGTTAATATATATGGGTAATATTATCTCTCAAAATCATAAATTACTTAGAGTAATAACCAGATGATGATATTTCTTGAATAATTGGATCAATAAAATTATCAATATAGGGGGAGTGATGCTAGGGAATATACGTAGGTATCTATTATAGTTAAAAGGGGAACAAGAAATGAAGTATATGGTGAAGATGAAACATTTTAATTATATTGAAAATAGGGGAGAAAATAATTCTATAAAATCCACAAGATCATAAAATCTAGGATTGAAGGTGACTAAGGGAAATATTATAACCATCTATTGAGGGTTCAGGGAGTTTTTGTTTGTATTGTGAACAATATCCAATGAGACAAACTATTGTTTTTGTAACCCGAGATACCCTAAGTCGAGAGGGGTGAATATTTATGTTATATTTTTCATTCATTACATTGGATCATTTTCCCTAAAAGAAATGATAATAGAACCTATCAAACTTATACACATATCCACCAAAACCACCAGTTCTGAAATTAAGATTGAGCACAACAAGTTTACATAGTTTACTATTCCAAGATAATCTAACGAGCATGACCACAACATTATTACATTGCACAAAAATATATTATACCACACAAGTTTTGGTGGATTATAATTTTTTACCTTGTTCACTCAAATATAGGCTCACTACATTTAAATCTGGTCTTATGAATAATTATCTGGTTCCCTTAAAACACTTCAGTCAACTCCTCCATTGTATAATACTTTATATTGATGTCTATATAGTTTATGAACATGTAGATTAGTTCATAATTTTCAAGAAAATATTATTTTATTTGAATCATGAAATTACAAATAATATGATCCTATTAATTCTACAATCAACGTGAAAATATTTGGCCATTGATGAAAAATTCTTATGCAGTATGATTTTATCTACATAAAAACCGATGCTCAAATCTGTTCTCCACATACTGAGCTGTATCTACTATGATTAAAATAATGTGTATGAATCACCACATGACTATCAAAATTACCTGACTTGATGATAATATTTAATCATAATAGAACCCCTTGATATTTTAGTTCTATAATTTTACATAATTAGTTAATAAAATTAAGTAACAAATACCAATTATTTTACAAAAAATGAAATCTTCTGACAATATAAACAAATAGTTAATCTATAACATGTATGAAAAATCATCCACTAATTCTACACACAAGATAATGTTTTTATGAATATCATACTTTAACCATTTTAATTACCTAGTGAAATGGAATCATAAGAAAGGGGTGAGGTCAGATGATAAATAATGGAAGAAACATGAAAATAGAGTATCACCTGAGATTTAAAAGGTATAACATAATATCAAAAAGATGATGAACCTATTAATGGAAACAATACATAATGGAATGATATAATAATATTATAGAATGAAATATATGTGGAATAAATATTATACATGAATTATAAACATAAGTCATGGTTAATTCCCTTGAAAATCAACTTAAAATTGATTATGTACCATGGTGGATTTGGTTAACTCCATAATAACTTACATAACTTCTCAAGTGACAGAAATATTTACATAGTTCCTTATAGGGCTATGTAATTATTATCCCACCCATTACATAATTAAAATCATTATTATGTGTGAGACATGATTTCAATCATCATTTAAAACCCATGGAATGAAAGATGGGGTTTTATATCCAATTTAAATGATATAAAATAAGGAAAACATACATATATTCATCTATAAATAGACAAGACCATTGAAATTAAATGTTTATACAATAAAATAAAATAACATTATTGGTAAATAAAATTCAATTAAGGTAATTTAGCACTTAGTATTAACACCATACATATAATGTTTATATAGTTCATAAAATAATTTACATAATAAACTAATTTATGAAAACCCTTTAATTATTGAAATAAGATATAGAGAATTCAAAGATAAAATGATATGGAATAAAATCATGCATATACATAGTGTATTATTGGGTAAAGAAAATGTGGTAATGGACCATTCCTCTAATATATAAAAAGCTTACATAATATATCCATTTGATAGAAGGACTATTTTAACAATGGAATAATACCATTAACGAAGCATACAATATGTTAAAAGAAAGTTACATAGTTGAATTTTTTTTATTAGTTTCAGAAAAATTACTTTCAAATTACGAAATATCATGGATATTTTGAAATCATTTTAGGTATTTTATAAATATATGGGGAAAATAATTTTATTTTAAATACCATGAAAATATAGAGAGAAATCCCAAAATAAACTTTCAATGGTTGTGTAAAGATACATCAACTTGAAAATATTAAAATTTTTTTTTTTTCAAAAATGACCCATACAGAAAAATAATAATTGAATTTACTTTAATTTTTTTATAATGTTAAAGGATATTGGAAGTGTCATTATTAAAATATTTTGAAATAAATATATGTATTTCATTAAAAAAGTGATGTTTGGAATAAAAGGAACTCCTTTTCTAAAATATTTTGTAGAAAATCACATTATATAAAAAGATAAAAAATTTATAGTTTAAAACATGTTAATGATAAGAAATATATCCCCATGGATATCCAAAGGAGAATAAAATTATTTTTATATTATAATGAATGATTATAAAAATTCCCCATAGGTATTATCATATTTTTGAGGTTTCAATTTTAAAATGAGGTTGGAAATAAAAACCACACAATAGAAGTGACATTAATATAAAATTAATTAAAGGGGATAAAGAATAAAATTTGACATAAAATATATTAAACACTTTATAATTAATTTCATGACATAAAAAATTGTTATTTAATAAACCTTATAAAAATTAATTGGTTTTTAATAATAATTATATCTCAAGAAATTGAAATTGAGACCAAGAAACCATTTGAAATTTGGAATCATTTGAATTTGAACCTATTTAAATAAAAACAATAATATTTATTATAAAAACTCAAGAATCATATGATTATTTTAAAATAGATTAATTATTCATTAGAAACAACATATCCAAGATATCATTTTTCAAAAAATGAATTGTGTCCAAAGAAATTTAATTTTATACAAATAACCCCTTATATTGTCTTTTATATTCGTCGAATGAACTCTAAGATCATTTATAAAAAATATAAAATTAATAACCACTTATTTTATAAACATATTCATAAATATAACCCTTTTGGACATTAATTTATAAATATAATCTATATTTATATTAGCTAGTTATTATACATTTTCAATATTGGATGTGAGTAACCTTGATCATTTTAAACTAGTTTTGTATTCATGATGTTGTTATTTGTTATTATATAAAATTTAATCTTTAAAAGATAATGAACTATAATATAATAGATTAATTATAGTGATTTATGAGGTTTAAATTTCCCTTTATGATTGTTTTAGTCATTATCATTGTGGTTGAAATTGATAATAAGAACACTTCAAGTATTTTCCAAACCAATGAAATATGTTTTCACTATTATTGAGTTAAATATTGATGTATCCCTTCCATAAAAATACTGGATAATTAAGTAAATATCTATATAATATTATAAAATCAATTACATTTTCATATTCAACCATGATATAATTTTATAGCATTGTTCCAGTAGGTTATGATACCGATCAAAACATGAACATAAAATGATTAAGGGATGATTATGGGAATATTGTGTTCCAATATCATTATACTTGTAGAATAATGAAATAATATATTGTTATTAGTGTTATATATTATAATTACATATATTTAATTTAATAATTTATGTATATGAAACAATTACATAGTATCAATGAATTAGTTTTCCTTCTTAGTTTTCTTTTTTAATATAACTAGTTTTATAATGATTGTTTATCATTCATATTACTAATAGTTTATTAATATATTAAAACCAAAAACTTATTTATATCATAAAAAAATATTTTTAATTCAATCCCATTCTTAAAACCACTTATGAATGGTGGTAATGAAAAATGGAATACCTCTATCTATAAAAGCAGCAGTTCACTCATTTTCATGGACGATGGTTTTGTTTTCATAGATCTACAGTGTGGATTATTATGTTTTATCATTTAATAATCATAAATAGTTCATAAATATTATAATAATAAACTAATATATTAAATGAGTTGAATATAAATGAACACATCACTTTATGGATGTGGTAGTCCTCACACGCACATGTTTCACATTTTCGTTTTTCTTATATGAAAATGTAAAAGGTAGTTAATTATTATAAAATAATTAAAATAACTTTAATATGGTTTAATTGAATTTTAATTTTAATAATTTCACATAAAAAAATAAAAATGAGTGTGGAGTGATTAAAAATTTGTACCTCACTTCTTGGATTATCTCTTTTGAGAAGGGGTCAAGCATTTGAGGTATGATATTTTGAGAAGACTAAAACCTATTTATTATCGATAAAATTATTTAGGAGAGGTTTTGGAATAGTTTGGTATGAGAATAGGGGGTTTTGGTGTGAGGGGAAGTGAGAATAGGTGTTCCCCTTTTATAAGTAAAAAAGGGATGTTATTTCTCAAAATACCCATAAGGTTTTAATAAGGGGAAGTAACTCAAAATTAAAGTGGCTCATAAATTTATAAATAATGGATACAATAAGTTGTAAGGTAAATTAATAACCCAAAAAAACCCATACATATTTAAAACATGTTTGAAGTCATTTACTCTTATTTTTGCACTTTTACCATTTTATCTATCACCGTGGTAACTTGTCTTTATCCAAGTAATTTATATATTAAAAAAAATATAAGTAAAATCATCATACAATATATTAAATTTATAATACTAAATTTAATATACATTTAGTATAATTTAATTTCTAAATATGGTAAAATTATAATTTAAATAAAACATTATTCATTTATTTTGTAACAAATCCAGTATCATCAATATACTAGGATGTTGTTATAAGAAGGATTTGAGCTACACTTTCACACACCTACTTCTAATGGTTAAAGAACATACTGTTTCCGTGGATGGCGAATTTTGGCCTCCTGAAATGATGATTGTTCAAAATTCTTTTAACACCTTCAAAGGTGGCCATTAAGATGACACTATATTTATATGTGATATATAATATGTTTATGTTTTCCTTAATCTTATGTATTTTTCATTTTGGGCATACCTTTATGGTTTCCATTATGGGTAAACGCGATATCTTTATTTAAGGAAGTGCGGACTACCGCCCCCTCAAAGTGATTTGATTCGTTAATACCATATGTGGTACGTATAAAGGATATATTTAATATTATTATATATGATACCATACTGGAATTAAAATACTATTATGTATCATTATGTTTTAATTTCATTAAATATGAAATAGAAATGGAAGTAGCATTCATGCGTACGTACGGCTTACCGTCTCCATGAACGATACATTTCATTTCTTATCTCAAAATGTTATGTAATATTATAAGTACATATATATAATAGATATATATGTAATATATTACATCAAAATTATGGATATAATTCTGTAATTATAACATATATATATATATATATATCTCATTTTGTTTTAATTCCATTAATATGACAAAAAATGAAAGTAGCATTCATGCGTTTGTATGACCTACCGTCTCCATGAACGGTGCTTTTCATTTTTATCTCCAAATGATATGGAATATTATAAAATGAATATTTAATGGATATATATGATATTTTAATCATTAATACTATTCTGGAAATTATTTACTTATAACTACATGGGCAATCTTTTTTCAAACAAGTTCATTTTTGACTCATGTACCAAACATCGGCAAAAACGTCTGATATGAACTAACATTATTAAACAATTATTATAACATTATAATATTTGATATGAACTGAATAATAATCTCTAAAGTAGGTACTTATGAAATTATTAATTGACCAAAGTTTATTATTCAGGAATATAAAGAAATGAACAAGACAAGTTAGACTTGAGGTAAGGGATCGTACTCCTCTCTTTCTTTTTAAGTACACTCTTTTATGTCATTCCTTCTAAGCTCATATTTCTTGTTATTGGGATGTTATTTTATATTAATCTTACTTTAATTTTTATGTTCATATGATGAGAGACCCTATTCTCTCTCATAAATCCATTTTGGAAGTTTCGAGTGGCGTTGTTAGGCTGCCGAATTTTCGTAAGAGATCTAACCTCTCTCTTTCTCTTTAAGTACTCCCCTTTATGTCACTTCTTTTAAGCTCCTATTTGTTATGATGGGGGATGTTATTTCATATTACTATTTCTGTACATTTTATTTTAATGTGATGAGATACCCTATTTGATCTCATCAATCCATTTTTGGATGTTTTAAGTGGCACCGTTAGGCTGCCGAGTTTTCGTAAGTGATTTTTCATCTCACTTTTATTCCCGTGAGATTTATGCTAAATTTGCCACAATTTCCTTTGAGTGGTGTATGTAATGACCATTATTTTACTCATTGTGTAATATTCTTTCATTTATGAGTATTTAAATCAATGATGTATTGTCCTTATTTCACGGGGTGTATGTTTCGAAAGATACCCATATCGGTAAGGGAACCTTTCACCCTCCTCTTTTTAAAAGAATTACTTTGTTATGTCTTTTAATTCACATAATATTATTTTGGGATATGTTCTTCTATATACTTATTGATTTAAATTTTATGTCCAAGTGATGAGATACCCTTTTTATCTCTCATCAACTATTTTTATGAATTTTGAAGTGACGTCATTAGGCTGTCTAATTATTGCAAGGTAACTTCTTTACCCAATTTCGATTCTTTGGGATAATCTTGTACTCCTTGAATATGTCATTATATGAATATGTGTGAATAACCTCTGATTGTTTTACACTTAATATCCACTTATATTTGGTGTATTAGTTTGTCAGACATAATTATGTAATTGATTTATCCTTAATCCAAGGATACCATCTTTGTATGGGACTTCGTCTCAATCTCCTTTCATTGAGGCATATTTTGTTTTATACACAACCTTCTTTTATATAGTGTATAAACCCCTTTGACTTTTACATTTATCTTAAAGGAATCTTTTTTTTATATAAAGCGTTTTACTAAATGACAAAAGGGAATGTTTTGTCGTACGTATGCGGTGACAATGACTTCTGCGCTGCCGCGACCATTATTTGAGTTTCGGCTTCCTCTACAAGCCGTACCTTCTTTTTAAAAGAAAAATAAATACCATGTTTTACTTTTCTTTTATTTTGGTATTGAAAATGGTTTTCATAATGAATTTATATCAATGTGTTGTATTGATATCTTGTTATTGAAAAGTGGAAATGTTATGTTTCCTTTATGCATGTTTTATGTGATAAGATTATGTTATGGTTCTTGGGAATTTTTATGAAGACGGGTGGTTCCATGATAAACTAAGTGCGGGTGAGCCCGATATAGCTCTCCAATGCATTGGGTAATGCGAAGGAGTGAAACGTTAAGGTTTCTCCGAAGAGATTTAGGGAATATACTGTGATGGGTATTCCAAACGTAACCAAAAGGGTTACTCCCTACGTAAGAATGTTATGAATGCCTCAAGTTACCTTTATGTCTTATGTTTTCTATGATTTATTCATGGTTTGATGAGGTATGTTAATGTGCCTATGTTTTATGGGTAAAGTATGATTTCATTCTTATGTATATATGAACTCATGTTTCCTTTCCATATTTTTATAACCCTTACTGAGCTTTTTATGCTCATCCCAAGTTTTTGAAATGTTTCTCACGGGTCAAGGGAAAGGTACATGATGTGATGATAGTGTCAAGGATGTGTCAAGAAAGAATCCATTTTTTATTTTCAATATGTTTCCGTTGATGGGAAGAATGAATACTGTCTTTTATGTAACCACTTTGTTTAAATGTGGAATGTAATGCAAGTTTCATGATCTAGTTCTCTAAAACTCTAAACCTGAAAAGATCCTCAATGTGTAATCTTATAATAACTCAAGATTAAGTAAGGTTTAAGGTTGGGGCCTTATAGTTGGTATCAAAGGTCGGTTTAGATAACTTTAGAGGTTAGGGTATTCTTTAAGCATATGTGGCATTACCATAATGGTTAGGATTTCAGAAAGAGTCCTAGTTTTAGATAAGGTGAATGAGTAAGTATATTTTTGGGTTTATCTTCCTCATTAGTACATGATGTTTTTTTTGATATACTCACACTGACCTTTTTGGTTTTAGTAAATGTCTGGATCTAGCAGGCACCAAAGTAACAGTGGATGTGAAGGAAACTGTGGCAGTTTTTTGAGCAAGCAACTGAATGATATGGGAGCTGCAATGGGAACTCTTGTGATTATCCTCAACCAACTATCTGGAGTCATGATTGACCACCTAAACCTTGGTGATTTCTCTAAGGCATCATATATGCAAGAAAAAAAATCCCTACGGAAGTATATGTAATAATCATAAAGGTAAGTGTGTTCAAAAACCTATGTGTCAAAGATGTGGAAAGAAACACCTAGGAAAATGTTTCAAAGGGACAGAAATATGCTATAGATGTGGAAATGAAGGTCATAAAGCAATAACCTACCATGGAAAAAGGAAGCATCCTGTTGACTCGAGGAAAGGGAAAGAAGTTCTTTCTGAGGGATAAATTGAATGTTTTAAATGTGGTGTGAATGGTCATTATGCAAAAACATGTCCTAAGAAAAAGTTCCGTGAATGGGGTCACCAAGAGCGTACAAATGTTCGTTTACTAATACCTAATGCCATTCCGATTGAGGATGAAGAAACTGACAATGACCAATCAAAGGTATGTATTATTTCATGACTATTGTTTTCCTATTTTGGAATCTTAGGATATGATTCATGATTTGTTTGTAGGAAAGAGGTATTTCGGAATAAGTTGTAAAGGAATGGATAATGGATCATGAAGAATGTTGAATGAGTAAGATGTCAACATATAAGGGCTTCAAGAGTTATGGTGAAATTCTTAAGAGTATTAAATCTCTTTTGATGATGGGGTTACATTAGAAGACTTTTTATATTATGTGTAACCATGATGTTTAATATAGGCAAATTTTATTCAAGGAATAGTTATCTTTTCTTTTGTGGACATAGTTATAAAGAACCATTTGGGTTTATATGATCCTTACTTTTGAGGTAATTATGGGTTACTATATGTTATGATTGAAGTGAATGGCATGAGATAAAATTGAGGTTAAATTATGTTATGGTTATTTTTGATGATTTTATCCCTTTTTGGGGAATGATTTGAGAATTATATAGTTTTGGAAAAAGGACAACACGCAGACCGTGTGACTACCCGTCGCGTCGGACAAAGCTGCGGGAATCGAACCCACAATAAAATTGTGACTGGTATTTATCACCTACCACTGGACTACGTGAAGTCCCTGGTTAGTTTGACTGATTATTTTTTTAGTTATATGATTTTATGAATTAAGAGTAAGTTGATTTGGGGTTATTTATGAAAATGATTAACCTATCATGGAGGATATGTGATTAGGTTAATTACTTTTCAATACGAGACGTTAGAAGCAACTGATATTGTTTAGAGATAAATGTTACGATTTAACTTGGAATACTATGTGACTAAATCCTTCAAATATTTGGGTTTCAATCTTAGATTGGTTTACTTTGAAGAATTTTATGGACAAATTGTTTATCGGATGGTCCTCGTTGAACTTTGGGTTTTGTTGGACAAATTTTGGAGATTAAGCATAGATTTTCTTTTTAAAGGGTTATCCTTTTCTGGATTATCTGACCTTGTACTAACCTTTTGGTTTTGGTTTTGGTTAAAGCCTAAAGAAATGGGAAGTATATAGTTCTCTTTGGTGTATTAGGTGATTCTCTAGAAGTAGATTATAGTACTCTTAATGCGAACAAGTCTCCCTAAATACTCGTCTTTTGGAAAAAAATATGAGTTTGATTAAGGAATCTTGTTAAAGTTGAAAGTCAACATGATAAGTGATTATGTTTCCTTATGAATAAATTCCTCAATAAAAAGTAACTTAAAACAAAAATGTTGTATGTTAACTTTTCCTACTAGGGAATCGAATACCGTTTAACCCATCACAAGTTTGTGATTTTCTTATGGTTAACTTTCTCCTAGACATGTTTACTATCACTCTTCCTCAAGAACATGACCCTTTGATTTTTCTTCCATGTCCATGTTTTTCTACATATGGGTAAACTCGGGTGACCTCTGTACTTATCTTCCTTTATTTTAAAGTGATTGTTTTACCGACTCTTGTTCCGATGTGGGACTTTCAAGGATGTTTCCAAGATCAATTTTAAAAATTGCGAGGACGCAATTCCCAAAAGGGGGGAAGGATGTAACACCCCAGTTAAATAAAGAATATGAAATTTTCATATTTATCCATATTTTTGAATAAAGTATTAATATGACTTTAAAGGGGACACTATGCTCGATGGCGTACCCAACACGCAACAACGAGTTTCTTGGGAATCTTACGTTGCACTCTAATAATAAAATAATATTATTTTAAATGGTAGTTAACATGTAGCCGTTGTATTTGCGGGAATGGATAGAAATAACTAAAATATGATTATATATGTTTTTTAATGTTTTTACATTTATCCAATAAAAGATAAAGGCATAAAATACGGAAATAATTCGATTTTAGGCGTATATGCCCTAGTTTTCACTAAAGGTTCACTTATCTTCTTTTGATGGAGAACTGTCATTAAATATATTTTTGTTCACTCTTATACATCCTTTTGGACCAAATAAAACTCTTCTTAAGAATTGGGACATCAAAATTTACGTTGTGTAAATTTTTGGTATCTTTCTGATAAAGTTCATTTTTTTTAATGAATAGTGTAAAATGTTGTATTTTAATTCAAAACCTCTTTTTAATATAATATATTTATATGATTAGGTTATCTTTTTAATTGGTTTTAAAGTGAAATTAGAATATATTTTTACCATTAAATCCAATAGTGGTCATTGGAATTAATTTCACTTTGAAATCAGACTTAAACTACTGTAAATCTTTTGAAACTTATTGTTTCATAAAAACACGCTATTTGCTTTGACAGCGGGAATTAATTATTAAATTAATTAATGTGACTTATATGTTTTAAATTTTGTAAAATAGACTTCATTTTTTGAATTCGGAATATCAAATATAGCTTAGGGTGAATTTTTGGGATTTTTCTGAAAAACTTCAATTTTTGATGAATAGTGAAACCACTAAGTGGTACTTATAAAAACTGATTTTTTTCCGTTTAAATGAAATTTTGCCATATTTGTGTTTTGAATTTCAAAAATCCGACATACATGGTTGTCATTAAGAAGTAAAATGTGGTTCAATGGGATAAAAATAATTTTTTGGTGAATAGTAACTTATTAAGTTTTTAATCGCGATTAGAGGTAATTAGTGTAGTTTAAGGTAAAAATAATATTTTAATAATATGAAATGAACTTGACACATGTCCTAACCTCATTGGATGTGTCATGGACGACCAATACAACCCATGGGTCAACTTGGGGACCCCATGAAGCCACTTTGGTTGGAAAATGACATTAATATCTTTTTATTTAAAGTTAAAGTAAAAATGAGACAAACATGAAATGTTTTACTAAAACAATTTTTACATGGGGTTATACAAATCATATTTTTGACTATAAATATTAATTGGAAAGATAAAATTATTTCCTACATCATAGTATTTTTTTTATAGTTTTTAGACATTAAATAAATTAAATTATTTATAACATCATGATGATGAAGCGATGACCTCATTATTTAACGATTTAAATAAAATGGAAAGATAATGTAATATCTAAGACCTACACATGTACGAAACCTATTGTATGAGTGGATTTAGAACCCTTAACACCTTATCCTCGAAACACATCAATGTGGGACCTCTTAAATCCGAATACCATTTTAAAATAAAGTGACTTTTCTTTACCTTCCAAGAGTGCCCCTCCTCTCCTCTTATAAAAGGCCCCCACCTCTACCTCCTTACCCACACTCCCAAAGCCTTTGGCTCGGCCAACCTTATCCCATTTTGTATCTCAAATTCCCTATATTACTCCTTGAAGCCTCACTTTGGGCAGAAGTCTTCCCAAGTAATCCTTTGAGCTCAAACCAAAGGGAGTTACCCAATTTTAAGGTAATGTCTTCACTTGAGTCCTTTTGTTTTATTTTGCTTCTCTAACCCCCTAAACTCATTTTATTCATTTCTTTTATAAAAAATACAGTATCATAAATATACTAGGATTTTTTTATAATTATTATTCGAGATACACTTTCAAACACCTACATCTAATGGTTAAAAAACATACTGTTTCCGTGGAAGGCGAATTTCGGCGTCCCGAAACGATGATTGTTCAACATTCTTTTAACACCTTCAAAGGTGGCCATTAAGATGAAACTATGTTTATATGTGATATATAATATGTTTATGTTTTCCTTAAGCTTCTGTATTTTTCATTTTGGGCATACCTTTATGGTTTCTATTATGGTTAAACGCGATATCTTCATTTAAGGAAGTGCGGACTACCGCCCCCTCAAAGTGATTTGATTCGTTAATACCATATGTGGTACGTATAAAGGATATATTTAATAATATTATATATGATACCATACTGGAATTAAAATACTATTATGTATCATTATGTTTTAATTCCATTAAACATGAAATAGAAATGGAAGTAGTGTTCATGCGTACGTACGGCTTACCGTCTCCAGGAACGGTACATTTCATTTCTTATCTCAAAATGTTATGTAATATTATAAGTACATATATATAATGGATATATATGTAATATATTACATCAAAATTATGGATGTCATTCTGGAATTATAACATATATATATATATATCTCATTTTGTTTTAATTCCATTAATATGACAAAAAAATGAAAGTAGCGTTCATGCGTACGTACGACCTACCGTCTCCATGAACAGTGCTTTTCGTTTTTTATCTCCAAATGATATGGAATAGTATGAAATAAATATTTACTGGATATATATGATATATTAATCATTAATACTATTCTAGAAATTATTTACTTATAACTACATGGGCAATATTTTTTCAAACAAGTTCATTTTTGACTCATGTACCAAACATCAGCAAAAACGTCTGATATGAACTAACATTATTAAACAATTATTATAACATTTTAATATGTGATATGAACTGAATAATAATCTCTAAAAGAGTTACTTAGGCAATTATTAATTGACCAATGTTTATTATTCAGGAATATAAAGAAACGAACAAGACAAGTTGGACTTGAGGTAAGGGATCGTACTCCTCTCTTTCTTTTTAAGTACACTCTTTTATGTCATTCCTTCTAAGCTAATCTTTCTTGTTATTGGGATGTTATTTGATATTACTCTTACTGTAATTTTTATGTTCATATGATGAGAGACCCTATTCTCTCTCATCAATCCATTTTGGAAGTTTTGAGTGGCGCCGTTAGGCTGCCGAATTTTCGTAAGAGATCTAACCTCTCTCTTTCTCTTTAAGTACTCCCCTTTATGTCACTTCTTTTAAGCTACTATTTGTTATGATGGGGGATGTTCTTTTATATTCCTCTTTCTGTACATTTTATTGTAATGTGATGAGATACCCTATTTGATCTCATCAATCCATTTTTGGATGTTTTAAGTGGCACCGTTAGGCTGCCGAGTTTTCGTAAGTGATTTTTCATCTCACTTTTATTCCAGTGAGATTTATGCTAAATTTGCCACAATTTCCTTTGAGTGGTTTATGTAATGACCATTATTTTACTCATTGTGTAATATTATTTCATTTATGAGTATTTACATCAATGATGTATTGTCTTTATTTCACGGGGCATATGTTTCGAAAGATACCCATGTCGGTAAGGGAACCTTTCACCCTCCTCTTTTTAAAAGACTTATTTTGTTATGTCTTTTAATTCAAATAATATTATTTTGGGATATGTTATTCTATATCATTATTGATGTAAATTTTATGTCCAAGTGATGAGATACCCTTTTTATCTCTCATCAACTCTTTTTCTGAATTTTGATGTGACGTCGTTAGGCTGTCTAATTATTGCAAGGGAACTTCTTAACCCAATTTCGATTCTTTGGGATAAGCTTGTACTCCTTGAATATGTCGTTCTATGAATATGTGTGAATAAACTCTGATTGTTTTACACTTAATATCCACTTATATTTGGTGTATTAGTTTGTCACACATAATTATGTAATTGATTTATCCTTAATCCAAGGATACCATCTTTGTATGGGACTTCATCTCAACCTCCATTCATGGAGGCATATTTTTTTATACACAACCTTCTTTTATACGGTGTATAAACCCCTTTGACTTTTACGTTTATCTGAAAGGAATATTTTTTTATACAAAGCGTTTTACTAAACGACAAAAGGGAATTTTTTGTAGTACGTATGTGGCGACAACGACTTCTCTGCTGCCGCGACCATTATTTGAGTTTCGGCTTCCTCTACAAGCCATACCTTATTTTTAAGAGAAAAATAAATACCATGTTTTACTTTTCTTTTATTTTGGTATTGAAAATGGTTTTCATAATGAATTTATATCAATGTGTTGTATTGATATCTTGTTATTGAAAGGTAGAAATGTTATGTTTCCTTTATGCATGTTTTATGTGATAAGATTATGTTATGGTTCTTGGGCATTGTTATGAAGACGGGTGGTTCTGTGATAATCTAAGGGCGGGTGAGCCCGATATAGCTCTCAAATTCATTGGGTAACGCGAAGGAGTGAAACGTTAAGGTTTCTCCGAAGAGATTTAGGGAATATACTGTGATGGGTATTCCAAACGTAACCAAGAGGGTTACTCCCTACATAAGAATGTTATGAATGCCTCAAGTTACCTTTATGTCTTATGTTTTCTATGATTTATTCATGGTTTGATGAGGTATGTTAAAGTGTCTATGTTTTATGGGTAAAGTATGATTTCATTATTATGAATATATGAACTCATGTTTCCTTTCCATATTTTTATAACCCTTACTGAGCTTTTTATGCTCATCCCAAGTTTTTGAAATGTTTCTCACAGGTCAAGGGAAAGGTACATGATGTGATGATAGTATCAAGGATGTGTCAATAAAGAATCCATGTTTTATTTTCAATATTTTTCCGTTGATGGGAAGAATGAATACTGTCTTTTATGTAACCACTTTGTTTAAATGTGGAGTGTACTGCAAGTTTCATGATCTAATTCTCTAAAACTCTAAACCTGAAAAGATCCTCAATGTGTAATCTTGTAATAACTCAAGATTAAGTAAGTTTTAAGGTTGGGGCCTTATAGACTCTTTCTAGAATCATGTATTCAATTCTAAAAATCATAAGTTACACATATGATTATCATAGTTTTATTTTTAGATCACACAATATGCATTTTATTGTCATGATTTTATTTCTCTATACTGGTTTTTTGGATATTGGTGATCCTAATGGGAGAAGATTATCCAAGAGATCTCCATATGTTTAAGATTTTATCCATTAATATTTATTGTGCATAGATAATTTATAAACTTTTGTTGGATATACTAATCCATGTTGAGTAATATATTGTTTCATATTAATTTTATGTGATATTTTAATATTAATGAATAAAGTGTTTCTAGTCTAATTCATATCTCATATGACCAATTAACGAATCTATTTTGTTTACATTGAAAATATTACATTATAAACATATTGTTTTTGGAAAAAATATGATTCCTAAATACATAGTGTCCCACATAAATAAATGTAATCTTTATAATTTTAATTATCACAAACTTATGACAATAATTAAGTGTATCTAAAGATAATCAGGACTTAAGTTATAGATTCCTTGAGATATAAAACTTTCTATCTTAGAGAAGAATATGTAATTTATTATTTCCCACATAATATGCATATATTAGCATTCTCAACCATTTATATCAAATATGCCTATATATCCAAGTCATAGGAGTTTCTAAAGACATTCCTTCTACAATTTAATTTCAAATATATTATTTCAAAACAAATATTAAAACTAAAAATATTATGATAATACCCAACTGAATGATATTAAATGATCATATAAATTTTAAATCTCAATCATATGATATATTATCTTATGACTACTTCATTCTAATCTATGATACTTTAATTTAAACTATGTGACACTTGATTCATCATATCTCTCTTTGTTAAAACTACTTTACATTAATTTGTGTTATATTATAATTCATTATCTAATCCCTTAGTTTTATTATGAAATAATTCCTTCATAATAGATTATAAAGATAATTTTATTAACCAAAGAATATCCCTCCAGAGTTTCTAGCAAAGAGTGGTGTATTAGGCCCAGTCATCATACACAAGAGTGAATATCAAGATAACTCTAAACCAGCCTTCTTCGAGGTGATTAAAAATAAGTCCATTTGTTATATTACAGAATAAAAATTCAAGTGTCTAGGAAGGGATGTATTTTCTATGAAAACCACATTATCAAAAAATTACCAAAATATTAGGATATTATAAAATATTTCTTAATTATACCAATGATTTATACCTGGATCCTTTAACAAATATATACTTTTATAATTAGTATAATAATAAATATTACCACATCTAACCTAAATGTTTATCTATAACATTATAATTATGATCTTCCATAACTTATCAAACATTGATGACAATTATAACTTTTAAATTATCCTTAACTGATAACATCATAATCCCCCAACTAATATAAACCATGCTCTGATAGTAACTATGATTCCTGTAGATGTGAATACATTAATTACATAACTTAAAAGAAAATTTTTCATTACAAAAAATACCCATGATATTTTATGTTTATAATTTTATAGAGTTTTGAAAATCATTAACTAATAAGCCCCATGTATTTTACAACAACATTTTTTTCCACTATATCGGAAACCTCTTAATATATAACATTTTTTCAATATCACAAACTGATTCTCTATGTAATATACACTTATATACATTTCTTACATTTCTTATATTTATAATTAGGGTAAATATAAACAAAAGAAAATAGTGAGCTCAGTTGCCTAGTAATGGAATAAATATGGAAATAAAGGATAACATGATTGTGAAATGACATAACATGATATCATAAATAGGATGATCATAAGATTTGAAACATCGAATAAAGTCATTATATCAAAAGAGCATGGAATCATAAATATGTGGCAACAATATAAGGAATAAAATCCTAAAAAAATTCAAGGGTAACTCCCAATACTGTCATCATAAACTGGAAAAATTCAAATGGTGTATTTGGTTCACTCCTTAATCCCTTACATAACATCTCATGGGATATACATCTTCATCAAAGGCATTATAGGGATATATAATTCTGAGCCCATGAATCAAATAATTAAAATAATACATATTCATATAATACGATTTTAACCTTCATATAAAACACATGGAATGAAAAGTGTCATTTCATATCATTTTCAAAATGGTATTCATAAAAAAAACATTCATAAATCTATTTATAATTTAATTAATTTATAGAAATTAAATAGGTATCAAATTAAATAAATGAAATAAATTAGTAAATAAAATTCAATTAATCTTACAAAGAACATGTAATTGAAACCATATAGATAAAGGGTATATGGTTTATTAAATAATTTTCCTGAAACAACCAATGTATGAACACCATTTAGTTAATGAAATGAGATAATGGAAATTTATAGAAGAAATTAATTTCAATAAAAATAATTCCTATACAGAGTGGATCATTCGGTAAAGAAAAGGAAGTGATGGATCATTACTCATATATAGAATAACATTATATAAGGAAAAAAATAAATAAATTGAATGGAAAAATTGAAAAATATCTTTTATCAAGAATAATTTTTATTAACGGATAAAAACTTATATTAAAAATAACAATGAGTTAAAAAAAAGACTTTAGAAATATAAAATATTAATGGGTTTTTAATTAACTTTAAATTAAATATTATATAAAAAATTGAAAAAAATACTTTATAAACCATGAAAACTTATAAAGAAAAATTCATATAAAATGATAAAGGTAGTGGAAAGAGACATTCACATGTAAACACTAAAAAATATTATTTTTGTAAAAAATGACAAGTAGAGGAAAAAATGATTCTCCTTTCAATTATATTTATCAAAGGTAAATGTAATTAAAAATTAACTTTTGAAATATTTTTGATATAAATATATGGATATGTAAATAAAATTCGAGTCGGGCATAAAAGGAATTCCATTTTTAAAAAAATATTGTGGAAAACCATATTACTTTTAAGGATTACAAAACATAAAATTTAAAAACATTTAAAGAAAAAAAATATCACAATGCATAATAAGAAAATATATTGTGATTTTAGAATAAAAGTCTATAAAAATTACTTAGATGAGTTTTCATATTTGAGAAATCTATTTTTTAAGATGAGGATTGAAATAAAAATATTACAGATTGAGTGAGATTTAAATAAAAAATATTAAAGGAGAGAGAACTGATATTGAACATAAAATATTATGAATAATGGAAATTTAATTTGATAACATATAAATTATTAATTTTATTCACCATATAAAAAAAAATTTCTACACAACATGAAATATGTCTCAATAAATATGAATTGAGACCAAAAAACCCTTACAACCCTAGTATCATTTGAATAAAAATACATTTAATGAAATAATAAGATATTTCTCATTAGATTCCATGAATCAAAACAATATGGTTAATTAAATTCATAAGATATAAAACAGACCATTTCAATGAAATCATGATGCTTAAAATAAACATGTCCAATGAAATTATATTTGAGCAAAGACCCCCTTACCTTGAATTCTCAGTTACTATAATGTGCTATAAAATTATGTATAATTAAAAATCTTTAATGACCAAATCTTTATAAAATCCTATCGCAAACTATAAAACTTTTTTACATTCATTTATAATAAATGTCTATATGTGTATTAGTTAGTTATTATATATTTTCAATATCATGTGTGAGTAACCTTAATCATTTTGGACTACTTTTTTAATTATGGTATTTTTAAAAATTTGACTTAAATATTACATCATTTAAAGATCACTAAATCAAATATAATTTATGAATTACAATTTTTTTATAAAGTATTAACATACCTTTATGAGTTTTTCACTATTTCTCCTTTCATATGAAGTCGATAATAAACACACTTTAGTGTTTTTCCAAACAAATGAAAGGTATTTTCATAACTATTCACTTAAATATAGATATAGGATTTAGAGAAAAAAGAATTATTTATATATTTATATCAAATTATACTATTAATTATGTTTTCATATTCATATATGAAATAATTTCATTATGTTATTCAAGAAGGTGGTGAAACTAGCCAAACGTGAACATAACATGATTCATGGATGAATTTGAGGTGATTTAATTGAAATACAATTTATAAATTCAAAAGAAGATAATATTTAATTTTAAGTAGTTTGATATATCATAATTAAAAACATTTATGAGATTATATGATGGATACAAAACTATTTCCTATTATGAGTAAATTTTCTTTCCTTCTTAGTTTGCTTATTTATGATCGTACATTTTATAATTATTGTTTATGATTAATCTAATTAATAATTTATTAAATTTATTTTAATGGAATTATATCATAATAAAACTATTTATCCCTTAATACCATATTTAGAAACTACCACGGAAGGTGGAAATTAAAAATTTAATTCATCGATCGATGGAAGCTATAGTTTATACACACATATGGATAAGGTTTTCATTTTCATAGAACTAGAGTGAGGAGTAATATGGTTTATAATTTAACAATATTAAATAATATTTAAATTTTATAATTATATGTAAAATTTCATTTTTAAATGGACATGTTAGTCATTGATGTACAATGAACATGTTATTTCATGGAGGTTGTGGTTCGCACATATGCATGTTTCATTTTTTTTAATTTTCTTAAAGTAATAGGTGAAAGGCGGTTAATGATTGTACAATAAATATAATAAAATATCAGTTTAATAAGGGTAACGATATTTTAATTTCAATGTGGTTTAATGGAATTTTATAGATAAGAAGTTCACATAAATAAATAATATGTGAAAAGAGAAGTTAGAAATTTATACCCGACATCATGGATTATCTCGTTTGTAAAGGCGGTTAATCACTTGATTGATGACATTATTTGAAGAAAAAAATTAATTTAATCTATCTAGGAGTATTTTGGATAATATTGGGAGGGTTTTTACTAAATATATATGGTTTTGGGTGAGCGAACGTGAGAAGTGGAGAGACCCTTTTATATGTGAAAAGAGATGACATTATGTGTAAATACCAATTACGATTTAACAATGTGAATTAACTTTAATGGAATGCAGATCCATAATTGAGAAGTATTGGGGAGGATAATTGATAAGGTAAATATAGTCCCCAAAACCACATTCCCATAAATTTTTATAAAACGTTTGAAGTCAATTACTTTTTGATTTTCTAATTTACCCATTTTAGATTTTACCATTGTAACTAGTTTTAATCTTAGTAATTTGCATTTTGTAAAAAATATAAGGTTACTAATGCTTTCAAATATATACATTCTTAAGTTAAATTTATTCTTCATTTAATGTTATTCAATTTCTAAAAAAGTTAAAATTATCATTTAAAAAAATCATATATAAAAATAATTTGTTTTGTGGAGAAAAGTTATCTTCAAAATTACATGTTCCAAATAATATTTTTTATTGATTAATAAATAAATAAATTTAATAAATTTATATATGGGTTAAAAAATTATATTAGAATAATTATTTAGAATTGAATAATTTATTTGATTATATGAAAATATGCGTTGAAAATAAAACATAAGTTACGTTACCAAAACATTAAAATTGGGTTAAATTGATTCAACTTGGTTTTTTAAATGAATAATTTTAATTTTTACCTATTTTTTATTTTGAAAATCGTTTTTAAACTTTTTTTAGTACCTATAATTTTTGGAAAACCATTATTTTCACTATTTGGATAAATATTTTTGAAAAATAAAAAAAATTAATCTTAAGAAAATATTATTATCTTAAATAAAAAAATAAATTTATTTTTATCAAATTAATGTTTTAAAATTTATAAATATTCCTTATAAATGATAATATAATCTACCGAGAAAAATTCCTTTTATTAGAAAAGTAAAAATTTCATTTTTCTAGGAAATTAATCTTATGTCTCATTAACTTATAATTAAATAATTATTATTTATATATTAATTAGTTAATTTATTGATATATTGGTATTATAGTATTTATTTTACTTTTATTACATCATTATTTTATAATAATATTTATCACCAAAGATGATAATATATTTTTATTAAATGTTATATTTGTGTATCATTATTTACTAGATATAATTATATTATTTAAATTTGTTATTATAAATACCCAACTTCAGTAGAGCTATTGGATACCTGTATATCCAATTTCTAAATTTTCAATGGCCATATTGTGAATAACCAAATTTTTAATGGCCATAATTATTATATCAAGATTTCGATCCAGTATATAGATGTGATAGAATCATGATTTCTATTATCACTTCTTATGTCACGCATATAATTTTCATTGTTTTAATTTAAGACATCACAATATGAAATCGTTTTTTATTTTTCCCATCCTCATTATAGGGTATCATTGGATATGGTTTATCATATCGAGTGACAATTATCAAAGAGATCACTTAATGTTTATGATATTATTCTTTTTTATTTATTGGTTCTGGTTAATTTATACACATTTAAAGGATGTGATAATTAATGGCGAGTAATCTATTGTTTCGTATAATTTTTTTAACATTTTAACATGAATGAATTTTTGTTAGCTTAATTCATATCTCATATGAATTATTAAATGATTAATTTTGATTCCATTGAAAAATATAGAATTATAAACATATAGTTTATGAAATGAATATTATTCATCAAAATGTAGAGTTTTAAACTATGATTAATGTGATACGATCTTCATACTATTCTCTAAGCACTATAATTTTCAAAACCCCAATTGGGAACATCCTTCACATAACCCCTTGGTGTATTTCCATCTAACAAATCTCCTTTACAGACATTTTTACTTTATGAAACCTCACAGACATCCTCTTCACAAGCTACCTCATGATACTTCCCTTTAGAAATGCATCATAGATAATAACTACATGATACTTCCTCACATATACTATGTTTAATGAGTATTTCTTCTCTAGATAATCCTTTTCTTTGTGATCTAGTATGATTCAAAAATGGATCTGATTGATGTGATTATCTTTGAATAATTATTTTACTATTCATTAATTCTTATTAAAATAGTAGTGTGGGATTCCTATGAAAATTCCAACCCCAATCATCATATTAAATTAAATTCAATCACTAAGAACAATTTCACATATGATCCATCTACATAGTCCATGTATCATAATGACAACATGCTCACAAGTGAAGGAGCCCTTAGCCTAGTTTATTCACATTAATTCATAACCACATCACGAATCAATTAATATGAACTCCCTTCATGATCTTCTTATGTGTGTTGTTTCCTAAATTCCACGTACATAAACATTACACTATGAATCTCAAATACAGTGTCCCATTCATGAGAAAACTATTATGCATCTTCTATATGGGTTTTCTCTGGTGTACTTTTTATGTGGTAAAGTAATTGCTACCTAAAAATTATCCATTTATTCCAAAATATTATCTACAAATATCTAAATACTAATAAAATATGAAAAATGTTCCCCTTTATTCTGAACATATATAAATAACCATAAACATGACTCTTTCATAAGAATTTTCATGTCACCATATTTATGTGTCAAAATAATTCTCTACACACATATTTGTTCTAACATGATTTATGAAAAATAAAACATTAATAAATAATTGGGATTAACATGGTGTTAAAAGTTTTCCACCTATGGGTTCGTTAGAAATACAATATGAAATTTAATCTTCATAAACACTTTTCTTCTATAAGATGATAACATAATATCTCATCCATTAATTTATTCCCACATGATTGGTTCTAAGTAGAAGAAATAAGAGTTCACAAGAGTATTACCCACATAGATTAATTATACTTTCCATAACTCCCAATATATTACATCTTGATTAAAATCCATTTCTACATTCCCCATGGAAAAAATTCCCCCTTTAATTTCATAATATGTACTATGTAACACCCCAAGCTTTTAGGAAATAGTTTTTTTGTATAAATTAATCTTTATTTATTAATTGTATTAAATTATACACCATGTTATTATTTTGTTATATTAAAAACTTATATTATCTTGTGGAACATAAAACACTATGTTTGTATTATGGTATACACAATTATGTGTTCCTTTTATAGCTTGCATTACACGCAATACTAAGTTTTACAGAACTATAAAATACTACTAATATTATTATTAAAAAATTATTATTTTTATCATCTAGGAATTATAATGATTGATATGATGAAGATTAAATATATTATGAAAATATTATTTACACATGTTTTTAAAATGAATTCTTTGGTTATAAATTACATATAAATAAAAACAAAAATGAATTGCATACAAAGGAAGCGTTTTTATAATAAACTATTTTTATGCACACAATGAAGATTTATCATAATAAATAAAACTAATGACTATTATTGAGATATACTAATGAAATTTATATATTATAAATTTAACCAAAATTTTTCACTTTTATCCCATAATTTTGATAGGCATAATGTAAGAACACATCCAATTTTAGGCATAAAAATATGTATGTTTCTAAAAGGAAGAGTTGTCGATTTTAATGGAAGACGTGATTGAATTTTTTTTTGACAATTTTATAGTTTTTAATTTAAAATATAAATTTCATTTTTGAATGATTAATATCAAAATTTACTTTGTGTGATTTTTTTAATATTTCTGAGAAGTTTAATTTTTGGGGAATAGTGAAAAACATTAATTTTATTTGAAAACTGATTTTTTTGTTGATTTTATTTATATAGATAAATTATATTTTAAATTGGTTTTAAAGTATACTTATTTAAATTATATTTTAATAAATCCACTATAGGTAATTTTAATCAATTTCACATTGAAATTTCATATGAAAACATTTCAAACATTTGAACTTTTATCTTTAATACCTTGTTGTTTCATCCCATCTATCGGATTAATTTGAAATTAAATTCTTGAAACTTATATTTTTTGGATTTGGAAAAATAGATTCCATATTTGGAATCATTATAATTTATACTTTATATTAATTTAAAATTGTATTTCTATCAAAAATATTGGTGAATATAATTAGAATTAATTACAACAAATAAAGTAAAAATAAGTATATTTATTGGTCAACATTAAACTTTATGAGAAAATGATCTAGAAACACGTAAAAAAACATTACGTACATATTTTGAACATATATACTCTTGAATCTATAAATATTCATTATATTTGGCACATTATGTAAGGGATACTTCCCAATAGTGTATGACTTTTGGTTTTTACAAGAATGCCATTCCTCCACTATAAAAAGGGCCCTCACACCCCTCACTTATTCAGGCCCCAAAACACTTCTGGATCATCCAAAAAATTACCATATAAACTACCAACATACCTACTTTCATAAAATAATCCTTACTTTGGGAATAAAAAAATTAAGGATGTCTTTTGGTGCAAGCAAGAGGAGTTACCTGAAGAAGAGGAAACATTCATCCACAATAATTTTTGGTTTGTTTCCTACTCCACCCCATTAAAAAATTCTTATATCATGATTATATAATAACCTGATTATCTTCAATATAATTATATGTTACTATTTTAAGGTTATTACTAACACTTTTACACACTTCCATCAAATGTGATACACAATCATTGTCCGTGTGTACGATGGACTACCACCTTACGAACCGATGCCGTTCATTATTCCATTACCTTATTTAAAGGTTGGAAATAATTTTGTATTCAGTTATTATATATATGATATATATTATTTATTTATTATTCCTTAAATATTACATGTTTCATACCATTGTGATTTCCATTTTGTTGTAATATAAGAACATCATTTGTGGACATGTGGATTACTGCCACCTCAAAGCGTTGCGATTCATTCACACTTTACAAGGAATGTATTAAGGATTGGTTTATTAAACATATATGATATTTTTCACATAATAATTATACTTTAATTAAAATATATATGTGTCATTTAATTTTATTCATTTCAACAAGACTAGAAAATGGAAACAACATTCATGGGTGTATACAAACTACCGTCTCTATGAATAATGTATTTCATTTACTATTTATATATATTATATATTATTATAAATAAATTTATATAAAATATATATGATATATACATATATTTATATATATCCTGGTTTAAATTATGTAAATAAGTAAATCAAGATCAAATTTAGATAACCAAAAATAACAAGTCAAAACATATAAGAAAAACAATGCCTTTATTACAATAAACATAACTTTAGAAAGGAATTATTAATAATTAGATAATATGAAGTCATAATAAAATCATATAAGGTATAATATATATGAATTTTGTTATGTGGTAGGTATGTAGGAAAATTATACTTATTATATATTTGGTTTAAATTCATATTAAGGATGTCAAGACTTATGATATTGAGATTTCTAGTCTCACATCTATTTATGTAAGACTTATGCCATATTCACCAATTGATTCTTTTGTGTGTTGTATATACTGAACATTAATTTATTATATTATTCTTATCCTTAATGTTATGTGTATTTACATATTCATTTTATTATATCTCTTTCTTGGGGTTTATGGTTCAAAATTTACCAAATCAATAAAGTAATTTTGTCTCAATTTTCATTCTTTGAGAAAGATGTTATATTATCCACCTATATTCTTTTAAGAGGTGTATATACTACCCCATTGAAATTTTATATAATGAATATAATTATTCTCATGATATTTTTAGATTTAGGTGATTTTATTCTTTCACAGGGTATGTGATACAATGTTACCAAAGTGGTGAGTTTTTATTTATACAATCTCATGTTTATCATGATTGTTTACGATTATCATTCCATTGACGAAATATTTTGATAAATATCTAAAAAATTGTCATGAACATTGTTATCTTTTTTTTATTCAGGATATATTCATATAAATGTACTAATTTAACACTATTTTTTACTTAAAATAATTAAGAATGTGTTTTGAATAAAATCCTAATATATTTCTCTCTTCAGCCAGAAATTTGATATTTTCAAAATCCATGTATTCTAAAAATGTTTTAAAAAATGTTTTTAAATGATATTCTTATCTTATTTTAATGTAAATATATTTTTTTAAAATAGATCTTAAAATGGTTTTCAAATATTCATTTATAATTATAAAATGTCATGTAAAAAGAAAAGGGTTTTAAAATGTTATACGATTTAAAAAGTATTTTTAAAATAGGAAAGGATATTTTAATAGATAAATGTTTTAAATGATTTTGAGTTATTACTCATAATATTCCATGTGGTTTGAAAAAATGATTTTGAATATTTATTATGTATTTTTTATCAAATAATGGTTATTTTCCTTAAGAAATACTCCAAGTGGTCTTTTAAAATTATTCTCAATCTAATATGGAATCCATTGATATAGTTTATGATTTACTAGAGATACAATACATGTAAGATATTATTATTTTTCTTTGAATATTTTATGTTTAGGGTGACATGTTTTTTATTAAAACCTTCCATTTTCCATAGGTTATAACCTGATTAAACGCTTATGAAACCCTCTTTATTCAATGGGTTATAATATGATTAAATGATTATAAAACCTATCTCGTTTCCATAGGTTACGATGTATTGATAAGTTTATTATACCCATTTAATTCATGGGTTATGACCTGATAAATGGTATTGATCTTGAGTCACACATATGTATGATTTCTTTTTGTGATGGGGGGACCCATATCACCCTCCAGTATATTATGTAATGATTTATATATTATGATATAAATATGAGAACAAATTTAATGGGATTGACAAATAATGGGAAATGAGTGCATCCTAATCCACAATGGGAAATAAGTGTGTTTTATCCACGACGGGAAATGGGTGAATCCTAATCCACAAGGTGAAATTAAAGCATCTAAGTCCACTATGGTAATTAGGTGTTTCCAAATCCATAATGGGAAATAGGAGAATAAAAATCCAGTATGAGAAGAATGTGTAATATAATCCAGAATGTAGATGTTCTTAGTAGTTAAAATTATCTCATTAAATGGTTTTCTATATTTATGATGGTTCCACAATTATATGACATGATCATATGGTTCATTATTGATTCATGATGACTTTTCACCCTTATAATTCCTATATTATGAAATTACAAAATTTATTCCAAGAATCATGTCTATGATCAATGATATGAGGGGTAATATATTCAAATGTTATACTCATGTTCTCAAAACCTTATACTCATGTAATGCTTACGCATATCCTTTATTTCCCATACTGACAATATCAGTTCACGCTTTCTTATTTTTCCTTTCCATAGGTTATAAAGAAAGGTTTTAAGTAGGATTACTAAATGGTATGATATTTGTGGGAAATATTGAATATCATTCACCATGATAGAAGATTATGTTTTATGTTTCCAAATATACTAAACTATTGTCTTCCTCAGGAATATAATTTTTTAATGTTCTAAATAATTATCTAAAATAATGTAATATAGATATATGTTAAGCCTATGTTTCTATATAATACCTCTTATGAAGATAACCACACCTGAAAAATCCATTTTATCTATTCAAAACCACTGAATTTTACGGTCATTAATCATATTTGATAATAAACTAAAAGAGAAAGATCATTCCAAAAAAATAATAGATAGAGAATTAGATACAAATGTGGAGGGGATAAATCTAAACCCCCTCCAACTGAGGTTGGCGGTTGAATATTGGGGATTAATAAATTTTTAGTAAATACTAAAGTGGTTGATTTTTTCCATTATTTCACCCACATGTTCTATAGTCCCAACATGTTATAGTTTGATCATTTCATAATCCATTTTTTCATTAATAAAGTGATATCAGATCCCAATATATTTATTTTGATAGTGCTATATGATATTTTTTTAAGTCCAGTCACACTATTGAAGTAATAAAATATCACCAATAATTACATCACATCTTCTCTAATACCATCTAATAGTTTCTTCAGGAAATAATGCTATATGAATTCATTGGTTACAATAATGAATTATTCTTATGCCATTATCAATGAAGTAATTTAATTTTCTCAACCATCCTACACATTTATTTCCCAAAGGAAACACACAACCACTAGAGTAATTTTTTTCAACCACATTAATAACCAATTACATATTCAAAAATAATGATAACTCAATATTATTCCCATCATTATAGACCAAGAAAAAATCAAGAATACTAAGGATATGATTCATGATTAATTTGACTACCTTTAGAAGATATTTATTATAATTACACCTATAAATGGACACTAAAGGTTTTCTGAACATGATATCCTTCCATGTTGTAGTCAAATAAAGTAATTTTATAATTATCCTTATGTATATGGAGGGATCCATACATTTCTCATCCTTTTGATTTCCCATATTGGATCCATGAATAATCATATTTGACATTAGTTTGGAATCATCCATTTATAACTTATTCATAAACACTCTCACATAAATGGATTGAGGTATAAATGAGAATATCTATATTTGAACAACATATAGCTGAGGAAAATATTTAATCTCACAATATATATATATTAATATGAACTCCTCTAATTTTAAAATTCATCCATAGATTTATTCTTCCCTATGATAAATATGATTTTATAAACATTGGCTAGAAACATGAACTACTCTTCCTTTGATGTTTTCATATAGAGACTATGGAAAAAACTACATATTCTGAATTCAAGTTTTTTAGGTATTAATTGAGTCAAGAATACCATGCTTACAATGGCTGATTTGGACTATAGAATTACATATCTAATTTTAATAGTTTATTTCATTATTTATATTAAATAAACCAAATGAAAGTTAAATATAAATCTCTACCTCCAGTACAAAATTGAGGAACACCATTTTTAAATACATATGAAAAATCCAGAAAAATATTTAAATAACCATTTCAAAATAGATCCATTTGATTCATTTTGACCAACTAGTGAAAATTATTTATCAATATCAACTAATTTAATATGATCATAGGCTTTAAAACCATTGGTTCCTTATTTTATATCATGTTTTAATTATTATCAAACATATTATTGATTTACAAATTATAATAATCATATTGTGATGTTCAGTATTATTTATAATTTCCTATAATTTATATCTATTGAATTGATACATTAATTCATTCATGGATCTTTCCAATGATTCATCATTTGATAATTCTTTAAATGGTATTGGATCAACTAGTGATAATTTAGTAGCATTCTTGAAATTCTCTATTCTTCATGCTTGGTTATGATAAATTATATATACAATTATTTTATATGGATTACTGAAATATCATATTTATCCTCAATAAAACATGATAACTATATTCAAAAATCATCTTCTATTTTCTTTAGCCTTAAAATATTCATCATTAAAGGAAAAATGAATAATCATTGGATTTTATCCACATAATCCCCTTCTTTATATTATTTATTAGTGTTCAAAATTTAAGGTTTTTATAAATCCTAATCCACAAAGATCTTAATGTAGTTACTATAAAAAACTTTATTTGACCAATTTTTGAATTTTTTATAGGCCTTATATTTGGTTCAGTATCCTATACATACTCATTTTTTTCTACATTACCTTAATTTCATGGATTTAATTATTTTTAATTAATATATAATTTGATTATGATGAAAAAATAATGTTTTAGTGAAGGATTCCTTCAATTCAATATTTCATACAATTTTATCTCTTCAAATAGGTTATAAACTTCCTTGTTTTAGATATATATCAGATCTTTTATAGTATCCTTCCAATAGTTCCTAGAATCAACACTCTCAATGAGTAATGATTTTTTTATACTATTCACCAAATGGTTTCATAATTTAATAACTCTATTTTATTGTGAAGTTCAATCTAAAAATGATTTATGTTTGATTCCATGTCTTTTAAATAAATTTTTGAACATTATATTGTTGTACACTATTATATTCTCAGATCATTATATAATGATGGTGTGGCCAGTTTCATTCTCCAATTTTCACCTATACCTCTTCACATAGTTTGGCACCTCTATATTTCTATACGTGTACGTAACATAGAAAATTTTAATGTAGTCATAAATGAAGTAATTAATTAATTTTCTCAATATCTTCTCAATATATTCATTCGAAAAAAACACTACTATGCACCTGGTCGATGAGATTGGATTGCATTTTCTTATTTTATCCATATTAATTTTATACATTGAATCCATGTATAAAATAATAAAAAGATTTTTTATAATAAATTTTTTGATTCAGGACATCCATTGTTTGCTTTATCTGGAAAATTTTTCTTTTTTATGTGGGTGAATTTGGATACGACTTTGATGCCGTAAATTTTTCTCCTCATAAAATGTTAAGATACAAGTGTTTTATTTTCAATAAACCCTATAAAAATTACCATATGTTCTCTGTTATTTTATTAAAGAGTTCCGACAAATTCCTTTCATTATGTATCCCATCAAATTAAATGTGACCTAGTGTCTCAGGTTATTGATTTTACTCAAGAAAGAGAGGTTGTACCATAATCCATTTACACATTTCTCTTTGGTCTTATTCAGATCATCACTAGCCATTATAGTATTTCCAATTACATTGATTTTCAAGGCTCCATCATTTATGAAACTAAATCATCCATTAACTCTTAGATTTTCATTATCCAGTTGGTTTATATTACTATTCATATGAGATGAACAACCACTCTCAATAGTCAAGGTTCTATATTTATTCATTGCATTTAAATAAATTTCACCCATATTATCCTTCTCAATTTTAATATTTTTCTCCAAAGAGATACATAATTGAGTTGATGCATGATATTTTCTCTCCTATCTAATTTTATCACTAGTAGTGTAGTCACACTAATCTTCCCCTTATAGTAGAGATTATTTGATTACAAGTAGAATTAAGTTGGTTTTCCTTGTATTCATTTACTTTTGACATCCCTTATAGTTACCTCCATTTATTATCTATTTTTAATCAATATAGTTATTTCTTATATTATTGTAGTGAAAGTAATATACATATAAATAGTTTTTTAATGAAAGGAAGGATCTGGAATCATTTTTCTTTCCTCACTTCTAGGTGTCACCCAATTCAAATAGCTCCCCATATCATTATAGTTGGACATGTTGTGTCCCAGATAGAAAAACATTGACACCATAAAGGTGATAATATCTTATAACCATCATTTATCCAAATTTATCCTACCTTCAAGAATATATATGGTTGTTGATTATCCCTAAAATATTGGTATTGTTTTTATAATCCTTTAATTTTCTTCGATTGGAGCTATCATTGTTCATGCAATTGGGGTATTAGTTTTGTCATAAGAATCACCAAATTTTCACTTGTATTTATTATAATACATACTATTTAATCTTTTTAAGTCTGTGTATAATATACAATTCTACTTCTACCAATGAATTTTGGTCTTTTTTCACTAATAATTTTCTCAACCCTTTAGTGTTTTTTTGTATTTCTAAATATTCACTTTTTCAGAACCTTCCAATATGAAACTTCTTCTAGGGATCACTAGATTTTATTTTAGATTCAGGATTAATTTACAATGTATGTATTTTCTGATTGGGATTATAAATTCATTGTTATATATTTTACAAATTTTTTAATATCATCAATCACTTTATTCAATTATTCAATATTCATATTAATGTTTAGTAATTATTAAAAATTTATATATTAGACTAATGGATGTGATAGTTTATTTGAAAGATGGTTAATATTTTATTTAAGATAATTAACATATTTATAATATTCTTTCATCAAACTATTATTCATTTTATTTTTATTTATTTGAAGATCAATCTATCAAGAATCCTTGATGTTCTTCCTTGGGATAAGCTTCACCGTATAGTTATTCTTATTCTACCATTTCATATCCTTTTGATTAAACTAGAGAAATCATTATATCTTATGAATATAATAAAAATTATATTTTAAATTTCCTTAAATATTCATCATTGATACCTTCTTCATTTTCATCACATATTCTTATCTAAAACTTATTTCTAGATGAACACCCATATTTTGTATCTTTTTTGGGATGGAATATCTATTAAGGATTCTACATGACTTTTGCTTAGATTTACTCATCATTTAATCCTCTTAAATAACATATTGTAATGTGTCATAATTTATAATAGTAGAAACATTCCAATGTTATCCAAAAATTTAATATACCATTTCTTATTTTTAATTTAAAAAAAAAGATAATAATTCATCACTAACTCCATCTTCTTCATCTTATTATATTCCAGAAAAAGTTTTTCCTAAATAATTGAAAACAATCACCTTAATTGAGGGAATTTATTTTCTATTTGTCTTGAATTTTTTTAATATATATCACACTACTTTATAGATCATCTAGTGAGATTTATTCTAAATTATATTCTTCAAGAACAAGATCTCTTTGATAGTATAGATGTGGAACTCATTAAATGATTTTCTTGTAATTTCAACATTTATTATTTCATTACCAAGTCCATTAATCATTAAAACGTTAAAAAATGATTCATTTGAAAATTCCATTAAAATTTTTATACAAGAACATTTTTAGATCATAAATATTTTAATGTTTCCCTTGACATTTTTCCTCCATAAAATTCCAATCACCTTCATACATGTTACCCAATTTGTCCAATAGAGTCTTGGAACTAACGAAACTCATCTAATTCATACAAGTCATATTTTATGAATAGGTGGATAAAACATTTAATTCGTTTACATTATCATCATGATACTTATTATCTTCATTGTTTATAAATCGTTTGAATACATAACTATTATGAACCCCATGTATTTTAGTAGAAACAACTTCTTCTTTAAGAGATTATAACTATGATCTTATCATGTTTTTGAAACAATAAAAATTGATCTCATTGAAAAGATGTATCCTTATTGAATTTAATGTGTTCCCTACATATAACAGCTTCATTTGATAGATTCCATGTCTAGAACCTCGACCTTGATTCCACTAGTTGAAACTTGAGACACTCTGATAGGGGTGGGAGTAAATAATGGTTTCAAATTCATATTTCATCATATTATAACTTCATCCCATACTATTAAGAAGCTTTTTAACATATACTATTTAAACCCACATCCACCATAATTAATAATGTAGAAATTAAGATAGGGAATACAAATTATATATTCTTCACTGCTAAGGGATAACCAATGGAGCAGGAACATAATGTTATATTGGGGCCATAGAATCCAGTATGTTTCCCATGTTTTAATGGATTATATTTTTTCATCCATGATAACATCATTCCAATCTCACAGCCATTAAAACATGGTTCATGGAATAATGAACTGCATACCTTAGAAAACTTCCTTCAACACCTCCTTTATGCAATACTTTTGTTGGATGTATTCTTAGTATATCAACAAGTTGGTCTCTCCTATGTTTTCATGGATATATTATAATATTTACATCATGAAATCCCATATATGATTCTCTAAAGTATTTCAAAATCCATATTAGTATTTTAAAAAATGTATATATATGTTCAAATTGGTATTCTATTTACCATGTAAAAAACATTTCATAAAATTTTATTCTACATAAGGTGATTTGTGTACTATGTTCCTTATACCAAATTCCCTATACTATGAAATGAAAACTATAGTTTTTGTAACAAATTTATATAACCTTTTTCATATATCTCTTTTGAACACTACTCATTTTCATATGTCCTTTGTGGACTACTTCATGGTACAATGCCTCACAAACTACCTCATTACAAGCTACCCTATTAAACTTATTTCCTAAAATTTCTCATAGAAAAAAACTAGATGTCATAAAATCAAACATAGTGCACCTCATGAACATTCCTTATTCATGTAATAATTTCCCTAGAGATCTATATTTCTTCACATATGGATTTGACTGATGTGAAAATTATCCATATCATCCTTTCAATTTTCATCAATACATAATGAGCTAAACAATATGTAATTTATAGAAATAGTCTTTTGAAAATATCACTATCATCATATAATAACAAATTACATAACCAAGAATAAGATAACATATGATCCACCTATGTGGTCCATACACCATTATTTGAACATCCTCACATAGGACACCTACCTTTGGATATTTCTTTCATTATCATGCATAACCACATCATAGACATCATATCATGAAATTAATTTATGATCTTATTATTTAGGTTTCCTCTCAAATACCTCATATGGAGATGTGCCACCATAAAAAACATATATGGTTCCTTATTTATAAGAAACATTTTGTGTATGTGTATCAACCCAAACATTTATAAATAATATTCCCTTTGTGATTGAATTAAATGAAATATTTTCTATTACAGATATAGAAAACACATGCACATAATTTTTTTAGAATCTTATATCCAATAATATTTTAAAAAATTAAAATAATTATAACCATTGATAATATATTTTTTCAACAGTGATCAAATGATTCATATAAATATAACGTTTTGATAAATCAAATTGACCCAGACAAAGGAAGTTACACTAGTGCAGAAATAGTTTTTTACGTCACCATTTTTTACATCGGTTATATATAACCGACGTAAAAAATGCGGCGAGTAGAATTTTCACGTCGGTTATTTTAATAACCGACGTTACAAATCGAGCCTGTTGGGTTTTTACGTTGGTTATCTTAAAACGGATGTAAAAAACCAATGCGCGGGGGTTTTTTACGTCGGTTATTTGGTAACCGACGTAAAAAACCCCCAGGGCTTTGGTTTTTTACGTCGGTTATATAATAACCGACGTAAAAAATGCGTCGATATCGGGTTTTTTACGTCGGTTACCAAATAACCGACGTAAACAACGCTTGTATATCGGTGTTTTTTACGTCGGTTATTTGGAAACCAACGTAAAAAACCCCCCGCGCAGTGGTTTTTTACGTCGGTTATATGATAACGGACGTAAAAAACCAATGCGCGGGGGGTTATTTTACGTCGGTTATAATATAACCGACGTAAAAAACCAAAGCGCGGGGCTTTTTTACGTCGGTTTTAGGATAACCAACGTAAAAAAACTCAAAAATAGTTTATAAAGTCGGTTATATAATAACCGACGTTATAAAACATTTAAAAAAAATTAAAGCCCGTGTTATGTCATTTACGATTTTTCGATTGACAGTCGCCGGCTCGTCTCTCTCTCGCACGGTAAACCCTAATCGGCTCGTCGATCACCTGCATTAAACTCGTTTTGGCTTCATTATTTATCTTCTTCACTCCTCTCGGATCTATCATCTCAACTCGCGACATTCAAGTAAGCCTTCCACGAAGTTATTTCCTTCGTTTTTGTTTCGATTCTTGATGTGCTTTTCGTTCGTTTTTGAATCTCGTGGAATTTTTTGTCATTGCAAATGGTTATTATGTCCATTCAACTCGCAACATTAAACTCGCAACATTCAACTCACAATATTATTGGTTTTACATATATATAGTTCGACATATACTTTTTTTTACATTACCATGATATTAACATTACTTTTTCTAAAGAAATATTAATCCTTAGATTATATATCGGATAAAAAGGTTATAGTAATTCTAATATATAATCAGAATGATCAGATAATATGACAATATTATTAAACATAAAACATATGGTCTATATTCATATTTCTAACATGACACTTACGATGTATAGCTATTTGGTGTTGGGTACTTATGAAAACTACTACTACTTTCAAAAAGTGTTGAGTACTTTAGATCATAATGATTGAACAACAAGCATGAATAACACATGTTATATGCTCCATTAGGTATTCCTATATTTTAACATGTTTATTAGTATATTGGCATGAGATTATTATAAATGTGTATCATCTGATCATATTCACTTATTCCAGATAAAAATCATTTTGTTTATGTTTTATTGATGTATATTCTATTTGAATAATCATTAGGCGTCATGGTTTTCTTTGATTCAATGAAATTTTAAACTGTTACATCTAACTATATTTTGTTTTAAAAATAATATTCAAGCATATTTTTTTAAATACCTATAGATTTGTTTTATATTTTAAATTGTTTTACATTCAAATTATGATTTTTTTCATATAAAAATGCATTTGTTTTATCTTAAAAATATATATTTTTTGTTGATATTTGTTATAGGTAATAATGAGTCGAAGTTGGATTATGACACATCGAATGAGCAATGAATTTGAGGACGGTGTTGATGCCTTTTTGGAATTTGCAAAAGAAAATGTTCCAAGTAGTGACATTTTTTTCTGTCCATGCCTGAAATGTTTGAATATGAAGAAGTTGAAAAGTATAGAGATAAAAGATCATCTGATATGTCATGGTTTTAATCCGAGTTACAGCCCTTGGATTTGGCATGGTGAAACTGAACGGAATGTCACTGATGATGATGATTCACAAGATGGTAACTTCGATGGAATTGAAGAAATGATTCGCGATATTGTAGCAGAACAAATTGAGATAGAACCGACAGTTGCACGTCTATATGGTGATGCTGAAAAACCATTATATCCCGGTTGTACAGATTTTACGGTTCTGTCGGCGGTGTTAAGATTGATTAACCTGAAGGCGAAGCATGGATGGAGTGACAGAAGTTTTACAGAGCTGCTACAATTGATGAAAGACATTCTTCCAAAAGATAACGATCTTCTAGATTCACATTACAAAGCCAAGAAAATATTATGCCCGATGGGATTGGGATACAAGAAAATACATGACTGTCCGAATGACTGCATTATATATAGGAAGGAATATGAATTTCTGTCAGAGTGTCCAAAATGTGGGACATCACGGTATAAGGTGAAAGAAAAATCACAGGGTGATGTAGAGATTACAAAGCTCCCTTCAAAGGTATTTTGGTATCTTCCTATAATTAATCGTTTCAAACGTTTATTTGCTAATTCACATGATGCAAAAAGGTTAAGATGGCATGCTGAAGAGCGGGTATGTGATGGAAAAATACGTCATCCAGCTGATTGTCCACAATGGAAGAAAATTGATGCGCAGTATTCTACATTTGGAAATGAAATAAGAAATCTCAGACTAGGGTTGTGCACAGATGGAATGAATCCATACCGAACACTCAGTAGCACACATAGTTCATGGCCTATTTTATTGGTAATTTACAACCTCTCTCCTGAAGTTTGTATGAAGCGCAAATATGTCATGTTGAGTACAATGATCTCTGGTCCAAAGCAACCCGGTAATGATATTGATGTTTACTTGTCACCATTGATTGATGATTTGAAACTGTTATGGGCTGATGGTATTAGGGTGTATGATTCTTATAAAATGGAATATTTTCAACTGCATGCAGTGCTTCTGTTCACTATAAATGACTTCCCAGCGTATGGAAATTTGTCTGGATACAATGTTAAAGGGCATAAAGCATGTCCAATTTGCGAACAACAGACGTCCTATTGTCAATTGCATCATGGGAGGAAAACAGTGTACATGGGTCATCAAAAGTTTTTGCCTATGGAACACCCTTATAGAAGACTAAAAAAGGCATTTAATGGCTCACAAGAATTTGATACTGCTCCAAAACCTTTATCCCCTAATCTGTATTTTGAGAGGGTGAAAAACCTTGACGTGACATTGGGAAAGACACAGAAATCTGGTAATGATAGACATATTTGGAAGAAAAGGTCAATTTTTTTTGAGCTACCATATTGGAGGTATCATGAAGTTAAACATAATATTGATGTCATGCACGTGGAGAAGAATATCTATGATTCTTTGATTGGAACATTGTTAGATATTAAAGGAAAGACTAAAGATGGGTTGAATGCAAGATTAGACTTACTATCAATGGGAATACGTTTGGAGTTAGCTCCCACTCCTAGAGGAAGAAGAACATTTCTTCCCCCGGCTTGTCATACATTATCGAAGAGGGAGAAAATTAGCTTCTGTCAGTGTCTTCATGATACCAAAGTGCCTCAAGGTTATTCTTCTAATGTAAAAAATTTTGTCTCATTGAAGGACTTGAAGTTGTTAGGTATGAAATCACATGATTGTCACGTCATGATGCAACAAATTCTACCAGTTGCATTGCATGGAATATTGCCCATTCGTGTCAAAAAGACTGTAATGAAGTTGTGTTATTTTTTCAATTCAATTTGTAACAAGGCGATTGATGTGAATGCTTTGAAAATTTTGGAAAAGGATGCAATTTTTATACTTTGTCAATTGGAAATGTATTTTCCTCCAACTTTTTTTGATATAATGGTGCATTTAATGATTCATCTGGTTCGAGAAATAAAGCTTTGTGGACCTGTATATCTTCGTTGGATGTATCCTTTTGAAAGGTATATGAAAATATTAAAGGGGTATGTTAAAAATCTATATCGACCTGAAGCCTCCATTGTTGAAAAGTATATTTCTGAGGAGGTAGCAGAGTTTTGTACGAGCTACTTGGCTCCGGCGCAACACATAGGTTTGCCTCCATCTCGCCATGAACAAGTTAATAATGAGGGAAAGGGGATTCACGGCTTGAAAGTCAAATCATTGTCAGCTGAATAGATGAAGAAGTTAGAATCATACATCTTGAATAACATAGCTGATTCTCAACCATATATCACATTGCATATTAATGAGTTGAAACAATTTCATCGAAAGAATAATGAAATGTGGATTTTGAATGAGCACAAGAAAACTTTTTTGTCATGGATTAAAAAGACATTGCTTGGTAGATCAGATGTATCAGAGACATTAAAATGGATAGTGGGTGGTCCATGTTTAAATGTGATAACATGGTCTGGTTATGACATTAATGGTTATACATTTCATAGAAAAGCTCAGGACAACAGAAGTGCAGTTCAGAATAGTGGTGTATTGGTGTTTGCAGAAGCAATGCATTTTTCGAGTGCTAAGGACAAAAACCCAATTTCTGAATCAAATGCATATTATGGAGTGATTGAAGACATATGGGAGGTTGATTACTTTAAAATTAAAGTTCCCGTTTTTAACTGTAAATGGTTTAACGGTAACAACAGTTTCAGACACGATGAATTTGGAATGACACTTGTTAATCTGAATAGATTGGAAGATATAGCTGATTCTTTTATAATGGCAACACATGCAAAACAAATTTTTTATGTAGTAGATCAATCAGATATGTAGTGGGATGTTGTTTTAAAAGGGAAAAACAATATGTTGGTGGGGATGAACTTGATGAATATGCTGATTTATGTGAGATCCCTACTTCAATGGAAATATCAACAGAACATAATGACGATCATGTTGAAGACATAGTTTGTGCCATAAGGAACGATCACGACGAAGGAATTTTGGAAAACAATCCATTTGTACATTCCTAAAATTACAGGTAACATATGTTTATTTCTTGTCTACATTTATTTTTTCCATAAATGTTAGATATTGTAAGTTTTTTATTTATTAAAACATGTTTTAAAATAAAATATGTATATGTTTTTGTTTGTTTTAAGTTTGTTTAGTTTATTTTATCATGTTTATAACCATTACATGAATTTTAAAATGCTTATTTTGGTTCACTGACAATTACTTTACCATGTTTACAATGTTTAACAGGTTTACCATTTTTACCATCTTGACCATCTTGACCATCTTTGCCATCTTTACCATTGTTTAACATGCTTACCATATTACCAATGTTTACTATTATGTAACTTAGTACTCTTCTTTTTTCTGATTACAGTAGTATTAAATTATTTGAATTTGTATATTTGTTTACTGACAATTACTTTACCATGTTTACAATGTTTACAATGTTTACCATTTTTTCCATTTTTTACCATGTTGACCATCTTGACCATCTTGAACATCTTTGACATCTTTACCATTGTTTAACATGTTTACCATATTACCAATGTTTACTATTATGTAACCTAGTACAGTTTTCTATTTTCTGATTACAGTAGTATTAAAATATTTGCATTTGTATATTTGTGAACTGACATTTGTTTTTTTGATTTGAAGGATAATGACAGATCATTCAGATGATCAACCATAATGATTCTGGAGAGGAGCATATTGCTGGTCATACCTCTGGGGATGAACATTCACATGCTTCTATTACGACAAAGAGTTCAAAGGTTGGTAAACGTGGGTGCACACGTTTACCAAAATTATCACTTGCCCGTACGCAGGATCAGAGGATAGTAGTTGAGTTTGATGACGATGATATTCCTAGAGGTCCGAATGCCAAAGATTTTAAGAGTTTTGTTGCAACTCAGGCTAAGACCAAAGTAAGAATTCTGTATGATGATTGGAGAGGTGTGGATAAAGAGATTATCTCTCAGTTGTGGGAGACGATTTTGGTAAGATCTTTTGTCATTGTTTGACCATTATTTTAATGTTTCTAGTATATATAATATGTTTAACCTCTTCTTTATCAGATGACATTTGATATTCCTGACACTGGAGGAGTCAGGAAGAAATGTTTATCGTTGGCTGCCAGGAGATGGAGGGATTTCAAATCAACCCTCTCATCTGATTTCATTTATGGTCATAGGAGTCATGACAATTCATGTCGTATATATCCTTTTATAGATGAAGACACATGGAGACAGTTTTTTGAAAGTACAAAATAAGAGTCATTTCTGGTAAGGGAAATGTAAACTTTTATAAACTTTCTTATATAAATGATTTTATTAATGTTATGTTAATGATTTCTTATTCTTAAATTATAGGAAACAAGGAAAGCTCATCAGGAGATCCAATCTAAAAATGTATACCCTCATAGTTTATCTCGGGGAGGGTATACATTATTGGAAGAAAAAATGATAGAGGAAAAATTTCAACAACTAAGAGCTGAGTCTTCAAGCTCTAGAGAGGTGGCCCCTCCATCACCTCCATCTAGACATGAAAAATGGAAGAGAGCTCGGAAGGGAAAAAAGGGCAATATCTTTCGGAAGAATCGAGAATCGTAGCTGAGAAGATTGTAAGATATCTATTTAATTTATTTAAGTTAAATTTTTTCTTCATATAAGTTTCAATCATTACAGAAATGTTCAATTAATTAATACAGGACTCTCTTGAGGAGCAGAGTTCAGAGGGGACATTTACAGCTACTGGGAGGGAAGATATTTTATTTGCAGCATTGGGAAAGCCCGAAAATCCTGGTCGTGTAAGAGGATATCTGACAGGTGTATCAGTAAGAAAAGTGTTTCCACGTTCTTCAACTTATAACATTGAGGCGGTTTATAAAAAAAATAGAATCCTTGGAGGCTAAAGTTCAAAATATTAATGCGACGATGGAAGACAAGATTAGAGATTCACTGCAGTCTATGTTTGCAGAAATGCAAAGACAATTTCAGACTGCAGCTCCCACTCCTCCACCTCCACCTGCAGACCCCATTATTTATCCTCCACCTCCGCCAGTAGCTCCCACTCCCCCACCTCAGCCTGCCGACCCCATTTTTTATCCTACGCCTCCGCCGCAGCTTCCTACATATTGCGAGTTGTATGTTGATGATTCTCAACATCAAATAGTAGCATACAGGTTGGTATATTGTATAGGAGATATAGTTCATCATCAACAATTAGAGGTAGAGAATCAGAGGGTCACTGTACATGATATTATAGATAGATCATCTAGGGTACCAATACCTACAGATGAGGTGGCGACAGTTGGACAGAGTATCGGCCATTTTTTAGTTTGGCCATCCAGACTTCTTCGACTCATTACCATAGAGGTATGAATGTTATATCTTTTATTTTATTATTTTATTAAAGTTGTTTTATCATTTGAAAACTACTATAATTCTCAATTTTTTTTCACAGGAATACTTCAAAGGTAAAGAAATACTGTATAGACAACAACAAAGACAACAGGCTATGACATCAGATACAGATTCCAGTGGTCTTGACAGATTGTCAAGATATTCACATTTGTTGTTGGGTTTTTATGAGTTTTTAATGGAATCTCATGTTTGTGGACGTGAAATAAGTGTGGGGATTACAAAATCTGATATCATGGAGCTTGTTACTGGAGATAAGTTGGGCATCAATGTGGTGCAAATTTTTCCATGTAAGTCTTAACACCTTTTCCCTGCGTTATATTTATTAAAAATGTATATTATATATGTTTTGTATTAGGTATCTTTATAAAATTTGTGATATGAATGAACTGACAAAAGTATATGGATTCATGGACCCGCAATTGATTTCCCCTGAAGCATGTGCATTGACTGAGGAACAAAGAACGGTTTATATTGCTGAAAGATTTGAAAAGAATATAATCCAACAACGTTGGATGATGCCTTTTTGTGAGAGGTATGAAACACATTTCTCTCAAAGAGTTAATTATCTTTCAACATAAAAAACCACTAACATTAAATTTTCTTTTATCAGTGATCATTGGATGTTAGGTATTTTTTTCCCAAGGGAGAAAGCTCTTTATTGGACATGCTCTATTCATGGTGATGTGTGGGCAAGTTTTAAGAATATATTGGAAAAGTAAGTTTCAATTTCTCAATAGTTTTATATATTATAATGAATTTTAAATTTACCCCATTCGTATTATTTTCTAACAGTGCATGGGTCTACTTTCGAAAAAACACAAAGAAAAGAAATGCAAAGATCAAATATGTAAATGCGAAGGTAAATTTCCATTTATAATTTGTACTTTTTGATTTATTACATAAAAATAATATATTGAATTTACACTCATTCAAAACAGAAATGTCATGAACAACAAGGCCTCATCAAATGCGGATATTATATGTTAAGATTTATGTATGAAATAATAACAACTAGGACAGTAGTGAATTTTGACCTGGTACGATTTCCTCTTAAACTTTGCCATCATATTTCAATTTGATTTATTCATTATACACGTTAACTATCTTCTTTTTCATTTGTAGCTTTTTGATGACCCTCAACCATATACTGCTGAAGATATCAAACACGTACAAGTGGAGTGGTCAAATTATTTTACAGGTTTGATTGAATTTTAGTTGTTTGTAATGTAAAATGTAATTTTGAATATTGTCGTTTTAATTGTGTATTTGGTAGTTGTTTAGGTTTGATTTAGTTTTTTTTGAAGTTGACAGTGTAAGTATTGAATGTTATATAAGTGAATGTTTAATTTTGCTATACTTCTTGTTTTGGTCTACTTTTGATGGTTCTTCTGGTATGGATTTGGGTCTGTGGGGGAGGGGTTCCAAGGGTGTGGGGGTGTGTTTAGTGGGGTTGGGGGTGTCCAGCGGTCTGGGAGGGCTGTCCGGTGGGGTGGGGGCAGTCCTGGGGGGTGGCAGGGATGTTCAGGGGTGTGAGAAGCCGGTCCAGGGGTGTGGGAGTGCTGTCCAGGGGTGGGGGGGGGGGGGGGGTTGTCCAGGGGTGTGGTGGGGGCTGTCAAGTGGGGTGAGGGGGTGAGGAGGTGCTGTTCAGACGGGTGGGTGGTTGTCGAGGGGTCGGGGGCAGTCCAGGAGTGTGGTGGGGGCTCCAATGGGGTTGGGGAGGGTTGTCCAAGGGGTATTCATGAGGGTGGGAGCTCCAAAGGGGTGGGGGAGGGCTATCCAGGGGGTATACATGAGGGTGAGGGCTCCAACGGGGTGGGGGAGGGCTGTCCATGGGGTATAAATGAGGGTGGATGCTGTCTAGTGGGTAAGTTTTATATGTTATATATGTACATGCTTAATTTTGATGTACTTCTGTTTTTGTGGTACGATTTATTGATTTATTTTCTGGTTGATTTTGGTGGAGAGAAGATCGCTACATTCTGCTTAAAAAAAAATTGGGTTTATCACGTCGGTTATTAAATAACCGACGTGATAAAAGGCCTGGAGAATTGTTTATCACGTCGGTTATTTAATAACCGACGTGATAAAAGGCCTAGAGTATGGTTTATCACGTCGATTATTTCATAACCGATGTGATAAAAGGCCTGGAGAATTGTTTATCACGTCGGTTATTTAATAATCGACGTGATAATAGGCCTGGAGTATGGTTTATCACGTCGGTTATTTCATAACCGACGTGATAAAAGGCCTGGAGAATGGTTTATCACGTCGGTTATTAAATAACCGACGTGATAAAAGACCTGGAGAATGGTTTATCAGGTCGGTTATTGAATAACCAACGTGATAAAAGGCCTGGAGAATGGTTTATCAAGTCGGTTATTCAATAACCGACGTGATAAACCCCCCCCCCCCTCCGGTTTATCACGGCGTTTATACAATAACCGACGTGATAAACCCCCCTCCCCCGGTTTTTCACGTCGGTTATTTATGAACCGACATGATAAACCACGCTCAGCCCGGTTTATCACGTCGGTTCTTCGATAACCGACGTGATAAACCATTCTCCAGGCCCTTTATCACGTCGGTTCTAAAATAACCGACGTGATAAACCATTCTCCAGTCCCCTTTATCACGTCGGTTCTAAAATAACCGACGTGATAAACACCCCTCCCCCGGTTTTTCACGTCGGTTATTTATGAACCGACGTGATAAACCACGCTCAGCCCGGTTTTTCACGTCGGTTCTTCGATAACCGACGTGATAAACCATTCTCCAAGCCCTTTATCACGTCGGTTCTAAAATAACCGACGTGATAAACCATTCTCCAGTCCCCTTTATCACGTCGGTTCTAAAATAACCGACGTGATAAACATCACAATTTTATGTTTTTTACGTCGGTTTTTAAATAACCGACGTGAAAAACCTTATTTATAACGTCGCACGTATTAACGTCGGCTAGAAACCGACGTAAAAAATTAAAAATAACCGACGTAAAAAACGTTTTCTGCACTAGTGTTATGACCTCAAGCAGTAGGATCATACCTTATGAAACCCATTTATTAGAGATTCTAAAAAGGATAAAATCACTATGATTTACCCTTTAATAGTCCATAGATGAGATCCCACAACTAAATCATGATCGATATAGTTTATGAGATAATTTCATGCTCATAGAGAAAATAACCCAAAAATTGTATAGGAAACAACCCCATAAAAATAGCACCATCACGCACCTTAACCTTAGGGTGTTTTTTAGTGTAATAAAGGGATATGTACCAATGCTCTATTATATAAATTTATAAATTTTATTTTCAAAAAACGAAGGATTATAATTACTTCATATTGTTATTAATTTATAAATGTTTTTTATTTTAATATGATAAAATAAATATTTTATGTTTCTGTAATATGAAATTTATATTAAGAAATTAATTTTTAATAAATTCGTGAATTTTTAAAATAAATTATAATTAAAAATAATAATAAAATTAAATATTTTCTATAAAAAATAAATTATAATATAATGTTTAAAAAGTCAAATTTTAGTTTTTGGGGGGTTTGGAAAGTATTATTAAAAAACAATATTTCTTAAAAAATGTTGATTGTTATTTTAAAAATTAAAATTAAAGTATTTATACTTTTTTAGATATAATAACTTTTATTTCTTGATTCATAATGTATAAATTATCCAATGGTGTTTTTTTTGATAATTTTCAGACATAGTAAATTTTTTTGAGTAAACATTTAACACGGTACATACATATGGTGTGAATTTTGACATAATAATGACCCAAAGGTGATGTAATAAATTTTAAAAAGGGTATCCAAGACTAAATATAATTTTAAACATAACAATAATTTAATATTTTGGTTATTTTATTAATTTTATAAATCTTTTATGATTCCTCCAATTTTTTTTTATATATTATGGTTTTAAAATCAATTCTGTAGAAACATGACTTACTTCCACATCACTAGGCGTAATATTTTAATAAGTTCACCTCTTGTAATTATAAAATAACGAATAATTCTCCTATTTTTTATAAACATTTGGAATGAAACATTAGTGTATTTTTTTTGTTTTTAATACATTATTATATAGGGTCCAAAATCTATGTTTAGGGAATAATAAAGAACTCCCCTATCTTTTTCTACATATAACCAACCATGCTTTCATTCATCTCTCCTAAAAAACCTTGGATCACATTATTACTCTTCCCAAGACACTATACAATCATTCAAAGGTCCCAAAACTCTCAATAAGCTCCTCCCAATCATTGGGAATCAACCTCTCAAGGTTAGGGACATCTCTCCTTTCTTTTTAATTCTAAAACCATATTTTTAATCATCGTTTTGAAACTAAATTACTTATGTAATCATGGATTTATAAATGAAACTATACTATCCAATTGATATTATTATCATTAGATATTATTTTTCCCCACTTATTTAAACCATTACATAAGCCATTACTATACCAAAATTTAGTAAGGGACCTCTTTCTCTTCTTTCCAATTCAAGCACATTCTTTGTAATTAGACTATTGAATATAAAGTTGTTATGTTTTAATGAATTTATAAAGACCCCTATAATATACAATTTATTTCTTAATAATGATATATTTTTATCCTATCTCATTATTTCATTTACCTAAGCTGTTACTGTACTGAAATTTAGTAAGGTATTCCCTCCTTCACCTCTTAATTCAAGCATCTTCTTAATTTTATGCCTTTTATATCCAATTCATAGGGTTTTGATATGTTTTTACGCATATCTGTTACTTTAAATTTTATTTATTAATTATGAGAAACCCCTTTTTCTCTCATTGAAACATTTTATGAACCATTATTTACTGATATTAGGCTATCGAAATTTCACAATGAGTTTCCCATTACAACACTTTGTGTTGTGAATTCCATCACTATTTCCACTCAAGGGTATTCACCTAGACATACCCATACTTATTTAATTTTGAAAATAAATTTATTTATTAAATTTTACTTGATCATGAAATTAAATGTGATTAAATATGTACTTATTTTATATTATCTATTTGGAAAACATATCCATATACATAATATTACTATGATGGAAACACCAATATACCGCTCTAATTAATTGGGTAATATTTTAGTGTAATGAGATTCCATGTATGGTGAATGGGAGGTTATCCTAACAACAATATGTTTTTATGTATTTTTTTAACCTTGAATTATTTTTATGATGTTATGTTCAAATTTATTTCCACATTCCAATGATTCCATTATATTGTCATACAACATCATTCCTCATTGTTCATGTTTAAGATTCTCACCCCATTTATGTCATATTGAAATTCCTATTGTCTAACATGTAATTCATTCTTCATGCTATAATATTTTGTTCCTTTAATGAGATTTATAGATCACCCCTTTCGTATGTATGTCCCAATGTTATCCCATTCTATATTAATAATTATGGAATATTATCAGCTTGTTAAGAAGGTTGGTAGTAATACTAATGTACAACCAATTTTATGTTTTTATATAATATACCTAATTACCCAAAGACACTATACACATCAATTTTATAGTTTTTAATTTGTGTATTCTTAGATAATAAATCACGAATTAATGTGTAATAAATAAAAGGGTTGTTATCGTTGGTATAAAAGGGAGGTTTAGTTATTTTTGTGATTAGGATTAGGAAACTCAAAAGAAATCCTTATAGATTTGGCTAAACATAAGAACACATACCTAAATTTTGGTAAAGTATAGAGTAATTGGATTCCAAAAAATACAACACTTTGTAGATACTACAAGTAGATATGGATCTAGAACCGATGTACCTAGGGGTAATAATCCTTAAAAGGCTGATTGAACTGGACTCGGTAAACACATGTTGCATGACAATAAGACATTATTTCTTCCTAGTCTAACACTCCCGGGGGATATGATTTGTAAAATTCACATTCTCATTAAAAAACATTATTACAGGAACACACATGACTATAAGATTATATGTTTTTAAATATATCATTGATAACATTGATTGAAAACAATAAATTCATTAGTTAAGGAAATACATTTCATTTATAAATTATTCCTCTATTGTTATTGGATTCATATCTATGTGTTTAATAATTTGAATGTAATTATCCATATTTTTTGCCATTATTCTATCCAATAGCCTGAAATAAGAGGAACCTAGTAAACAACCAATGTGATGGGAAACGTTATGACTCCACAAAGAATATTCCCATATCGAAGAGAGAAGGAATAATAAAATTTAAAATGATACTCTCTAATTTGACTAATGATATATAGAGAAAAATGAATCAAGAGGGACTCCCAAATACTCTAAGAAAGCACCAGCTCTAATTGAGACCTTTATGACACAAAGGACTTCGACATTCAATGGATCATACGATCTCTTAATCATAGAACACTATATAAAATCTATTTATAATATCTTTCATATCATTTAATATTTTGAAAAGAAATGTTATACTGGTTGTTTATCATATGTAGGGAGAAGATGATCAGTGAGAGAGAGTGATCAAAAATATAAATCCTAAGGAAGCGATCCAGGTTACGGGGTGTAAGGAATTGTGGATAACGTTTTTCAATAAATATTTTCATCACACTCTCTAATAAAAAATATATATGTATTTTCTTACCCTCAAGGAAAAAACAATGAATCCATCAGGGTATATGATAAGAACATCATTAGACTTGAACGATACACCTCCAACTTTTTCATTACCCCTGAAGAAAATGTTTAACGCTCCATATGAACAATAAAATTTATTCAATGAAAAAAATTGGTTATTTAGGAAATTGAAAACTATAAAGAAACATTCTGGTGTTCCATCACAATCTAAATAAATATAAGTGAATTTGAAGGTTTTGTAAGGATATTAAATGGAATGTAATATATAATTTCTCCAGTGTGATGGATAAATCTAATAGTGGTATGAAATTTCAACATAAAACTTGTCAATTCATGGAAATAAGCACCCCAAAAATTTATTAAAGGGGATGAAAAAATGATTTATTTTTGGAAAGAAAGGGAATATAGTTAGTGATTTCCAATAAAAGAAACCCACCGATGTAATAGAATAGAGGAATTCTCCCATCAAACCTGTGTCTATTGTCCATTGTTTCAACTGCAAGGAGCAAAAAAACTATGTCAACCATTAACCTACTCTAAGGGTTATCAGATACAATCAATGCTAACAACCTCCATGGTATAAAGTGCAATCATATTGCATTAAAACCACTGAGGTGGAACTCGATAATAAAGTGGTGATATGTACACTAGTAAGTCATTCATGAATTGTGAACATACTTTTTGATTTTGATTCTCCACATTATTTCATATCACAGAATTTTAGAATAACTATTTAAACACCACCCCAAATCATGGAAGTATATATGTTATTTAAAATTGAAAATGGGGAAACTATTCCATCACATTTCCATTACTCAACATGTATCAAACATTGCGGAAAAAACTTCCAATAGAACCTTATGATACTTCCTTTAGTAGAATTTGATGTAATTGTGGCTATAAATTGGATTTCCTTATATAGAGACAACATAAATTTCCATGAGAATGAAATCATTCTCTATTTCACGAGTCATGCTCTGATTTATTACAAGTGTAAGGAGGAGTATGAATCTTCATTAGTACCAACACCTCAAGTATAAATATTATTACCCTAAAAGTAAGCATATCTATCCCAAATGATTGATTCTAATGAAAAGATCAGCTTTAAAGACATTCCCGTTATGAGGGAATACACTAATGTGTTTCCTAAATAATTTTGTAGTCTTCCTCATAACTTAGAGGTTGAATTTTCAATCAAGTTTATACATTAGTATTTTCAAATATCTAAGACTCCATGTAGAATGATTGTTGTGGAACGTTATCAGATGAAGAAGAAACTATAAGACAATCTATAAAGAGGGTTTATATGCCCATGTGGTTCACCATGGGGTGAAGCAGTCATATTCTTCAAGAAGAAGGATGGGTCAATGTCCCATTGCATGGATTTTTGTGAGCTCAATAAGGTAATGATCAAGAAAAACTATCCATCACCATGGATTTTTGACTTGATCAATCAGTTATATAGAGATCAATACATATATAATATGGATATTTGGTTGTGGTATTAGTATATATTGGTGAATAATATGGATAACTTTTAGTCTTATTTTCATACAAGGTATAGACACAATGATTTCTTAGTAATTCCATTCGGACTCACTAATTATCCAAAAATATTTATGGTCTTAATGAATAGAGTATTTAGAAATACCTAGGAAAAATTATTTTAGTATTTATAGATGATATTATAATATTCATAAAAAGGAAGGAGGATCATGAGGAACATTTGAGAACTGTTCTAAAGACCTTATAAAATGAAAAGTTTTATAAAACAAATAGAAAATGTGAGTTCTAATTAAATAAATTATCATCTTGGGTAATTTTATCATAATAATAGGAATATATTTAGAGAATTATAAGAAAGAATCAATTAATTAATGGATGAGGCCAACATATACAAATGGTATCAACATTTTCCTTAGACTGGATGGGTATTATCAATGATTTTTGAATTTTTTTTCACGAATGTCAATCCATTCAACCCAGATTATTTGGAAGGGATTCATGTTTGTTTAGAATTATGAATGTAATGATAGGTTCATGGATTTTATAAATGAGCTTATAAATGCACCAGAAATTATGATATCTATAAGTGGGGAACATGTCAATTCATACAATGATGCTTTGAATAAGGGCTTGGAATTTATATTAATGCAAAATGAAAAAGCGATAACCTATGAATCTAGTCAATTGAAATTTATGAATAGAACTACCCAATACCTAAAATAGATTTAGTTGTAGTAATATTTTTTTAATGATTTGGAATCATTTTCTCTTTGCCAAAATTTGTGAAATATATATGGATCATAAGAGCCTCTAGTATATAATATCAGAGAAAGTGATTAATATTCACTAACGAAGATGGTTGAAAATAATTGAGGACTATGACAACTCAATACACTATGATAATGAGAAATAAAATAAATTGTAAGATAGTCTACGTAGAATGGATCTGAAAATACTAAAATTGATGATAATTAAGAAGGATATGATATTCGTATACCTAAAAAGGATGGACTTGGGAATCTTAAATGAAGGAACATCATTAATACTTCCACAAATGATTTCTCCACCATACCATATAGAGAATAAAAAGTATGATCAAAGAGATGATGTGATAAATCAAAAGATGGTGGAAGCTATATGAAAATGGAAATCCTCAATGTTTAAAATTAATAAAGGAGTTGTATGATTTGGGTTATGACTATGTATGCAATCAAAACATGTGCTAAAGAAAGAGTTTCTAAATTACAAAAATTTATTGACCTTCTCCATCCATACAGGGAGCACAAAGATATATCAGATCTCTAAGCATAATATTGGAAGGATAATATGTAGAAGAAGACCATAGAATATACATCAATGTGTATTTTATGTCAGGAAATGGTAGCTGAATGAAAAAAATAAAATGTACTGATAGAACCATTACCTATACCTACATTGAAATTGGAAAATATAACCATGGAATTTGTCATTGGTATTCTAATGAAATTGGGAAAAAATATTTCCACATGGGTTGTGGTGGATCGTCTTATAATGACTACTCAATTAAATATAATTCTAGAGGTATTCTTAATCGATCATGTTTTGAGGATATAAATTAGAGATGTGATGAGGATACATGGATCACCACTGTCAATTGTATCTGATTGATACCTAAGAATTATCTTCATGTCTTGTAAGAGTCTTTACAATAATATAAATACAAATTTGAATGTCATCATGGATTATCACACTCAAACAAATGAACAATCTAAGTGGGCTATCTATAATATCTAGGACATGTTTAGAGCATGCTCAATGAAATTGAAATAAGGATGGTGTCAAAATCCCCCTTGGGTCAAGTTATCATACAATATTCGTTTCCAATCAAGTATCCAAATGTATCCCTATGAATCCCTTAATGGGAACTAGTGCATAACACCTTCATGCTAGTTTGAATTTGGAGAAAAAACTGTTAAGTCCTAAAAGGGCCGAGGAAATGGTGGAAATGTTAGAACCATTCAGTACCATATTTGGGCTGCAGAAAGATGACAGAAGAGCTATGTTGATAATAGTTGATGAGACCTAGAGTTTGAGGTTGGAGATAAGGTATTCCTCTACATATCATCATGGAATAATGTCATGAGATTTTGGAAGAGGATTAATCTTAGTGCAAGATACATAAGTCCCTTTGAGATCCTTGATTTCATTGGAGTGGTGGCTTTCCAAATAGTACTCCCACCTTACCTATCTAAAGTATATGATTAGTTACATGTATCCCTCTTAAATAATTACATACCAATCTCTTCATATGTGATGAATCTATAGGTGATTCCATTGGATAATGACCTATCATATGAGGACTAGATGATGATGATCTTATATCTTGGAGACAATGTTCTAATAAATAAGACAATGCACTTGGTAAAAGTGATATGAAGAAACCAAAAGATTGAAGAAGTGATGAGGGAATAGAAAGAGGTGATGAAATATAATTACCCTCATCTTTTATAGTGTGCGAAATGAATATTTTGAGGGAGAAATTTCAAAATGAGGGATTATTGTAACAACCAAAACATTTATAAGTAAAATTTCACTTATAAATAAATTAAATTACATATTATATATAATGGTTATAGAATACTCATGAAATTATTTATTTTTTACTTTTTTTCATGGGAATATTATTTATGATCATATCTAAATGAACAATGTGAATCATATAAATTTATAATATAACATTTTAACAATGTTCATATGATTAGTTTAAATATAGGGTTTTGATAAATTCAATTGACACATACAAAGTGATTGCCTCAGCCTATAAGATCATACCCTCTAAATCCCATTTATCAGTGCTTATAATTAAAAATAATCAATTGTAATTTACCTTAACCAATCCTATGCGGAGATCCAACAACTAAAGCATAAGAAAATCCATTTATACTAGAATTTCAAGCTTATTATGATAATGGACCAAAATATGTACAACAAACCACCCAATGTATAACCATTGCACACCATTACCTCTATGCGTTTTTTTAATAATATTCTACGTATCAATACCTTAATAATATAATTATTTATAATGTTTTTTCAGTAGAATAATGGTTATATTTACTTCTTATTATTTTTACTTCATAAATGTTTTTTATTTTGATACGATAAAAAAATTGTATTTTTGTGTAATATGAAATTTCAATTAAGGCATTCATTTTTTATGAATTCATGAAACATAAAACAAAATTAAAATTTAATTAAATTATTCAATTAATGTTTTTTAAATATAAACTATAACATAATTTTTATGAAGTAAGTTTTTTTATTAGGGTTCGTAAAATGTTATTATAAAAAATCCCAGCATTTATCAACAAATGTTGATTTGTGTTTTATTTATGAAAATTTACATATTTTAAAAATTATTTTAATAAAATAATCGTTATTTTTTGAGTCATCATGTTGAAAATTTTCAATAGTTATTTTTTCATAACTTTTTAAGATAATATAATTTTTGAGTCAAAATAAAATACTATATAAATAGACAGTGTGTATTATGACATCATAATTACCCAAACATGATATAATAAATTATATAAATAGTATCCATGGCTAAATAAATGTTTAATATTTAATATAATGTGATTTCTTGGTTATTTATGTTTTTTATAAATCCTTTATTAATCCTCCAAAACCTGTATTATATATTACGGTTTTAAAATATAATTTTTACAATCATGACATACATCCAAATCACCAAGTGAATATTTTAATAATTTTAATCCTTTCAATTATAAAATAACGAAAACCACTTCTATTACATAGAAATGATGGAAAAGACCAAGGGAATATTTTTGGCATTGATTACTTTATAATATATTGTCTAAAAAATATGTTTGGAAATTAATAAAATTCCCCTCTCTTTTCATATATAAACTCACCCATGATCACATTCCTATTCATTAAAAAACCATATAGCATGTCCTTACTCTTACATCCCTCTCTAGAATCCTCTTAATGTGCCCTAATATCTTAATAATTCCCTCCCAAGATTTTGGAATCACACTTTCAATGTAAGATACCGATCTGCCTTCTTTTCAATTCAAGAACCTTCATTGTAATCAGCCTTTTAAATCTCAATTTGTTTTTTTTCATGTATTTGAAAATTTCAATATAATTTCCAATTTATGTTGTTATAATGATAGATAATTTATCCCCTCTCATTATAACATTAACCTAAGTTATTACAATGTAAAAATATAGTAAGGGACATCTTTCTCTTATTTTCCATTCAAGAACCATCTTTTTTATTAGCCTTTTGAGTCTCAATTGGTTATGTTTTCATGAATTTATAATCATATATCTACATTTTTATTGATTTCATAATAATTAGAGATCATTTAACCCCTCCCATTATAGTATATCCTATGTTGTTCTAACGCTGAAATTTAGTAAGGGGTCATCTCATTCTCCTCTTTCTTCTTGATCCTCCTCCATTTTGTGCCTTTTATTTTAAATTCATAATGTTGGTATATTTTTTTCACATTTATATTGCTTTCGATTTTATTTCCAAATGATGGGGTACCCATTTTTTTCTCATTGAAAATTTAATGATCTTTTATTTAATGTCGTTTGGGTGGTAAAACATCTCTTTGGTTTCACCATGAAACCATTTGTGTTGTGGATACCATCACTATTTCCCCTCAAAGGTGTTTATATAAATATACCTATACTTTATTTATTAGCTACATCAATTTATTTATTACATAATCCTTTTTAGTGAATTTAATGTTATTTAGTATATTATTATGTTATATTATCAATGTGGAAAACATATGGATGTATTTGATATGATTATAACAGGTTCACCTTAATACAGATCAAATGCATTTGGTAATGTTGTAGTGTCATTAGATTCCATGTATGGTTCATGAGAGGTTTTCCTAAGAAAATTATGTTGATACATATTGGTATATAAACTTGAATTATGTGTATGATGCCATGATTAAAGTTGTTTCTATATTCCCATGTTTCTTTTATGTTATAATGCTACATAATGCCTCATTGCTCATATTTATGATTATCACCCCTGTTATTTCCCACTAAAAGAACCATTGTCAAAAAATTAATAGTTTCTTCATGTTATGCTTTTTTATTCCCTTACCATGTTTTAATGTTCACGTCTTTCTTAAGTATATCCCCATGTTATCCCATGAATTTTTATTAATGATTTAATAATATGATCATGTTAAGAATATTTTCAATAATTTCGATGTACCACATATTTTAATAAATTTTATAATTGTCTAAATAATCCAAATAAACTATAATTTATGATATTATGGTTTTTAATTTTTGTATTTTTAGGTAATAAATCCTGAATTAATGTGTAACAAATAAAAAGGTGGTCATTGTATATCCTACATGGGCCATATTATACCTAACTTCTATGGGGTTTTATAATTTCTATGTTAAAAATATACTCTTATGCCAAACCCTCTCCAAAATCTTCTAATGCATCCAAAAATATTGTGAATCTTATCATTTTGTTCAGAAATATAAAGATTGCAAGAATATAGACTACCAAAAGGGTTCTTCATCTCACTTTATTTTCATTCAAAAATCATTAAACCCTTATTTATTGAAAACAAAATGACAAAAAACATAACAATAATATTCAATCAGGATAACCATTATTCCAATAATTTCAACCATGAGTTTTACTGATGATTTTTTAAAATAATTAATATATAATCCCGACCCATCCCATTGGCTTGAGAGGGTAGATGAATACTACCTATTCTTAAGAGACATCCCTAGGCTGCCAAAGGCTAGAAATAAATGCCAAGGGATTCGTGAATATACAGGGAATGATTATCCCATAAGGTAAAATCTACCAACCAAACATGCCATTACCAAAAAAACTACACGATACATGTCAACAAAGCTACCCAACCCATACATAAAAAAAGAAAACCAAACGATACCATAACAAATCCCACATTACTAATAAAAACAATCCAAATATCAATTTACCAAGTGGAAGACTACACAACAAGACCCCAAAGAACTGTGACACCCTCCATAGCTCTACACTAAGCTCCATGATCTAACCACCACAACATCACCAAAGAATCAAGCCAAACCGCTAGAAAAATGAGATGTTTTACTATTACATGTGTCCCAGAATACAACATTTTCAAAAGCACCAAAGTGACAATGTAGGGGTGATTAAAGATACTCAATATAATTTCCCCAAATGACATCCCTACACATTCCACTAGGATAAAAATGTTAGGACATTTATATAAAATAGTATATATAAAACATTAAATAGTTAAACAATTACTAATAAGACAAGCAAACCATTACCAAGACATCTTACCCAAACTATGAAACCCAAGGTAAATCCAAATAACCATGCCATAAGACACTTCACTATTTCACATATGCACTACAAATTCCGTCTTTTAAAGAAAGAGACAACAAAGAAACCAAAACGGTGGAGCTTCTATCCAACCTGTTCACTACATTTTCAACTACTGGTGCTTCTCGACCACTATCCACAGTGGTGGATCTTCTGTCTACTATCCATCACCCTTTATAATGATAATTCCCACCCACTTCCCCCTAATCAAAAAAATTCATAAAACATAATCAACCAATAAGCACAAAACTCCAAGTCCACACAATAAACACACCATCATTTCCAACACACGCCAATTCACTTCAATAAATCACCCATTTATTAAAAACACCATTTAACAATCTTACCAGGACCAACCACATTTAAACAAACAACATATTTATCGACAACCATATCTCAAAAAACATTTTTAATAATAAACCTCTAACGATTTAAAAATTAACATTTTAAAATCACACTACAAAGCCCCTTTTAGTGAAACTAAACCATTTCCCCCAAAATCCCTAAAATAATCACCAAATGTGTATGAAAAAAGATTCAAATATCATTATGAAAATTAATTTCAAGGGAGAAAAATTAATTGCAACCATGGTTAAAAATTCTAACTAAGTGGAGTCGATACAGAAGCCACATACCTTTAGGGTTCTAGCGAATTTGACCCACGAACAACCGCACCCCAAATCCAGAAAACGCACCACCAAAACAACTCTAGATTATCTTCCCTAACATAAAAATGCCATAATATAATCATTTAAGGCAACAATAACTCTATATCTACACACAACTAATGTAGATCTAGAAAACTAAGAGAGAGGGAAGATTAGATCTAGAGAAAACCAAAGGGAAACCAATAGAGAAGACTTTACTGAGATGAACTTCCTTCAAAACCCCTTGAAACCACTCAAAATCATATCCAAAATTAGTGGGATAGAACCCCTATACCTCGAGAGTATGAAATACCACATTGGGTTTATATTGGAGAATATTTGGGTGAGTTGGGGTAAATCTCGACTAACCCCGTTTTAAAAAAACCATTTTAAAGGGACGCACAGTTAGAAAAATCATGAGCTAACCATGCACTTTATACTGCCTCAAAGGGGAATATTGCATTGCCTCCTCACATGGTTAGAAAAATCGTGCATAACCCCACTACCCTCATTGTTATCTCGCACGGTTTCCTGTTAACCGTGATGAAACAATGCAGCCTTAAAAGGCCTCCAATGTTTTCCAAAACCATCCCAAAATCTCCCAAACACCACCCAACCACCTTATATACATAAAAAGACATGAATAAGGGTTACATAAATAAAAAAGGGGGCCATATATTCTTCCCACAATTTAAATTTATATCCTCAGAAAGTAGAGAACAATCACTTTGCTGAAAGATCTCAGGCCATTTATTAATCATTTCTTTCTCTGGCACTCATGTCTCCTCCTAAATCTGATTATGCCACCACAAAACTTGAACAAAACCAGTGATTTTACCAAGAAATACTTTCTTCCGCCTATACACAATCCACACTGGCATGTGCACCCATAAATCATCTGGTTATAGATCAACATGTTCACAATGAATCACATGGTCATGATCCAGATGATACTTCTTCTAATATGACACATGAAACACATTATGCACCACACTAAACTGTGGTGGAAAATCCAACCAATAAGACACCTCTCCAATCCACTCAAGTATATCAAAAATACCAATATACCATATAGATAACATACCATACTTCTCAAACTAACGATGTCCCAACCTAGGATATTTTCTCAAAAATAGATGATCTCCCACCTTGAATAAAAACTATCATCAATGATGGTCCACATAAAATTTATAACAACTTTGAGCCATCTATAACCTATTCTTGATTAAATTTATATTCTATGTAGTTTCTGGGAAATTTTTTGGTCCAATCATTGATGTCTCACCCATTTCCACCCAACATATAGAGGAATGACATGGATGCCCATACAACGCCTCAAAAAGTGCCACATGTATTGAAGCCCGATAACTGTTATTATAGGAGAACTCCACCAATGGTAAGTGATCCTCCCATGAACCACCAAAATACATAACACAATCCATTATCATATCCTCAAATGTTTATATTGTCCTCTCAGATTGTCCATCTGTTTGAGGATGATATGCCATGCTCATCATCAACTATGTCCCAAGGGCTTGCTGCAAGGATTTCCAAAAAATGAGATGTGAACCTCGGATCTCTATCTGATATAATCGAAAATGGAATTCCATATCTCTTTACCACATCCCATATATATTTTTTGGATAGATCTTCCACCGTATGAGATTCACGAATAAAGATGAAATGGGCCGACTTTGTGAGCCGATCCATAATCATCCATATGAAATTGTGTTTCCTGACGGTTCTCGAACGATTTGTCACAAATGGATAATAAATTAGTAATTATAAAGTTCAAATTTTGTAAATGGGACCTTTTTAATTTTGGTCATAAAAAATAGTAATCGCAGTAAATATTGGTCACCTAGACAGGGTTAAAATGAGTAAAACAGGTTTAAAACCATGTGATGAAATCTCAAAATCTACCCAAAACTTGATTTTATTTCATTTTTTGGATTCATTCGACCATATAAATCCCAACATTGAATATATGAACTGTTTCTCCCATTTAACATTTAGAAAGATATTTATATTATTTTAAGCTAAGAAAATTCCAAAACGTCACTCTCTTTCTTTTAAATTATTTAATATGTTCACAAATGTATACAAATATTTTATAAATGAATACAATATTTTATTTTTAATAATATAAATTTATTTTAAATAATTTAATTTATTTTTAAATTCAGTAGTGGTATACACAAATAATTATACATCGCCGACCCAATACTTATGCAAGCTATAGAAAAATGAAGGTAAATGACTTAAAATAATAATAATATTTTGTAGATGTGTTATGGTATCAAAATAATTTTTTAATAATTTTTTATTTATGGTTAATTATTTTAGATTAGAATTAATTTGTTATATTTATTACATTGAAGACAATGTTAATTAATTATTTTAAAAATGACAATAATTATATTTTATGAAAAATAATATTTTATTAAATTATTAAATAATCCTAAATATGTTTAGGAAAATTAGGATGAAAAATGGTCTAAAATTTTACATAATTTCTATTTATGATCCAATTATTAACTTATAAGTAAAATTATTGCACTTTAAGATTGAAAAATAAATTATTGCGATTAAGTTAAAAACAGGTTCACCTTGGTGATAATCTACAAATTTAAGCATTAAAATGATCTAAATTTTTTATTAAACCACATTTTTGTATTATATAGAACTTAAAATTAACAAATGTAAATAAATATCATTTTAGAGTCATTTTTCTAAAAGAAAACCTAATAATATTTTACAACTTTGAAAATGTAGAAGTGCACCACTCACATAAATTATAAAAGGACAACCTTACTTTCTCTTCTCTACACCACATTGATTTATATAGATGAACCAAAACCTTAAAATTTATATTATAAATAGAATATACACTATTAATAGGTTTTTTTATTCTAAAAATAATATTCCAAGGGTACATACGAAGGGATCTCATAGAAGATTACCATAGAAGCAGTAATTATATTTAACTACTCTTTAAAATTTATTTCTTCTTCAAAATCCTCTAAATATATTGAAAATATACAAAAATAATAAATCATGTATATTAAATATAACAAGATGTTTTTATTAATATGGTACAACAACATTCAATATCTTTTCTTTTCTACAAAAAGAGAAAACATTGCTCATGCATGCGTTTGACTTACCATCACCATGTAGCGATGTATTTAGTTTTTCATCACCATTTACCTAAAATTTTATAAATATAAAACTAACGAGAACATATTATATTCATGATATATTTACTATCATGTATTTATAATAACATATCTTCCTTATTACTTTTCCATTGGTTGGAAAATAAGAAAGTAGCTCATCTATATATGTGGAATACCACTTCCCCAAAGTGATCTTATTTTTTTTCATTTAGTTCATAAATGGGGTAATAAAGAAATATTTAATAAAACATATATTATATATATATGATATTTTACAGATTCTATAAGGTTGATTTACTTTTTTCCAATTATTTGTTTATCCTTGGAAAAGTGAAAATAATGTTCATGCTTGTGTACCACCTACTCTCTACAAAAACTGTGTAAATTGTTATCCTCACTCCAACTATCATGGATGATTATAAATATTTTTATTAATCAAGATACTGTAATATTTTTCTCAAGGAAAACCAAACATGATTTTCTTTCATTAGGGAGTCTTTTTTATCATGTCTATATTTTATTTAAAAAGTTATCAAGAATGTCTTCACTATTTTATAATGATTCACTAAATTTATTTTAACACTTGTTTGAATTTTTAAAAAATGGTTTAAATGGAACCTTATTTCCATTTTATGAATGAGTTACTTTTAACTTTTCATCAAAAACACAAAAAGAAAATTGGTTTTTAAGATACGTGGCATGAATAGAATTCATGGTCATAATGACCCCTCACTTTTTTGTGTATTACATTATATGTTACCCTAGTTAATTCAAAATTATTATTTTCAAGTAATATTTGTTTAGATTTTTATATTTTAAATAAGTTATTTTCAAACTAAAGGGTTATTTTCCTTTAGAAATCTTAAAATGAACTTATTAAACTATTTTAATTTATCTTAAAATAATTTGAGTATTATTATACATTATTGAGGATGTAATATAATGATACCATCTAAAAAATTTCTCTAGATGGTTTATGTTCATTTTTATTGGAGAAATTATTTAATTTCAATTTTATAATTCTATCAACATAGACAATTATTAGTTGTTATGTCATGTTGATTAATATGTACTATTTATTCATATATTGAATGAAGTGGAATTATTAAGTGATGGGTGGGGCCTAAAATTACATATCCCTTGGATGCATCAGTATATCTCATGAAATAAAACATGTTGGGTATTTGGATGAATAAATTCTTATTTATGAAATATTTCTTTGAATGAGGCTTCAATGATAAGTTTAAGATGTATTATATTATGCATTACGACAATATAAAATCATCTATTGTTGGACATGTGATTATTTGAAAAGTTATGATATCCATGGATAATTTTCATACTCTTATGATTATTTATATTAGATTATTTGATCATCATTTATTATTAAAATATTTTTATTCATTCTTATTTTAAAGAATAAATGGATTGTGTTTTCAGTTATATATACTTACATATTTATTATACTATATTAACTCCTGATATCATTAATTGTATACAACCCATATTGATAATTCAAGCTCAAAGTTATATTGTTTTCTTCTAGGACACGATGAAGGAATCTTTGAAAGAGTTCAAGGCTGTAGAATGTTTACTATTACTATGTTTTTTATATTAATCTTAATGTAAAAAATGGGAATAATGTATGTATTTAGTTATTAAATTATACTAAACTATTTATTCTATTAGGATAAAATCACTTGTATCTCATGCCAATGTAATAAACTAACCACTAGTTTTAGGATATTATATTTGTGGTCATTATAGTTGGTATCGGATCATGTTTAGTATAAAGCATGGGAACAAGATTCAGTAATAATTATATCAAGGAACAAAACCTTAAAAATTAATTGGAGGATATTTACAATTATAGGATAATAACATAATGATTTTGTTAAGGTAATGATTATGTAGTTTTCCTAGAAGTATATCTCTATTTGAATATTACTAGTGGATTTTTTTTGGAATGTATGCATCTAGTTGTAATAACCCTAAATATGGTTTGTCAAATTAATATAATTAATCATTCTAGGGCAGGATGGTCATGCCTAAAATAAAAATTTTGTTGAAACTACCAGGGGATATTGTTGGGTTAATACCTATTTTATTTATGAACCACAATGATTAATGGGATAATAGATACTATGGAATCCCATGATATTCCATAATGACATGGAATAAATCTAATGTGTATATGGTTAATAATTATAAGGTTTATCATATGTTTAGATTAATATATATACCTTTTTAGGTTTTATATGATGAGTGTTTAAGATAATTGAGGATAATATCAGAGACATTTATGGGAATACAACCCATTAATTTAGAATCTATTTTTGGGAAAATGGTTATTTTTGGAATAATGATTTTATATTTTTTTTGGAAATAGGATGAAATATATTAATAACCTATAGGTTTAACAAGATATTTTGTGAATTAAGATAAAAGGGTTATTACATTTTGGGAATATATATTTTAATATATAGAATATTATGGGATTAAAAAATGATTAATGTTATTTCATAAAAAGTAAATTATATAGGAAACATTATTATATTAATGTAGATAAATTTTTTTTGGATAATATTGGATTTTATTTATAAAAACAATATTGAGTTTCTGTTGGAAGCTTACCTTATTTTTTTATGAATTTATGGTGATACATGTTATTTATATGAAAGATTAACATATTTTAGAGAGTATATAATGAAGAATATAAATTTTCTATATGAATTTATGAGTTTATAATATATCTATAAGATAATTTTTTAGTTTAACCAAAAAAATATGTGAAAAAATAATCATATTATTGTGGTTTGAATTGTTTCATACATATTTTGGAGGAGTCTTAAGGTTAATTAGTTATTAAATTGACTATGTTGTACTTTTAGGGTTATTACTAAGGTTTTAAAAATTAAGGTATTATAATTTTCCATAATGGGAAAGTTTTTTGACCATTTTGTCTTTTTTAAATATTTATATGAAGAAGGAATGAATTATCATTATTTTATGTATTTTATGATCCATGAAAATTAAATTTTAGTGCTTTAGGAAAAAAATCGTCTTGAATATTCATTTTTTAGAAGAAGAGATGAATTGGTAACTCATCCAAGCGGAACCAAAGTATGAAATTATTATCATGAAATTGAAAGAAATAAATTATGTGTGTTTTATTTTATTTTATATCTTGTGAGTAAATGAATACCTTAAATTTAGGTACATAATCTTGAAATTAAAATGTTATCCTTTTACCTTTATTTTTGAGAAATTGATGTGATTTTCACTCATTGATATTTATGGTTATGTGTTCATTAAATTCTCACATGGATATGTTATATATCACTATATATTATTCATTAGACATTATTTTTATATTCCTTGTCTATAATCAAACTTGACCCTAATTTTCTACAACTCTGAGGTGAATAATTTGGGTTATTTTTGGTAAACAATATCCTTCCCACTTACAATTTTTGATAGAAGTTTTTTATCCCTCTATATGTTGTGGTATTGTGAAAATGTATTTTTACATATTGAATCATTGTTAAAAAGACTAAAATTTTAAGGGAATAATTTATTTAAAGGTTTATAATGAAACAATCTGAAAATTTAAAATACTATTCTTGATTTATTATTTATCACACAACACTGTGCTTTAAACAAAGAATGATATACTAGTAAAATAATATCATTTTACCTAAAGGTTATCACTTAGATGGTGGATTATTTCCTATTTATAGGATTAAATACATTATAAAAAAATATGTATAATGTTTTTATATATTTTATTAATTAATAATTAATAAGTAATCAATTTTCAGTAATGTTATTTTATAATTTAAAAACATTTTTTCCCTGAAATTTATTTTATATATTCTTGTGAGAAAATAATATAATTAATTTATATTGAATTTATAAATTATATTTGAAAAAAATAAATTCATTTTTTTAAATCATCATATCAAAATTAACATAGGATAAAATTTTATACTTTTACGAATCAATTGAATTTTTTGTAAATAGTCAAAAACACTAATTTTTAAAATACTGTCATTTATTTTAATTGAGTAAAGTAATATAAAAGTAAACTTACATTTCATATTTTTAACTAAAGTGAAATATGATTGATTTTATTTATATTAAAAAAAATTTCCATTTTAATCCTTAATAATCATGATTTTGATATAACTTAATTTTTATTTTAAAAAAATATTTTTCTAGAAACTATATTTCCTTGAGTTTAGTGAATTTATATTAAAATTAATTTATTTCACCTATTTACACTGAATTAAGAAAAATTTATGTCATATTTGGAATCATGAGATTCATATTGGGTAAATAATTCCCCATTATTTCATATTATTATGAGTAGTTACTGTGGTATATATTTGTCACATTAGTAAGGGGAAAATTAAAAGAATTTGGATAACACTATGAGAAAAAGTCTCAAAATTGACCCAATAGATTTATTTATTTAATTTTATGGGATTAATTCTACTATATTCATCTAAAATTATAATATATGGTATTTTGGTGCTATTTTCCCTTGATATTGAAATTTATATTATTTTAAGTAATAAAAATTAAAAAATATCACTCTATTTATTTAAATTTATTTTATATGTTCACATAGGGATGATAATATGTTATAATGTAATATAAAAGTTTTTTTGAATGTTATAAATTTTTTTTATTATATTTTTTTAATTTTTAATGCTATAACTACCTTAAATGCTTACACAATGATGACACAATACTTGTGAAAGGTATAAATAAATGAATATAAATGATTATAAAAACGTAAAAAGTAATATTTTTTGATTAATTTTATAGTAAAAATATTTTTATGGTAAATAAAAATTTATAATTTATGGTTAAATAGTTTATTATCATATTATATTTTATATTTATGACATAAAATTCAAATTAAACGAATAGTGCTAAAAATGATAGTAATGATACTTTCTTAAATTCTTTAAAAGTACTAAAAAAATTTAGGATGATAATTAGGAATAGAAATGTTATAATATTTTATACCTAGGCTATTAATGATCCATTTTTTACATTATAAGTAAAATTATACCCATATGAATTAATATTTTTTATCACAGTTATGGTTAAAACAAGTTCACCGGGGGTTAATCTAAAAAGATAGGGGTTAAAATATCCAAAATATATAATTATTCCTTATTGTTTAGATATATATATATATATAATTTATCCTTATCACATTATAACATGATTCATTTTGGATCCATTTTTCTACAGAAATGATTTAATAATATTTTAAAACATTGGAAAATTAATTATTTTATACTAACATCAATTATAAGATGACACCCCACATTTGTCTTATCAACACCACTTCGATCCATTTATATTGGCCAACATAAACCCATTTCTATTTTTTAAAATATTTATATAGTGTTTATTAGTTTTTGCCTTCATAAAAAACATTTCTAATTATAAGGGATCAAATGATGTTTATTGAAAAAGAGGTAATCATCTTTATCAAATATTTAAAATTTAGTTTTTATTATACATCCTCTAAAACCATTTTTCCTATTCTAAATTAATAAATCTTGTATCATAAATGTCAAACCTATGTTTTTTTGTTCCCATTTTTTTGGTTTGGGTTTGGTCCTAGGGTAGTCTCTTGGGAACTGGGTGTTACAAGTTTGGATTTTGGGAGTATTCTTCCCCTTTATCTTTTTTCTAGATCCCCCCTCAAGATTCCTTTTAGTTTTTTTGTAGAAAATGTGTGTTTTTGGGTTAGAAATAATTTGTGGATGGGTGGCATATGGTTAGTAGTAACCATTTTCCTAACCCAGGAATCTTTGCGGTATGAGATAGCCATGTTCCTTGGCCCAGGTAAGCGTAAAACTGGATATCCTTAGGCAGAGGTGGTCATACAGTCTCCATATGGTTTTTAAAACCTTGAGGAATAATTGTTTGGATATGCTAGCTCATTAAAAATTCTTTCCCCCTTTTTTCTCCTTGATTTTTACCCTTTTGGCCCCCTTTCTTGACCCCCATGGACTCCCCAACCATAGGCACGCCTCCCTCCATCTCTCCCTCTCAATGGGCTTCGATTCATGGGCATTTATGGTCCATACACTTTAATATATCTCATGAAAATCATATAATCTATTATTTACCTCTTCTTTTACGGTTTTACCTCTTGTGTTTTGGGGGTTTTAGTTTTCTAGAATGTATGGGGTTCGAATGAGGTGCATATGTGATTTCACACCTTTTCCTCAATGGTTCTACATGATAAGAAGGGGGTAATATGCCCTAAAATTATTATATGAATTTAATATTATTCTTTTAATTTATAAATATATTCCATGATTTAATTATGTGGTGTGAAAGGTATTTTTAAGTGGTTTCACATGATTTTGTGTTGAGAAGGAATTTTATTATGGGAAATAGATCGGTTTTATGAGTGTGCTTTAGTATGGGACTTCATGGGATTTTTTATGGGCTCTTTTAAGGTAAGAATCATGTTTCAAAAGGCACATGTGGTACTAATGGGGTTGGATGTATGTTTTCAAAATTGAAATATAATGATTTGGAATGCTTGTCTTGTTGTTCATTTGTATATATGATTTATGCATTATTTAAATTAAGGGAATAATGTTTGGATGAGAAATGGGATTGTGTGCATGGATTTGTATGGGACTAGGCCCATGAAAATGGTTAAACTGACCATGTGACATTCTTGATATAATTTTAAGGGTGTTTTATGAATTGTTCATGTGGTGGAAAATATAATTGCAAATAGTATTGTTGTGTGTGTAAAATGGTAAGAATATTAGTTTATAGAAAATGTTTATTTACCTGTATATTTTTAATGTTTTACATGTGTATATTAATGTAGTGGTATGTGTGGCATGTAGGCATGAAATTGAGCATAAAAGGAATCCCCTTTATCTAGGTGGGTGGACTAGAACTAGTCCACAAGTGATTTAAAAATAGCTTGTCCTGATTTCACTTGGCCGGATTGATACTTCTAACACTAACAAAAGTATGATGATGATTGACCACTACTAGAAAATTGGATGTTTCTCTTCTCTAATGGATCATGCATGTAGATGATGATGGTTGTGGTTACTATACCATCCTTCACTATGGTACAGGGTTCCAGGGTCCCACTTGAGCTAGATCAACCTTAGGGGATTTACCTATTATGATTTACTATATATGATTTGGTTGTGTCCATTGGCATATGGAGGACCACGTGAGTGTGTGTGCTATTTATAGAATACCTTTCACATTTAATCTAATGTTTGAGAAATGGTTTTCCTTCAAAGTGTTCCTTTTTTAATGTTTACCAAATAAATGTTTTTCTTAGATGTACTTTTTTAAGATTGAATTATGATGAGAATTTTAGATTATCTTTTAATGTTATAGCATATAACCTCTTTCGTAGGGGGAATCCTACTGAGATTTGGCTCACATAAAACATACACCATTGGGTGTTTATAGATCTTGTTATGTATTTATTCCAAGTAAATGCATAATGTTCGGTGATCATGGTGCGGGCTGTTAGTGGTCTTATCTTATGGGGTTTGTGGTAGTGGTTTGAGGATATGGTATCTCATGTGTCATGAAGATATTTGTTGGAGTATTTAGTTTTCTTTATTTTAGTTCTTTTTGGGGTTTTTGTTTAAAGTGTAAACATCAATTCTGAAAATTATTAAGGGATTTTTTTGTTGTGTAATTATTGTTTTGGAATATTTAAACCTATTCAGTTTTTATATGTATGAAATTGTGTAAAATGTTTCCCAAATAATATTATTGATAACCAGGCACTAGTTGCCATCCCGTGGAGATCAGGAAGAGTCCTCGGGCCATGCCACAGACTTTGTCAGACACCGGGTCGAATGGCGACCCATCTTAGATCATGAAAATAAATATACTGATATGTTATTATTTTTATGGTAAAATTACTTTCCACCACTTTTCCTTCATACAGAAAGGGAAAACATTACTCATGTGTATGTACGGTTGACCATCTCCATATAGCGTAGTTATTTGTTTTCATCACCATTTAAATTGGATGGTTATAAAGATAAATATAATGAGATTATAGGATATATGTGACATAATTATGATTCTATAATTACAATATCATATAATCATTATTACCTTTCCATCTATTGGAAAATGATAATGTTGCTTATGTATACGTGTAAACTACAACCTCCATGAAGAGATGTGATTTGTTTTTCATTTTTGTTTTATATCAATTGTAATAATTATTTCTTAAATAAAAATATATGATTTATATATGATATAATAATTATTTAAATAGGTGAATTATTATTTTACTTTCTTTAAATCTAGTGATCAAAAAATGCTAACATCACTTATGCACACGTAGGACCAACCATCTCCAGGAATAGTGTAATTCATTTTTCCATCTCTACATTTAATGGATGATTATAAATATTTATATAATGAAAATATATGATATATTTATCATTATTATATTTCTAGATAATATGTAACAATTAGAATGATGAATGGACCAAAACAAATGACCAAAAATTGCAAAACAAATGACCAAAAATTACAAAATAAATGTTAATGTTAACAATAAAAAAAGTGATTTTAATAAGGAATTATTAATAAAAGTATGTTGAAACACTCTAAGTGGATTTTATATGATATTATATGTTAGAAAAATAATCATTTATGTATTTATAAACAATATAAATGGACTATATTGGGGGTTAAAATCACTTAAGGAACATGTTGGGCTCCGGGTAAGGGTTTCATATATCAGTTTTGATTCTATGAGACATATGCCATATTAACCATTTATTTATTATATGTGGTGCATATAATTCCCATGATTGTATTTTATAATTACTATAATGATCATTATGGGGATTTAAATATTCATATAATATTATCTCTTTCACGTGGTTTTTATTCAAATTTACCAAAGTGGTAATGATTTGTTTCAAAATTTCATCATTATTCGAGATTGTTTAGGTTTAAGTATCCACAAGGTGGAATTCCATAAAATTTCTATCTTAAATACACTAAATTTTATTGTCTACTATTTATTTAATGAAATTAATATTTCTAATTTAATTTTCCTCTCTTAAGTACGCATGATACCAAACTAATGTTTTTAAAGAAAACTGCCCTTTTTTTCTTCTGGTCGAGATTTTTTTTTCATTAAAGTGTATATTTTATTTAAAATGTCTTGATGAAATATTTTACTATTATCCAATGATTTATTAATTTTATTTATATCCATGCTTTATTATTTAAAAAATTTCTATAATTTAATATTATATTCTTTTTTCAAATGAGGTAATTTTGTTTTTTATAAATAATGTAAAAGGAATCATTGTTACAAACTTACGTAACAAGAATTAAATTTACCACCATAATGATCAATAAATAATTTGACACGTACATTAAAAGATTCAAAGGGTCATACCAAATTTTTTCGATAAATTTTTTTAAAATTTATACTTAAAGTAATTGATTTTATAATGAAAGGGGGTTTTTTCCTCAACAAAATGATCCAGTGATATTCAAAAATTATTTTCATTTATTTCAACATCATTTGAAGAATATTATGATTTAATTAGGATATAATTTGAAGAGATTTTCCAAAATATTTCTATGGGAAGTTTATGATATGTTTAATTGCGGAAAGTATTGAAATCATGAATTAAATTTCTTCAAATATGGATAATTATTGATGGTTAAGTCTTGTTGGTTAAGTTTTATTTTTTATTCAGATGATGAATGATTGGAGTAATTAAGTGATGGATTCATCATGAGATAAAATAGGTTTAATATTTGGTCATGTACTTACCCATTTAAGTAATATGATGTGGAATGAAGCCTCAATTGTGTGTTTGTGATATCCAAAATTATGAATTAAAAATTTTTGAAATTAGTTACTAATGTACATGTGATTATTTGAATAGTTATGATATACATGGATATATATCGAGCACATGTTATTATTTATTTGGAATTATTTTATCTTTATTTATTCTTGCCATATTATACTTCATGATAAAGTTATAGATTATATGATGTGTGTTTTATATTATTTAAATTGAAATATTCATTATTCCTTATTTATTTTTGATAGGTTCCACTTTACATAACCATACTGGGAAATAGAGGCCACCCTTATTTTTTCATGGATATGATGAAGGAATCTTTGAATGGGTTTAATGATATAGTATGTTTATTAATAATATGTTTTATATATTTTTTCAATATAAAAATTAAAATCATATATATATATAGTTATTCAATACAAATAAACTATTAAAATTTTTGGGACATGATAACATGTATCTTATGAAAATTTAATGAAGTAGCCATCGGCTCAAGGATACAAGATTTGGGGTCATTATTGTTTGTATTAGATCAAGTTTAATAGAAATATAGGGAAGTAGATTTAGGAAGATATAAAGTAGGGATCACAAGTCTACGAATTAAATTAAGGATATATCTAAATACATGATAAAAATATAAATAATTCGGTATGGTAAATATTATTCAGTTTTCCTAGAAATACATCATAGTATGGATACTACAAAGGGATATGCTTTTAGAACAAATGGTTATAGGGGTAATAATTCGAAAAAAGTGGGTCCAATATTTCTTGTCCATTATTCTACAAAATAGTGAGTTTTCATATACTTCACACATAGTTTTACACTCACAAAATATATTCTAGTGCTTATTAAATTTTTTTAGAAACCATTGTGATGAATGAGATAATAGATCATACAAAAACCTTTAATATTTTATAATGATACGGGATCAATGTAATGTTTAAATGGGTTATAAGTATATTGTTTATAATTATTTAATAGGAATAGATACCCCATTTTAGTTTTTATATGATGGGAATTAAAGATGATTAAGTATATTTTGAGGGAAATTTATGGGAATACAACCCTTTGGGTTTGAATGTGGTTTTATGAAAAATGTTACTTGTGGAATAATGATTTTATATTTCTTTGGAATATGTTGAAAGATATTAATAACCAATATGATTAGTATGATTATTGGTTAATTAGGATAAAATGTTTGTTAAATTTTAGGAATATATGTTTTATCATAAATATAACCACAGGATTAAAAAATTATTAATGTTATTTCTGATGTAGTTCACTATAGGGGGAAATTATATGATTAAGGTGTTTGAATTTTTTTTATAAGATATATTTTTATTTGAAAATTCTATGGTTCAATTATCTTTTAGAATTATAAATTACTTTTCTATAGATTTATGTTGATTCAAGTAATTTTGTGAAAAATTAGTCTATTTTAAAGATTATATGATATGTTATATATATTATTTGTATATTGCTTTATGAATGTTTAATGTCTATTTGTGATAAATGTTAAATTTATATTGGATGAATATGTGATTAAACATTAATATTATTGTGTTTTTAATTTGTTCATTCATGTTTTGGTGGGGTCTTAAGGTTAACTATTTATGGGATTGATTACGTTAATCTTTAAAAGATATTATTGATGTTTTAAAGATTAGGTAATTATATTTATCTATAATAGATAACATGCACTAAACATTTTGGTTTTGTTAAATATTTAGGGAAATAATTAACGTATCTATATTATTTTATATACATTATGATCTATAAAATTTTAATTTTAGTTCTTCAAGCATACAAATTTTAGTTCAATATTCATTTCTTGAAAAAATAGATGATATGTAATTCATCAAAGAAAAAATGGATGAAATTATACATATGAAATTGAGATAAATGATGTAATTTAAATTTCATGAACTCTATATCTTGATAGTAAATGCATATATAAACTTTAGGAAAGGGATATTGAAATTATTATTTTATTCTTTTACCTTTATTTTTGATGATTCGATTGTCTTTTCACCATCCACTAATTTATGTTTTTGTGATCATTAAATTTTCTGATGACTATGTTTTATATAACTCTCTATTAGTCCTTGAAAATTAGTTACCTCCTCTATGTACATAATTTAACTTCTCTCAAATGTTCTATAAATCATGGAAGTATAATATGCCTTTTATTTGTAAATCATTATCAATCAGTCTTCTTTTTTTAAATGAAGTTTTCTTGTCCCATAGTATGATCTGTGTTAAAAAAAATTGAAATTTCTTATATTATACTTTTTGTGACGTAGATAAAATTAAAATGGTATAATTTATTTAATGGGTATAATGTTATACATTATTATTTTTTGAATACTATCTCTAATTTCTTATTTAACATGCAACATTGATCTTTATGTGAACCACAATATACTATTAAAATACTATAATTTAATTTGATGGGTTTCACCTAGTTATTGGATTGATAGGCATGAATAGTTTAAACTATATTATAAAAAATATTAATAAAGTTTTTATATATTGTGTTGATTAATAATAAATAACCAATCAATTTTCAGTAATTCGATTCTATAAATAAAACATACAGTTTTCTTCAAAAATAGTTTCAGATTATTATCATTTGAAAAGAATATAACTAATTTATATAAATTTTTAAAAGTATATTTGAAGAAATGAAATTAAATTTTGAAATAATCATATCAAAATCACGTTTACTTGAATTTTTTTGAATTTTCTTATATAATTAATTTTTTTTTTGTAAATTGTAAAAATTACCGAAATTTAAAATACTCTCATTTGTTTTAATTAAATTATGTTATTTAAAAGTCAAATTATATCTAGTATTTATATTTAAATTTATATATGATAAATGTTATTTAGAGAAATCTAATTATTTCAATTTTAACTAGAAATACTCATGATTTTTAGATAAGGTAATTTTTATGATAAAAAACGTTTTTTCTTAAAAATTGTATTTCATTTTGTTTTATAACATTATATTAATATTAATATCCATAAATTTTAGATATTTCATCATGAAAATCACATAACATATTTGGAATCATGTTTTTTAAAATATATAAATAAGTCCCATTTATGTTTTGTTATTATGAATAGTAACCTTTGTGAATATTTATCACCATGGTAAGGTTAAAATGAGTTTAAAAGGGTTAAAACCCTGAGGTAAGGTCTCTAAATCAATTAAAAACATTTAGTTATTTCTTTAGATGGAATTAATTAGACCATATGCATCCCAAATCATAATATATGGCATTTTGTATTCCCCATTTTTCTTGATAATTCCATTTATATTATATTATGTAAAGAAAATTCCAATATACCCCTATCTTTTTAATTTCTTTTAGATTCTCAAATAGGGATGATAATATGTTACAAATGAATCTAAAAGTTTTTTTTAAAAAATATTAATATATTTTTATGATGTAAATTTATTTTTTATTTTTATTAATTTTATAATCTCTTAAAATGCTTACACAACAGTTACAAAGTTCTTGTTTAATAAGTAGAAAAATCAAAAAACAATTATTTTGAAAAAAACATAAATTTATATTTTTTTATTAAATATATAATAAAAAGTTTTTTATGGTAAATTATAATTTATAATTTTTTTTGAAGAGTTTATATTCAAATTACGTTTTTATCAGGATTAATTTGAAGTCTAATTAGATGAATAGTGTAAGAAAATGAAATTAACAATATTTTACGAAATATTATTTTTTTTCAAATTATTTAAAAATACATAATATATTAAAAGAGGAAAAGTATGAAGATAAAACTTCCAAAATTCCAACCTATGCCCATTTATGAGAAAATTGTTTCTTTATAAGCTAAATTATAACCCTTTATGGTTGAGAATGTTGTTAACACAGTTAAGGTAAGAACGAGTTCACCGAGGGTTAATCTAAAATAATAGGGGTTACAATTACCTAATTAATTTATTAGAACTATTTTTTGGGATATATTTATACCTTATCCTAATCACATTCTATTATGAGTAATTCTCAGCAATTTCTCTAAAAAAAGAGTTAATAATATTTTTAAACTTTGAAAAAATATAAGAGTGCCACTCACCTCAATTATAAAAAGACACCCCTCCATTCCCTTATGTACACCACATTATCAATATATAATGACAAAAACCAAAACATTTCTCTTAAAAAAATATATAAACACTATTTATAGGTTCCATACTAAATAAAATTCCATTACAAGGGTCCTTTAGTAGGGATCTAAAGGATCTCTACCGAAGAAGAGTCAATCATATTTCCCATCTCTTTTAGATATATTTCTTCTTATACATCCTATAATATTTTATAACCATAAATAAAAGATAAATATATTATCACAAATTTACTAAGATGTTATTATGATTTTGGGATGACCAAATTACACTTGTTTTATATCCTACAGAAATCGGAAACATTTTTAATGTGTTAGTATGCCTAACCTTTTCTACACAGCGGTGTAATTAATTTGTAATAACCATCTTAACTGTATAGTTATAATATTTAAAATAAGGAGAATATATGATATTTATTATATAAATATTATTTACTAATTACTATATCATGTCTTCCTTCTTACCCATCCATCTATTAGAAAATGATAATACATCTCATTTGAATGTGTGGAAAACTACCTCCATTTTTAGTGAATATATATAGTGGAAAAGTGAAAACAAGGTTCATGCGTATGTATGACCCAACAACTCAATGAATGGGGAAATTAATTTTTCTATATATACCATTCATGTATGATTATAAATATATCTAATGAATATATATTATATTTATATCATTATTATAATTATTTAGATAATAGATCTATGATAAATATGAAATGACTGAATGTATTGAAACGAAACATACATGAAAAATGAGAGATTTAATAATAAAAAATGATGTATTTAATATATAATTACTAATGAAAGGGTGAATAAATACAATTATTGGATCATATATTTAATTATAATTAATAAAATTATTCGAGAATAGATTTTGAAAACAATTTAATTTATATATAGAAGGTTAAAAACACTTTGGAAGAAAGTTGGGCCTTAGGAAGGGGGTTCTCGTCTCATTTTTATCTCTATGTGACATATGCCATATTCACCATTTTTTATTTTATGTGGTCTATATAACAACCATGAATATATTAAAATATTATTTTTATTAAAATTATGGGGATTTACATATCTATATAATGTTATCTTTTTCATGAACTTTTGATTCAAGTGTTATCAAAGTGGAAATGACATGTTTCACAATCTCATCATTAATCAAGATCATGTATGTTTACGTATCCAAAGGGGACATTATTCAATTTTTATATCATAAAACAAATTTATTTATTTATGATAATGTTGTTTATTGAAATTAAACATTTTCATTTCATTTTCCTCTTTAATGTACTCAAGGTATCAATGTAACACCCCAAGGATTTAAAATAAATTTAATATAAAATGTAATGTATGAAACACTGATTCTCTGTGAAAGAACACTCTGATAAACAAGATATTAATAACTTAGTCATGAAACATAGTAATATGAATATTAATAACTATTATTAATTTTTTTCTAATGGTTTCACTTAAATAAATCACATTTTAAATGAAATATATACTCTTTGCTAAACGAAACATATTTTTTTAATTTGATATCTAAAAATTAATTTGGGGGTAATTTTTAGTATTCTTCTAAAAAGATTCATTTTTAATGAATCATGAAAAATAATGCATTGTAGATAAACATGTGTTTTTAGATTAAGTAATTATTATAATTTAAATTGATTCTTAATGTCACAATATATCAATTATATATATATTAATCCAATGTAGATCATTTGAATATGTTTTTATTGAAATTAGATATAAAATATTATTAAACTTTTGAATGTTCTTTTTACCTACCATCTTGCTGAACTTGCAGGATTATGGTTAAGCATAATTTTTATACATTTATGATTATAATTTTGAAAAATGTATATACACCATTGTGATAAGTAAGATTTTTAGAGTCTAATAGGATCAATATAATTTTGATTGAATAGTAACTTGACCCTTATGAATAGTAATGTTACCCTTATGAATAATAATATGACCATTAAAAATTGCAACCTCACCCATGAAATTATAAATACAATTAAGGCAAGTCATAAATGAAATTGAATATTTTAAAAATTAATAATTTTGTGTAGTTATTTTTATGGGGGATAAATAAATAATTAAAATTTTATAATTACTAAATTTAATTAAAAGAATATTCATTTTAATAAAATTTATTCCTAAATCAATATTTTTTCCTGTTATTTAAGGATAATTTTATGATACCTTAGTTGAAATTTTAGACTATTATCAAATTAGTTTTAAATTTAAAATATGTATTTTTTGAGTAAATAATGATTTTATTTAAAAATTAAATTTCCCATATTCAGAAAATAATTTGGATAAAATAGAGTCTATTTTTTAATTCTAGATGTAGAAAAATGGTTTGGGTGAAGTATTGTAATTTTTCCTAAAATACTTCAATTTTTGGTGAATAGTAAAATATGATAATTTATGATAAATGCTAAATACATGATTTATTGAGTTATATGTGATGTATGTATATTATAATAAAACTTTTTTAGAAATAAAATGAAATTATTACTACTTATGTTAACAAGAATAAACAATATCTCTCATATATAGAAAAATAATAAAATAATGAATAAGATATTCAAAAAACACCCCTCCCCTCCACTATAAAAACCACCCTCACTTCCGTTTCTCCTCACTAATCTATGACATTAATCATGTCAAAGTTCTACCCAAATAAAACTCAACTAGTCTCTCCCCACATCTATGAGCTCTTTATCATAGCATAATACACAAACCCCTTCCCTTAATGAGGTTCTCAAGGAGGATATTTCGAGAGTTAAATCATCTTTGTTTTTCATTTAATATCATTTCAATTTATTTTATTTCCTTAGTATCTCTCTCACCTCATATATCCAAATGATCATGATAAATCTAGTGTCACATATATACTATAATTATATAATGTTAATGGAGAATAAATTTTCAACCTCCTTACTCTCTCTATATTTTATTTTAAAAATGAAATCAATGTATTGGAGGTGCCGATTTACAATATTTGTGGATGAGGAAGTTTCATTCTTAAATTTCTAATTAAATTATTCTCAGGAAACCATTTGTATTGTTGAAAAAAATTATAAAATCCTTATTATATATTATTTAATGATTATATAATCATAATTTATACATGATATTCAATTATAGAGGAGAAGTAGTTTGTTTTTATCAAAAAACTGCTGTAAAAATATAAACGATTATCAGTAAATGTAATATCTCATTATTCATCCTCATACCATGTAACCAAATGATATATATAACAATTTAAAAATATTTATGTTCATTAATAGTATATAAATTTAATATTGTAGAATTATATCCTTCCCACATGAACTTTGATACTCATATACATGTATACGGATCGTGAAAACCAAGGAAAGGAAAGCTCCCGAGCGATAAAATTGTATTTTATAACTCATAGAAAAGTCAATAAATGAACTTAATAAAAATTTAGAAATAATATATATATATATATATAAGGTTAATATTTAATTAATTAATGTATTTGATTTTATTATCTTGGACTTTAAGGTCCAGGGAAGAACACGTTCAAACAAAAGGTAATCATTTTCTTATCTCACTTCCATTTTTTGAGATATTTCTTATTCACCACTGTTTATTATATATGGTGTATGTATACGGCCCATTGACATGTCATATCATGAATATATTTATTTTCATGGTAATTAATATATCATTTTATGATTATTAATTTTTTGGCATATGATTCGATTGATCACAAAGTGGTAAGAGATTCTACCCAACACCCGTATTTCCTTCGGGTTACAATTTATCTACCTTTAATCAATTATAATGCTTATTTATTTTTGGATATTTATTTTAAATTTGGTTTATATTTTCCAAACTAATATATCAAGATCATATCATCATAATTTTTGTGGGATATTATTGTTTCATAATGGTTTCCTTCTCAATTATTCATGATAACGAAGTCTGATTCAAGGAAACTTTTGGAATTATTACCCATTTTCAAGTACACTATATAATATGTTTTAAGTCATAATTATTTTTCTAAAATATTTTTTTTAATAAAATACAATCTTGGTGAATTTTTGGTTTTATAAAAACAAACATGCCTTTACACTTCAAAATCTATTTAATATTTTCCATAAAATGCACAAAAATGTTTTATTTCTAAAGATTCTTAAAAACTATTTTTACATGATTTCACTTCATTGGGACATAATTTATGACTCTAATATATTTTTAATGTACTCCGATTTTCATTTTTTGGATATAAAATTTTTACAAAATTATTTTATGAAAAATAGAAATGATTTTCTAAAATAAATATTCTTTCCAATGTAAAAAAATAAATTTTCTCACCCCACTTTTACTTCTATGAGATATAGGACTCTTTTACAACTTATTAACTGGGTATGTGGTATATGTAGTTATCTTTGATAAATCATATAAAGTGTCTCCTTATTCTCAAGATATTCAATGAGATAATTTTTTGAATGTTTCAATGTTGTATTGGACACTTTAGAATGTTTTTAATGGTATCCTTTAAATGTATCTACATCTATGTCAACATCCTTTGTTGAATATTGTACTTAATTGAGGTTTATCTCTTATTATACCATCTACCATATGTTGTTTAAGGGTTGATGATCATTTTGACTATTGATGTGCTACTTTGAAACCATTTATGGGTTATATTTAAAGTATTCACATTTAGTTTTATATTTTTTCAATATAAATGTTTATGTTCTTTATATTTAACCCTTTTATATGAAGAATGTATTATACTTAGTATGTGATAGTTGGGGCCCTATATATCCCTTCAATGTATCAGTAGGTATCATTTGATAAACCATTTTGGGTTTTTACCCATTTATGCATAGTCTTGTCACAAGGCCTTCACAGTATGGTTATGATGTCCCACATTATGAATTACCTCATCATGAAACTATTAATTTAAAGATCATTTGATTATTCAACTAGTAGAAAAACCATGATTATGTTTTATTATAAAATTATTTATTCAATTATTAATCCAGCCATTTTATGCTCTAGTATATTTTTAAAGGCATGTGTTTTTAGTTGTATAACATGACTTGTGTTTATGGTTATGATAAAATTAACTATATTAAAAACTCTTAATAAGAAACAAAGCTAACCCCTTTCTTATGTTTTTTCCTTAGGTTGTGAAGAAAAAAACATGAATGAGATTTCAAGGATGTAGTTAATTTTATTTTATATTTTATCTGGTTGTATTTTCGTTTCCCATTGTATTATGCGTATCATTAATGTAATCTGGTCATCCAAGATTGATAAACTAATCGATCATTTGGGATTTGATTCCTTATAATCAGGAAAATATAATTTAATAATGTTATGACTCCAAGATGCTGGGGTTTGGGAGTTATAGTTGATATAATGAGAATTTTAGAAGCAACCAAGGGAAAAAGATTTTGAAAACATAGGTTAGGGAACATAAAAATAAGATAGACAGTGATGATAAGCATAGAAGAACATCCTAGAATTTTGGAATAGTAAAGATTATGTGGATATTTTGAGAAAATATATCCTTATTATGATACTAAAAGTGGACTTAGTTTTGGAACATATATACCTAAGAGGAACAAATTTTAAAAAGTTTTTATGTCCTGACACAGGGTATCCTGGTCCATTAAAACGGGCCTAACAACACACCTGGTTTGACACTCCTGGGGGATATGATTAGGATAATTCTTATTTTTTTATAAACCATTTTTATAAATTTGAAAATATAATGTAAATGAATAACCTAGGATAATCCTAAAGAGATTTAGTTTCAAAATAAGTTTTCATGATACTCTATAAGTGTTCTTATGTTTTTCTCACTATGTCTAATTGTACTTAAACTGCGGTTTTTGGTTTTAGGAAATGGCTGGAACCTAAAGGATTCAAGTTTACATCAAACCATACGGAAAAGTTGAAGGTGATGAATGGCCAAATGGGATAATTATAGGAGGGAAAGATGTCGTGTTCTTTCTTAGTCCATTTTCTTGAAATATTATTAAGAACATATACCTTTTCCATCACCTAAACCCACCAAATAAGAGAAGAATTGATTTTTCTAAGAGATATTGTAGTGGAGACCATTGGGAAAAGAAATCTTGATTTCCATCACGTAATAAAAGGTGAAGGAGACACATAGGAAAGTGTATCAAGGTAATGGATAAATGATTTATGTGTGGAAAAGGAGGACATAAGGAAACTAATTTCGTAGAAAAATTGAAGAGTATAATTTAATAAAATAAAACTAATCTAACGAATCCATTTGTAGTTATTTTCCTTTAATGTATGGTACTTGGTCATTACTTGAGTCAGTGGATTATTCAATAAGAGAATCCCTAAAACAAGGAAGGCCTTATGTGGAAATAAATGTATGATGTATTTATGTATTGAGGTTGTATTGAAAATCCAAAATAAAATATTTATTAGTGATTTATTTATCTCAAGGATGTCCATCATATTTATTTTAGAAGAATGACATCATGAATGCTGGTTGACAACTTGCAATGTTTGACAAGGCTGTGGAGTTTAAACCCACAACCGAAGAGCAGCAAGGGTGCATTTCCTACCACTATTCTGTATGATGTCCGAAATATCAGGAATTTTTAGTAGAAACAAATAATGAATAAATGTTATTTTTATTTTAGATAATTGTTTATCAAATAGACAACTTTGGCATTGGAAAATTATTTTTTGGTTAAGTGATTAATGTTATTTCAGAATATGTTCAAAATTTTTGGAATCCTATAAGATTTGGATAAATCGAATATTTTGAAGAATAAATGTTGTATTATATTTTAGATTCAAATATGATTTTATTTTCGACTAATGGTGATCCGATGTATTTATTGAACTAGCTAGAATATGTTTGAGATTATGTGATAAGGGCAATTGATTTTTTTATATGTCAATAAGAGTTATTAATTTCATTTGGAAGACTATATGAACAAATCCTTCTAATTTTAGGGTCATAGTCTAGAATTGTTTCAAAGGAATGATTGTAATTTTTAAAATTGATCTATGTTAAACTTTTAGTTTTACATTTTAATTTTGGAGATTAATGTTGTATTTCATTATATAAATATTGATTATTTATGGTGAATTATCTTATCTAATCCTAAAATTTTGTATTTGGTTATTATATAAAGACAAGAGGATTAGATAAATATACTTATGTGGGATCTTTGATCCTTTGAAGTTAATTTTAATTCCTCAAGCATAAAAAAATAATCTTAAACTTTCATTTCCAGGTATAAGGAATAAAGTGAAAATATATTAAAGCACAAACAAATGAATATATTATTCTTATGACATGGAAAGTAAACAAGTAATTTTAATTTCTCAAGTGCTTATCTAGATAGTAAAGGAATCTTTAAATTCTAGGAAAATGATTTTGTAACAAAAACATTATCCCTATAGTTTTCTTTTTGGGAAATCAATGTTCTTTTAACTGATCATATGATTTATGATTTTGTGACGGTTAAAATTCTAATGACCATATTCCCTATCACTCTGTATCCGAACATGATGGTAATATTATTCTTTTATGTACATATTTTCACTCCACACTAATTATATCCTATTATAATGTGTATACTTGTTGTAACCTATGAATTTAAATTTCCCCATTATTAAGAGGAAATTTTATTAAACCTATTTTTCGATGTGGGTTTCCTACAAGGGAATTTTCAAGTATCAAACTTTATTTTTATAAGTGTAATTTAAAATTTTGAGGAAGCAATTTATTAAATGAGGGAACAAAATAACACACCAATTATTTACGAATAAATTTAATATAGAATGTAATGCATGAAACATTGAGTCTCTATGAAACAACACTTTTTTAAACAAGATAGTTATAACCTATCCGTGACACATAACAATATGAATAGTAATAAGTACCATTAAATTTTATTAAGAACACTTTCTGATAAATAAAACATATTTATAAATTAATATATAATTTTTGGTAAACTAACAATCATTTTTAAAATTGGAATGTCAGAATTAATTTAGGGTGAATTTTAAGTATTTTCCTAAAAAGATTATTTTTTTATAAATAGTGAAAAATAATACGTTTTACATAAATAAATGTTTTTAGTTTGATTAATTATTATAATTTAAATTGATTCTTAATGTCACAATATATCAATTATACATATATTATCCCAATGCAGATCATTGGAATATTTATTTATTGAAATTAGATATAAAAATTTATTAAACATTTGAATGTTTTTTTAACCGCATTCTTACCACAATTATAGGATTAGAATTAAGCACATTTTTTACTTTTTTGTGATTTGAATGTTGAAAAATGGACATACACCATTGTGATCCGTAATATTTTTAGAGTCTAATAGGATCAACATAATTTTTGGTGAACAGTAACTGGACCATTTTGAATGGTAATGTTATCATTATGAATAATAATATGACATTTATATATAGTATCCCTAACCAATAAAATATAAATAAAATTTAGGCACCTTATAAATGAAATTGAATTATCTTAAAATAATAACTATGTGTTGGAATTTTCCCGAGTGATAAATATTTAATTATAATTTTATAGTTAATAAAATTAATTAAAAGGAAATTAAATTTCATAAAATGTATTCCTAAATAAATATTTTGTTTTATTTTAATTTTAGGTTAATTTTATGACATCCTGGTTAACATTTCATAGTGTTATAAAATCAGTTTTAATATAAAATCTATATTTTTCTAATAAATAATGATTTTATATAAAAATTAAATTGCACAAATTTTGAAAATTAATTTAATAAAATGCATTCCATTTTTTAATTATACACATCAAATAATATTTGGGTGTATTTTTTTATTTTGCTAAAATACTTGAATTTTTTTTAAAAAGTAAAATACGATAATTTAGGCTAAATTCTAAATACACGATTTATTAAGTCATAGGTGATGTATGGAATAGTTAAGAAAAATTGGATTTAAATGCCATGAACTTATTACTTTTTGGGTCACAATAATCAACAATATTTCTTGTCTTGAGAAATATAATAAAATAAGGAATAAGATATTAAAAAACCACCCCTCCCCTCCACTATAAAAACCACCCCTCACTCCCTCTTCTCCTTACACCTATAAGCCTTGAATCTTGTCAACGTTATTTCCAAATCCTCTTCCCTAGTATCTAACAATTTCCAAGAGCTCTTGTCCTTTCTATAAGATCAAAACTCCTTCCCTCCTGGAGGTTCTCAAGAAGGATATTTAAAGGGGTAAATCCTCTTCCTTTTTCATTTAATCTAATTGCAATTTATTTTCTTTCCTTAGTCTCTCAATCACCTCATATATCCAAATTATCATGATAAATCCAATATCTCCTATATAGTTGAAATATATAATGTTATTGGGATATCCATTATCAACATCCTTACTCTCTCTATATTTTATTTTTAAAACTAAATCATCGTTCGAGAGGTGCTGATTGTCAACATTTGTGGACGGCTAACTTTCATTCTTTAATTTCTCCTTTAAGGACGGTCATTAAACCATTTTTATGGTTGATTTTTTTTCTAAAATATGTATTATATATTATTTAATGATAATGGAACCATCATTCATACAAGATATTAAATAATAGAACAAAAATAATTTGTTGTTATTGAAAACTGCTATAACAATTATAAACGATTATCACTAAATGTATTATCTAATGAATCATACTCCTAACACATAACCAAATGATATATATAAACATTTAAACTTACTTATCTTCACTAATAATTTGTAAATTCATTTCTATAGAATTATATCCACCCCTCATGTAATTCCATACTCATATACAAGTATAACGATCATGAAAACCAAGGAAATGAATACATCTGAGCAATAAAATTGTATCTTATAAATCATAAAAAATGACATAAATGATGTTGATAAAATTGTAATAAATAAAATACATATAGATAAAGTTATTATTTAATTAATTAATGGATTCAATTTAATTACGTAGGATTTTAAGGTCAATTATAGAACATGTTTGAACAAAAGGTAAGGATATTCTCATCTCACTTCAATTTTTGTGAGATATTCCTTATTCAACATTATTTATTATGTATGATGAATTTATAATACCCATTTATGTATCATTTAATTAATATATATATTTTTCTTTTATGTAATTTATAATTTTATGATTATTAATTTTGGGGCATATGATTTAATTGATTACAAAGTGGTAATGGATTATACCCGAACCCATCTTTCCTTCAGGTTACACTTTCGATACCTTTACTCAAATGTAATGTTTCATTTTTTTCAATATTTATTTTAACTTCTATGTATAGGTTCCAAAATCATATACTCAGATCATATCATCCTTATTTGGTGTTGGATATTCATGTTTTATAATGGTTCCCTTCTCAATTCATCCCAATAAACAAGTTTGATTCATTTGAACTCCCCTAACTATTACCCATTTTAAGTGAATTGTATAATCTATTTTAATTAACCATTATTTTTATTCAATAAATAATTATATAATGAAAAACTATCTTGGTTCATTTATAGTTTTATAAAAACAAACAAGTGTTTCCAATTTGAAATCTATTTAATATTTTCATTAAAACACACTAAACTGTTTTATTTATATCATTTCATAAAAACTCTTTTTACATGATTTAACTTCAGTGGAACATAATTTATGCCTAGAATACATTTTCAGTTTCCTTACTTTTTATTTTATCATACACACATTTTTATAATATTATTTTATGATTAATACAAACTATTATAAAAAAGAACTCTTTTTTCCCAAGTAAAAAAGGAATTTTATCATCTCAGTTTTACTTCTTTGAAATATATGCCTTATTCACCACTTATTCATTATGTGTGTGGTGTGTGTACATCCCTTGGATATATCATATAAATAGTCTCATTATTCTAATGATATTCTAAGGGATTATTATTTTAATGTTTCAAAGTGGTATGAGACACATTGGAATTTTTTGAGATTACATCCTCAAGAATTTTTAAATCGTTTCATTTAAAAGTATCTTTATCATTGTCAACATACTATGTTAAATATTGTACTTCATTGTGGTGTATCTCTAATGATACCATATACCATGTGTTATTTAAGGTTTGATGATCATTTTAATTATGAATGTACTAATTTGATACCATTTAGGGGTTATAGTTGAAGAATTCACATTTTGTATGCTAGTTTTTCAATAAAAATGTTTATGTTTTTTATGTTTTACCCTTTTCATATAAGGAATTAATTGGACTTATTAGGTGATGGGAGAGCCTTATATAGCCTGTTGATGCATCGATAGGCCTCATGAGACAAACTAATTTTTTTACCTATTTATGTATGATTTGGGAATGAGGCCTTGATAGTATGGTTATGATGTCCAACATTATTCATTACCTCATTATTAAACTAGTAATTGATTTTCCATGTGGTTGTTAAACTAATAGGATATACACTTTTTTGTTTCATTATGGAATAATTTTTTCAACTTTTATTCCTGCCATATTATGCTCAAGTATATTTTTAATGGAATGTGTTTTTAGTTGTTCAAATTATCTAGTTTTTATGTTTTTGATAACCTCACCTGTATTACTAAAATGCACGGGTGATTGTCAATAATCAGCCGGTAAAAGATCTGGTGCTCTGCTAATGTGTATAGCAGCACTCGGGTCGAATCTTCGACGATGATACTTTGTAATAGTCGTTTTCTGTTAGTTGATTTTGTTTTAAATAGGGGTTTTTAGAGCTTAATTGAAATGATTGATTGAATGTAATTGATTTAAAAAATTGATAAATATTGGGGCGAGTTCATTATTAGGTAGTTAAGCTTGTGATATCCTTGAGCTTTGCTTTATATTGCATTAAATTAACACCCATTTCACAAGATGACGTTGATTTGAATTTCTAAGTGTTAAGGCTTTAATCCAAGCCTTAACATAACTTAGGGTTATAATAATTACCATTACTTGTTTATGGTAGTGTATTTTTTGTTACAATAATCCATGGAAACCACATGTTAAACAAAATATGTAATTAATCCATGACATGTTAAGTCCAACATACACAATGTTAATTTAAAGAATATTCATCGAGGAAAAGCTCTCAATCACTTAACACACCTAAATTATAACTCCCCCAATGAAAGATTTACTCAGCCATTAGGGTTTTTAATAATTTGGTTATTATTATTATGATTATAAATTAATAAGAGAAGAAAAATAAAGGGATAAGAAAATAGTGGTACGTCCACACACACACACACGAACAATGATGATAATTAAAAATGAACTTTCAATTGAATGAGGAAGGAAAAGAAGGGAAAGGGATTAAACTATATTTAAACTATTTTAAGAACAATAATATTAAACTACATAATGTTGATGAGAATAAGAAATATTGAATAAGTAACTTTCATTAAAACAGAATTACAAAGAAAGAGACTTACAAGATTAAAAAAATGAAGAACACGAAAGTAAGTGAAAACAAAGAGAGGAGGAAAGGTCTCTCAAGTGAGAAATTGAGTATGGAATGTCCTCCCAGGACTTTTCCAAGGCTTTGGTCATGCCAATATGTTCTCTTCTCTTCTGAAATACCAGCCACTCTCAAGGAGAGAAGGGGAGAGTATTTATAGCCCAAGGAGTGGACTGTTTGCATTCCAAATCCATCCCTCCAGTTGCATCGCCAATTTTGCTATTCAGACAGCTGAATCTCCAGAAACATCCTTATTCCAAGTTTTATATACTAACTTCGGAAGACCTCTATCAAAATTTTGAATCATTTGGATCTAATTAGCCAATGTTATGGCCGATTGATTAAACAAATTTAATCTGTCCATTTCAATCCAATCTTTTTGATGTCCAAAATGTGAAAGGGTTTTTGAATAGGAAGATGCCTTCAAAACCAAATGATGTCTTCAACAAAGTCTGCCTCATATATCTTCTCTTTCACACTGAAAATGATCAACTTGATTTGATTCTTACATCCTGAGATATGTCATGAATACTATACTTATTTTATTTCTTGGCTAGAATGGTGGGATGGAATTAAAAGCTTTATTTGGGACAATAGTTCTTAGAGTTGGGCCCTGAAAAGTTTATCCCTGATTATTTTGGTTAATCAAGAACATATGGTAGAGTTTCATGAAATTTGGGCTTCGGGATTTAGACTAGGAACTCAATCATCATGGTTGGTCCAGTTTCATCACATATTCCGTAGGTCATCTTGTGTGGTAAATGAGATCCTTCAAATGGAAGAATTGTCCAATGATCCCTTCTAATGAAATGTTTTATATTGAACTAGGAATCCTAATAAACAAGAACCACACAATTTGGATCAGTAGGGCGATAGTTATAAATAAAATAGTTAACTGAATCAATTGGACTAATTCTAAAAATGCTCAAAAATTATACATAATATTAAAACATTAATATTTCACACAAATTATGCACATTTCATATAAATTCAGTAAAGTGAGTATATAATAATTCATGAAAATATTAACAAAATCAACTCCCCCACACTTAGTCTTGTTCATGTCCTCATGTGCAACAAATATAAAAACATGACAAAATCATTTTCACCCACTAACAAATATTAAAAATTTGTTTTCTTCAATCAGGGGAGGTTTCGACTATTTCACTCATCCATTTTGAATTCCACCAAAAGTTGTTATAGAAACAATGTTCCAAAACTAATTCATTATTTCATGCTTAAATTTAGAAATGGAAAATCTGGACACTCAAAACTTACACCTCTCAAGATGATAAAATTCATTTGTGGAGGTTCACTCTTTCACCAAACAAAAGTGAAAATATTAGAGTTTGAAAAGAGGTCTCGGCTTCAATAACTATCCAAAGTGAACACAAATGAAGAGGTCTTTTTAAGGGGTTTTTATGTGGCTATGGGACAGTAGGAATATAATGTCCAAGAGAGAGAATAAGAGCGTTAAAACACCAACATAGAAAAAGAAATGCACATTTTTTTGAAATAAAACATTGAAGGAAATGAAAACCCATATTTACAAGGGAATGATTGTGTGAAGAAAGACACAATAGAGGAAGAAAATATAAATTTAATGAGAATATGGAATATTTACAAAACAAAAAACTTCTCCCAATAAGAATATAATGCAAGTGTTCTTTTTTTTTCTTTTCCTTTTTTTTGTTTTTTCAAAAGTTGACCTTGAAACAGATATCACACTCATATCCTAACCCATGATTGAGTTCCTCACGACACTAATTGTAATAGTTATAAAAGGATAAAAGGTTGAGGAAGAGTGATTTTTGACATACCCAAGACACAACCCATTTTTTCAAATTTTTTCATCTTTTTTTTGAACACTTGTCAATAATATTTACAAATTACATAAATGGGAGTACATTTCATTCCCTAAAATACACTGAATGACAACCTCTCCCCCACACTGAAATGGATGCTTTCCCTCAAGCAGATGATAACACATTTAAAATCAATAATAGGGTACCCAAACAATGAAATCCATTCCCCCCACACTTAAATTTCAAAAAATTATAATGAAAATCCATGTTGATAGTGGGTGGGAAAAGGTATTAGGCTTGTAATGTGGCTATCAAGGAAAAGGTTTTCATAGGATTGAAGGGGATTTCAAAAGGAGGATTAATGTATGGTTAATGGGAGGCTATTTGGATATTATAAATCTCATGTGGTTCAGAAAAATGCCTCTTTCATATTAATGCACACTAAAGTTGGAATTTTAGCTCGAAGGTCCACAAACCCAATACTCACAAGTGGGGGTGAAAACACACATTTTGAAAAGATGGCCATAGGTGGCCTTAGCATGAAATAAAATGATGTTCCTCATGGTTCGGGAAAAGCATTTTACAAATCAAAAATTGATCATTCAAAATTTGTTAATTTTGACACAAAATTATTTATCCAAAGTCATGACGAAAACACAAATTTTTTGAGATGAAACCATGTCTGTTAACTACCAAAAATGGTTGGATAAAATTTCAAAACACGATGGTGAGTAAGCATGACTCATATTTTTTTTTGTATTTTTTAGGTGATTGTTTTTTTAGGATTTTATTTTTGTTTTTTATAAAGATACACCCAGACAAAAATAGAAAGTGAAAAAGAAAGGTTTTGTTAAAGAAAGTGGTAAAAACATGAAAGAGTTAGGAAGAAGAAGAAAGAGGTAGAGAGAGGAATAGATAGAGAGAGAGTTAAAGGGAAAGAGGTTCCCCCTAGTTTTTATTTGGAAGGTCACCATCTCCATCTAGTGGAAGGTCGGCTAGAGAAGTTGTGGATCCCGTGGAAGTCGAGGTGGTTCTATGATTGTGGGAAGTTACTTGAAAAAGAATATTCATTGTTCATCTAATGAAAAACTAAAAAGAAATTGAAATGTCATAAAAGTAAATGAAAACATGGGTTTCCACCCAAGAAGCGCTGCATTTATTTGTCTGCAGCTAGACAGTTGCAGTGGGCTACCCATAGTCTGACGATGGCCATTGTATCTTCTTAACTCTAGTGTGCTTCCAGAAAAACATTTCCTTTGGGAGGCTCAATGATTCATTGAATAATTTCATCCCTTCCTTGTTTCTCTTGCAATTCAATAGGGTTGGAAAGAGAATATTTGTATCCTCACTTTGGTCTTCAACTTGAGGAATAATGTTATCCACAAAGTGCTGGTTTACTATGCTTGGAAATTGAAAAAGATGGCTCAATTTTGATGGTTCATTTTTGTAAGGATCAGATAACGCAGAACCACAGTATGAGATCCCAATTGTTTTTGACTCATTTATTTCATCACTTACTGATGTAGAGTAATGAGGATCAGTGGAGTCATAAGACATAATGAAAATTTCAATTTCCTTTAAATCAATTTTGTTCGCCAAAGAATTGTCAATTTCAACCTCACCAGTGATCACTTTATTAATTAGGGAACAAATGTCACAACCTTATTTCCCATCAGGAAAATATAAACAAATTGGTTTGGGGTTCACCTCACATATAACAGAATTTTTAGAATCCTGGATAGGAAATGATGAATGTGGTATAATCATATTTGAATCAACAAATGAGCATTCTAGTTCATTTTCTTTATTACCATCCATGTCGAAGCATTGGAGGTCAGAGGTGAGATGAGATTCCAAAGAGTTTTCAAGATCCTTTAGATCATTGGAGTTTGCATTTGTAATGTCAACATTAATTTCTCAATTTAAGACTTGGTTAATGAGGATGCAATATTTACAAACTCCTATATTAGTAGAATAGGAAGAACATGTTGTATTGGTATTCAACAAACTCTTAGAGAGACTTTCGGAAGCATGGATAGAGAATGCAGATTCATTCTCTAATGGGTATCGCATGGATTGAAAAATATTGAACTTAACCATTTGGTCACCAAATTCCATGGATAAGATGCCTGAATGGACATCAATCTTGGTTCTCACAGTCATGAGGAATGGTCTTCCTATAATTAGGGGAGATAGAGAAGAGTTCATCTCACCTTCCATGTCAAGGACATAGAAATCAGCAGGGATGTTAAGATCATTGACTCAGACAAGGACATCCTCAATCATTCCCTCAGGACAAGCTGTGCTTCGATTGGCTAACTAAAGGACAACACCCATTCGGTGCAAGGTACCTAGACCAAGGTTTGATAATATGGATTTGGTCATGACATTAATTTAGGCTCCCAGTTCTATGAGTGGATCATCAAAGTTAGAACATCCAATTTGGCAGGGAACCATAAAGGTACCTGGATCTTTGCACTTAATGGGTATGGACTACTGGGTGGAAACATTTCCAATGGTCCTAAGTTGCCTATTGTGGGTACACAACCCTTTGAGAAACTTGGCATACTTAGGGATTTGTTTGATGGCATCTAAGAAAGGAATGTTGAATTCAACACGTCTAAACATGTCGAGCATTTCAGGATCAGGTTCAAAGGAATTCCTTGGTTTTTAAATAGCTTGAGGAAAAGGAATTGGATTCCTAAGTGGAACTAAAGGAGGTGAGGGAATGGATTCATATTCCTTTTCAATTTTATTTTTCTTTTAATTTTCTAGTTAAACATTCAACGGAGGGTTGGAAGAATTATCTTGGGGCATAGAAATTTGCTTTCCCGATCTAAGTGTAATTGCACTTACATTACCGTTGGGGTTGGGTAATGGTTGAGATGGATGTTGGGAAGAATTAGATGGTTGCTGCTGACTAAGGTGGGATGCAAGTTGACCAATTTGGGTTTCAATATTATTGAGGCTAGAATGGGTGAAAGAGGCAAGATCTTCAACTGCACTTTCCCACGGTTGCATAGAAGAAGAGGCCTGCCCCGAATTGGGATTACCTTGATTTTTGTTTTTGGGAAAGCGATCGTATTGGTTTTGGAATTGGTAAGGCTCACTAGGATAATGGAATCCAGGAGAAGGATTGTTCCTTTGAGGTTGAGGAGGAATAGGATAAGGTTTTTGGAAGTTACCAACACCTTGAACATATTGGAATTGGTTTGGGTTTTGAGGAGGGAATTGAGGGGGATGAGATATGGGATTACCATACCTAAGGCCTTGGTTATAGGAAGAAGATAAGGGCTCAGAGTGATGTTGGTTGATGTTTCTAACAAACTGACCTGATAGATGAGGGTTGGTGTTCTGTTGAGCATATGCTGCATTGAGATCCATTGGTCCAGATGAATCAGATTAATCCTCATGAAATTGTGGACATGTGTCAGTTGGATGAGATGAAGAGTTGCAGATTCCACAGTTTTTGACAGGTCCAGGAAACATTGATTGTGGAGAAGACGATGTTGGGGATTTGGATGCCACAGCTAGTTGTCGCACAAGACCTGTAAGTTCACTCATCAACTCGGTCATGATGTTCAGATCAATTGATTGATTATCTTGGGCTTGATTGAATTGAACATGTGCTTGAGTACGGAATTGTTGTGTGTTTGCAGTTATGTTACTTGTGAGATCTCTTTCCACTGCAGGAATTTTATCAACAAGAGAACCGCCACTTGCGGCATCTATGGGAGTTCTCTACATATCCAATAATCCAATATAGAAGTATTGGATCAAGAGTTGGTCAGGAATTTGGTGGTGTGGGCATGTTGCAACAAGTTTTTTGAATGTCTCCCGGTACTCATGGAGTTATTCACTTGGGAACTGATGGATACCACTTATTTCCTTTCGGATAGAAGTAGTATGAGAAGCAAGAAAGAATTTCTCTAAGAAGATTCACTACATGTCATTCCATGTGGTTATGGAACCAGGAGGAAGGTAGTAGATCCATGACTTGGCAGAGTCAGCTAGGGAGATAGGGAATGCTCGAAGCTTGATTTGTTCTTTAGAAACCCCTTGAGGATTAATGGTAGAGCACACTACTTGAAACTCTTTAAGGTGGAGATGTGGATCCTCACTGGATAGCCCATGGAAATGAGGAAGAAGATGAATAAAACCCGATTTGAGTTCAAAGTCAGCCTCTATGTTTGAATATTGAATACCAAGAGGGTGGTAATTCATATGAGGGGCAGTGAGTTCTTTAAGTGTTTGTTCCCTAGGATTGGCCATATCTAATTCAATTGGTTGGACAAGGACTGGCTCTTTAATTATTTGATTATCTCTTATGTTCCTCCTATGTTGGCAAAGTGTTCCCTCAATTTCAGGGTCAAACAAATCTGAGGGTTTCTTTGGAAGGCTATGGGGCATTCAGAGAGATTTTGTATGAAAGAGGAAGATGGGTTTTTATTTGTGTTTTTTTTTCAATTTTTTTTAAATTATGTTTTTTTTTGGTTTTTTATTAAAATAACCAGAAAATAATGACTACATAAAGCACCATCCCCTGAAATGGTTCCATCTGAAATGTACAGCTGATTGTCGCCTATTGACCGGTCAATGTTCTGGTGCTCTTCTAATGTGTATAGTAGTGCTCGGGTTGAACCCTCGGTGATGATACTTTGTAATAGTCGTTTGTTTTTAGTTGATTGTATTTTGATTAGGGGGGTTTATTTGTAGAGCTTAATTGAAATTATTGATTTACTATAATTGATTTAACAAATTGATAATTATCGGGGTGAGTTCATTATTATTTAGTTAAGCTTGTGATATCCATGAGCTTTGCTTTATATTGCATTAAATTAACAATCATGTCACAAGATGACATTGATTTGAATTTCTAAGTGTTAAGGCTTTAATCCAAGCCTTAACTTAACATAGGGTTCTAATCATTACCATTACTTGTTTATGGTAGTGTATTTATAGTTCCAATATTCCATTGAAACCACATGTTAAACAAAATCTTTCATTAATCCATGACATGTTAAGTCCAACATACACAAAGATAATTCAAAGAATATTCATCTAGAAAAAGCTGTCAATCACTTAACATACCAAAATTATAACTCACCTCAATGAGAGATTTACTCAGCCATTTGGGTTTTTAATAATCTGGTTATAATTATTTTTATTATAAATTAAGAATAGAAGAAAAATAATGGGATAAGAAAAGAGTGGTACGTCGACACACACACACACACACGAACAATGATGATAATTAAAAATGAACTTTCGATTGAATGAGGAAGCAAAAAAATGGAAGGGGATTCAACTATATTTAAACTATTTTAAGAAAATTAATATTAAACTACATAAGGTGGATTAGAATAAGAGATATTGAATAAGTAACTTGCATTAAAACAAAATTACAAATAAAGAGACTTACAAGATTACAAAAACGAAGAACACAAAAGTAAGTGAAAACAAAGAGAGGAAGAAATGTCTATCAAGTGAAAACTTGAGTATGGAAGGTCCTACCAAGACTTTGGAACGTCTTTGGTCGTTCCAATAGCTTCTCCTCTCTTCTGAAATGCCAACCCCTCTCAAGGAGAGAAGGGGAGAGTATTTATAGCCCAAGGAGTGGACTGTTTGCATTCCCAATCTGTCCCTCCACTTGAATCGCCAATTTGGCTATTCCGATAGCTGAAACTCGAGAAAAATCCTTCTTCAAAGTTGTAGATAATAAAGTTTTGAGACCTCTCTCAACATTTGGAGTCTTTTGGACCTATTTAGCTAATGTTATGGCCGGTTGATTAAACATATTTAATCTGTCCATTTCAATCCAATCTTTTTGATGTCCAAAATGTGAAAGGATTTTTAAATAGGAAGATGCCTTCAAAACCGAATGATGTCATCAACTAAGTCGGCTGTCTATATCATTTCTTTCATAATGAATAATCTAAACTTGATTTGATTCTTAAATAATGCGATATGTCATGAATACTATATTGATTTTATTTATAGTCCCGAATGGTGGTCTGGACTTAAAAGCTTCATTTGGGCCCCTTGTTATTAGTGTTGGGCCCCGAAATTTTTATCCATGATTCTTTTAGATAATAAAGAACATATGGTAGAGTGGCATGAAATTTTGGCTTCGGTAGTTAGACCAGGAACTCAATCATCATGGCTGGTCCAGTTTCTTCAGAAATTCTGTAGGTCATCTTGTGTGGTAAATGTGATCCTTCAAATGGCAAGATTGGCCCATGATCCCTTCTAATGAAATGTTTTATATTAAATTATAAATCTTAAACAAAATAACCACACAATTTGGATCAGTAGGGCGTGAGTTATAAATAAACTATTAAACTGACTCAATTGGACTACTTCTAAAAATGTTAAAAAATTATACTTAATATTAAAACATTAATATTTCACAAAAATTATACAAATTTAATATAAATTCCGTAAAGGGAGTATATAATAAGTCATGAAATAGTAATAACATCAATTACATACCATTAACAAGAAAAAAACATCACCCATTTTTATGTCTCTTTTCCCTATATTACGAAGAAGAAAAATTTCTATAAGAGTTCTATGATGTAGTTTATTTCATTTTATATTATATCATGTTTTATTTTATTTTCCCAATGTATTATGGGTATCATGAATGTAGTCTGGTCTTCCAAGACTGCTAAACTAATCATTCCTTTAGGATTGGATTCCTTATAATCAGGCCAATGTAATAAATTAATCCACCAGCTCTAGGCTACTAGGGTTGGGGAGTTACAATCGAAATAATGATTTAACAGAAACTAAAATTGCCTTTCATCCGGTCTTGCATATATTCATTCCACGTAAATATTTTTATTAAAATGTTTTAAATAATGTTTTTAATGTTATCCAATGATTTATTAAATAAATTTTTACCCATTTTTTAATTTTTATGAAATTGTTAAAATGTAATCTTGTTTTTGTTTTCTGAATTGGTACTTTTGACTTTTTAATGAAAATGTAAAAGGAATCATTATTTTTAATGTACAAAACATGAATAAAATTTCATACCATCATGAATAATAAATATTTTGAAGATTTATTTAAAATTTTCCATGGGTATTCAAAAATATATTTTTGTCCAAATATTTTGGAAAATATTATATTTCAACTAAGTGATTTCAAAATGAAAAGGGTGTACTTCTCAAGAAATATTTCAGTGTTATTTTAAAAGTATTTTAATTTATTTCAATACAATTAAATGGATCATATGCTTTAAAGATGATATAAAATAATGATACCATATGACGTATTTATCTGGAAGGTTTTGATCAGTTTAAATGGGGCATGTATTGAAATTATTTATTCTAGTTCATCAAATATAGAAAATTAATGATGGTTTTGGGATATTTATTAAGTTGTTTGGTTTTTTAGAGGATTAATTATTTTAAAAAATTAAGTGATTGGGGGATACATTTCATATTTCTTTGATGAATCGGTAAGTCTCAAGAGACAAAATAGTTTGCGTATTTTTCCAAGGACTTACCCTTTTATGTAAAATGACATGGAATGAGGCCTCAATGGTAAGTTTATGATGTCATACATTCTGAATTCCATCATTATAAAATTATTTATTTACGTGCATGTTAGTATTAAAAAATTTATGATATACTTATATAGGTTTCATGTTCATTTAATTATTTAAAATGAATTATTTCATCATCATTTATTCTTTCCATTTTATTATTAAAGAAAAATTTATTGATTTAATATCATGTATCCTCAATTATTTTACTTCCCATTTATTATCCTTATTTACTCATGATATCATCCACTATAAGTAACCCTTACTGAGAATTTGATATCACTATTATTTTGTATTCATTCGGGATGTGAAGAAAGAATTTTCAAATGAGTTCAAGGATACGAAATATTTACTATTAATATGATTTATATTTTATTTCCAATGTAAAAATGAGAATCATGTATGTATCTTGTTCTTAAGGACTAAAAACTAATTTATTCATTTGGGAAGCAATTGACTAAATATTATGCACGTGTAATTATGTTATGATCGACTCTAGGATACTATTGTTGGATTATTTATATCCTTTGTTTCTAAAATCTATAAATTTTAATAGTTTTGTTGAGATAGAATCCTTATGATGGATTGATAGTTTTTATAGTGATTATTATGAAACTATGGGGATATATTTTTGATAGATTAAATTGTAAATAATCTAATGGGATTGATTTTAAGTAGAGGACGTTAAATGTTGGTTGAAATCTGAATTTTGAATTTGAATTTTAAAATTCCAATGATATATTAAAACCTGTAGTATAGATAATCAAGATGAATGAAGAACAAAGGTAAAATTATTTAAGTATTCATCGAAGGGATAAGGATGTAAATGGAATGTGGGTAATAACATCATATTTAATTAATATTGGAATTAAGATGTTTTTGGTATTTAGGATAAATGTAATATTGAAGATCATATTTGTAGATAATCTTGAATACATCTAGTTTATTGGAGAAAGAAAGTTATAATATGATAAATATTATTATGATGGTAAAATTATTTAATTTTTATAATATTATTTACTATTATTTTAATATTTTATTTGAATAAAAAAATTTAAAATCTTCTATTATGGAGTTAATTACATCTGTAAGGTCCATGTACTATCTAATCCAGCACTCTACATGTTTTAGAAGACCGTAGTGATCAGAGGAGTCCTAAGATATGTTTGGATGTGTTATAATACTCAAATATGGGTGTAGGAAGTATTCACGATGTGTAAGGATTCCACACAGTTAATGTGAGGTCCACAACTTTGGTAAGGATGGTTCACACAGTTCTTCATGATGTGAAATAAATCATGGTTAAATGGTTTGAGCCAAAATGTTTTTTAGAGAGACCTAAAAAACATATTCTTTAAACACATGAAAAATATTCATTCTTGGAAAATATATTGGGTATTGAACCTTTTTTATATTTTACACCTCATGTTTCTAAAAAACCTATAGATCTCTATTGACTTACATTCAGTCAAAATTCTTCTCTCTAGGTGTTTTTGAAATCTTATGATGGTGATCAATTATCATCTATCCGTATTCAATCTATTATTATCTAAGGTATTATTATCCACTTCTCATGATGTTATTTGAATTAGATATTACCACTTATTATATCCATGTGGTGGTTTTTTATCTCTATTAGAGTGATGTATGTTTCTTGGTTCTTTATTGCTGTGGTTATGGAACAACATACATGGAAGGATAAAAATTCCTATGATAGGGGTAATAGAGATCTACAACATTGGCCCATTCTCGTGAAATAAAAATTGATGCCTATGAGTTAGTGGATTCATTTCATCTCATATTTATTTACATTCAATTGTATAGTTAGCATTGTTTTTACCCTTGGATGGAAATAAAATTAATATAATAAATATTGAACCCAATGAATAATGAATTGTCTAAAAACCTCATGTCAATGTTTATTATTTATACCATTATAATGGTTTCCCATTGTTTTTCTAGAGTGTTATATATATTTTATTCTTATTATCATTTTTGGTTATCATATGTATTATAAGGTTTCTATAGATGAAAAATATTATGGAACTTAATTGTAGAATTAATTGAAAATAAATTGGATGGTGAATGAAGGGGAACTTTTAAAGAATCTTTTGTTTTTTTTAATTTTATAATGATAAAAATGATATGAGTATACATATTTAATTGAATATTTAATTCCAAGTATTTATGGAATTTTATAAATAATGTGTATCATGTTAATTCTTGTTGATGAAAATTGTTAATGGAATGCTAATGAGTTGTAATCCAAAATGTTTTTGAAATTGAATTGTATATGCTGGGAATCATATTTAAATTAAATTTTTAATTAATTTTATAGATTTTATAGATTTTTTCCATATTTTTAACATATTTGGAACACATGAGTAATCAATTATTCATTTCATGATGGAATAAGAACTGGTTTTGTGATAACGATAATTTCTACATCCTAGGATAAATGAATTCCTCAGAAGGCTAAGCACTTTGAGTTTAGAGCCATTAGATCTAATTTGTGTGTGAAGGTTTTATTTCACATTTTAGGTAATTATTTACCTATTAGGTATTATTTATCCTTTAATCCTTTTTTATGTTATTCAGATGTGAGATTCTCTATAAATTGTGATTTGGGGTGTGTAGGCCTAAATGTGATCTGATCCTGGGTTAGATGTTCTTAATATGAAGAATGTGATATGGGTCGATGAATCCTTGATTATATGGTAACTGTTAACCACTATTATGGTGAGATACACCAAGATATTCATGTGGGTGTCATGGATGACACTGTAGATAATGGAATAGGTTGAATCTGGAATTACTCATTGATGTGATAATGAGAGATGGATGGATGATGACTCCCTATATCCCCACTCTATTCTCTTGGTAGTTACATGTGATGGTATGAAAGATAGTTAGTTTTGAATATATGTGTGTAGAGGGATGAGAGGGATTGTAGTTATTTTAAAAAAATTATTACTAGATATAGTATTCAAAGGATTATTATAGGTATAACATGTATATGCTATGATGAATTGTTGTATCTTACTCAGTGTGTGGGATGTATTTTCTTGAGGTGTAATACCTGATACACGATACAAGTAATATGAGATATGGTGGATCATAGAAACCACTTGGCTACAATATATGTTGATATGGTATGGGATGATTTGATAATGTGATTCACAAGTTTCATGTTGTGATTCCTTTCTCTCAAGTCTCTTGGGTGGCATATTTTGGAGAGAGATGGTTGCAAATGTGTGACATTGGGGGAGAGAAGAAAAACTGTGAGGACTTGGAATGGGATTAACTTGATGTTTCATTATTAAATTATATTATCTCTTATATGAGATACTTGTTTATAGTTATCCCTGATCAGGATAAGAATATAGTATAACTGCTTTGGTGACGTGTTAGTTTCACTATAGTTTACTTTTATTAACCATGGTTTCTTTATCTTTTTCTTGAGAGTCTTTGAGGAGGATCTTACTGAGTATACTAGTATTCTCCCCATAAATGTATATAATTTTTTTTCATGTAATATATAGATGGATAGAAATCCGAATGAGTTTTACCAGCCTGTATTTTTATAGGAGCTATTTGGTCTTTGTGGTTGCTACCATCCTTACATTTTGGTACTAGTATTTTTCATTTTAGCTTTTATAGTACTGTATTAAATTGGATTTATTAAATGGGATTTATTATATATATTTCTGAAAATGTGTTTATCGGTGAATCTTCATTATCTCTCTCTTCAATTTTTTTCTCTTATAGGGTCATTCCTTCCATTTGTATTTTAATTATACCCTTCATACTTGTCGCCAACCCAGGGCCTACTACTAGTAGGACTCTGATAGTCACCATGTAACTTATCTCATTGCTAGCCTTGGAGGGGTACAAATTGGAGGTATTGGGTCCTAAAAGAGTGGTATAAAGGTTTATGTTATAAAAAAGGTAGATTTTGGAGTTTGGAAGAAGTTATAATATATAGGTTGGTAGGGAAACAATTTCATATAAGTTTACTAATAAATGTATAGACAAAAGATATGCTAAGACATTAGAATTTAAGGCCCCCTGTTATCTTATGCACATACCATTTTGTCTACTAAGCCTACTAAATAAGTGATAATAGTTCTAGGGTAGATAGCTAAAATTAATCACAAATCATTCTTATTTATGATTGTTTATAAAAGGGCTAGACCATAGGAGAGGTTTAAAAATTAACAAGATAATAAAATAAATAAATAATTAATCTTCTATATTTCATATTCTAATTTATGGATCTCTAATAGTGTCTTATTTTTATAGGCATGGCTCCAAGTATATGTAATTGTTTGGCTCACACCAATGATGTTCAGAAGTATGTTACAACATAACAATACAGAGTGAAGGTCGATGATGATTTTACTTAGAGGATGATTCTCTGAGAGTTTTAGTTATAGTGCTGTTTAAGTACATGGGATCCATTTTATATTCAGTCACATATGACTAGTTGGATGAGGTTGAGATAGCTTTTAGTTGATTCATGTTTAGAAAGAGAACATGGTATCATGGGATATGAAAATGTGGCATGGAGCAATAAGGCCATGATGGTTCTTATTTGTTAGGTATCATGAGGAGTTTCGTGTCTCATGGGAGAAGTTTTGAGATTAGTTCTAAGGAGATATACTTCTAAAAACACGAAGGTTGTCAGTGAACCATAGTTTCTTACCCTTTAAGAGGGGAGTTCCAGAGTCTGAATGTTTGGGATCCATTTTTGAACCCTTCTACGATATGCTTCATACATATTTCTAGATGAGGTTCCCAGGGTGAGACATTTTGAGGTGTATTTTCCTCTAGATTTCAAGTTCCATTTAACCTTCTTTATGCTAAAAACATATCTTTAGGTGGTAGGGATATCATATGATATTGATATGAAACTAAAAAGATCCATATTTTCACAATAGGGGAGTCTTTATGATTCATATTGAAGCATAGATGTGGTCTTGGATTCCCATTTTCCTAGATAGAATATCTTTCGATTAGGTGAGTATAGGTCCTAGCCCTCCTCTAATTTATCCAGTGTTGGAGGTACTAATAAATATTCCATCGGATAATATATGTGTTTTTAAAATGGAGTCTGATGTCCTCAATGATGAGTGTTCCCAAACACTCTAAGCAGTCATCCAACACCAATTTCCCACTTCAGGTTCCTCCTTTGAGATAGTTTCAATTGAGACAACAGTAACAAGGTGTTCTAGTTTTTGATTAGTATAGTGGAGATGTGGAAAGAAAAATATATCCTTCAGATGGTCCTCATACTCAAAGAGTAGAGAATTTCCATGGAGGTGGTCATCAGTTGGGTTAGATAGGCCATATAGTAGGTTATGTCTAGTTTCATACTTTAGTTTTTCCATCATTGGGTGAGAAAGATGTAATTTGAGGTAAAATATTTTTGTTTTCTATATGGGATAATTATTTTTTTGATTTAGGAGTGACATGATACTTTATATCACCTAAAACCATCCTTAACTTATCACTTGAGGTACATAGAGTTATAGGTCCCTTAGCATTGACTACACCAATAATTGCTTGAGATGACTTGTATGAAGTATGTAGTGACTATGTGTTAGTGCTGTGGAATCAACTCTCTTAGGTATTCTTCTATGGTTACAGATACAACCATATGAAATCATTCTTGGCATTGATTTCTAGTCTTTAAAGTAGGATTTCATGTATTTATACAGGAGTTAGGTTGTCTTCTATGATACTGATTGAGATCCAGTGATGTTTTTTCACTAAGAAAAACCCTTAGATAGGTTTGAAAAATGTTACATCCATATCTTACTTAATGGATGATCTTATTTTTCTCATTGGAATTTTAATAGTTGGTGTTAATTATGTTTTTAATAGAGTAACTTTATGTCTTTAGAGAGGAGGTTGTATTGTTTCCCCCTTGATGAGAGATTGAGCTTTGGATCAAGCTTTATCAAGGTATGTCTTCTATCATGATGTATCTATATAAGATAAAACCTTCTAGGTTGTGAGAGGTATGTGTATTGCTCAATGATCTATTACAGTGACGTTTTCTATGTATGAGTGTTTCACATTGGGGTGCACCCATTTTGTTTATGAATAAAGGTAATGGGCGTTTGTAGCTTTGTATTGATTATTATGACTTGAATCAAGGGAAAATGATGAACTACTATGCTCTTTCATGAATTGATTAATTATTCGATCAGATAGAGGGAGAATGTTGGTTCTTGAAAATATATTCTTATTCAAGATATCATTATATGCAGGTGAAGGATGCTGATATTCAGAAGATAGCTTCCCATTATCATCATGGGAATTATGAGTTCATTGTGATGCCATTTAGTGTGATGAATGTGGTAACACATCAGGTTTTTTTGGGATATATTATTTTTAATTTCATTGATATCTTGTGTTTTATGCTACCCCACAATAATCTTGGACTACATGCAAGACCATCTTAGCTTGCTGTATAAATAACACAATGCTTTTCTTATGTTACACACAATGATAAGTTCTTTTAATAGAATTCATTTCATGCAAGACAGAGTTTAATTGAACAACTAAATATTATTATGTTACCATATAATCTAGAAATTATAATGGAGGGTACGAACATTATTAATTGAATTATGATGCTATTATTTACACATGTATATATAATTATGTTTATGGTGATAAAATAATTATAAATGAAAATAAAACCCTTTTCAAATAAAAGGAAATGTTTTTCTAAAAATACTATTTAAAAACAATTAGGGAGTTTATAAAATAATAAAATTACTCTTGATAGATTTTATTAATGAAATATATATGTAATATAATAAATAGAATTTTTAAAAATCATCTTATTTTTTTTACAAGATACATGAACAAATTGTTTTTTTAAAATAAAATAAGTATAATTCCAAAAATGAAGTTCTGTCACCTTTTAATGGTGCACCCATTTTAAATAAAGTTTTGACAATTTTTTATCAAAAATTTTACAGAATTAAATTTTTCTATTAAATAGGGGTATCAAAATTTACAATGGTTGATTTTTTTTGATAAGTTTCACGTTTTGAGGAATTTTAAAAAATAATGCATTTTAATTGAAAACTAATTTATCCTCAAATTTATTTATAGTGTTGAATTATATATTTGAATGTGCATAAAGTATAAAAAGATTAAATTTTTATCATTTAATATAATTTAGGTTATTGATTTTAATTTTACATTGAATTTAGAAGTAAAAACATTTCAATCTTTTGTATGTTTTAACTTTTAAAACCAATTTTCCCATTCTGACAAAAATTCAATTTTAAATTATTTAATGAAAGTTATGGGTTGTTAATTTTTAAAAATGGATTCTATATTTGTAATAAGTGGTTCCAAATTATGTAAATATATTTCTTTTATTTTTGGCTCATATGAATAATAACTTCAAGATTTTTTATTAATACGGTAAAAAGGTAAATCATGTAATTCAAGGTAACAATAATATTGTAAAATTTCCCTAACACTGGTCATAAAATAATGTTGTGATTTTTTAGTGTAAATTGTCCTCGGGTCTAAATAATACCCTTTTGATGCACATTGGATGAGATTAGGGAATTTAATATACTTTATTTAAAGAAAAGTTAAATATGAATTTCTCTAATTTTAATAACTATATCAATTTTAATATATGGTTATATAGAATATTAGATCAACTACCAATAATAATTTGAAAACTAAAATGATTTTATTTATCATGGAATTTTATTTCTAAATTTTAGGATATAAATAATTACGTTAAATGTTTATACAATGATGATGTAGAAATTATTTAATTGATTAAAAAAATGAAATAATTTTAATTAAAATTATAATAACCAATAAAAGCCCAAAAAACATGAAAAATATTATTTTTAGAATATATATTTACCATATTCATCAAAGAGTCAAATTACTGTCCATTTATAGCCACATGTAAATGATTATGACACTTATAATATTTTATTTAAAATGATGTTAAAATTGTCATATTAATGTTTTAACAAATATAACATTTTTAATGATGGATTTTATTGAAGATATATTTGACTATAAATACTACTATTAAATGTATAAGATTTATCTCTTTCATGATATTATATTTTTAATGTTTACCCAAAAAGTGTGTATATTAAATAATTACACAAACAGATGTAGTGATTATTTTATTAATGGAAATATCAAATTAATATTATTAAAAAATAATAAAATAAATATAATTTGGCTTAATTTATATATACAACGAATTTTATAGATTTAATTGACCCCCTATGGATATAATAAAATATTTTTTTAGAGTTTAACATCTTATCATGATATTGTAAAAAATCCATGAAATGAATTGTGTCAAAATTGACACTATTGATATTTTGTAAAAATTATGATTTATTAAAACAATTAAAAATCATAAAATATTTTTTAAAAAATTAAATAATAATTATATGATATAAACAATTAAAAATGTTTCATTTATGTTCTAATTACTCTTAAAATTTAAAAAAATTACTCTCTTTTAATATTGAAACATTTGTTACATTGGTTAAAATTAAAATATAATAACTATGGGTTAATTAAAATGATAGGGTATAAATTCATATAAAAATTTATTTAAATTAATTTTTTATGATATTAAAACCCTACCCCATCTTATATTCGAGAATATAAAATTTTTGAGTTTTTTTAGATGGGTTTTGACAATATTATAAATTAATGTTTTTTTGAGATTCTAAAAGTGCCCCTCACCTCAATTATAAAATGGAAAATCCTCCATAACCTTTTCAATTCACATTGAGCCTTCAAGATCAGACATCCACTAATAATTTCCCTTATTAACTTTCCTAGTAAAATTATAGAGGTTATGGGTTTCTCAAAACACCAACTCTCAGTTCCCTTAAGATGAGATCTAGAGGGAGCTCATCAGCGAAGAGGTAATGTCCTCTACCAATTTGTTCAAAATTATTTATTCATTTACTTCCTATTAATGAGTTGTTTCCATAATAATTTAACAAATCCAGCATAAATTATTTTATTATATGTTATTACTTTTCTGTAATAACCACATTTCACCTTGTATTCATCCCACTAAAAATGAAATCACCACGTGTGCATATGTACAACTTACTATCTCCACATTATAGTGTAATCTATTTTTCATCACCAAATTACTTGTATGGGTGTAATTGTGAAATTATTTAATATACATGATTATTATAACATGAAATTTATTCTTTAATATTATATAAACCATCTACTTAAATACCTTTTAAAAATTATGGGAATGATATCTTCGCTCATGCATATGTACTACCTTCCATCTCTACGATGCGATTTGATTCATTCCCTATTACCACCATTAAAGAATGATTATATATATCTAAAAAATGAATAATATGATATATATTACCTTAATAAAATTGTGGAAGTAAAATAACATTATAATATGTGAAAGAAGTGAAACCTATACGACAAAACATGCATAAGAAAATGAAGCAGTTAACACCCAAAGGAAGCGTAATAATGAAATTTTTTAAACTAGTGTTAATATGATAATATATGATATCATAATTGTAAATATGGTTCAATAATAAGTTAATAAAATTATTTAATCCATTATTTATGATTATATAACACATACAATGTAACCCATATCTAAGGTTATGTATAATTTCCCAATCTCATTATAATCCGAGTTTGTTTATTATTAAGTATTTACTGGGGCTTATTTATCATCCAAGTACATGTTTTCTAAATATTATTTCATAAAATTAATTTCTATTATCTTATGGATTTTTAATGTCACTTTTACCCATTTTTTCTTTTTAATATATGATTTAATGGAATGTGTTTTTTTTATATGGGGTACTTTTTGAATATTCAAGAAAAAGTATGAGAAGAATGTTTTTTAACTTATATAAAATGAAAAGCTCTTTTATGTTTTCCTAACACCTTATTTCCTTGAATATTACTATACAATATACTGAGGTTATTTTTTCATGAAATCATTTTCTATTAAAATTTAAATTTATGTTAAGAAAAGAAAACATTTTCAATGAATCAAGGATATTTTCCTCAAGAATTAATTTCAAGTGTTATATTAAAAAAATTTTCTATATAATATGGAATTATTTAATACATTTATGCTTCATGTATACTATCCCTATTATTCCTATGTTTTTACTCTATTTATCACTATTGTAAAAAGACTGTATACCCACGGTTTTCTCAAAACCGTGGGTATAGAGGTCTGTCCGAACCTATACCCACAATTTGCAGAAAACTATACGTATAGATTCCCATATACTCACAGTTTCTAAAAAAATCATGGGGATATGGTTCTATTCCAAACCTATACCCATAGTTTTCCAAAAAAAACATGGGTATAAGTCTTGGTTCAATACCTATACCCACAGTTCTCTATGAAAACCATTTGTATAGGTCTGGGCGAAAAACCCTATACCCACAGTTTTTCAGAACCATGGGTATAGGTTTCCTGCTTGAATGCGGGGAAAAAATTATTGCAGAAAAACCCTATACTTATGGTTTTACCTACTATACCCATGGTTTAGATTAATGAATTCATTTACATACAAAATTTAATAATTAAAAAGCAGATAGGTTTGTTAGTGAGGCGCTCTGTGCTATTATCGATGGTCCCAGGATTGAATCATGCTTCCTACTTTTTTCTAATTGTGATGATTTAGATAAATATATTTTAGTAAATTTATATAATAAATTAATATAGTAGTAGTACATTGGGTGGTGAGGTGTTGGAAATTAGATGTTGAGGTTACAGGATTGAAACCTGCTAATAAGTTTTTTCTAATATGATGATTAGATTAATATATTATCTAAATATAGCTATATATATACATAAGTGGTGCATCTTGATTGGTAAGACACCTCGGGATTATAGATAAGGTCACCGGATCAAATCCTGTACTCTATTTTTTTTCAACGTTTATACTGACAGTTTTAAAACTGATGGTATAAGGCTACCACATAGTTGATATTGGGTATAAGCCTGTGACACGGTGGCAACAATCTATACCCATGGTTTTCCAAGCCGTGGGTATAGGATATGGTTCTATACTGACACCTAAGTTACCCACAGTTCCCAAAACCATGGGTATAGCCTATACCAACAGTTTTGGGGGATATACCCATAGTTTGGAACCGTGGGTATAGGTAATTTTTCAAGTAGTGTATGATAGAGTTCTATTTATTAAATCCATTTTATACATATATTATGTAATGATGTAATTATGTTTAAGAAACCCATTTTATTATTTTGGTTATGCTTCGATGAATCAATTATTTTTTATGGAACACATAAGAATGATGTCCTTATGAGATGGGTATGAACTATATATTCTTCCAATGCATTAGGTAAATATGCATAACTCATGAGGTATATATGTTATGCATGAACCTTATTTTATGTTCACAAATCTATGTGTGGAATTTGTTTTCATGTCGATAATTTTATGGGTGGACTTGGTTTCCTTGTCGATATGTTTATGAACGTGATTGATTTCATATAATTAATTTAATGAGTGAACCTGATACTACTTATACATGTTCACAATTTTAAAAGTTAATGTGTTTGCCAATATTTCATTATTATGTTAATGCTATGATTTCATAGATTATGTTATTTATTTCTTTATGGTTCATGTCTTATGAACATCCAATCATTATGGAATGACTCAAGCATCTGATACTTTAATATGTAGGTCATGATCTTCAAATGTTATGCTCATGTTTTCACACCCTTATGTTTTTTTATTATTACATATCTTCCATATTTACCCTTAATGAGAATCTGAGCCCACTATTTCATATGTTTTATTTTCCCCCGGTTGTAAAGAAAGGTTTTATATTGGAGTACAAACGGGGAAGATCTTTGTTGGAGACATTGATGATATTTCACTCGACTAGAAGTTTTTTGTACCATGATTTCAAAGACACTAAATTATTAAGGTCTTTGTGCATGTTTTTTATGTATTCCATAATAATAATGTAATATCAATGTACATCAAAATTGGGTCATTGTAGTTGGTATCCGAGTGAATTTTTAGTTGATCGTTAGAATCAAGAATGTGAAAACATTAGAGAGTTCCCTAAATATATTTCTAAGGATATGTCTAGTGATGTTCCTAAGGATATGTCTAACTATAGCATACAATCTTGGAATTTTGGTTACAATCATGGATAACCTAGGTTTAACCTAAGATGTTAGTGATTGAAAGTCTTGATTATGTGGTTTTTATTTTATGATTATTATCACTCACAAATTTCTTTTTGGGATTTAAAAAATGACTAGAAATATGAGGATTCATGTTAATGGATAATATTATGGACAATGGAAGGATATTATTTATGAGAAACCAAATGAAATGGGAGAAGTTTGAAAAAACATTGTTATTATTCTTAATTAACAATCTCATAATATAATCAATAATCTGAGATTTGGTGAGTTTTTTGACCCACCTAATAAGAGAAATATTGAGTTTCATGCTCACTATAGAGGATATAATGTTGAATTTTCTTAATTTAAATCATTTGTGATGAGACATAAAGGATAATGTTTCAATGGAACTGGAAGATTATTTGGTTGGGGAAAAAAGGACACAAAGCAAGTAATTACAATGGAAAAGGTTCAATAAACACACTGGATAAAGATAATGATTTTACCAAGGCATAAATTATTGTTAAATGTTTAAAATATGGAATGTATTTTCATTATGCAAATATATATTCTAGGGTTAATTCTCATAAAAATAATCATCAAGGTCATATGCGATTTTTTTATTGTGGATGATGAAGAGTCTACAAATGACATATGAGATGGAAGAAATGATAATGGAGAAATGGATGAATCCAAGTCAATTTTTTAATAAGATGTTGTAATGAATTCATTTCTATGTATTGGAATTCAAGAAAAATGTTATATAATTACTTTTATGGTATTTTGGATTAATGAATATTCTATATATTTTTTCACAATAGTTTTTCCATAAATATTTGGAACTACAAGATGAATGCAACTGTAGTCATGAATAATGATTGAGGATATTAGGTGATATTTTTATAAAACACATGATTAATGGATGGATAACCCTTAATATATGCATTATTTTGGGATAAGTAAATAAAGATATGTTTGATAATATTATTGACATTGGGATTGAAATGATGAAATAATGGATTGAGTTAGAATTTTTGATATATTGTTTGTGGAAACAAGTTAATTCTTGAATGTATACATGTTTTAACTAATGTTATATTTTAATTAATATTATTAACATATTTTAAGAGAATACTTGATGATGGTATTCAAATGTTTTGAATTTGAAAACCAAGATTTACCGTATGATATATTAGGGATACATGTTAAGATTCTTTAGTGCACTTCTTTCTAATGTCTAGGATTTTCAGCTATCAAAAGAATTTTTAGGTTATATATTCTTGTAAATTTAATGTAAAAAATTTGATTTTTTTGTGATATTAAATTATTTTCTCACTATATGAGGACTTATGAAAATTTGATTCTATTTTCTATCCTTTTTTGATAAATATATATGGAATGACTTGTAATTATATTTATAGATCTTGTGATATTCTAATGCACTAGGAGTGATAAATTCAACATCATTTTTTGGAATATGAGATGAAGTGGAAATTAATCAAGTAACATCAAATGGATGAGATTTTGATGAAACCAAGTGAGGATATATTCTCATGTTAATTATTCGACATTAGGAAAAGAGATCTTGATTCAAAAGGGTGTCCTATTATCACCATTTTTATGATATCAATGAACTCTTTAATGCTTGTTTAGTTTGTGGTTTTGTGATTATTAAATTTCTCCAGATCACCCACTTTCTTGTGAACAATAATCTTTATCAATCTCTTTGATTATTTAATCTTTTCCTCCATGCCCAAATCTTCACATATATTCTCCTACGTAAATACATAATTGTGATTTACTTTGGGTAATAGTTATTTTCCAACTTTTACTTTTTGAAAGGATGTTTTTATATTTATTTTCATGATGTGGGGTTCTATGAATGAAAGTTTCATTTAATAATAATTTTATAACCTAGAAAAATTTTGATGGAGAAATTTATTTTAAGAGTGGTAGAAATTAACAGATAGAGATTTTTATAAGATATATTAGTTTTAATTTATTTGATGTACTGTGATATATGATACCAAAATTTAGTATTCTTCTAGACACAACACTAACCTATATTTATATGTATGCAGCACTATTCTTGGATTTTGTTATAGATAATGTCATTTTCTTTAGATAGAATTCATTTCATGCAAGACTGAGTTTAAGAGAATAACTAATTATTATTATGTTACCTTGTAACCAAGACATTATATTTGTGGTTATGAAAAGTATTAAATGAATTATGAAAATATTATTTAAATATGTATATATAATTAATTATTGGGTGAGTAATTAATTATAAATTAAAATAAAAAACTTTTTAAATAAATCAAAATATTTTCTAAAAAACCATTTAAATGAAAATTAGTGAGTTTATAAAATATTAAAATCCATATTGATAGATTTTATTATTGAAATATATCTGTAATATATATTAAATCTAATGTTTAAAATTTATATTATATGTTTTCTAGACATGATATATGAAAAAATTCAATTTTTTGGATAAAAGAAGTATATTAAAAAAATGCAGTTTTTCCAGTTTTTGATGGGAAAAACATTTTAAATCTAGTTTTGACACTTTTTTATATTATATATCAAAAAATAAACTTATTTATTTGAAATAGTAGTTTCAAAATTTACATTGGTTGATTGTTTTATATTCTTCTATTAAGTTTCATGTTTTGATGAATAGTAAAAAACAATGCATTTTAATTGAAGACTACTTTTTCATATAATTTATTTATAATGTTAAATTATATATTAAAATGGTTTTCAGTTATAAATATATTATATTTATATCATTTAACAAAATTTACGTCATTAGAATATATTTTACAATGAATTTAGATGGAAAAATATTTCAATCATTTGAATGTTTAACTTTAAAAACATGTTTTCTCATTTCGAAAATGGGATTAATTTTAAATTAATTACTGAAACGTCAAGGTTTTTAATTTATTAAATTGTATTCTATATTTGGAATCAGTGGGTCCAAATTATTCAAATAGTTTTCTTTTATTTTTGGATAATATTAATAGTAACTTAAAAAATATTTATTTATAAGTTAAAAATGTAAATCGTGTAATTAAAGGTAAAAATATTGTTAAAAAATTACCCTAATAATTTTAAAAATATTTTTGGATGAGTTATTGTTTGAACTAAATCATCATTATGTTGAAATAGTATCTTTTGGAAGCCCCTTGGATGAGATTAGGACATCTAATTTATTTTTTAAAGAAAATTTATATACGTCCTACTCAAATTTTAATAACTATATCATTTTTATTAAAATGTTATAAAATATTTATGTTCAACTATAAATACTGATTTTAAAGATAATTTTTTTTATCATGGTAATTTACTCGTAATTTTTATGATATAAAAAATACCATAAAGGATTATACAATGATGGTGCGATAATTATTAAATTGATGAAAAACAATAAAATAAATATAATTAAAATTGTAATAACCATTAAAATACCAAAAAACGTGACCAAATATCATTTTTAGAATATATATATATAACACAATCACACAAGTGTATAAAAATTGATCATTTGGAACAATTTGGAAATGATTATGACTCTTATAATAATTTATTTAAAGTGATATTAAAGTTTTCACATTCAAGTTTTAATAAATAAAATATTTTTAATATAGGATTTTACAGAAGTAATATTCAACTACAAATATTACTATAATGTATAGAAGAGTTGTACTAATAACAAAATTTTATTTTTAATGTTTAACCAACAAATCAGTATATTAAATAATTAAAAAAACACATGTTGTAATTATTTTATTAATGAAAATATAAAATTAATGTTATTAAACAACACTATAATAAATATAAATTGCGATAATTAATATATCCAAAATATTTTAAAGATTACAATGACCGCATAGATATATTATAAAATATTTGGTTCTATGTTAACATCATATCTTGATATTTTTAAAAATTCATGAAATAAGTAGTGTCAAAATTGATACTATTGATATTTTGTAAAAATTAAGTTTTATTAAATTATTTAAAAATCATAACATATTTTTAAAAATATAAAATAACTACTATATGATCTAAAATATTCTAATGTTTCATTTATGGTCTAAATGACATAAACTTATTAAGAAATACACTCTTTTAATATTGAATCATTTATTACCTTGGTTAAAATTAAAATAGAACAATTAAGGATTAATTAAAATGATATGGTTTAAATTGGCAAGAAAACATGCACAATATTTATTTTTCAAGGATATTTCAACCGTATATCATCTCACATTTTTAAATATGAAATTTTTGAGGTTTTTTATGGGTTTTTATTATATTATAAATTTACATTTTTAGAGATTCCAAAAGTGCCCCTTGCCTCAATAATAAAGGGCACATCCTCCCTCATTTATTCACATAAAATTGAACCTTTATGCTCATCCATTCCATACTAATTTGACTTCTCAACTTCACTATTAACATTATTTATGTTCTGGTCTACTCAAAAGACCAACTATAGTGCCGTTAAGAATAGATATAGACGGTGCTCGTCGAAGAAGATGTAATATCTACTAATGATTCTTTCAAAATTATTTATTCTTATAATTATTATTCATGGGTTGTTTCCATCCTAATGTTATAAATACAGTATCACATATATTTTTATATGTTATTATGTTTATGGAACAACCATAGTCCACCTTCTATCCATCCTAAAAAAAGAAAAATCTCCACGTGTGCGTACGCACGTCTTATCGTCTATACGACATGGTGTAAATGTGTTTTTCGTCACCACTTTTATCAGATGGGTATAATGATGAAAATAATAACTATATATGATTATAATTTAATGATTTTTATTCTTGAATATTATATAAAACAATAACTTCAATACCATTACATAATTAAGGGAATGATATCTTCGATCATGCATACGTACAATCTACCAACTCAATGACATGATGCAATTAATTATCCATGATCACCATTAAAGAATGATTATATAAATATAATGAATAAATAATATGATATATATTACATTAATATAATTCTATAAATTAAAAAACTATATTCTTTGTGCATGAATCAAAACTTATATGATAAAACATGATTAGGAAATTGAATTAGTTAACACCCGAAAGTAGTGTAATAACGAAATATTATTAAACAGGCATTAATATGATCATATATGAAATAATAAATATAAATATGGTTCAAGAAAAAGATAATAATATTATTCAAACTATCACATAGAAGTTTATAATACATACAAAGGCACCCATACCTATAGTGAGGGATAATTTCTCTATCACATTATTATCTGAGATAATTTATACAAAAGTATTTACTGGGGTTTATTTATCATCAATATCCATGTTTTCTAAAAATGATTTCATAAAATGTTTTTATATAATTATATGGATTATTAATTTAATTTTTACCCATTTTTGAAATTTACTACATGGTTTGAACGAAATCTTTCTTTTATTTTCAATATGTGGTACTTGTTGACTTTTCACAAATAAAGTATAAGAAGAATATATTTTTAACTTATGCAGAATGAAATGATTTTTTATATCTTTATAACACCATATTTCTATTAATCTTACCTTAAAAATTTCATGTCCATTTTACAAGAAATCAATTGCTTTTAAAAATTAACAGTGTTTTATGAAAAGAAAAAAAATTTGAAGAAGAAAGGATATTTTCCTAAATAATTAATTTAATGTGTTCATTAAATATTATTTTCCATCTAAGACAGAATTAATTAATAGGTCTATGATTCTAGTATATTATACCTATTATTATTATGGTTTTATGGTGTTTATGATAAAATTATATTTATGAAATCCAATTGTTTTACATATATTATTTTATGATGGAATTATGTGTAAGAACCCATTTTATTATTTGGGTTATGATTTGATGAATGAATTATGTTTCTATAGAACAAAAAGGAATGAATTCATTATTATATGGATGTGACCTTTATATCAATCAAATATATTAGGTGAAAATGCATAATTCACGAGGTAGATACATTATGCATGAACCTGTTTTTATGTTCCAAAATCTATTTATGGACCTGATTTTCATGTCCATAATTTTATTCATGGACATAGTTTTCATGTCCTTATTTTTTTGAAAGTGACTAATTTCAAGTATTTAATTTAACGTGTAAACCAACTTCTATTCATACATGTTCACAATTTTATAAGTTAATGTGAACGCCATAATTTTATTTTTATGATAATGCTTTGATTTCATGGATTATATTATTTATTTCATTATGATTATAGTCTTATGAATAACTAATCCTTATTCCAAGACTCTTTCATATGATATTTTGATATAGAGGGTATGATCATCAAATTTTATGATCATGTTTTCATACCATTATGTTCATGTTATTCTTATATATACTCCATGTTTACCCTAACTGAGCATTTGAGCTCACCATTTCTTTTGTTTTCTTTTCACCAGCTTGCAAAGAAAGGTTTTTGGTAGGAGTACAAAAGGGTAAGATATTTGTGGGAAACACTGAAGATATTTCAACAGAATAGAAGTTTATATTCCATGTTTCCAAAGACACTAACCTATTATGTTCATTGGGCGAGTTTTTTATTTATTCGGTAATAATGATTTAATATCTATGTACGTAAATCTTGGGACATTATAAATTCTACATATGTATTCATGGGGTTTATTAATATAGTGTTTAATGGGTTACTTAATATTTTAAATATTGTTTTCTTTGATGAAATTATTATGTACTCTGCATCCGAGTTGGAGAATCTTGAGTAGATGCACTCTGTTTTAGGATTTCTTCATCATGAGTATATTTTTAGGAAGTTATCATAGTGTGAGTTATAGGATCATGAATTTAATTTCATGTGAAATGTTATGTTTTATCTTGGAGTATCTATAGAACCTATGAATACAAAGTTAGTTTTTTGTATATTCCCTAATACTGTGGAATATGTGAAATGTTTTCGTGGTATGATAGGTTATTACAGGAGGATCATACTTGATTTCTTTTGGATTACAAATCCTATGATATACCTGACAAGATAGGATCATGCATTATTTTGGATCAAATAGTGTTATGCTGCTTCCAATTACTTCCTGAAGAATTTCATCAATGCTCCATCCCAATTTTTCCTGCATTAGGAGTTCTTTTTTATGTTGTTTGTGATTATTTGTGTCATGTATTTGGACGTTTTCTTATGTAGTATAGATAAATTGTTTTTTATGGGTCTCATAAGTTATATTCTTAAGAGCCTAACTATCACAAACAATGCTGGGTCACCAACCAACCCGGCTCCCGACCATATCCACAACCTGGCTTGAAGGGTGTTCTCGATCCCCACGTGCTGGCACAAGTTCCCAGGTATCAAAACTTACACATAGGAATGATTTACCTAAAATAGTAAACACAAAACAACTGATAAGATAAACAAACCAAAACTAAAAACAAACAACCAAACTAAAATCATATTTAAAGGTTTAAAACTAGAACAAACATCCACAAATAAACGACAACAAAAGAAACAACAACTCCAACTCAAACCTCCAAACTACTAGAGTGGTGAAGCATCCACATGACTCAACACAAACCTGAACTAGAAGACCATCAACGACCAAAAACACTATCACTATGAATGATTTCACAACCTGAAATACTCAACAAAAAAAGTCTATATACACCCAAATGTGTATGTAGGGTGTGAGCCAATAGCCCATAAGGATGTCACCAAACAAAAAGGTTCCACGTGTAAACATTAAATGACAAATACATTTTCATGCTTAATAAAGGAAAGGGCACCAAATATTGAACAAATTTAAGAGAACAATTTCTATAAAGAAAGCTCTTTCAACGAAAACAACTTAAATAAAAATAAAACACCCTTGTAGTTAAGAAAAATCAAACCTTCAAGAGAACCCAAATGCTACACCGTTTGCCAACGGTGAGTGTATTGTAGTCCAGGAGCTCCAAAAGTGAGAGAGGCCCTATAGGTACTAGCAAGAAGAATGTGAACCTAGAACATTACATCTTAGTGAATAGTAGTATAGGAAACAGAAAAATACATTCTCGTGCATGAGCCACTAGTAGGGAAACACATCATTAATCTAGTGGTCTCCAATTATCATCCAATGTTTAGTTAGTTTTTGTAATCATTAAACAAGCTAAGTGAAACCGGGCCAGAGCCACTTTTGTATCCCTAGAACGCTAGATCTAGTCATCCCACCTAGTACCCAGACTTCCCCTTTTGTGATCAAGATGTTCCAATTTAACATTTCATGTCAAACTTAGACAAATAAAACAAACAGGGTGTTACATAAACCCAATACCACACTTTTTTACACACACAAAAAACCATTTGATGAAATAAGCATGCTAAAAGACATTACCCAATTAAATCAAAAAAATTACTTCATTTCTAATAATTTTTTACTAAAAACATATTAAATTTTTATCGTTAATAATTTTATTAAATCAAATTAAAATCTTTGCAAAAAAATTATTTAAAAAGAAACATAACACAACTTTAACATGCAAAACCAACTCAACCCTCCGCCCTGACCAAACATACCCGATGCCATATCAAGAACACAACCTACACCACTTGCATAAATTAATAACCCAACTGCACAGTTAAAAGAACATTTTACCGATTAGAAAAACACTAGAAATTTTATTAAGAAAATCTAGAAGATAAAACAAGACTTTAAAAACTAAATACCCACTCAAATTCCCTTTTTGGACAAAACACATATGTATGCTCTACCAGAACATAAACTGTTCACTTTGCACATTTTCACAAAAACGAATGAAAAATTAATTAAACACTTGGAGACAACTCAACAATGGTTTTCAGAGAAACAACCTACTCAACCAACACAACACCTTCACATATGACCAAGCACATGCAATGCTATGTTGAAACACAATTAATACCACTTTCATAAAGGAAAAGCTAACTGCACATATTATTAAACACTAACACTTGACTAAAGATATGTTTTCATCCAATGAACACACCCACCCATATAAACATACTACCAAGAAATATTTAACACATGAAAAACATCAAGAAAACCAAATCCACACCCAAAATAATTTATCAAAGAACATTTTAAATTAACAAAGATATAAAATTAATTCATTAAATAATAATTAAATGAGGAAACACCTACCTCGATGTAAAACCCCTAAATTTGATGTGAAATATTCAAATTCTAGCCTGAAACATTAATTGTGTGCCATTTGCATGACAAGGAACCTAGCTCAAACTCAGACACATTAATTTGAACCCAAAAACATCAAATTAAAACCATAAAATTTGAGTTCACACACACTGAAAAAAAAAACTCAAAGAAGAAGAAGAGGCACTTATAAAGAGGGGGTTCTGTGCGCGCGAAATGTGAGCGAGGCGCCGGTTCGGGGGCCAGATGAAGAGTCTCCAGGAGGTCTGGCCATTGAAATGGGAGGGTGTGTGGCTAGCCATGGGATGTGCATGGGGTAGGGGTGCATTGCGGGTGGTCGGATGACTGGGGTGGCCGGACGGGAGGGGAAGGGGTGGTCGGGATGGCGGTTTCTGCATGAAAGGATGATGACCAGTGTGTCGGGGTTGGCTGATGAGCAGGGGTGCGACTGGTCTGGCGAGTGGGGCACGTGATGGGGATACTGGTCGGGAGAGGATGGAGGGTTCGGAGCGAGGTGGGTTCAGCTGCTAATGCATCCAACGAGTGTTCTAGGTCAGGGGAAGAGTAGTTCGATGGTGGTAGCGGGGAAGAGAAGGGAGGGCATGGCCGCATGACGATGGGAAGGAGAAGGGTGGAGTTGGGAAGCAGTCACCAGATGGAGCATTAAGGCAGCGGGGTGGCATCGCCGGACGGAGCAGGGGTGGCCGACGGCTGGCCATGGATGTTGCGCGAGTAGAATCGAGGAGGGGGGAGGGGGAACTTGCAGTTCGACGTGTTCGAGGGGGAGAGGGAAATAAACCCTAATGCCTTAGAGGAAAAAAAAATAAAAAAAATACTAACAAAAATAAAACTAAAATAAAACTATAAAAATAGAAAATAGAATAATAATAATAATAATAATAATAATAACAACAACTAAAACAAGGATAATATTTAAAATAAAATAACATAATTATCGTCACTAATATAAATTACTAAACTCAATAATAATTAATAATATAATAAAATATTAATACAACCCATTACTTTTTATCACTTCTATTTTTTGTTTTCTTTTTATTCCTCTTAAATTTTATTTCATTATTAATAATTCATTTTTATTTAATTGGTTTGAACATTGGGAAAGCGTGTGGTGAACCGAGAAAAGCCGCGTAGTGACCCAAGTTAGGCCGCATGGCTTCGACCGTCCCTTGTCCGTGTGTCGGATGCCGCCAAACCCAAAATAATCATTTATCAGCAGAGTGTAAAATTTTAATTGACTCGGTCCGCACTCTGACAAAGATTTGCACAAGTAAATAAAATAATAATAATTATAAAATAATAATTATAAAAATTATCATAATAATGATAATAATAATAATAACAATAATAATAATAATAACCACAAACATAAAAAACTAAATTGTAAACTATACAATAATAAAATTAATCAAATGATAATAATAAAAATAATACTCTCAATTAAATTATTATCCTAGATAATAATAATAATATTCTCAAGTGACATTAATAATAATAATATTATTAAAAAAATTCATAATTCCTCTTATTTTGTTAATTGAACATCGGCAAGGCATGAAGTGACCAGGCATGTCACGACCCTTCCTTGGGTTCCGTGGTGTGACTACCCCAAGCCCACCTTCCATAGGCCAGGGGTTGGAGACTAGCACCAAAGGAGTAAAACCCGATAAAAAGGGAATGCATTGCCTTTATAAAATTACACAACACAACATAGTACACAACTGAAGTAAGCACTAAGTAAACTGAGTAAAAAATTATGTGCTAAAAAGTTAATGGGCCAGTATAGAAACCCAACTGAAAGTACAGTACAACTAAAAGCTAGCACAACTACAGTAAAGTAAAATAATAGCCACCGAGTCATCCTCCAGGAATCCCACATGAAGGGTGAGTACAGATGGCCTCCTCAGCACCTCAAGTCCGTCCGTCCGCTCCGTGTATGTCTCACCAAGTGGTCCACCTCCGGGTACCATCCAGCTCTACAAGTCTCTACCTCGATCAGTGCTTTCCATTGTCTTCATCCAACACAACGTATTGTGGGAAATGCACGTGTAGGGGTGAGTATATGATACTTAGTAGGGACCTCGAGACTGCCAAGGGTCTCCCAGAATCCACAAAGGATAAACCACAGAAAAGAGATACAAACACGAAGTATCAACCAACCATACTTAGGTATATGCCCATACATATACCTAAGTTATCAACCACAGTACGACTCCAACTCTCAATCCCAAGTACAACCTAGTCCACAGAGTAAAGAAGTCAATAACAACGATGATAATGATTGAAAGTCAAGACTCATCTCACAGAGTTATACATCATTCGTATAACGACAGTGATGATCAGATGTAGTCACAAATTCATCTATGCTATCGGACCAACATAGGATACAAGACCAGATAAGCTATCGGACCCACACAGGATACACAATCAGATACTCTATGAGACCCACATGGGATACAAGTACAGAGGTCAAACTTCCGGACCCACATAGGATACAGGAACAGTAGCTATCGTCGTCGAACCCACAGAGGATTCTAATACGGTAGTCTTTGCTGTCGATCCCACGGAGGATTCCAGTACAGTAGTCATCACTATCAAACCCATGGAGGATTCCAGTACAGTTTTCAATGCAGTCACAGCCAGCACTAGGGTTCTCACACACATCACACTCGATTCCAGGAGGGTCTGCTCCTCAAGAAAAGGAGGTCGATACATCAACTGTCACATAGTCCAGAGTTGATGTATCCCAAAGTTCTGTCTTGTCAAAAGAAATCCAATGAAATTTATGGCGCGTCAATTGGACGCCCGGTCTGAGAGTTATTAGCTTATCCGTTCCAGGGGCCCGGTTGGAATTACGCTCATTAAAAACTCGGATGTTCTCCAAATTCATCCAAAACTCACTTAGAGTATCGCAAAAGGACCACCATGTCACGAGGGTCCCAGTGTCACAGATGGTGCGTATATCAGACGCGTGGTCTTCAAGTTATTCACATTCAAGTAGAAACGGGCCTGGCCCGTTAAGCCCAGTGGGCCGACGGGTTGGGTCGACCTGGTTTTGGTGGGTCCGATCCGGCAGAGGGTTGGATCGGCCCAGCCCAAGGGGTGCGGTCCGGCCAAAGGGGCACGCCCCAGCCCGGAGGGCCGAGCGGTCCGGGGGGGGGGGGGGGGCTTTCCCAAACCGGCGGCGCCCCCTCCCAACCGGCCGGACGAAGCCGTCTGCCCTTCCCATCACAAGCGGCCTGCTCGGGCGAGCTACGGTCCTACAGCGCGACACCTTCGGGTGTTGCAGCTCCTTCACCCGGCCGGCCGACGAGCCGACTGGTTCATCACCGAAGCGGCCCACAGATTGCGGGACGTGATCCTCCGCAGCACGGCGCCCTTGTAGTGCTGCAGTTTCATTGGTCCGACCAACTTACCCAGCCGGTTCTTCATCGGACGAGCAACCAGTGCTTGGGGGCCACAGTTCCTCCGCACCTGGCTGGCGTGCAGCTACATCCTTCGATCGTCACCTCTTCCCGTTGCAAATCAAAAATCAAGAACAATGTAGGGTCATTGGGCCATGTTTGTTCAGCCCGTGCCCTTCATGTTAGGCAGTAACATATTGCCGAAGATAAATCTCGGTATCAACGAAGAACGAAGAACAATTTTTATTCAATTAAAATTGAAGTTATCCTCCTACCTCGAAATTGACGTCTCATGTCATCGAGCCACAGAAGATGAGCATCACGGTAGACTGGCATCGCGGAAGAACAATGTCGTCCCATCAACGATGGAGTAAGAGATGTGGTCATAGTTTACATAGACTCCTTGACGTCGTGGTGCATCTAAGGAAGAAGCATCCTTGGAAGAAGTCCTTTGCGTTCTTCATCAGGGATGTTCTTAGTTGAAGAACAGTGTTCTTCTTCAAAGAAAGATCACCACTCTTCTAATTTTCCAGAGCCTCCCGAAAAGTTATTTTCCAACCAAAAGAAATAAAAGGACTCAAATTAATAGAATTTCCATGCAATTCAAATTGATTCAAAAGAGGTTCCAAATAATTAATGTAGAATATAATTGTATGAGTTGACACAATTTATGGGAAGAGGGTGGTGGAGAGGCTCCACCATTAATGGGTAGTTAAGGGGTGGTGGAAGGGTTCGGGTTTGTGTGGGTCCCACCATACTAAATCCTCTCAGGAGAGGATATTTGTGGTGTGGGCCCCACCTATAACTCCCCCTTTTAGGAAATAACCACCCAAGATAAATGAAATTGTGCACAACAATTTTATTTATCTTTATTTTTAAGTAATCCCCAAAAATTAACTTCTCCTCCTGAGAAAACATAACTGCGGTAAATGTCCCCTTAAGAAAATACCAGTACTACAAGTTCATCAGTGTTCTCGGATTCCAATTCCAAGCACTGGTTCAAAAGATAGAAAAAACTGCTCGTACGTTTACCCAATGTACCCAATCAATACATCAAAAATTGATTCCGGGCACACCGGGTCTCGGATTCAGGTGCCGTTAGAAACTGCGTACTCATAAAATTCCAAAGTATTTATGAAAAAAAATTCTTTAAAATTTATGGGTCTTTAAATTACCCCCACCTCAGGGCTTTATGTCCCTGTAAAGCTACAACACACACTATGGGTACAAATGGAGGTACTGAGCACGCATCTGAGCCTCCCGCTCCCAAACGCTCTCCTGGAGGTTCCCGTGTTGCCAGCAAATGCGCATCAGAGGAATTGACCATCCACGTATGACCCACTCTTGTCAATCCTTGATCTCCACTGGGACCTCTGTGAATGTCACCCCAACATCAATGTCTAGCTCCCTATGATCTATGATGTGGGCAGGTCATGCACGTATCTCCTCAGCTGAGATACGTTGAAGACATCGTGCACCCGATGTAATTGAGGTGGAAGGGCCAGGCGGTAAGCCACCTCACCTACTCTGTTGAGGACCTGGAAAGGTCCGATGAATCATGGAGATAACTTTCCACCCCGACCAAATCTATGTAGACCACATTGAGGTGAGACACGTAGGAAAACATGGTCACCATCCTCGAACTCTTGCGGTCTCTGTCTCCTATTAGAATAGGACTTTTGTCTACTCTGTACAGTCTTCAACTGCTCTTGGATGATCTGCACCTTCTCTGTCGTAGCCTACATCGTCTCTGGTTCTACATGGGCTAACTCCCCTAGGTCAGTCCGACACAGAGGTGATCTGCAAGGTCAGCCGTACAATGCCTCGTAAGGGGCCATCTTGATGGTGGAGTGGTAGCTGTTGTTGTACGCAAACTCCACCAAGGTTATGTGATCCTACCAGCTGTGACCAAAGTCGAGGACACATACATAGAGCATGTCCAAAAGATTCGGATTGGTCCTCTCTATCTAGCTATCCATATGAGGATGGAAGGCAGTGCTCAGATGTAGCTATGTCCCAAATGCCTCCTGCAACCCCTTCCAAAGCCATGAAGTAATGCCCACATCCCAATCAGAGACAATCGTCGATGGCACACCATGAAGTCATACAATCTCTTATACAGAGAGGCATTACAAGATCTCTACTGAGCCCTACTCTCTGATCGGTAGGAAGTGGGATGACTTCGTGACTCAATGGCTACAGTTTTACTTTACTGTAGTTGTGCTAGCTTTCCGTTGTACTGTAATTTCAATTGGGTTTGTATACTGGCCCATTTACTTTTCAGCGCTTACTTTTGTACTCAATTTACTTAGTGCTTACTTCAATTGTGTACTCTGTTGTGTTGTTTACTTTTATAAAGGTAACGACTTCCCTTTTTATCAGGATTTAGGCCTTTAGTGGTAGTTTCCAGCCCCTGGCCTATGGAAGGCGGGCTTGGGGTACTCACAACACGGGCCCTGAGGAAGGGTTGTGACAAATTGGTATCATAGGTCAAACTACCAGACCCACACATGATACAAGAATAGCAGTCATTGTCATCAAACCCACAAATGATTCTAGTATGATAGTCGTCGCTGTCGAACCCATAGAGGATTCTGGTATGGTAGTCGCCGCTGTCGAACCCACAGAGGATTCTAGTACAGTAGTCGACGCAGTCGCAACCAGCTCTAGGGTTCCCGCACATAGCACTCTCGATTCCAGGAGGTTCCGCTCACCGAGAAAAGGGGTCGATACATCAACTATCATGAAGACTAGAGATTATATATCCCAAAGTTTTGTATCATCAAAAGAAACCCAAAATGACAGACGACGCGTCAATCAGACGCCCAGTCTGAGAGTTATTGGCTTTTCCGTTCCAGGGGCCTAGTTGGAATTACACTCGTTCCAAACCTAGAAATTATCCATTGTTGTCCAAAACACACTTAGAGTATAAAAAAGGGGCTTCCACTTCACGAGGGTCCTAGTGGCGCAGACGGTGTGTCGATCAGACGGGCAGTGTTCAAGATATTCACCTTTAAGTGGAAACTGGCCCGGCCCGTTAAGCCCAGTGGGCCAACGGGTTCGATTGACCCAGTTTTGGAGGGTCTTACCCAGAAGAGGGTTGGAATGGCCCAGTGAATTGCGCAGCCTAGCCTGAGGGGTGCTACCTTTCCAGAAGGGGCACAACCTAGCCCAAGGGGGGAGCGGCCCAGCCCGGCACAGAGCGGCGCGACGTGGCGCGACCCTGCTCGGTAGGGCGCGGCTCAGCGAGCCGCAGCTCTGCCTGGAGGGTCGAGCGGTCCGAGGGGGTGGTTGGGGGGGGGGATTTCCCGAACCTACTTCACCACCCTACCAACCGGCTGACCGAAGCCGACCGACCTTCCTGAAGCAAGCGGCCCGCTTGGGCAGGCCGTAGTCCTCCACAGCACGACGCCCTTGTGGCGCCACCATTTTTTTGGTCCGGCCGGCTTAGCCGGCTGGTTCATCACCAGCCAAGCGGCTCGCGGTTGCGGGCCAAGGTTTCTATGAACGCGGTTGGCGCGCGGCCGCCGCCTTCTATCATCGTCGCTTCCCATTGTGAATCAAAAATCAAGAACAACTGAGGGTCGTTGGGCAGTGTTCGTTCGGCCCGCACCCTCCATGTTAGGCAGTAACATATAACCAAAGATAAAACATGGTTTCACTGAAGAATGAAGAACAATTTTTGTTCAGTTAAAATGGAAGAAAACCCCCTACCTCGAAATTGATGTCGCACGTCATCGAGCCACGGAAGACGAGCGTCGCGGTAGTCAGGTATTGTAGAAGAACAGTGTCATCTAGTCAACAATGGAGGAATAGTCGTTGTCATAGTCGACGTAGACTCCATGACATTGAGGTGTATCCAAGGAAGAAGCGTCATTGGATGAAGTCCTTTGCGTTCTTCGTTGGGGATTTTCTTTGTTGAAGAACGGTGTTCTTCGTCGAAGAAGGATCACCTCTTTTCTAATTTTCTAGAGCCTCCCCAAAAGTGATTTTCCAACGTAAAATAAATAAAAGGCCCTAAAATTAATAGAACTTCCATGCAATTCAAGTTGATTCAAAATAGGTGCCAAATAATTAATGTAGACATTAATTATATTAGTTGGGACAATTTATGGGAAGAGGGAGGTGGAGAGGATCCACCATTTATGAGGAGTTTCAAAATAATCAGTAGGGAATTAATGGAGAGTTTAAGGGAGGTGGAAGGGTTCAGTTTCGTGTGGGCCCCACCACACTAAATCCTCTCAGGGGAGGTTATTTAGGGTGTGGGCCCCACCTCTAACTCCCCCTTGTAGGAAATAACCACCCAAGATAAATGAAATTGTTCACAACAATTTTATTTAACATTCTTTTTTATTAATCCCCAAAAATTAACTTCTCCTCTTGAGAAAACACAACTGCATTATAGGTCCCCTTAAGCGAATATCGTCGCTGTGATTTCATCGGTGTTCTCTGGTTTCAATTCCGAGCACTGGTTCAAAAGATAGAAAAACCCGCTCGTATGTGTACTGAACGTACCAGATCAAAACTTCAAAAATTTATTTCGGGCACACCGGGCCTCAGATTCAGGTGCCATAAAAAACTGCATACTCATAAAATTCCAAAGAATTTATGAAAAAAAAAATCTAAAAATTTTTGGGCCTTTATAAGCTGGGGTCAGGAAATGACCCAAGTGATGCAACACGAGTTCGAATATAGTGCGTTGGACGCAGTCAATGTGAAAACACACGTTTTTAAATAAGAACATAGAAATTTTATGTTGGCCCTAGACCCGAACTACCCGATGCCCAGAAAATAAATAAAATAAACCAATTAGAAATGACATGTATGACACTAACTATTCCACCTCTTACATTGAGTTGGTGAATGTTTTTTTTGATTTGATGTTGTAGAGGAATTACCATATTGAAATTCATTTTTTGGTTTTTATCGACCATAAGAGTCTGAGGTATACCTTATCAATGTGGAAATTGAACTTGCATAAGCTTTAGTGGATATTATTCTTACAGATTTATGATTATGATATTTTATATATTATAATAAAGGAGAATTTTTTAGCTAATGTTCTAAGAAGGAAGCCACATAGTGATTCAATGAAGGAATCTAGTGATTCATAGAGAGTGTTGGAAGATATCTTAGTGATGCATCTTGATATGGTAGAGGATGAGGGAAAATTTTATCTTTTCCAGATGATGAAGAAGCCATCTTTACTGTAGTAGGTTAAGGATTCCTAGTAAGGGGATTCTTAGGTGGAGGTCTAAGGGGACTTAGATGTTTTTCACAATTCCCATGATGGTAGGTATAAGGATATAAAAAACATATCATTGTGACGGGGATGGGTTTTCATTCATTCAGTGAAGCATTAGATGGTCCTCCATTAGTTTAATATCCACCCTATGGTGGTACATCCTAGTTTTAAACATATTCAAAATACGTTTAGATGTAAATTTTAGTGTCTTCGGTTTAATTCTGAAGTAGGTGAGTTTGTTTCTCGGTGATTGGTCTTCTCGAAGGTGAAGGTGAGCACCGTGTTCCTGGTGGTGTTCTCTAACCAATAGATGTTCCCCAATGGAAGTGGGAGAACATTATGATGGATCTCATTACTAGTTTAACTTGAGATCAGGAAGTATATGATGTTATATGGGAGATAATTAATCATTTTATGAAATCATCCAACTTTATACCAATCAAGGAGTTAATCTCGATAAAGGTTTTTTCAAGAGAGTATCTAGAGGAAGTAGTGAGACTCCACAGAGTCCCATGGATGATCATATTTGATCAGGATTCTCATTTTACATATACAGTGTGGATAAGATTCTATCATTATTATGGACCCCAGTTACACCTTATCACCTCTCTTCATCAACCGATAGATGATCCGATAGAGCGGAACATCCAAACTCTTCATGAAACTTTTCACTCTTATGTCTTGGATTTAGGAGGTTCATGTTTTAGGCACAAAACATTGGTCAATTTATCTTAAAATAATATTTTCTACTCAACCATTGGTATGAATCCATTTCAAGCTTTGTAAAACTAGACATCCAGTTCTCATTATGTTAAACCCGGGTTAGAGAGGAAATAATTTTCATGATAAAACTAGTACAAAATACAAAAAAGAGGGGATATGTACTTCATTAGAGGATAAAGGAAACAAATGATCATAATAAATCCTATTAATAACCTAGGTTAGGGCCTCTGAAGTTATAAGTTAGCTATCACATGTTCCTAAAGGTGATATATCATCATGTGAAGCAAAGGATTGGTCATGGGAGTGATCTTTATCCATAGTTTGTTTTGTCTTTTTATGCTATTTTACTATATTAGAGTCATAGAATGTCTGATATAACTTCTCCCAAAGATTATTAGAATATATAATTTCATTCAAATGTGTTATATCTATCATTATCTTCATGATGAATCTCATGTCTTCAATTTGGGTGGGATCGATGTTGACATTAACATGACCTTCGAGGAGTAGCCGGTGGAGATCTAAGACTTCTAAGTGAATGTGTTACAGAGATAGTTGAATAAATAGGAGTACATGGGAATGTGAGTCAAAGATGTTCACTCAATAACTTGAGGTGTTTGATGTTTAACTCTTATATTATAACATTGTTCATTTTGGGAATTTTGGCATTTATATTTTATGGGATGGTTTCCTCTTATTGTATTTTGGTAACCTTACCCTTTTTTGAGAGGAATATTTCATGGGAGAGTGTTTAAGATCTATTTGATACTATTTCATGGTATCATGATATTCCCATGATGAGGTTGTTGAGCTCCTGTGATGGGAAAAAACTTAACAGGTATCTCCTGATGTGGATGTTCAGATTACCCCATTTTCATTTTCAATTTAGGTTTATTTTGGATTCTTGAGGATGAAAATGTCTTGATAGGTATCTAATATAAGGTCCTAGATCCATCTATTTGACCCATTTTGTGTTTCCAAAGACCGTGGTATGTAGAGGAAGACAAGAGCTGGTTTAGAGGTGCTTAGATGATTAAATCTAGAAGCAAGGATAATTTACGACATAATGGGGTTTCACATCCTAAATGTAAGTTTCACATCTGGTGTAATTAAGGATCATGGGATGATATAAAAAGTGAGATAAATAGTGGTCAAATGATTCTAGGAGATGCATTTGTAGGGGATTTATAAGGAATATATACCTTCCTGATGTGAAAATGTTTCATAAATGAAAATATGCTATGCAGCACACCTTTAAGAGATGCAACATCTTAGGGTTTGTCAGGCCCTAGGAATCTCTTCCACTTTTTAGGAAATTTACAATTATGTATCTTTAAATTCTGGAATCCATTCAATTTTGATTGATTATTGGCCTTTAATATTCAATTTGGGGTGATTCATTGTACATTCCACCTCTTCTCTTGTAGTTCATCAATCTGGATCATCTCATTTATTCTTATCATGCGATGACAGTTTCTCTCCAATTTTTAAATGATTTCTCTTGGTTTTTTTTGGTGAATTTTTGGTATGTAATACTAGGATTGATGCAACTTCATGTGGGATGGGTGATCAGAATCTACGATGTTGGTCCATTCTCATTCGATGAACTTTGACACCTTTTAGATATGGGTTTCATTAAATTTCCCAATTATTTATGTGTAATCATAGAGTTGACATGGTTTATCCCCTTTTATGGTAATTTATTTAAACTAAAGAATATTGAATCATATTAATAAATAATTTTTTATCTATCACATGTTAACGTTGTTGATATATAAAGTGATACCACTTTTACTCTTATTTTTCTACCTAGTGTATAATCTGTACTATTATTGTTATCATGTTTGGTTATGATATGGATTAAATTGTTTCTCCTGATCTAAAATGCTAAGGAATGTAAAGGTATACAAAATTTATAATTAATTGGATATTGAATAAATTGTCAAGTGTAATGAATCTTGTGTTCATTTTAATTTGATAATGATCAAATTTATATGAGTATTCATGTTTAGTTGAATATGTAATTCCCTGTGTCTGATAGAATTTGATAAATAATTTGAAGCATGTTAATCATTATTGAAGAAATGAAATAATGGCATGTGAATGAATTGTAACTATATAAGTTTATTGAAACTGGATTGTATGAGCGATTGTTTTTTAAATTGATTATTTCATAAATATAGTATCTTGATTTAACATGATGCCTCAGGTTTACCATATATTGAACCTATGGATAATGAATCGGTAAATTCAATATGGAATAAGAACCTATTGTGTGATAAAGATAATTCTTGGGGTATGAGTTTCCCATATACATTAGAAGGCCGGGTGCCTTGAGTTTGGAACTACAGGAGATCATCTATTTTTGTATTCCAAATGCCTTTTTATGGACTATATTTTCATATTGGTTATTATTATGTGTTTCATACAATTGTTGATGTTCATTGGATGTGATCTTGGCTATGCATTGTGATATGGGGTGGCGAGGCACAAATGAGGTAGCAACAGTCAAAGCCTATGATGGAGAGATGAATCAAGATATGCATGTGTATGTTTTGTATAAAACCATAGATAATAGAACATGCAGATGTTGGGCTTAGACATTGTTTTTATAAAAAGATATGTGATTCTCTCTTATGAATCTATTTAATTGAATATGGTTGGGGGTCTTATTTTTTTAACATTCCTTTCCCCAATACATGGGAAGTTGGGTTTGGTTAGTATCATGTATCATCTTGGTGGTAACATAGGATGGTTTATTGAATAAAAACTTCTTAACCAGTGCGGGTTGTCTTTAAGGAATAAAAATTTTGAAAAATATTACTCTAGAGAAATCGTAGACTCAGTTAAGATTATTCATGGAGGGAATGGATGTCACAATAATGGTTAATGAATGCATCATTAAATAATTTAAATGGTTAATTTAATGGATAAAAAAATAATTAACTAAAGGAAATGATAAAAATTAAATATGTAATTAATATTTCTCTTTAAAATTCTTCCTTCGTTAATGGATATATGGTCTTATTATTGGCAGACATATGTTTGAGCGAAATTACCTCAATTTTAGTATAGGACTATTTTATGGCCATAGTGTGGTTGTGATAAATATTATATCTTGTATATTATGTGAGTCTATACGTTAAATCACACATTCTTTTTAGGTATAATTTCACTTAGTGGTCTCTATGAGTAGTTTTCCCCAACATCTATGTTGGTGGATGTAATCCTGAATAACCCATTTAGCCCCACCCTCTTCTCTTGGGAGTTACTTGTGGTGTTATGCATGGAAGTTAGTTTCCCCATATATGTGTGTAGATGGTGGTGATGGAATTTGGTTATTTGAAAAACATGTATTACTTGATATAGTATCCAATGGGTTATTATTGGTATAACATTTATAGGTTGTAATGGATTGTGGAACCTTACATGGTGTATGGGTTGTAATGGCTTGAGGTATAATACCCTATGTATGATACATTCCATACATGTTGTGTTTGATCCGAGAAAGTACATGGTTACTATATATGGTGATGGGATATGGTATAATGTTTTTATGTTATGCATTAGGTTCATGTTAAAATTCATTTATATTGTGTCTCTATGCTAGCTTATTTAGGAGAGAGATGTCTCATGATGTGTGATATTGGGGATGAGCAACAAACCAATGGGAAACCAAGAGTTGTGTATCTTGGATGTTTCATTTCTATAGTATATGTACTCTTATGTGTAAAACATAGTGAGAATCATATATAGTGAGGATTTGAACATAGTATACTTGGTTAGGTAATTAGTAATTATCACTATTGTTCACTATGATTTATTATACATTCCTTATTGTTGTCATTATAGGCTCTGGGGAGGACCCTACTGAGTATACTATTATTCTCACTATATATATATATATCATTTTTTTCATGTTAGCTTCACCATGTTGGAGATCATGATTGATATTACTAGCTCATGGTTCTGCATGAGCCGTTTGGTATTCTTGGTCCCTACCATCCTTACCTTTAAGTAATTTTAGTTTTCCTTTTTTTATAGTATTATAAGAAACTTAATGTATGTACTCGATATTTATTTTATATGTGTCTGTAAAAGTGTTGACTGGAGTATCTATCTTACATATCTGTTACAAATGTCCTCTTAAAAATTAATTCCTCACATACTTATTCTTATTAAACTCTTAGTGCTAGTCGCTAACCTGAGGCCTACTGGAGGTGGAACTTGTGTATCAACCATATCCCTTCTCTCATTTTTTGGACCAAGAGGGGTACACATTAGAGGGAGGGGGTCATGACAATATCTATTTGAGGAATTGTGTGAAACACGTGTTATATATAAGAGAATTGTATTTATAAATATGATTTATAAGATAAGTTGTATAGATGATGAACATGGAATTAAGACTTATTCGATATATTTATTATGTTATATAAGTTTATATATTGATATATTCTTTGGAAATACATGAAGGAGGGGAAGGGAATATTACTTTGGTGGGTATGAAATATTCCCCAAATTATTCTATTAGAAGATAGGTTCATTGAAAAGTTATTTCATGGAAATCATTTATCCACTAGAAGAGTGATTTATGGTGGATATTGGTGTAACCCCCCTTTTTCATTATGATTTCTAAATAATATTGGGAATTTTTATAATTGGTTCTATATAATTGGATTTTATGAGAATTGGTATTCCAATTTTTATTTCAGTAGTTAGTGTATCATAAGTAGATTTTTTATATGGAATATGTCCCAAGATGTAGTTCAATTTCCTGGTTGAGTGTTGGGGTGGGGTTGGGGTGACCCCGTCCCTTTACTGGATTTGGTTACATGCGACCAGTTGTTTAATGACATGGTAAGACTAGTTATGATAGGGTTTTTTTCACTAGAGTGTCACACTATGAAGAATCACACATGGAATTGTTCTTCTAGAGATGATGAGGCCATGCTGAGAGGCCCATGGGTGTATATGTCTTAGGCGTGTGTCATCTATATGGAGCTTCACATAAAGAACCAAGATGATCACACTATGATATAGAAAAGTTATGGGTTGATCCCTCTTCATAGGGTTGTTGTTTCATGACCTAGAAGGTCTACAACATTACAGATATGGGAAAGGTATTATTGCACTAAGACCCTAATGGACACACTGCAATCTAAAACCAAGCTATATCATTTGGTAGGGTATATTGGTAATTACCAGTATCCCCCCTTTATATTTTGTTAAAATAATCATCTAGGTGGGGGCCATTAAACCGAGTACTCTCCATCTCTTCCTTCGATGTGATTCCCCCAATGGAGGGGTGGTTTTTGAGGAGATTTTATAGTGATTATAGGAATGTTCTTCCCTAAACCTTAATAATTTTTGGGTTTCATTCATAAATTACTGATTCTAGTGTAGTTTATCTAGTTTCTTTAACAAATTTCGTTGAAGCTTGGTGAAATTGGGACAATACAATGAGTATTGTTTGTGTCATTTCTTGAATACATCCAATGTGATGAAGCAATATTGAATATCACAATTTCATTAGAGGTAAATCTCCATAACAATTTTATATAATTTTTAATTAAATGGGATAAAAGTGGTGGTTGATCGGGTGCTAAATTATAGTATTTTTTATGTGATGGATGTGGGGTAAGTCATGGACTATTTGAGTTCTGTAGGTCATGAGTTAGATGAAGAGAGATGGATCAATTTTCTTATGATATTATTATTATTAGAATTAAATTTAATAATTAATTAATTTGTTTTATTATTAATAATTAGGTATTTTTGACTTGAGATAGGTTATGGGTGAAGTGATGAGGTTGGATGTGCTATGGATGAGATTCGACGGTGATAACCAATCTTGCTCAAAGGAAATGTCTCTAGAAACAGAAGGTGTCCCCCATGAAATTAACTAAATTTTGTTCTATAGTTATGTGCTATGTGATATGTAGTCTAGATATAAAGGGTTATCGAGCATTAATGTTATAAAATATTTTTTAGATCACATGAATAGGAATTATTATTTTAGGGAAATGATGTAACATTGAATAATATCTTGGTTGATTAGCCATTGATGGTTGAGGGAATGAATATAAATCTGTGTATTTTTGTATATGAACTATAATTATGTATAAATGAGATTAATGAATTTATTAGAAAAAGTTATAAAGTGGATTTAAGAACCTTTATTTAGATTATGTGATACTGTGATGTTGTATAATGAATTATTCCTCATGGCTATGTCACCAAAGGGGGTGTAGCTGCTGGTTGGATTTAAGAGTGGATTAGGGTAAGTCCTTGAATTGGAAGAGATGTGCACAACATAGGTCTATTTCTTATGTATTTTTGGGTTGGTTATGATTTGTTCTAGTAATTATGGTGATATTTTATAATGTTTTCTACATGATGGGAACACCCTCTTGAGGGTGGATTAGAATCTCGATGAGTGTCATGAGTAAGATAAGTCCTCTAGGAAAATATGTTTTATGATGGGATGTATTTCTACAATTTATGGATCGATAAATATTATATATTAGAAGTGATATTAGACTCAATTGCGGTACATGAATTTTTTTGGATGGATTGGAATCTAGATGCCACTAGGCCTAGACTAAGTTAACATAGGAGGGTCACGAGTTATTAAGGATGGATTGGATGGTTGATTTTGATGAGGTTTTGGACTATCCCAATGTGGTTGGGTCAGGAAAGGACCTATGGTCTAAGGTAACACCATGTAGTTTCTAATATGGCCTAATTTTAATTAGTAGATACTAGTATGAGTCTAAAGGACCCTACTATATTCTCTACTAGAAATATGAGTTTTTTGATGGGTTTCATGTGATTTGGTTATGTGACTAGGAAAATATCAAGCGGAATTGACATGTGTGAATATTTGGATGATGAGATATTCATTGAGGAATAGGTTGGTATTTGAGTGATGAGCCTAGAAATCAAGCTTATAGGGGATGACCTAATAGATACATGATGGATTTAGGCATGTGGTGAATGCGCTCGAGTGATATGTTTTATGGTATCATGTGTAGGGTGATAATTCCACTATATGTATCTTGATTAAAATATGGAGTTTTAATTACATGATGTGATATTTGTTTATAGGAATTATTCTCATACACCTTGAGTTTCTTCAATAAATTATATATAGTTCTAGGAAAGGTGTAGGTGCACCCCTATATTTTTCATATGACATGATATATATTTCTTGATAGGGTGTGGGTGCACAGTTGAATTTTTTGATAGTAGAATATATTATTCTGAGTGGTTAAATGATACAACCCTTGAGTTTCCTGATGATATTTTATTTTATTTCTATGAATGGAGTATGTATGTCCCCAGGTTCCAAATTATATGAATTATACTTCAAGAAAAGGTCGAGTTTCTATATGGTTTATGATGATTTGTTACTTGATTCTGGAGTGGGGATACTCTACCCTTGGGTTTCTAATGATGTGACACTATTTTTCAGGGTGGTGAGTGGGTTGTACCAGGGCACTTGATTTTTTATGACATGATCAACGACATCATAAATTGGTTGGAGATCGTATAGTAGATCCTAGGTGTCACATTATAACCCAAGGATTGATGATGGTTATTTTATTCAATTGATGAATTTTATTTTTTTTATACTGAGTATATAAATTCATGTATACCTTTTATTAAATAATTTCCAGGGGCCCCATTTTTTGTGGAATATTGAGGCATACTCAAACCCCCCTAATGTGTACCTTGTATATTAATACCACGGTATACTTCACAATCATTGGATCAGGTAAGGTAGTGGCATTCTATTATATGATTTCACTAGATTAACATGATTTTGATTTGTATACTAGAATATGATGAGGCTCAATGATGTTATTAAGGTATTAAAATATACATAGATTTTTTTTTCAAAATGTAATCAGCATGTTGGGAAATCATTTGGGTTGTGTTCTTGTATTCTAGAATTTACATTCTATATAGCATGATTATTGTTCACTGTATTTTTTATTCTTTGATTATTTATAATGAATATTGATTTTTATTTCAATTGTTGGTTACACTAATATGATGCTTTAGACTCCCTTTGATAATTCCATAGAAACCTTCTTCTATTTTGAATACTATTTTATTAGTGGAGGTGCGCCTGAGGTGTTTCGATGACCCTATTTAGGACACTACTAGATGGTCTCATGGTATCCATCTATGTGTGGTTACAAAGTGGTATAATAACATTAATTAATATTTCTAATATTTTTGCTATGATTGATATCAAATAAGGATGTGTTGGAGCTTGTGATAGACATCATAATGGTATTTCATGAATACTTATTTTGATGAGATATATAGGTTATCAATGATATGAAATTTCAATTCATGGATTTTGATATTATGATTGGGATATTTATTAAAGTATGATGTGTTTATTTGATATTTATTTTGTGTTTTTTTCACTTGGAAACCTTGATAAGATACCCTTGAATATCCCTTATTTTTAGCATGTATTATTCATATGAAATTTATATTCTTTCATGTGATTGATACAAGTGATGATGAGAGATTAGCTTATTAAAGTGCACACAATAATTTATATGATTTTTTTTACATTTAAGTTATTTGTTGAATTATACTAATATTAATAACATTATTTATTATGAATACTTGTTATATGGATATTACAGGGATATGTTTTTTGACGGTGGATATACTGTACCTCCATATAAAGGATTTATAATGACCATTAATGGGTTATTATAGTAATTTAATTCCATTGTTACTAGTTCTAGAAATTGAAATAGTTTCGATTATATAATGTTTCAACAATAACGTATATGGTGTTTTCCCTTAAATATTCAAAGGGAAATTCTACATAACTAAACTATGTGTCTATGTTTTCACTTGATATATATAAACATATGATGATGTTGTTATATATAGATTGATTTTACATAATCCTTTAAGGGGTAGTCTAATATGACTATACATAGTAAGGATGAGTGGTTGGGGATCAGGGGTTAACTCATCATAGGATTTATTATTTCTATTTATGAGATACCAAGATTGGGTATATTGGAACATGAGATTTATTATGATATTATATATAGGGAAACTATTGTTTTACTACAAAACATGGCCTGTCTTAGAGGGGTTTTATAGGATAATTTGGAGAATAGAATGCCTTTGACATACCACCCAAGATATTTGAGAGTTAGATGTTATAATGAAAAAGAACTATATATTCATATTATTGTTGGCGATGGTTGTGGTATATGAGGGAAACTCGAGGGGGAAGTTATCCAAGATATTTGAGTTCCCTTAGAGTACATGATCATGTATATATTCATAGAATTTTATATTGATTAATTATATGTGTTATTAGATATATTATGAAGGTGTCAAGATGCCATATGTATCCAGAAGCATGATCATAGATGGTTGAATGTAGGATGGGTATATCATGGGTAAAAACTTATTGTTTTGGTATTATTTTAGGGTGATGGGTTATCATGTAGTGACCTTAGCCTGAGGGAGATGTTAGTATTGTTAGACATAAAGCACTGAGGTGCTTTTGGCCAGATGATATTGATATGTGACGGGATAATGGATAGTTATTGAGTCCTTTTAACCTTGTATCTGAGGAAATGTGACTCACTATAGTTTGAGTTGTGTTTGTAAATTATTAGTATAATATTATAGACTAATTGTATTTAGATGAGACCAAGTTAGATGATGGAAAATAACCCACATCCGGGTTCTTTGAGGATCATTCTTCCTTGATGAGGTTAGTGAGTATTGATGTGTAATTTTTTTAAAAGACTCAATGCATGAGAATAAGTACATGCTGGTAACATGTGAATCCTATTTGGGTTGTGGATTAGTGAGCAACTATGTGGTAGTCAAGGACTGATTGTGATTTTGAGATACCTCACGAAATATACGATGATGTTTTTGAAGAGGATAAGATTATTCTTATCTATAATATATGATGAATTTGTAGATATATTAGAGTACCATGGAATAATTTATTTTATTATGTGTTTTGACATGATTTTCCAAGGTGCGCAAGCTTGGATTGTGAGGAGTGAAACTATTTTTGATATTGGTAACTTGTTTGGAGATTTTATCAATGATGGTTTTAATTGAATCCATATATAAGGGATCCCACAATTAGTTATTGGAGGGTGGACCATAATTGTATATAAAATTTTGTTGATTATAATGATGAATTTCATGGTGTTCTCGGAATAGGAAGTGATGGGTGTTTTGTTTTGTCACCTAGGTATGGGAAGGAAGTTCATGTTCATTCATTACATTCAGTAATGGAATAGACATGGGTTGTGATGGTTGATAATTTTTATTAATCGGTAAATGATATGAAAGGCTTATTGTTGGAGAACCATATCAATTATGGGTGAATAAAATCTAATGTAGGAAGTGTTATTAGTACTTTGAGACTGTTCTATAAATGGTCAAGATTAAAATACACAACATGTTTGAGATAAAATATCCTTTTATGTAGTTCCTTAATTAATACCAGATTTGGGATTTATATGAGGAATTAGAAAAATCCCATATGTTGGAATCCGGATTAGTAGGGATTATAATGTGATCCAAAATTGGGTTATATCTAAGTTGTTCTTGTGCTCAAAGAGAGAGAGAAAGAGAGATGACTAGTTTGGGTAGTTGGTGATGCAACCATGAAATTACCCTAAGATTCTTTTTTGAACATTTTTTTAGAATTTTTATGATCTCATGATACCTTTTGAAATCTAGGTTCTATGGTGAGGAGATGTGTTGGCACATAGGATGGTGATACTAGGAGTTTTTTGTAAGGGTTGTTTGTAAAATAACATATCATTATTTTTGGATAATACTAGATTCATTGAGGTTGAAACTACATCAATTAGGTCGATGGACCACTGAGAAGTACATTTTTAGGAGGATAGGATTATAGTGGGGAGCCCCATGGCTCAAAATTAGCCATTATGGGATGATTTTTATGGGGGGAAGCACCATAATCATGGGCATGGATTGATCAATAAAACTTGGATGAATTACGATAAAATGGTTCTATTAACTGATCTCTCCAAATAGGTGATAATTAGGAGGGGTAGATTGACTTTTTTTTAACTAGTGTGCCTTGGTGTTTGGAGTTCCAAAACAGAAGCTCGTTCAACGTTCCAAAATAGAACATGGTGAGTCAATCATAAATGAAAAAATAAATTGGATTGAGGATAATTTTGGAAGGAATAATAAGTATTTTCCTGGATGAGATGTGATATTATAGGGAGGTTATAAATAACCCAAACATTAAAGGTTTTTTATTTCAAATGAAATTTAGATTCGTAGAATCGAAGAAATGAACATTTTATAAAATGAGCATGATGTTAGGATTCAAAGAGTTAGATAATATTTAGAATATTTTTTTAGATATGGATTTATATCTAAGATAAAATTCAGTTGATCAAGCGAGTATTGGATCAGGTTTATTTTTACCCCATCAATTTGCATGTTTTTTCTATAAGTTGATTGTCATTCCAAGAAAGATTTTTTTCTGCTATGATTTCCTTCCATGATGGATATTTTGGTGAGAGTGTTTTTCTATAAGGGGGAGTAAATAGATTAAAATTACAAGAGGGAGGGGCCAAAAATCAAGGTATGGTGGGATTATGTGTGGTTATTTAATATAGGGAGTTACAGTGTTACCTATAAGGAGTGTTCCATATTGGATGCAATATGAGGCTCAAGCCCTCTTTATTAAGTACTCACACCATACATTAAAAGGTCATAACCTCTCCCTCATAGGGCCGATTAATGATAAATGTAGGATAATTTATTTCTTACTATGACCCTCATGGTCTCCCAATGATCAGTTCATGGTATGATTTTTCTAGTAGGGGTAGACTGTAACTTTACTAGCAACCCCTTCGAATTTTGTCAAATAGAAATGAATGGGTTGGCCATAAATCTAACTCCTCTCACACTCATCAACCCGTGGGATCTCACCATGAATTTGGTTATTTTAGAGGTGATTTCATGATGAATCTATGTATGATATTCCCCCATCATTCTTTTAATTTCTGTATCCCTTTGAAACCCATTGATTTTTGTGTGATTTGACTAGAGTTTTGGAATCAATTCTATTGGATCAATTTGAATTGGTTTTATAAAAATGGGATTTTGTGTGGATTGGATATATGATTTCCCATTAGGGTGAAATCAAACCATTTCAAAATGTTTCATTAGTGGAACATCACCTATGAAATTATTCTTGTGTTTTTAAATAAATGGGATAAAATTACTTATTAATAGTGACCCAAAACATTTCTATTTTACCTATAATGGTGTCTAGGGTACACCATGTAACTTACATTTATGGTTTGACATGGGTTAGGTGCGACTAGATGGTCTGGTGATCTTTAGTGAATTATTGTTATTTCTATTAAATTGAAAAACATTATAAATAGTAGTAACTAATTATTTAGGAGTTATGGACCTGAATAGGAAGCTTCAGTTCTGATAATATCTTTGATGTGCTTATGTTTATATGGTTTATCTAGATAAATATAAAAAAAATTTATGGAGTTATGCAGTTTATTTTCATTTCCCTAACTTTTGTGCCTTTGTGAGTTTCCATGTGATATGTGGTCTCGCCAATATGGGTTATCAAACATTAATTAAATGATTTCTTTATTTTAACTCACATGAATAATAATGACATGTTATGGGTCATAATGAACCCATCAACACATTCTTAGTGTCCCAACCATCAATGGTCAAGGGCCTGATCATAAACTTCTTCTATAAGTTAAATAAACCCAAAATGAATATAAATAAAATAAATTAACATAAAATCATGTGTGAAGGTGTGTAATTGATCTTTTAGTTTTGAAGTGGGATCACTTTTTATGTTGGGGAAAACAATTTCTCGTAGTAACCATGTTAGTGTGTGGGGCATAGGTGGAGGTAAGACTTATGAGAGGACCAAGGTAGGTCCTCAGTCTTTTGAGGAGATATATATAGGGAATGATAACATGGTAAGGATTTTTGAGAAAAAAGCATTGGATTAGGTCATATTATGAGGGTTAGATGGTTGATCATGAAATATATGACCAGAACACCCCATTGATGTTGGAATTGAACCTGGAAAAGTTCTATATGGAAGATAATTCCTATAGGACGGAATGTACTATGATTCTAATTTACCCTCCAATTAATATATTGATATATCTATATAGATTGAATGTGAATAAATTCTCTAGACGTAATTGACCAAAAAGGATACTTGTAGAGAGGATTCAACTAGCGATATTTTAATAGGGTGGAAGCTTCAATGTGTTTTTTAGTTTTAATAATGTTATATCACTCCATGAAGACTCTTTTCTATATGTAGTGAATCACATAGTCAAAATGGTTTTTTATTCTATATAGGAATTTATAGAAGAGATCTATGATGACTACTATAAATGGATGGATAATGATGAATGCCAGTGGTTGGTGAAAATAGATTACTTGATGAATGTTGGATCTCAAATTGCATAGAGGTATGTCCTTTTTTAATTTTTTGATTTGAATCCTTAAAATTTGGTTAATTAAATGTTTTTCGGGATTATGAGGAAACTCAAGGATGTTACGGGGGTTCGAGGCCTGAAAAAATGAAAACTAGGCCAATCTGTGAAAGGTGAAAAGTTGGCGCATGGTTGGGTAAAATGTGCAGCCTCGCCAAGGAAACCATTAATCCTTGGAAAATGGAATTAAACAAAGTTGGCATATGGTTTATCAAACTGTGTACATCTCCCTAGGTAACTGTGTGTACCAACTCCCATAAGAGAGTGTCTTGTGATTAGTTCGCACATGATTTAGAAAACCATGTGGACAAACCATGAAACCCATAAAAATTTATATAAATAAAAAATTTTCAATCTTAGGATTTTTAGATCCCCACCCTGTTTCTCCCTCATTTATTACATCTCAACCATAGGGACAAACCAAATAGACCCAATATTAACAAGGGTGGTTCTCCTTATATTCTTGGCCATTTGGGGTGTTGTTGGTTGTGGATCGAAGCTCTGGGTAAGTCTAATCCTCTCATTTCTTACCTTTTCTGGATTATGGCATATTGCTTGGGAAATATTTTTCTAAAACCCTATGAACTTTTTTCCAACAGAATATATGGTAAGTATTTTAAGGTTGTTTGAATCTTGATCTATTTATATGATTGAGAGTTTGTTCATCATTAGATTCAAGGTAATTGGTCTACAAGTTATATCCCATATTTTTTCTGTAGATTTTTTCATGTTTAGTTTCATTATTGGTTACCACTTATTGTGATTTTGATTCCGTTGGTGTGATTTGGTAAAATGAAAATATAAATAACAAATTGAACCCCACATGATTCTAATGGGATGCATCAAGGATTATTGGACCGATTTGGTGCATCGAGGATTATTATCATGGTTATGTGTGTAATTGAATTGTAATAATACAGAGCCTATGGTCGAAATGTTAATGTGGTTGGTTGGGTTGAAAATGGAATATTGATAGTTGTGCCTTGGGATGATAATAATATAAGGGGTTGTTTAGGTTCGACATAAAAATGGGATTTATCGAGTTAATTGAGAGATTATGAATTGTCTAAGGAAATATGTGGATATTACTAAGAGGGTTAGTGAATATGAAATTATGGATATGTAAAATTGGTAATGGATTATTAATTGAGAAATATGGTAAATGGATTTTCTTACGGGAGTTAATAAAAATTTTAAATGGGTTAATATAAGGGAGTTGTTCATTATGACTAATGGGATGGGCTATGAGAATGGGAATTGGGCTAAATAGGCTATGTTATGTAATTGATAAATTGGTTATTGGGTTATGGAATAATATATATTCCATTGTTGATTTATATTGATAATTATTTATATATTAATTTTTTGTAATTTATTGTGTGTGGTGATGAAATAAATAAGCATGTTCACATGGATTAGTGGTGGGAAAAAGAAACAAGGCTCCTCTCATGGGTCAGGTTGGACTGATGCTCTAACACCACCCATGAATGCATGAGTTAGGAAGTAGGACAAATTATCTATGCCCCCAATGGTTGCATTGGATGAAACTACATGGACTGAGACTCCATGGTGAGTGAGATTTATTGATTTTAAGATGTTTATCCCTAGTAATATAGTGACTTTACATAATTCCAACATTAATAGTGATTAATTCCTTAAAATATTGTGTCAACTTTGTAAACACCTAACCCATGTAAAACATGATGAAGATAGAATAAGTTAGGATGATATATTTTGTGATGTTAATTGTAATTTTGAAAGAAATTATTAAATTGTACCTTGTTACCTAATGAAATTTGAGATGTCCTTTAGTTTACACGTCATTTATTTCAAACTATCATTTAGTATCTATTTAGAATGTATATTTTGTAGACAATGTTGGTTGCAGACTACTGATTTGTACTCCAACCATGTTCGGGCTGTCGTTGTGTACCCGAGAAGACATCATTATTACAGGATTGGATAAAGGAAATGGACTGGTTCAGGGAGGATGAGCAAGACTTGGATATGAGTGGATGAGGGTTTGAACATGGTTTAAATAAACTATTTAGGAATTCAAATGTTTGTCTTTATTCAAGGTTTCTATCATGTTTTCACTTTTATCACTACAAGAAATTATTTTTCTTGGTTTGGGGTTTTTACCCAGTTTTGGGAGATGATTGGTTATGAATGTTTATTGATTATCATATATATTTTTATCATATTTATATTGTAATCTATTGTGGATTACTCTGGTAAAGAGGTTATAGTATACCCACATGACTAATTATACCCTCATTGCTAGTCAGTAACCTGTAGCGTACGGTGAGACGTGTTTGAGGTCATGTGGATACTCGAATCGAGGAACTGGTTTAGTGAATCTTTGGCCAAGGATGTTAGAAAGTGGTATCAGAGTAGGATTTTTCTAGCGAATTAATATTTGGGGATGGTATACTGGAGGTTAGGAAAGTGTTGGGCTTTGGTGATGAGCTCATTCTTGGGAGTAGCTAACCCATATTCAAGGGAAAATCCAATTCACCTAGGGTGGGAATTATTGTTCTTATTTTTCATTGTTATATTTGATGATATTTCACAATTGGGTAATGCACTGGTTGTATTATGTGGCCATTTTGTGATAATTTTTTCATCGACACAATGGCTATGTGATGATCAATAATGCATCATTTTAGGCACATAGTGTTACAGGTTACATACATCATGGTAGGCACACATGGGATATATATGCATGGTATGAAAGGAAGAATGAATTTGAATTACTTAAAAACATGAAGAAAATGGTGTAAAAAATATATTATGAATATGGTTAAATAAAATTAATGTTAAAGAAGGGTTAAATAAGAGTGTTCAATGAAAGGTGAAAATGAGTTATAAAGTTGGACATAACATGTTGTGAAATAGGAAATGTGTCTATCAGGAAATGGTTTAAAGAGGTTTCTAATGAACGATTGGTGGACATGGATTACCTATGTAACTATGACCAGTAGAAAGGATAGATGTGGGTTGTGTTTCATGTGTGATGTTATCCACATGGATGTTTAATTCAAGATGGGATTCTTATGGCTAGTGAAGGGCCTTCTTTTCCTAAGTTTTGAAATCCTTGTGTTATGTGTTCTGAGATGTGTGCTTGGCATTATAGGGAAATGCTAACATGATAACGTGTACCCGTTGAGCGATAAGAGGATGTTTCCAAGAATGAATGTCTATAAGTGGATCAAGAAACCCTGGGGAATTAAAATAATAGGGGATAAAATTAGTTCCATGAGAACATTTCATGTTTCATACTTATTATGGAAAGAGACCTTGGGAAGGTTTTGTTGAGTATGTTTGAGATGATCAGGGAGTATCAGCTACAACACCCTCCAATATTGGTTAAAGAGAGTGAACCTGAGGCTGTAGAATTATGGATAGAGTCCATTCAGAATTTTATGGACCACATGGAAACTCCTACTAAGAAGAGTGTCATGTTGGAATCCTATATGTTGAAGGGTTAGGAAAATATTGGAAAGATATCATGGTTCAGGCCCAACAAGTTGATAGTTGGACATGAAATGATTTTCATGATAAGTTTCTAGAACACTTATATCCTAAATACTTGATACATGAAGATTAAAAAGAGTTTATGAGATTGAAGCAAGGGTCTATGATAGTAATGGAATATACTATACATTTCACCAACATATAATGTTTTGTTCCATATTTGGTGGGGGATGAGGCGGCTATGGAGAGTTGTTTCTAAGATGAAGTCATGTAAAATATCAAGTCACATGTTGATATATTTTTTCATATATAGGGTCAGAAAAGTGGTGGATCAAGCCCTTATATTAGAAGAAAACCCCAAGAAGGTTTCTATAAGAAGACAAGTGGTTCTTATTCGACAAACCAGTGGTGCGACTTCTTATAGTCGGTAGATTCACTTCGAGATTTTTCATTAAGGTGGTGGTGGAAAAGGAATCTAGAAAAAGGAATCAATCTCTCAGGTTAGTGATCGAGATTTCTGATATCAATGTGGAAATCCATGACACATGTGTAGTCAATGTTCTTGAACACCAGATGAATGTTGAGAATGCAAGATATTGGGCCATGTGTAGATGTTCTATTGAAACATGTAGTAGTTGGGAAATTATGGAGGAACGAGACCATTGTAGAGTATAATAAGGGGGTCAGTTACCCATATTAGGTAGGTAGTTGGAGCTCCATGGGTCGTACCGGTAGGGGTGGTGGACTTGGTACTTCAGGGAGAGATCATCCATACTGGTAGGGAAGTGCAATTCTAGGTACTAAAGCTAGAGACTATGGTAGAGAGATAGGTCACATTCACACAGTTTAGTCTACTCTTGGAGGTGGCATGGATGGACCAACTTCAATTCGAGGTACAATCCTTATATCTTCCATGATTTCTAGATCTTTATTTAAAATGGGTGATACATAATATTTTATCTATGATCAATGTGTAGTTTTATTGGTCCCAACTGTGTAATGGGTGTGTTGGGTTATGTCAATTGATACTCTATTAGGGGTAAGACTTGAGGATATCAGACAAAGTAAGTGTTATGCTCTGGAGGTTAGTGGGTACCACTTTCTTTGGGACTTGTTCTTCCTTGGGATTTCATGTTTTGACCTGATTTTGGGCATGGATTGTCTAGTATTGTACCGTGACCACAATTTACATTACCATAATCATGTAACATTCACCCCTATTGAGAGATACACATATGTCCTTCACAATTAGTGGGATGTTTGGGTAGGCTGCGTAGGGATGATTTTTTAGAAGTTGGGTAATCTCATATACCCAGTAAATTTTCATATTCTTGATGATAGAGATGTAGAGAAACAAATCATTCCTTCTATAGTGGATCAGTTCTAGGATTTATTTCCTAAAGACTTATTAGGGTTACTACCTGAGAGATTTGTTGAGTTTACGATCGAGTTGCTGCCAATGGAAGAACCAATTTCCATTACAGCATAATGAAGGGCGCCAACATAAATACCAGATCTGGAAGCTCATTTGGAGGAGTTAGAGAATGAATGATTTATTCATCCTAGTATGTAACCTTAGGGGATCACTAGTGTTTTTTTCCAAGAAGGTTGATGGGTCATTGCAGTTATATGTCAATTATGGGAAGCTTACTCACATTAAGGTTAATAAATAATACCCCCTTCGGAGTATAAATGACATATTTGAACAGTTGAGTGTTTGTTTGGTGTTTCTAACGATTTATTTAAGGTATGGGTATCACCAATTAAGGGTTATTCCTTATAATGTACCATAAACATCATTCAGAAGTAGGTATGGATTGTATGAGTTTGTCGTGATGACATTCAGGTTGGCCAATGCACCAATTGTAACACCCCAAGATTTCATAGTACATTATTTCTTTAAAGTAATTCAACAACTTATACTACACGGAACACTGAGTTCTAGCGCACCATGACTTACCAAACAAGCCGTTCAAAAGTAGTTATGAATAGTATTAACTTAATTTTGAGCATTATATAATCCTTATAATTTTAGAATCCATATTATGAGATTCTTAGACATAATGTAAGAACAAATACATTTATTCAGATAAAAGAAGTATTTTTCAAAAAAAGAAATTTTACCGCCTTTTAATGGTAAAGCCTTTTTAAATCCAATATTTGAATATTTTATATTAAATTTGACAAAAATAAACTTCTTCATTATAATCGGGACATAAGAATTTCGTTTTGATAATTGTTTGGTGTTTTTCTGAAAACTTTCATATTTGGGTGAATAGTGAAAAATACTATATTTTAACCGAAAACAACTTTTTAAATCAAAATAATTAATATTGTTAAATTATACATTTATATGGTTTGGAAGTATAAATAGATTATATTTTTACCATTTAATCCATTGATGGTCATTGTAAGTAATTTCATTTTGAAATTGGACATAAACAAGTGTCATTATTTTGGTTGTTATTATTTCTTAAAAATACGCCTTTTGGTTTTGACAGTGGGAATTAATTTTAAATTAATAAATGAAACTTCTAGGTTTTAAATTTTGTAAAATAGACTTAATTCTTGAATTCATAATATCAAAATTTTCTTAGGGTGAATTTTGGTATTTTTATGAAAACTTTTAATTTTTGATGAATAGTGAAAAACACTGAGTTATAATATAAAACCGAATTTTTATTTAAATAATTATTTATTTTATTTACATTTAATTAAGGTCAAAATATATACATAATACCTATATATGTTCAATGAAATTAATTGGTGTTAGTTTAGAATAATTTAAATATATAAAAATTTTATTGAACTTCTCAACGTCTTTTACGCACCTCCTAGGAGAATTTTGAAATTCAAATAAAACATAATTTTACCGCTTATGTGAGTTTAATTTTGAAAATATGAGAGACACGGTTAATATCAAGGAGTAAAATGTGGTTCAATGAGACGAAAATATTTTTTGGTGAATAGTACCTTTTTAATTTTATTTACCACGGTAAAAATTAAATTGGGTAATTAAGGGTAAAAAAGATATTATTATTGCCCTGACACATGTCCTAATTCTACATGATAAGTATAATTCGACCAAAAACAAAATTAAGAATAAAATATGAACCTCTTTGGTCCACATGGATTAGATTAGGACATTTATTATTATTTAATTCAAAGAAGAGTCAAAATAGTTTAAATAAAAGTTTAATAAATAAAACATTTTTAATATAGGGTTATACATACGATAAATTCGATTATAAAAATTCATTAGAAATATAAAAATATTTCCTACATAATGGTATTTTATATATAATTTTTAGACTTAAAATAATTTAATTTAATTATGACACAATGATGATGCAGTAATTACCTTATTAGTGAAATATTAAAATAATTGATATTATAAATACTCAAATAAATATAATTTGAGACTTTTAATGAATTCCAAGAATTTTATTGGTTAATAAGACATGTTAGGATTCATTAAATGAATTTTTTTCGAATTAATAAACTTATTAAGACTTTAAAAAAAATCAATTATTAAACAGTTTCAAAATTGACATAAAGGATTTTTTTAAAAAATATTATATTATTAATTGATATAATATTCTTAAAAATCTAAGGTTCTTCCAAAGGACATGTATGATTATTGGTATGTCATTAATGAAGGACTTGGGGTTCTCTTGGTAGTTTATAGTAAGTTTATTAACCATATAATATAATAATACAAAGAGACATTGTAAATGTCAAACTATTTAACTAAGAGTTAAATCTAAAAGATAAGGGGAAAATAGTGACCCAAACTTTTATAAAACCTATTGGTTGAGTGGTTTTCGACCCATACCCACCATAGAATTTAAATAATCTAGTTTAGATCCATTATAAACTGAATATGAATTTATTATAAAATCATACTTTAAGTTTTTCCTAAAGAGCCCCTCCCCCCCCCTTATAAAAGGACACCACTTCTACCCAATTCCTCACACCTCTAAATAATTTTGTCTCATAAAACCTCTTCCCAATTAAGCTCCCTACATGCCTCTCCTACTTCTATAAGCCTTACCTTAGATAAGAGGTGCTTCAAGAGTCCTTTTTGGTTCAAACCAAAGTGAGTTACCCAAATTAAAGGTAATGATTTTTCTTAGCTTATTTTCTTTTATTTTACTTCTCCAACCACTAAACTCTTCTTATTATTTTCTTTTGTAACAAAACCAGTATCCTAAATATTCTTGTATATTTTTATGAGAGGTATTCGAACTACACTTACACACAACTCCATCTAATGGGTGAAGAACCTAATGTTTTAGTTGATGGCAACCAAACGCCTCACGAAATGATGATTGTTTAATTATCTCCTTCCACCTCTCATGGAGGCCATTACGATGGAACAATAATTAAATATGATATTAATGGTATTTATTTTATATATAAGTTACTGTAATTCCATTTTATAGAATACCATTATTTGTTTCATGTTGTACATATATACGATAATTTAATTTGAGGAAGTGCGGACTACTGCCCCCTCAAAGTAATATGACTCATTCATACCGAACATGGAACATATAAAGGATGGTGTTAATGAAATTAAGTAACATATATAAGATATTATATTATACTGGAATAATAATATACCTATGTATCATTTGGTTTTGATTCCATTTGAAATGAAAAATGAAATGGAAGTAGTGTTCGTGCGTACGTACGGATTATAGTCTCCACGAACGCGATGAGATTCATTTACCCATCATATCAATTCAAGAATAATTCTAATTTGATGACTAAAATTAATCTTTAAGGACTTGATATCATTCTGGATATGAATAATATACAACCTATCTATAACAAACACGACTTACGTAACGATACATATATAGGAAAACGAATCAGTTGACACCCGGAATAACGATAATACTAAAATATTATTAACAAAGCAATATTAAAAGATCATATATGATATCATATTTATGTATATGATTCTATTATAATTTAATAAAAATGATTTAACTATTACATAGGAGGTTAACCTACACTCTATCAAGGAAAAGTACAAGGTAAGGGTTAATTTCACAATCTCTTTATTATCCGAGCTTATTTTTACGTAAGTATCTACTGGGACATATTTATTATCCATGTCCATGTTCCATGAAAGAGTTTTCAAAGGAATTCTTTTAAGGGACTTATTACTATAACATCATTTCAAATGTTTTAAATATTTATTCTTCTAAAACATTCACATTAATGTCCATGTCTTCAAAATGGATTTTATGGATTTATTTATATAGACATGAATGTTTATAAAATGTTAATTCTTTTGAAAAGTTTCAAAGTTGTATGGGACACTTTGATTCAAAAATGTCTTTAAATGTTATCCTTTTTAAATTTTGTTACTTTTAAATGTTTTCATGAAAAAGGGTTATTTCTCTCAAAGTTTTTTATAAATCATTTTCATCTATGTCAAAATCCTTTAATTGATTTTAAACTTGTTTTGAAGTTGATTTATCCTGATACAAATCTTCCATATTTTATTGAAGGTTTTGTGATATGTTTGACTGTGGATGTGTTATTTTTATACCATTAATGGTTTATGGGTAAATTATTGACATTTCATATGCTAGTTTTAAGACGAATATTTATGTTATGTTTAAACCTTTTCATATGATGAATGCATTGGACATAGTAAGTGACGGGTGGAGCACGCTATAGCTCCTTGATGAATTGGTAGGTCTCATGAGACAAACTAGTGTTTTGGCACGAGGCCTTGAAAAAATATTATTTGTAGTCTTGGAACGAGGCCTTGGCTACGTGGTTATGATTGTCTGGAATTATGCATTCCATCATTATGAAAGTGGTTATTGATATTGCATGTGATTATTCGACTAGTAGAATATCCATGTGAATGAGTAAAAGGCATTATTTCATTTTATTTCTACCATATTATGCTGATATTTAAGTTTAAAAGGCTTTTGTTTTAGTTATACATTGACTTAAATGTTTATGCTTTTTTATGAAAGTTTCTGCTATATTCTTATCCTTACTGGGCATTTGAGCTCACCCATTTCTTGGTTTTATTTTTCCAAGGATGTGAAGAAGTATTTTATGAATGACCTGCATGGATAGTAAAAGGGTATATGAGTGTGGAGACAAAATGTTGATGTAGTTTTCACATTATGATGTAATGTAAAATTTATATATGTATCTAGTGTTTCTAAGGATACTAAATCGATCAGTCCTTCGGGACTTGATTCCTTGTAATCATTCCAATGATTTAAATAATGCACCTACTTTGGGTAACTGGGGTCGGGGTGTTACAGTTGGTATCAGAGGAAGTTTAATAATAACCTTGGAAGCTAGATTTAGATAAACTCTGATTAGAGGACATAGAACTCAGATAGACTTTGAGGATTAGTATAGAAGAACTTACTAGAATTTTGGTACTGTAGAGATTTTGTGAGTTTTCCGACCAATACATCCATGTCTGGATACGAGCAGTTAGAGGCAGCTCTGGCATTGATGTACCTAGGGGTAAAACCCGAAAACACCGCTTTGAGCTAGACTCGAACGGGAACTAGATCACGAAAATGGGCCTTGCTGCACTCTTGGTTTTGCCACTCCCGAGGGATGTGCTTAGGATAATTCTCATTTCCATTACAAACCATTATGAAGGGTTTATGAGTATATACTTCCTCAAAGAAAACATATATATGATTATGGATTATATTCATAAATCGTTAAATTAACATTAGGTATTTTACATGTTTGTAATTATTGTAATTCATAAACTGACCTAGTTTATGTTATTCTATAGAAATGTTGCCCATTAGAAGGAATGTGAAATCTAGAAATACCTATGTTCCAATGAGTAAGAAGGATCATATCTTTCACAATATTAAGACAAACTTTAGAAGGGAAATATTCTCCCATGTATTATCATCATATGAGGAAATAATATCATGTGTTGATAAGATATGTAAAGAGTTCTCAGAGTCTTATGGATTTGAAGGGATGCCATAGAAGAAATGGTTGGTAGAGACAAATATGGATAATGGGAATAAGGAAAAGAAGATTTTTCTTATATGTGATAACTGTGGGAAGAAACACCCTGGAACTTGCCAGAAGGGAATGTGAGTTTGTTATAAGTGTGGAGAAAAAGGACACCAAGTACGTGACTGTAAGGGTAAGAAAAAGGTTTCAAATGTAAAATGCTTCATCTACAAGGGGTTGTGACACTAAGTGAACCAATTTCCAAATCATCAGAGTATGCCCCAAATGATGCTATTGGATAATAATCAAGTTAGATACTACCACAGATGAGGAAGAATGATTAGAGTTCTTATGTTGTTATTAAAGAATTATGTCATTTTATTGTTGTATCAATGATTTAGTGGTTATAATAATTATGGAGTATATAGGGATTATACTTCATTACTATTTTATTAAGAACTTAAGATTATGTGAAACCATGAAAAGTGACTCAATAGGAGGTTAAATTGTTGGAAAATATATGGTTGAGAGAAAGATAAACCATCATATGGTTCTGATATCGAGGTAGTGATTTTGGAATAATACATGATTGATTTGGATAAATTATACTGGATATTCTTGACTACAATGAAAGTGATTAATGATATTCCATCATTGTTTGAGTTTACAATATTTTTGGATAGATTGAGTACATCCAATAATCTATAAAGAATAAGGGATCATGAATGAAATCAACATGGTTTTATAGTAATTTAGGATGTTGCAGTGTTTTAAAAGAATACATGATGAAGGTGTTAAAATGTTATTTCACGGAAAAAGGATCTTCATTGTGTTAAACTTCATTATAAATTTTCGACTGTGAGTGTGGATAGAGGTATTTTGGATTATTCTAGTTTGAGATTTTTTTGTATTGTCATAAAAGGACAACCCAGAGGTCGGGTGGAAACCTGTCACGTCTGGCAAGGCCGTGAGACTTGAACCTGCAACCGAAGGGCGACAAGGGTGTATCACCTACCACTGACCAACGTGATGTCCTAGATTGAATAATGCAGTCTTTATTTTAAAAAATCTGGTAGATTAATTTTAAATTCAATTTTTTTGGAAACCCTATATGAATAGGATAAATATAAAATTATTTTTATGTTCTATTATCCTTTAGAGTAAAAGATGAGTTTGTGGTAGAAATTAGTTAAAGGATAGGACTCTACTTGTCAATTATATATTTGTCTTCTTTTTTTATTCTATGAAGAAATTAATTATTATACTTTAGTGAAGGAATCTTAAAATAAAAAATGTGTTATCCTAATACCATATGTTTTGTTGAACCGATGGTATTTTAAATCATCATAGATTGATGAATATAAGGCCCTAAATTTTACACTTGTTTGTGATTGATGAACTCAATCACTACCTATAAATATTTACATTTTTCTCCAATTATATGTCTCTAATTTCCACCAATGTTCTCCTAATCAATATCATAATTTGGTGGTGACCCTTTTATTTTGCTTTTCCTCTTATTAAGAATAAATTTTATTAACCTAATTTCTGATGTGGCTTTTCCCAAAGGTATTTTATATTTTCAACCTTATATTTTCAAAAAATATTTTCAAATTACGAGGATGCAATTTATGAAAGGGTGGAAGAATGTACCACTATAATATTTCATAGTACGTTATTTTTTTCAAAGTAATTCAATAACTTGCACTACACGTAACACCGAGTTCTAGCGCACGATGACTTACCAAAAAAGCCGTTCAAAAGCAGTTATGAATAGTATTAACTGAATTTTGTACATTATATAATCCTTATAATTTTAGAATCTATATTATGAGCTTCTTAGACATAATGTAAGAACAAATACATTTTTTCAGATAAAAGAAGTATTTTTCAAAAAAAAACAATTTTACCGCCTTTTAATGGAGAAGCCTTTTTAAATCCAATATTTGAACCTTTTATATTCAAATTGACAAAATAAAATTCTTCTTTATAATTAGAACATATGAATTTCGTTTAGATAATGTTTTGGTGTTTTTCTGATAACTTTCATATTTGGGTGAATAGTAAAAAATACTATATTTTAACCGAAAAGAACTTTTTTAATCAAAATAATTTATATTGTTAAATTATAAATTTTAATGGTTTTGAAGTATAAATAGATTATATTTTTACCATTTAATCCAATGATGGTCATTGTAAGTAATTTCACTTTTAAATTAGATATGAACAAGTGTCAAACTTTTGGTTGTTATTCTTTGTTAAAAATACGCCTTTTGGTTTTGACGGCGGGAATAAATTTTAAATCAATAAATGCAACTTATATGTTTTTAATTTGGTAAAATAAACTTCATTATTTAATTCGGAATATAAAAATTAACTTCGGGTGAATTTTTGGTATTTTTCTGAAAACCATTAATTTTTTATGAATAGTGAAAAACACTCGGTTATAGTTTAAAACCGAATTTTTTAAATAATTATTTATTCTATTTAAATTTAATTAAGGTCAAAATATAAACATAATACCTATATAAGTTCAATTTAATTCATTGTAGTTAGTTTAGAATAATTTTAGATATATAAAAATTTTATTGAACTTTTCACCGTCTTTTACGCACCTCCTAGGAGAATTTGAAAATTTACATAAAACATAATTGTACCACTTCTGTAAGTGGAATTTCCAAAATCCTAGAGACACAGTTAATATCAAAGAGTAAAATTTGGTTCAATGAGAAGAAAATAATTTTTGGTTAATAGTAACTTTTTACTTTTATTTACCACGGTACAAATTTAATAGGATAATTAAGGGTAAAAATGATATTATTATTACCCTAACACATGTCCTAATTCTACTAGATAAGTATAATTCGACCAAAAACAACCTTAGGAATTAAATATGAACCTCTTTGGTCCACATGGATTATATTAGGACATTTATTATTATTTAATTCTTAGAAGAGTTAAAAGAGTTTAAATTAAAGTTTAATAACTAATTTTTTTTAATATTGGGTTATACAAAATATAAATTCAATTATAAATATTCATTAGAAATCTAAAAATATCTCATACATAATGGTATTTTATTTAAAATTTTTAGACAATAAGTAATTTAATTTATTTATTACACAATGATGATGTAGTAATTACCTTATTAGTGAAATATTAAAATAATTGATATTATAGTTACCGAAATAAATATAATTTGAGACTTTTAATGAATTAAACGAATTTTATTGGTTAATATGACATTATAGGATTGATTAAATGAATTTGTTTCTAATTAATAAACTTATTAAGACTTAAAAAAAATTCAATTATTAAATAGTGTCAAAATAGACATAAAGGAGTTTTTAAAACAAATATTATATTATTAATTGATATAATATTCCTAAAAATCTAAGGTTCAGCCAAAAGACTTATATGATGATAGGTATGTAATTAATGAACCACTTGGGTTTATCTTGGTAGTTTATAGTAATTTTATTAACCATATAATATAATAATACAAAGAGACATGGTAAATGTCAAACTATTTAACTAAGAGTTAAATCTAAAAGATAAGGGTAAAATAGTTACCCAAACTTGTCTAAAACCTATTGGTTGAGTGGTGTTCGACCCAAACCCACCTTATATCTTAATGAATTTAAGTTGGATCCATTATAACCTGAATATGAATTTATTATAAAATAATACTTGAAGTTTTTCTAAAAGAGCCCCTCCTCCCCCTTATAAAAGGACACCACTTATAACCAATTAATGACACCTCTCAAGCCTTTTGGATCATCCATACTCTTCCCAATTAATCTCCATAAATCCCTATCCTCCTTTTAGAAGCCTTTCCTTAGGCATAAGGCACTTCAAGAGTCCTTTTTGGTTCAAACCAAAGGGGGTTACCCAAATTAAAGGTAACAATTTCTCTTATCTTCTTTTCTTTTTATTTTATTTCTCCAACCCCTAAAATATTCTTATTATTTTATTTTATAACAAAACCAGTATCCTAAATATACTAGTATATTTTTATGAGATGTATTATAACTACACTTACACACAACTCCATCTAATGGGTGAATAACATAATGTTTCTGTGGATGGCAACCAAACGCCTCACCATAACGATGATTGTTCAATTATCTCCTACCACCTCTCATGGTGGCCATTTTTATGGAACTATAATTAAATATGATATAAATGATATTTATTTTATATATAAGCTTCTGTAATTCCATTTTATATCATACCATTATTCATTTCATGTTGTATATATATACACGATAATTTCATTTGAGGAAGTGCGAACTACCGCCCCCTCAAAGTAATATGACTCATTCATACCATACATGGAACGTGTAAAGGATGGTGTTAATGAACTTAAGTAACAAATATAAGATATTATATTATAATGTAATAATAATATACCTGTTTATCATTTGGTTTTGATTCCTTTTGAAATGAGAAATGAAATGGAAGTAGTGTTCATGCATATGTACGGATTACCATCTCCACGAACGTGATGAGATTCATTTCCCCATCATATCCATTCAATAATAATTCTAGTTTGATGATTAAAAGTAATGTTTAAGGACTTGATATCATTCTGGATATGAATAAGATACAACCTATCCATAACAATCATTGCTCACGTAACGAAGCGTATAAATGAAAATGAATCAGTTATCACCTGAAATGACGATAATACTAAAATATTATTTACAAAGAAATATTAGAAGATCATATATGATATAATATTTCTGTATATGATTCTTTTATAATTTAATAACAATGATTTAACTATTTTACAGGAGGTTAACCTACACTCTATCATGGAAAAGTACAAGGTAATGGTTAATTTTACAATTTCTTTATTATCTGAAGTTGTTTTTACGGAAGTATATACTGGGACATATTTATTATCCATGTCCATGTTTCATGAATGTGTTATAAAAGGGATTATTTTAAGGTACTTTTTACTAAACCATAATTTCAAAATTTTTAAATATTTATTCTTCTAAAAATTTCTCATTAATGTACATGCTTTCAAAATGGATTTTAAGGATTTATTTATATGGAAATAAATGTTTTTAAAACGTTAATTCCTTTCAAAATATTAAAATTGGTATGGGAAACTTTGATTAAAAAATGTCTTTAAATGGATTCCTTTCTAAATTGTGTGACTTTTAAATGTTTTCATGAAAAAGGGGTATTTCTCTCAATGAGTTTTACAAATCATTTTCATCTATGTCAAAATACTATAATGGATTTTAAAATTTTTTTGAAGTTGATTTATCATGATAAAAATCTTCCATATTTTATGGAAGGTTTTGTGATATGTTTGAATATGGATGTGTTATTTTCATACCATTCATGGTTTATGGGTAAAGTATTGAAATTTTGTATGCTAGTTTTAATACGAATTTTTATGTTATGTTTAAACCTTTTCATATGTGGAATGCATTGGACTTAGTAAGTGACGGGTGGAGCCCGCTATAGCTCCTCGATGCATCGGTAGGTCTCATGAGACAAACTAGTGTCTTGGAACGAGGCCTTGACAAAATCTTATTTGTTGTCTCGGAACGAGGCCTTGGCTACGTGGTTATGATTGTCTGTCATTATGCATTCCATCATTATGAAAGTGGTTATTGATATTGCATTTGATTATTCGACTAGTAGAATATCCACGTGAATGAGTAAATGGCATCATTTCATTTTATTTTACCATATTATGCTGTTAATCAAGTTTAAAAGGATTTTATTTTAGTTATACATTTCCTTAAATGTTTATGCTTATTTGTGAATGTTCCCACTATATTGTTATCCTTACTGGTCATTTGAGGTCACCCATTTCTATGTTTTATTTTTCCTGGGATGTGAAGAAGTATTTTATGAATAAACTCCAGGGATAATATAAGGGGATATGAGTGTGGAGACAAAATATTGATGTATTTTTCATTATATGATGTAATGTAAAATTTATAAATGTATCTTGTGTGTCCAAGGCTACTTAACAGATCGGTCCTTCGGGACTTTATTCCTAGTAATCATGGAAATGTATTAAAATAACGCACTGACTCTGGATAACTGGGGTCGGGGCGTTACACAATTAGTGTTTATGGACCTATTGAATAAAATCTCCCACCATTACCTAGAATAGTTTGAAGTTGTCTTTATTGATGACATCTTGGTGTACTCCATGTCTCATGAAGATCATTCCAACCTTCATACCATCATCCCAAGTAAACTAAGAGATCATATAATATACTAAAAGATACCCAAATGTCATTTCTATATTGATAGGATGCATTTCATGGGTCACATCATTTTGGAGGACGGTGTGTCAGTGGAATGAGAGAAGGTATGTGATGTTGTGTCATGGGAGTAGCCAAAGAATGTATCTGATGTCTAATGTTTTTAGGGATTGGAGAGATATTACAAAAGTTTTATCAATGTCTTTTCTATTTTAGAGGTACAATTTTTCTGGTTGACTAATAAAGGCGTCATGTTTTAATGTTTAGAAGAATGTGAGATATCCATAAAAAGGTAAATAAGCAGATGACTACCACACTGATCCTAATTTTACCTAAGCTGAGTAAGAAGTATACATAGTTTTTTGATGATTTTGGTGTGAGGATGGGTGAAGTGCTAATGTAGGATGATCAGGTAGTTGGGTATGGGTAATGGAAGTTGAGTCCTCAAGCAAGAAATCATCCTATGCATGACCTTGACTTTTATGCAATGGTTCATGCCTTAAAATATTAGCGATGCTACAATTTGGGTGAATGGTTTACAATGTATATCAATCATTAAGGTCTTAAGTACATATTATTTCAATGTGATTTGAATCATCAGTAGTGAAGATTGATTGAGTACACGAAATGATTTGATTTTTAGCTGGATTATAGTCTAGGAAAGGAAAACAATGTTGCAGATGCTTTGTGTTGGAAAACAAAAGTTAGGTGGTTCAGGAGTCCAAATCCAAATGGAAGATGATGGGGTGGTTTACTGAAATGCATCTAGAGGTAAAATATGGGCATGGGATGATGAAAATTATATCCATAGCACATGAGTGCATGATTTGGAGCTATGTTAATGATATTTAGATTGAAGATCTAGAGTGTTTGGATATGAAGGAAACTCTTAAAGGTTGTGAGTCACATTCTAGTTGGGCAATTATTAATGATGAATTTTTTCATGTTTATAGATGTGAGATTATGTTGGTATGTTTGATGGAAGAGTTGACGTGAAAATTTAATGCATCTATGTGGGTTGGGAATCCCAGTTTGAAAAATATTTATCATGATCTTTGTAGGAAATAATGGTTGTAGGGAATGAAGAAAGAGGTTGTGGGTCTTGGGGTGTGATTCCTTACCTGTTATCATGTAAAGGCCGATCATCAACATCAAGGTGGTTTGTTACATCCATTTCCCATTCTGGAATAGAAGAATGATGATGTAATGATTGATTTTGTGTTTCTTATTATGAGGATGCCTCAAAAAAAATGTTATAGTTTGGGATGTTGTGGATCGGTTGACTAACGTGGTTCATTTCTTGCTGATCCTAGAAACATTCACTACTAATCAGTTGTGTGAGTTATATGTTCCATAAATAGTGTGGTTTGATTTTGTAAGAAGAACTATTATTCTAGATCATGATTTTCATTTTACATCATGCTTCTCGAAGGGATTTAAAAAGGATCTTATAACCCTAGTGTTTTTAGTATATATCATCACCCACAAACGAACGAACAATTACAGAGTACAATTTAGTTGCTAGAGGAGATGTTGAGGGATTTTTTCTTATATTTTTCTGGATCACGTAAAAAACACTTGTTGTTGGTTGAGTTATCCTACAATAATAATTTCCAATTTATAATTAAAATGTCACCCTTTGAGGCACTTTATGGTAGACCGTGTAGATCTCTATTATGTTGGATGAGAGCTATAGAAACAAAGTTGTTGGGACTGAGTCTCTTGTAAGAGATTTCAGAGTAGGTTCAATTGATTCAAAAGATAATGGAAATGAATCAATGTTGGAATATGTCATACAAGGATAGGATTCATGGGCCTCTTGAGTTTGTGGTGGGTTATAGTTTGGTTCTTCAGGTTTTTCCAAGGTTAGGCCACCATTGAATTTAGATATAGGTCAGCTTAGAACCCTTTTATAAGGGGCCATTTTAGATTGGGGAGAGGGTTAGAACGGTGTATTAATAATTGGATCTTCCATATTGTTAAAATGGATTTCTTGATGTTTTTCCTGTTTCACTGCTTCTAAAATATAATCATGATCATCTAAAGTGATTTAATGTGGAGGATGTTGGGCTTGAGGCTGATGTGTCCTTTAAGAAACATCCAGTTTGTATTAATGAATCATAGTGATAAAGTATTTCAATGATATAATGGTCACTTGTTTTATGTCTTATGGAAACATGGAAATGTTCACAAAGAAACATTGGAATGGTGTTCAGATGATCGGGATTAGTGGCCCAATCTTTTTACCTCAGAAGCTAAATGATGACTGGGAGGACTGGCTCAAGGACAATCAATTATAAGGTGGGGAGGTTGTAAGATCATAGATTTCATAGAGTTATATCCTTGTATAATTATTTTTGTTTTAATCCCTTATATTTTGATAATTAAATTTTCACCCCCTGTATGAGGAAGTTACATGGTTTTCTGAGGTATCAGTTATTGAAAAGAAGGAAATCTTGGCCAATATGTTAAAGGCACTCAATTGTTGCATGGTTGAGTAAACTGTGGGTCCTTCCCACGAAAATTGTGTGAACATGGATAGTGGCATTACAAATAGTTGGCACACAATTTTTAATACCATGTGGTGCTCAATAGGTAATCATGTGACCAAAATCCATTAAGACAGTGTCTTGCACACTATTGGCACATGATTTGGTAAACTGTAAGGACAAACCGTGCGTCCCATTAAATGGATGAAAAATCATAATTTTTCCATCTCAAGATTTTAATATCCCCTATCAATTTCACATTCATTTCTTCTCTAAAACCCCTAGGGACAAACTAAATTTACCCTAGTTTTCCAATGGAAATTCTCCTTTTATTCTTGGCCATTTGGGTTGTCATTGGTTGTGAATCAATGATCTGGGTCAGTCCAATCCTCTCAATTATTTGTTTTTCCATATTAATGAATGTATATTGGGAAATATTATTCCAAATCCCTAAAATCCTCTTTTTACAATGGAATATAAGTTAAGGATTAAAGTGATTTTTAAATTTGGTTCTAAGGCTATGGTAGGGAGTGAGTTTATTGTCAGATTTGATGTAGGTAGTATAGATGTTATATCCATTAGTCTTTGTGTTTATTTTTGGATGTTTAGTTACTTTCTTGGTTACCCCTTATTCTTATTTTGAATAATTTAGTGATATTTTTTAAAATGATAATCTAAATATGCAATTGAACACCACATGATCCTAGTGGCATGCATTGATGAGGATGGGGTAGATTTATGGCCACCCATGGGGTGCACCAACATTCCCAAACCTAGGAATTAGTAATCCTAACTGTTGAATTGATGTTTTATAATATAGTGACCACGGTGAACATGTTCATGTGGTTGATTGGGTTGAAAAGGAAATATTGATCTTTGTGCTTAGGTTTGATAATGACATAATGGGTTTTTTGGCCATGATATGAAAATGGGATTAATTACATTAATTGAGATTGTATAAATTAGATTATGAAATATGTTAGAATGATTAATAGGATAGTGCATATGAAATGATGGAAATGTAAATTTGTTAACTGATTATGAATAAATAAATATAGTAAATTGGTATTCGTAATGGAATTGATAAATATGTTAAATGGGTTAATATAAGGGTGTTACTGGATATACTTAATGTCATGGGGAATGAGAAAGGGAATTCAGATAAATGGGATATGTAATGTAAATGGTAAATGAGTTTTTGGGTTATGGAATAATATAGATTCCCATGTTTATTGAGTTGGATTGTGATTGATATGTGAATTGTTTTGTGACATGGTGTGTTTGGTGATTGAAAAAAATAATAAAGTGAACATGGATTTGTGGGGGGGTGAAAGACTTAGGATCCTCTTGTGGGTCAGGTTGGGCTAATTCTATAAACACCCCAAGGAATGAATGGGTTAGGGAGTTGGGCTGATGCTCTATGCCCATAATAAATTAATTTGATGAAATTACCTTAAATGAACATCCAAGGTGGGTGAAATTGTTTGATTTTTATATGTTTAACCTTGTAAGATAGGTACTTGAATTAATTCCATTATAAAAAATGAAGAATTCCATAAACTCTTGTGTGAATGATATAAGTAACTAACCCATGGAAAACATGATGAAAATGGACTAAGTAATGAAGATATCTTAATTAATGATAATTAAAATTTTAAAGGAAATGGTTAAAGTGTACTTTGTTACATAATATAATACAAGATATCCTTTGGTTTTCATGTCATTTATTTCATACATTCATACACTATTTGTTTAGAATGGATATTTTGTAGACACCTTGGTAGTGTCCTACTGAGTTGTACTAACACCCAGCTCGGACTGGTGGTGGGTACCCGAGAAGTCATCATTTCTGTATTTTTGGATAAGGGAAAATGCTAGGTTCAAGGAAGTTGATATGGTCTAGGATATTCAAATATGAGGATCCCAACATGTATTTAGGGCTTGTTTTTGGGATTCAACTATTTTTATTTATTTGGGGTTTTTATCATTGTGATATTTTTATCATGAAATGACCTAGATTTTGTTAGTTTGTGGTTTCTACCATGTTTTAGGATATGATTGGTTATGAATGTTTATTGGTTATAACATATTTTTCTTATTTTTATATTTTTTATCTTCTAAAAATTAATCTGATAAAGAGGGTATAGTCTTGCAACATGACCTATTAGACGCTGGCTGCTAGTTGGCAACCTGTCGCGTATGGGGATATGTTCTTGAGGTCATGTGGAAACATTGATTGGGGAACCAGTTTAGTGGGTCCTTGGTCAGGGACATTACAATTAACCCCACTATATATGGGGTGATACCACCAAACTATGTGTAATGTTATTACATACAAATAAAATTCCATGTGGTTGAGCTGTTATCATTTCCAATCATTGAACTTCTAGAGAGATAATTTCATCATGTGTTCTCACATGGATATTGGATGAAATTACAAACCATGTAAATCCATAGTGTTATTTTTTAATATTAATTTCATTTGAAAAAATAGTAATGTGTTTCTAGAAGACGTTATGCATAGTGATTTTGGGTGAAATCAAGATTGCAATGTTTTTAGAGGTCTTTTTTGGGAGGTTAAGTATGTTCATTTATAATGACTTAGAGTAGTCAAATATCCTATTAACTGGGGATACTAGTTCTGGTGCTATAATATCTAATGAATTCAGGATTTTCACTTCTTCCCTTACCCTCCATGTGTTATCAAATCTTGGTTTAGGACATAATCAACATAGTGAGGTATATTAACTTATTTTGTTCCATGAGGTTATTTGATATAGTGGGAGTTACTACTTACTTGAAAAAGTATTAAATGATTTAATAATGAGGTTTGATATGTTTTATGTAATGGTCTTTAGATTCTAAACGATATAAGTGAAATATTATATGATCCAAAATTATTTTGATGATTCAATAGATAGAATGAAACCATATATGATGGATAAGGAAGAATGTGAATGGATGGATCACAAGGCACATAGAATTATTCAAATATCATTATAAATTAATTTTTCCATCTTTATTTGGGGGATGAAAATTACAACATAACTAGGGATACAATTGAAAGACATGTAAGGAAATCCAATTGAATTAAAAAATGTTTATGATGTATAAGTTGTTCAATATGTATTTTCAATAATGAAAACAAGATGTGAACCATGTAAAATATCTTTACATGATCTAGATCGAACATAATTTTTTGAATGTAACCTTAATTTATGTTGTTTTTTAATTTCTTTTTCTAGAATCACTATAGGAATGTTGGGAGGTAAGGATTACTCCTGTTTGCAATCCTAATAGAAAACATGACTTAGTGTTTTATAACATCATGAAACAATCCTGAATTATGATCTCTAGTAGAGTGAAATGTAGGAACTTATATGTAGTGCATTGAATATAGTAGGTATATTACATCCTATCAACCTAAATATGAGTGTTAATAATTAAAGGAAGTCCATGGATGAGTGTAGGAGAATGTATATCTAACCCCAAACATGCATGATGGAATTGCAGTAAAAGGGGGAATCTCATGAATGATTGAAAATACAATAGTGTGATCCCCAAAAGGAAAACTTATAAAATTTCCAGTTATTTATATTCATATTAATAAATTAGTAGTTTTAGGTTATGTGTCAATGTTGTAGTTAAATTATGGGTTGTAGATTCCGAATTGTAATTTCATTCCATATTAGATAAGTGGTTCAAGACTAAATATGTACCAAAATTAATTTTTTGAGGAAACATGGTGGATGAAGATACTCATGATGTTTCTATGAAGGATGATGTGAATATATATGTAAAAAATAAGAACTTCCTTATGTTTAAGAGGCTATGAAAAATTCTATGATTAGGAAAAAATATCACTTTCATGGGACATGAGGATAAATAAGTATATGTGAAAAGCTTCAATAATTTGGTATGGAAAATTACATAAGAATTTATTCTTGATGAAATGGGAGTTAATAATGGGATCTCATATCTATCGAGAATGTTATATTGAAATTCAGTGGCTAAAATGACAACATATAGGAATATAAAGTCACGAGACTATAGACATGGACTTATATTTGAGAATAATTTAATGTTTCTAGTTGAATTGGGTATGTATAAGATCAATAATAAAGATAATGGAAGTTGTGATAGTTTTATAGTTAGGAAACCAAGGATTGTTTCCCATAATATTAATGGAAGGAATCCACATTTTATGAAACTTGAACTTGTTCATTTTGATGATTTGGGGTAATCACCAATTCATTTATATATTTTATCCCCATAAATTTTAATATTATTTAATTATTCTATAAAAAACGTGTATTTATATATCTTGAAGAACATGATATAAGTGTTTTTTGTATCTACTCAATGGAAATTCATGGTTAAGTGGGAGACCAAAAGAAGGAATAAATGACTTAGCTCAGATAATGGTGGTGAATAGAGCAGGAGGGATTTTAAATAATAGTTCAATAATATAGGAATCAAGAATGAGAAAACTATACAAGGTGCACTATTAAAAAATGTTGTGGTTATAAAGACAAATAAGGAATTTAAGGAGTATTCTTGTAGAATGTAGTCACAATCATGTATGTGTAACGAAATTTGATAGGAAGCACTAAAATGATCCATGTATCCATTTTTATAAATTCCAGGAACACCAAAGAGAAAATAGATTCCTATGCGTTTGTGGTCTAGTAATTTAGTAGAACATCACCATAAAAATGTTTCCAGATGTCATGAAGATGTTCGCATTGATAATAAAGAGAGGGAGAATCTCAAAGCTAAGTGTCATGTTTATTTCATGATGGGTTATGGAGATAATAATTTTTTGTTACTGGATATGGAATAACTATAATTTTTTGATAGTAATATCTTGGATTATTATGTTAAATGAGAGGTTCTTATAAAATTATTGGGACATGAAATAGGAAGAATTTTAGTTTAAATAATCGACATGCCATATTTAGGTTGATCTAGATAGAATCATGAAAATTACATCATTTCCTGTAAGTTTAGATGGTGGTACACATTGTGTGGATATTAAGAAAGTGGATGATTTAATGTATTTATCTAAGGCTAAATAAATGAGAAGAAAATTTCTTGATGTTCAAACACTAAACAAAAGGACACTATAATATGTTTTACTAAATATATTATAATTTCAGAATGAATTGATACAATTTTCCAGAGTAAGATGAACAATAAAAATAATTTTTCCTGACATGAACTACTTATGTATAATCAATAGAGGAGAGCTAAAGACCCAAAAATAATTAATCTCTGTAGGTAATTATTGAAATTAAAACATTTATATTAAAGAGGAAATTAATATATTTTATTCTACTAGGTCTTGGGAGATAATAAATTTTCAACGAGGAAAGAAATAAAAAAAATAAGTTGTTTTTTCAAGGATTCTAGAGGAAATTATTATATTAAGGGAAATATTGGGAGTCCATGGAAGGTGTGATGATATAGAGGATGAATACAAAAAAACATATAGTTATAATTTTTTCAAGGGAAAAATGTGGTTGTGGATGATCATGGCTACTCATATATAAATCCGTCTATGGTTACTTTGTCCCATGATCCTTTAGATTATGACTCTGATATTGATGGGGATTATGATGTTTCGTATTATGACTGTGATCTTTGATCATTTTAATTGTTTATTTTTACCATGAGGGAATAATGCTTGTCTGGCCTCGTACATCCTCTTTATGTCTAATCATTTATTCTTTTTAATAAAAAGGATCATTCCATAGATATTTCAATATTTGGATATATGATTTATATTTCTAGGAAATTTTGGAATGAATTTAGTATAATGTGGTAGTGTATTTCCCTTAAAAAATTTCATCTGTGTTAAAAAACACTACCATCTAGATGGCATAATGCTTTGTTTATATTGATGATTTTATTTTATGATTTATTGAATGTAAATACAACTTGGATTCATTGAGTTTTGGAGGAATGCATTTACATGAAGCAACCAAATATTTTCGAGTTTGATCGACAAAATAACTTATTGTGTAAGCTAAAGTAAATCTCCATAATTTGAATCAAGCATAAAGGAAATAAAAACATAAACTTGACACATTCATGGTTTAAAATGGTCTCATATAAATAAGAAATGATATATATTTATATCAAAAGGTATTTTATTAATATTTCCATTTCATCCTGATCCTATAAGTTTGGTGATATTCTTATGATGGGTAAAAATATTCAATGGATCCAAAAATTGTAGTATGTGTTCTTTGTAACTATTGAAATGAAGTATTTCAGCATTCCGAAGAAGATTGTTGAAATAAGAATTGAAAGAGATTGGGGATATAGAAGTCTGCATTGTCTCAAAGAGCAACATCCGGATGATTTGTGAGTAGTGTACAAAAAATGTATATAAGTCTAATTTATCACTTCTAGATAAGTATTTCAAATTGTTAAATGGGTAATCATGATGACTGGATAATGATGTGAGATACATAAAAAAAGTTTTTTTTTCTTCAACAGTAACATGTCGAATATATGAAATTATGTAAACTCACCCTGATATTTCTTTTGAAGTGGGAGTTTTTAAATGGTATATATAAAATCTAGGAAAACAAGATTTTATAGTTTTGAAATGTATCATTAAATATCACAAAGATATGGAATATATATCCTTTTATATTGGATTATATGAACTATTTCATGGTATATAGATTCATATTATAGAGTATATTATGATACTAAAACAAGTACCCCACACAATGCTTTTACATTAGGATGGATAAAAATAATCTCAATATCAAGGTTACAATCAGTATTTATAGACTCTACTATGGAAGAAGAATATATGGATGTAAAAAATATAGTGAAAGAGTTGTTTTGTTTGAGAGTTACATTGGTGGTGATTGAAATGAACTATTAATGTTGTTACTTTTCCATGATATCTATTTTTTGATTCACATTGAAAAAATAATTTTTTCTATTTTGGGAAAAAAATATCCACCTAGAAAACAACTATATTAGGATAGTAAATGAGGATATATAGTTAAATATATAGAATATTTTGGATGTTAAAATCAAAATGGCATATTCACTAATTTTCTGTTCAAAGAAATTTTTAAGAAGCATGATTCTTTAGTGGGATTGGAGTAATAATTATGGTGGAGGACAGAACTATATAACTAAATTTGGTGGATGGGAGTGTGAATCTTTCCATGTTTTGAATGTGGAATAGGTATTAATTAAGTAGTCTTGAAGTAGGATATTTATATAATTTTAAAAGACTCTTTAATGATCCTAATTTAGTTATTGGATGGTGGAACTCGAATTGAGAGTTAAATATGTGATAGGTTGATCAATAGGTTGTTATGATTCATTTTATAGATCAATGAAAGGAGGATCATGCTATAGATTCTATTTTCTAGATAATGGTTGTGTGATTGGTCTATCTATCATTGTTATTCAATATAGGTATTGCAATAGAATTTCATTGATTAGCAATGAAAATGGATTGAAGGCCATGAAATTAAAATGTTGGTGTAACCAAATGACCATCTAGAGCCAATTATATATGGTGTACGAAAGCCTACTGATTTGTAATGTGAATAAATATTAACATTGATCCATATGGATGAAAATTTATCATTTATAATCAGGTTTACATACAATGTATTTTTTTTTGAATTATTCTCCCACCGATATAGGATAAATGTCATAACCATGATAGTCTAAAGTGTCATTTACATTATTGATCTTATTTTTCATGTTTATTATATATGTAAAAGTTTTTTTTGAAAGATTTTTATTTACTAATTTAGGGACTATTTACTATTGTAATATTCTATAGATCTAAGTATTTGAGGTTTGGTGCGTCCAATGTGTGTGACTACTGTAGGTTATATATCAAATGTATTCAAGATCCTAGATTCATTGGTTTTACAATAAATTTTTTCATTATTTATGATTATCATCTTCCCCAAAAAGATCATCTATACAAGATTTTATTTTATACACAAGTGTGGATAATTTGGACAATAAGATATATTGGAATTTAGAATACATGAGGCTTGGGGAAAGTTACATAGATATGGTCCATGGTTATTGGTGCTGGATTGTGATGTGATGTTTTGATGATGTTTTGGAATGACATATTAAGGTAGGGTTTATAAAAGTCCCATGGTATGATAAAACACCATGTGGTATTGAATTTTTATTGGTTCTAGTGAGTATAGGATATGATGGGTCTAAGGGATTTTAGTGGATCTTGAGTGAGTGATATGAGAATGCCAGAAGGTTTTTTGTGATCCTCTTCTACAAATAGGGCGGTCTTGAGGGAAATTATATTACTTGATGATATATTTTTTGTGGTATGGTAAATAAATTTATTTATGTGAGAGGAAATATTATTTAGATTAAAACATTGGACATATTTGACTAGTTAAGGTGAGTGGACAAACTATGTGAGAATGATGTATAATGGGATTACATGTGTGGTTATTATTTTTTAAAATTTCACATCACTATAGCATGAGGCATTAATTCACTGAGGTGATACATTTTTCTTAGAAGGGTGTGTGAACACCTTTTATTTTTTAATGATGAGATATGTGTTTCTAGGAATGTTTAATGTATTCCCCTATGTTTTCTTAATGATGTGATATATATATTTCTTGGTAGGGTGTGTGAATGGACTTGAGCTTCCATATGACATAATATATGTTTCTGGGTGGGGAGTGGGGCTTCCTATTGAGATAACTGATCATATTATATGTGATTTTTGAGGGAGGGGGTAGTGTATATTCCACCATGGTCTATACTATATGAATTATTCTTCCAGGGAAGGGAAAGTTTACCCTAGATTCTTGCTGATGTGATGCGATTCTAGGGAAGGGAGAGTCAACCAGTCGGATCCTGATGGCAAGGTACATTTTTCTAGGGCTAGGAGTTCGTATTCCCCTTGGTAAATAATGTTGTGTGACATTCTTATATTTATATAATTCTAGAAAAAATTATATATCTTCCATCATAGGTGTATCTAAAGAACTCTAAGATTGGTGGTGGTTATTTTGTTTTTCTTCAATATTTTAATTATTTATTAGGATCATATAAAATAATTCATACACTTATTACAGTATATGTTAAAGGAACCATTAGTGTTAGTTTATATAGATTTTTCCACAACCTACATAGAAGACCTTGGAACATTGGTTCCTTAGTAGGATTTATTTCAATGTATCAGGTAGAGAAGAGGACCAATATTCTATGACCGGACTGGAGTAAGTCGAATGAGATTTGGTAAATGGGATATGATATGGCTAAAGGGTATAATTAGAGCCTATTTTTATTTTCTTCTTTTATTTATTTTGTATATTTAATTATCCAATTGGTTGATCATTTAGAATTTATTCAACTATGTTCACATTTATATTTGATATCTTGTAATTCTTATATTGGATTATTTATACTCTGATTATTTATTTTGAATAATTTTTTTATTTCCATTAAATGTTACTCTGATAAAAGGGTATAATATCCCTATGAAAACACTATATATCCATTCATTTAGTTTAAATCCTCCTATTTATGGTGAGGCACACTTGATGTCATGCGATAACCCTAGTTTGGAAAATATTGATATTTCTTTAGGTTTCTAGATGGGGGAAATACATTTTATACACATGTATAACATTATGTGTATAATCCATGATTTTTTCCAAATATTAGTGAACCATGTAAAATATATGTTTCCATTTATAATTTACTTTATTATATTTTAGTGATAATTAATGTGGATGAGTTTGATAATGGCTTATATTAAATAATATTTCTCCTCAATAGAAAAAATGATCTGAAGGAAAAAGGATGATGTGAAAAGGTTTATCTATGTTAGTAACCTGATTCACCCAAGCTATTAGGATTTATCATGTTCAAAGAATTTCTCATATTTTTATCATGTCGATAAAATAGATCAAAATATATATTATAATTTTACTAAGGGTCTACATACATAAACAATACCAAATAATTACTAATTGTTTGTATAAATATAATGGATGTATATATATTTTTTGGAATTTATTAATCAAATGAATTGTATATATTTTTATATGAATACACTTAAATAAAAAATATTGTATTTGGTATTCATAATTTATTGAATAAAAAGGACATATGGGAATGTTAATACATTTCATGATACTATATAATGATATGTAAATCTTGGTGAACATCCATCAACGAAAATTTTGGAATATAATTTATTCACACTATATAGGGTAAATAAAATGTTATAAAGTTAATATTTTCCCAAATCAATCAAATGGTATTACTACCTTAGTGGATACCTTTTAATAAGAATAATGAAGTATAGATCATTCACTATGTAATTTTATTGGGTGAAAAATTATAATTACACACATTTATAAATAAATAATTAAAAATCTAATGTTTATTAAATATAAAATAATAGTATGAGAAGTAATTTTAAATACCCAAAAAATAGTAATATAATTTGATATAGTAAAATTGTTGAATATACCCAAGCTAGATGAACTAAGAAATTGTATAACTTAATTAAAGGAAAGTGAGTTATGAAACCCATTTTGGGGTTGATAATATATAAATCAATATATAGATACATAAATAATGTTAATTGAAATAATAAATCCTTTAAATAAAATTAAATTATGAAACAATTACATGTAGGTATCATATAAAACATATAAAGGAAACTAGTTAGTTATTGTAGAATATGTATCCAATGAATTATACTGAGTATATATTCATTGAAAAGCAATATAGGGTATTAAATAAGATATATAGGATTAGAAATTATACAATTAAAATAAAAAAATTAAAAGGAAAATATAAATGTATATTTCTAATGCATTGGAGATAAGAAATAAAATAGAATATATACAATAGAGAAATAATAAATAAAATAAATGTGATTTCGAATGGAAAACATACATAATCATAATAATGTTTTTACTAAAAGTTATTATTGAATGGGGAATAAAATAATACATAAATAGTAGAATAGAAGGGTGGAAATACTGTTGTAATTATAATCATTTCAGTGTATCTAGGAAATGTTTAAAAGAGATTGAAACTAATAAATTACAAAATAAAAAGGAATGATTATAAATTATTTATTCATTTTCATGATCAGTTTTTATGTACTATAACATTTTTCATAATCAAATTATGTATATTTAATATCCTAATTAATAATTTTTATATTTTAATTTCTTTATCGTCATCCCATTTTATTTATTTATTCTTCACTTATTTGATTTTTGTTGTTTATATAGATTGTTCATCAATGTTAAGTCAATGGTACAAAAAATACATGAATATAATTGTTAAAATAAAAGGTTCTCAACTATATGTTCTCTAAAAATCCATTATTGATATATATTAAACATACACCACATTTTCGGAATACATAAATAATTATACACACAAATTCCCAAAGACTGTACTGTTCTAGTGCCTTTAGAAACATGTAAACAAGAACAAGGGTACAAAAATGAACTACATTAACTCCCACTAGGACCTTCATGACAAGGAACCTTCTTAAACACAGTATACATAATAAATATCTTTATAATATGGGGAAGGAAACATAAAAATGGCTGAGCTCAAATGCCTAGTAAGGGTAAATAAGGTAGTCATTTAAGCATGAACATGGGAATAAGAGTATGATAATGTGATAAATACATTTAAAGAGAAATACCTTCATAGAATAGTTTATAAACATGAATCATGGAATAAATTTTGAGAGTTCATAATACATGAATCATCAGAAAATAAAGAACATAATCCGTGAAATCATAACATAGGAATCAAAAATAGAATTATGGAAAAAACATAACCATAAAATATTATTTCCTTTGTAGTCATGGTAGCAATGCCAAGGCCATGTTAGTGGATAAAGACCTTTACTAAACTCGGATCACTCAACATTTCAGCCCCATTTTACTAAACCGAGTCCACACCTCATTCCAACCCTGTAATACTAAACCAAGTTCAATCCACATTCTCTCTATGTCTATCTCATGAGATATAAATCATTACCTAATGCATTAGAGGGAGATATAGGTACCACCTATTTCAGAATGAAATTATACACACATGTTCCACAAAATCATAAATAATAATATATTAACCCATGATATAAAATGGGTATCATAAATAAGTAATAATATCATAAGCCATGAAAAAAGAAATATGTTTTATAATCATTTCTTCAAAGTGTAACCTATGAAAAGAAGTCAGTTTTATAGATTTATATCACCTGAATGAAAACAGATCTCTTAAACATCATTCCATAAAACCAAAATAATTGAGAGAAAGATTATTAATGAAAAAATTGAATCATTTCTTTAGAAAGTAATGAGTAATGGTATCAGAAGTTATCCTTAATGGGAAATAATTTTGAATTATCTTTTAAGAATACTTCATGAGGAAATTATCCTTTCTCTTTTTGAGAGTTTTTCCTAAAACATAAAACCCTTTGAAAACCATAATCATGAAAATGGACTTGAAAAATTATAAAGGAAGTATTTTAAACTATTTAAAAGCCTAATTCCTTTTAAAACATGTATAAGATCTTTAAAACCTTTTGAAAACCATTTTCCCTCGAATATATATAATATAATCATGAAAAGCATTTAAAAACAACATTATTTGACTAATACATTGAAATTTATAATGAAACCATGAAAATGATTGGAAAACCATTTCTTTGAAGATAACTTTTGAAATTGTGTTCTTAAAAATCAAACTTTTATACATGAAAAGGTTTTTTTAAAATAAATTACGATGGGTAAATTTGTAAAATTTGTATGAGGTAAAAAGAATATTCATTTTACACTATAAAATGATTAGAAAAATTAAGTATTTATAAAGCAACAAGAAAATTACTTTGAAAATATTGGTAAAAGAAAAACGGTGTAAAATTTTAATTTAATGATCATAGGATATTAGTATAATATTCTTGGAATCCCTTTTCAAAAATCATGGGTTTGAATAAATATAGATTTTTGATTGAAGAAAGAGGTAAGGTCCTATTTCCATAAAAACATTTCTGAATTATATTTAGTTCCAAAGAGTATAATAATGGTAATAACATATTAAAAAATCAATACTTGCTAGAGGAGAAGATAATTCATGAGTTTTCCTAAAATACAGAACATAATATTTTCTTAATAAAAACATGATCATAAACAATCTCAATAAATAGTGAGATTGTTTCAATAAACTCTTACCACATCTTGACTTTGAATCATACTAATCATGTAGGAAAATTAAATAACATGGATAATTAAAATATCATAAGAATAAGTAGATTCAAGTTATAACCTGTGAAATATATTTCATAAAACTCTCATAAAAATACAGGCATTTAACATGGCATGTATCTCAAAGATGGAAAATTGAGACAAAATTATGTTTTATAATTGCTTACTTTTGAAAAATAAACCCAATTATAGAATGATCATAAAATTATTAGGTTAATTACAGTATATTTCTATATAATAGTCATATAATACATTCATGAGATGTATACAAGCACAAAAAATAAGTGAGCGGTGAATAAAGAATATGTCTCACAGAGTGTGAGACGAAATTCCCTTACCTAGTATAGTGAATCTTATATTAGTCATTAAAACCTCATTTATAATAAATATAAATTTATTATTAATCTATAAATATACAATATTCTTACTTATAATACCATATATTTCTTGATTATTAATTTATTTTTCCCTCTTGTTAATAATTTTATGTTAATAATTTATTTCAGGTAATATACGCATTGTTTTTCGCATGTATCTTATTTGTTATATCTTTGGCTCTTATATTTCTATCACTATTACCAGAATGAAATCTTTGATTTAAATATAATTTATATTAAGTATATGTCCATTATAATTACCCTGATAATATATATGTATAAAACACAATACACTATTCATGGAGATGATAAGATGTACGTATGCATGAATGCTATTTCCATTTTATTGTTGTGTTGAAAAAAGAAAGTAAATGAAATATATGTATCTATTTGTATATATATAATCATTAAATTATATTTATTATATCATATATATTAAATAAATAAATCATTAATACATTCTATGCAGTGTAAGAATGAATCACATTGTTTTAAGTGGGCGGTAGTCCACACTTCCTCATATGAAATTTTCATATTTACACAAGATGGAATGTATCAATATATGTGTTGTAAAATAGATATAGAAGAATAAAGAAATATTAAATATATTATATAAAATATATAAATATATTATCCATCATATTTTCCAACATGATATTTATTAAAGGAAAAAATGAACAATCACCGTTTAATGAGGTGGTAGTCTGCCAAACATGTAAAAATATGTAAGTTACACATTAGATGGAATTGTGTGTAGTTTTAGGTCCAAAAATTAGAATAAAAACATAATATTATTGTAATTATACTGGGTTTTATATTAAAATATGGAATTATAAAATTTTAGGAAGTGGAGAATGAAAATAAAAGAAAGGTGTTTAATGGAGGGTGTTAACTCTTAATCAGGTAACTCCTTTTGGTTTGCACCAAAGATCTTATTTAGAAGGATTTATTCCTGAATTGAGACTTGAAGGAGTAATGGAGGTATTTGGGGGGGGGGGGATATTCAGGAATTGTTTTCATGCTAATTTTTCTTGGAAGGTGTGAGGAAGTGGGAGGACATGCGGTCTTTTATAATGGAGGGGGAGTGGCAATCTTGTAATATTTTTGAAAAAGGAAACCCCATGCCCATTAATTTATTGAAACTGGATCCAATAATTGTTTCAAGTATATAAAAGGTACCATAGGGTCTATATATGGCAAAAGAAGTGTCGTTTGGACTAGTTTATAGGTTTCTTTGTTCATTAATGTTATTTTTTATTCCCTTATTAAGCTTAATTTAAACTTAATCGTTGTAAATAATTTTAATTACATTCACTAATATTTTTGGTAAAAAACTAATATTAACTTATTATAAATTATGATTATCAGTATAAAAAATATTTATTTCAATTTTTAAAATTCCAAAAACATAAGTGGTATAAATTAATATAACTTTAACCCCATATTTGGGTCAGTAATGCAGGTTTTTATATTAAAAAGGTTCAAAAGATTTCTATGTTTTTATATTCATTTTAAAAGTGAAAATGATTCCATTGAACTAAATTGGATAAAAATATTATATAATTAAACTTTTAAATAAATTTAAAATATAAATTATACTTAAAAATAAATTAGATTAGAAAATAGTTCTGAATAAAAATCTAGAATTTTTAACTATTCAATGAAAATCAAACCTTACAGAAAATACCAAAAATTTAACCAAACCTAACTTTTATGTCAGGAATGAAAATAATAATTTTATTTTAAAATATTTAATATATTAAAGTTCCAAATTTTTATTTATAATGGGTTATCCATTAGAAGGTGGTAAAACTGCCTTTATAAAAATATAAGATTTTAAGCATAAAACTGGGGTTGTTCTTATCTTATGTCTATAAAATCTATTGGATGAATATAAATAATATTTGATTTAATATATAACCTATATATTCAAGAAATACCGCCTAATAATTGAAATTAATTTAATTTATTAAGACAAAACGCCTTTGCGGGCATAAAAATAGAAATATAACATTTATATTCAATTGTTTCTCATAATTTCATTTCTAATTTATTAGTAGCCTATAAATTAGTCATATATTTGTGAAAAAATATATTTTTCATTATTTATTTAATAATATTAAAACAATTTAATTAAATGTGTAGGGTATATCTTAATGTATTAAATAATCATATTGGAATAACATATTATTGTTCGGTAAACCTTGGTCATGCATGTTACACAAGCCATCGAGGAAAGTCATTATTGCATGTAACAGAAGATAAACTCAGTGTTATGTGCAGAGAAAGATAAAATTTATTTTCTGTTTAGTTTATGTAAGACAAACATATAACTTTAATATAAAATAAACTATTTTAAATGTAGCTTAAAATGAAAAATAACAAAAATATTTAATTAATACAAAAAATTTATTCACAAAATCTCATAGTGTTACATTTTACCCCCTTAAATTGAATTTTTTCCCTGAAATTCATCAAGGTTATAAAATAATTAATACGTGGAAGTATCATTCATATAATCCCACTTTGTAAAAATAAATACTAAAACATCCCTTAAAAAGGGAAATTTAGAACCTTAATGGTTACCCAAAGTAACATATAACTAGGTTTCCACATAGGAGAACGTAGGTTGGGAGTAGAGATTGGACATTGAGGAAAAATGTAAATATTGACATGAAGTGATTGAGGTAATAATTCTCAAACAAGTGAATTATCAAAGAAATATTGAGTGCCTCAAAGTCATAAATTAGTGATGATTTAAAAGGCCATTAGTTCAATAAATTTAAGGTATTTGATGAACCTTTTTTATCACTTACAGAACATTGAGTAATTGTTGATATATTTATATATAGTATATTTCATACTTTTGATGTGATTTGATGCATTTAAAAAATATCTATTACCTCAAGGAATGAATGTTTAGAAATTAAATTTGATTCATGAAGTACTATAACACCATTTTATTGGATATTAAGGGATATAAAATAATTAAAATTATGAAAAATTTTCTCTTAAAAATCTATATCCAATAAGATATAAATATTAAAAGTAACACTACTAATTCATAGTTAATATTTATTCATTAAAAATAAATATACATTAACCAGGACATCGCATATTCCAGTTGTAGATATGAAACACTAATCATCCTCCAGTCATGGTTTCAAGACCCTTGGCCTTACCGGACTTGATTACTTATCACCCAACATACATGATGTCCTTTTCTAAAACCACACTAACATAATTTCAAAAATAAGATTGAAATCCTTGAAATAAGTTTAATAACTAAATATACTTTTAACAAGGGCTTTCAATATAAACATAATACAAAAAATACTTTTTCCGATGTTTAACAAAATCTTTTCCAAAATGGTTAAACATATAACCCTTATAAACGATTAAAATACAAAAAAAAATTAAATATTGTTATGATATCATCTTAAAATTGGTCCCCCATATATCAAAAAATAGATCTTGGTTGTCACTTTCAAAATAGGTGAATAACCTCATCATATATTATTTGAAACATAGTGATAACCTAAATTACCAAAAATAATTTTGGAAAACTTGATTTCTACCATATTCCAAAGGTTACTAGATATATTCCATAAATACAAGAAGTTAAGAACATCATCCATGATAACATAGAGTACACTTTCAATAGATCCATTATCAGTTCTGAGGTAATTAATACCGTCAAATTTAATTTTTCAAATACAATATATCATTATAGAAATTTTTTGTTAATATAATGAACACATTAAGGGTTATATTCCATTAGTCAAAATTTCACCTTGTAATTAAATGACCTTTACATTATATCATAAAAATCAACATAAAAATGTAAATCATTATAAAAAACAATCCTTTTATATTTCCACATTCATAGAACATAATTTTTGAATACAAATACATAAAAACATAAATTATTCCCCTTCATCCATAATACATAAGAAAGATACCTCACAATTTTATTTAATACATATTTCCTTTCACATTTCATTTGTTGTCTCGTTATTACCAGCAATATAACCATTACTTAAAACAACTTTTTGATTCAAATCAAGAACGTTCCCATTAGGGAATTGATTTTCATAATGACCATTCATTATATAATTAAATCATTTTACACATGATGATGTATTAGGGAGACCAATATTCCCATCATCTTTGTTTCCGACGCTTTTGCCGGGGAGCGCGCGCGCATCCGTCCATGGAGGAGGACGTGCTGCGCTTGTTGCCCCACGTTCCCGCTTTCCAAAGGCGGGCGAAATTCATTCCTTATTCAGGGACGTCTACTCCTTGATCGAAACGAGATGATGGGATGTCGGTTCTTCCTTCTATGGATTCCTCCTCAGAACTCGTCACCCAGTCCGGGTCTCCCTCATAGATTGAATACGTAGTTCGTGAAACTCTTCCCAGTGCCATGTTTCCATGGACGTCGGTTAATTAAACTGCTTCTATCGGGACATTCCAAAGGGTCCGGTCAGGGTAGCAACCTTCAGTCGGGGGAGTAGTCACGTTGAGGCATCAGTAGCGTGTCTGGATGCTGGGGAACCTGGCATGTCTGTCTTCTGTCCCTAGTCACAGGGCTTCTCGAGGGCATGGAAGCTCGAGGCATCCCACATCGAGCGCGGGGAATTATATGTCATAGACACATATCTGAGGTTTTCCTCAGCTTCCCATGTTTAACACAGGGTACGCCGCGAGTTTAACGTCCAGCAGAGACGGATCAACCCAACCAGAGCATTAGCTTGGATAGATCGGATTGAGGGATTTCCCTTGAAGGGATGCCGATACCAGGGCCAGCCCATGGGCGGCTGTGAAGAGGAGCATACCGACATGGTCTCACTGAGATATGACGGTTTGGGTGAGAATCACGATGAGTGATAGATGGATGAATGGAGTGGAGGGGGAGTGAAATGGGACCATCGTAGGGGCGACAGTGAAATTGGGCTTGAGCCTTGAAGAGGCTTCCTACGTATCCCCGTGGTAGGAAATCAAAGTCCGCGTAGTTCGGGATGGTGCCGGTAAACCGACGTAAAGGTGGACCTTGGCCCGATGAATGTCGTCAGCGAACCAACATGAAGGTGGACCTTGGCCCGATGGCCATTGTCAGCGTACCGACGTGAAGGTGGACCTTGGTCCGATGGGCATCGTCAGCGTACCGACGTGAAGGTGGACCTTGGACCGATGGGCATCGTCAGCGTACTGACGTGAAGGTGGACCTTGGTCCGATGAGAGATGGGCTTGAACCTCGGGGAGGCTTCCTATGTACCATGCCTTGACATGGATCAAAGTCCTCGTAGTTCAAAGGGTTTCATCGGTGAACCGACGTGAAAGTAGACCCGTGGGTCCATTAGTGGTGGGCTTGAACCTTGGGAAGGTTTCCTACATACCATTCCTTAACATGGATCAAAGTACTCGTAGTTCAAAGAATTGATGGAATACAGTTTAACATCATGCGGGACGATAGTGAACCCTAACGTGAATAAACGAAGGGCGGTGGGTGTCGGTGAACCGACGTAAATGAGGGACCTTGGTCCGATGGGGGTTGGGCTTGAACCCTTGGGAGGATTCCTACGCACCATGCCTTGACATGGATCAAAGTCCTCGTAGCTCGGGTTGTGGAATATAGTTTATCGTCATGCGGGACGGGGGTGAACCGACGTGAATGAGGTCGGAGCGACCCAATGGTGGGTTTGAACCTCGTAGAGGCTTCCTACGTACCATGCCTTGACATGGATCAAAGACCTCGTAGTTCGGGTTAGTCACAACGGCTTGCCGTGGGACTAGAATGCAGTTTAAAGTCATGCTGGACGAAGGTAGAACTCGATGTTAATGATGATGGGTGGGCTTGAACCTCAGGAAGGCTTCCTATATACCATGCCTTGACATAGATCAAAGACCCCGTAGTTCAAATGGGTGTGCAGTTTAATGTCATATGGGACAAGGGGGCATATATTTTAACATCATGTTGGACGAGGGCGAAACTCGACGTGAATGAACGACCGAGCAATGTGGCTTGAACCTCATGGAGGCTTTCTACGAACCATGCCTTGACATGGATCAATGTCCTCGTAGTTCGCTATGGGTGGGGGTCAGGGTCGATGCTCACTCTAAGCCCACGTGAGTCATGCTCGGTGTGAGAAACAAGAGGTTGCAAGGACCTGACGATCACGTCGCAAAGGATGTGTCCGTGAGAAGCGAAGAGGGGCTTATGCGTTAGGCGGCCCATGGTGCTGGGACTTACTCCAGGATGGAGGCCCATAGTGTGACAAAGCACAGCGAAAGAGGGATTTGGGACCAATGATGGGAGGTGCCTCATTCCCTATCACACCCTCCACTGACCTTGGTAGTGGGGAAGTACGGAGATGCAGAGGTGAAACCATCCGTTGGGGAACTAGGGTCACCCTTCTCCTGAGAACATACGCCACTCCGATAAGTAGGATATCACCCCTTGTGGATGGGTGATTCCACTCCCGTGGAGACGAGTGGCGTAAAAAATGTTCGAGCTGGGGGGGACCTTCATGAGAGGCATGAGGTTGGGTCATAGTTTAACGTCATGTGTTGAGGACGTGGTGCTTGGTAGTTTAACATCCTGCAGCTCGGACGAAGTGGGTTCACTCCGCACCCCTAGGACTTACATAACCAGTACCCTCTGGTCCTTGGGGAAGGGAGGGTACCAGTAAGGCCATAGTCAAGGGGGGTTGTGGAACGAACCATCAAGGGGTCCACGTTAGCGTGGCTATGCGAAGAAGCAATAGCCGTTAGCGTGCCTATGCGAAGAAGCATTAGGCGAAGCAATGCTACGAGTGGTATTGTCCATGGGACTTTGAAATCACATTGTACAAACCTGGAGGGTCGCACGGGAAGAGGAATTCCAAGAAAAGGAGTGTGCTTCGCGATGTAGAGTGCCTTGGCCTTAGCATGGGGAAAAGGTGTGAGTGGAGGGTGCTTCGCGAAGTGGAACAGTATTCGTGGAGCACTGCCTCGCGAAGAAGGAGTGCCTCTCGAAGCAGGGTGCTGCGAAGCAGTGTGCTTCATGATGTTGAGTGATCCTGCCTTAGCATAGGGATCACTAGTATGGGTTGGGTGTTTCGTGAAGCGTAAACGCTCTGCGGCTGCCCTGGTTCCCTTGGGAATCCCCTTCCTTCGCGAATGCCCTTGAGCTTTGAAAAGGGCATCCCTCTCGGAAGAGGGGCTCAAAACGAGACAAAGAAAAGGCGTCTCGTGAAGTAAAAGTACCTCGCGGAGCTCATGATTCCCGGGGCAAAGAGTGCTTCGCGATTCAGGAGAGGAGAAGCTGAAAGGTTGGATTGTCCATCCTCGGGACTTAGGGGGAGTCCAGTATTTATAGGGAAGGGGCGCCGCGAAGCAGAACTCGCGCGCCACCTCAGGTGCTTCACGGCGCGCTCGCGAACGTCAATGCTGTCCGTGGAGGGTTACCACCTCTGGGGCTTCGCGAGGGGCTCACGAATGTCAAATGCGTTCGCGAAGAGTTACCGCCTCTGGAGTTGCGCGGCGGGCTCGCGAACGTCAAATGTGTTCGCGAAGAGTTACCACCTATGGAGCTTCGCAGCGGGCTTGTGAACGTCAAATGCGTTCGCGAAGAGTTACCGCCTCTGGAGCTTCGCGGCGGGCTCGCGATGGTCGGGGCGCTTTGTGTCGGTGCTTCGCATCGGTGCTTCGCGAGGCTGCGCGCCCGCCGTCTTTTTCGTCCATTCCTTTCGTGCCATATTTTGGCGCCAACAAATGCCTCCCCTCAGACTTGGAGCCACGGAGGGTGAAGGGTTGAAGTCTGAGTGAAAATCGCCAAAATTGTCGGGGGTTCGTGATGCGGCTACGCGAAGGGGGCCCGCGGTGCTGACCGGGGCCACGGATCTGGACGCGCCGTGATGCTCCACACGGGTGAGGCACGCCCCGATGCTCCGGGGTTGCCACCTATAAATATGGGGGTCGACCTCTTTTGTCTTCACGTGACTTCCTTGTCTTTTTGTTCTCTCGACTTCGCAAAGCTCCGCGTACTCCACGACAGCCCTTCGCGACAGCCCTCCGCGACAGCCCTCCGCGACAGCCCTCCGCGAATCGAGCTTCTCGGCAAACCGCGGGTCTCTAACTCCGCGTCCGCGCCAAGAGAACTTCTGCTTGTCGGCCTCGGCCAGACTTCGCGGCTTCGTCTCGCGACCGATCTTCGCGATCCGGCTTCACGATTCAGCTTCGCGGTCTTTCTTCACGATCCAGCTGAAAAAATTCTTTTCTGGGGGTCGGAATCGAAATGGCCCATCAGGAGGCTGTACTGGGGGTGCTTACAGATGATGCTCATCGGGATGAGAAGGCCAACTGTCCAGGCCTGGGGGAGATGGTCCGAGGCCACTCGGACCACACTTCTTTGACAGATCTACTATCGGAGGGTCAGATGGATTATCTGCAGTGCATGAAAATGCCATTGTACGGCTTCAGGCTAAGGGATGACGTCTTTATCCCTGAGGCGAGTAGGGACGAACCAACTTGCTGGTTCAGGAGCACACCATGCCAGCACCAATGGTTCAAGGAGGCCGATGGTCATGCGCGGGAGGACTTCACACCCGTCACTGCTGACTGTCTCTACAACCATTTGAACGATATTGAAGGGGAGCCACTGCAACTGGATACGTCTCCTCCTCTCTACTGTACCATACTGAAGGCGGCTTTGCAGGATTCGAAGAAGGGATGGTCTGATGAGTGGGACCTGTGCCAGGGCGGCAACTTCACTGATGACTGGGCCTGGGACTACTGGGTAGGAACCTCATGAGAGGATTTTGGGGGTGAGGTGAGGAGAGTGGGGTTGTATGAGGCGGCATGGGCCTCCCAATTCCACATTTACCAACCAAAGCAACTGATGCCGGAACTGCTGAGCAGATGGTCGTCTAGGACAAATACCTTTCACCTGCATCACGGGGAGGTGGGCATCAGCCTGTGGGATGTCCACCAGATTTCTGGGGTCCCGATCATGGGGGCCATGTATGACGAGTTCCTCCCCGTCATCAGCGCGTGGGAGGATACGGAGTAAATTCTGCGACTGGTGTCAGCGTTGATAGCACTTTTCCCTGGAGAGGACAAGGAGGCAGTGAGGGATGTCCACTTTAGAAGATGGTTCAAAAGCTTCCTGAATTTCCCAGAGAACCGAGAGTTCCCTACGAGGCCTCGAACTTGTCCATGGGCGGCCCAACGAGGCAAGGGGCACTCGTATTGGCGGGTCTTGGAGGACAGCCAATGGAAGACTTGGGGTTTCAGTGTCATCACTGAACAACAGCCGATAGTCAGGCTGGCGGCGTTCATCGTGGCTCTCATCTGTGGTTGGATCCTACCGGTGAGGGATACAAGCATGGGGGTGCGGCCCATCTCTTTTATCATGGCGTCGATGTTGGCCATGGGGCAGCGGATCAATCTAAGGATTCCGATGCTCCCAAAACTGTACAGAATGCTGCAGAACATTAGCGAGGGCAAGAAGCCACCAAGGATATGCGGGCCCTTCCACCTCCTGTATGGGTGGATCGCAGCGCATATCAGGGGGATTTACGAGTATCCAACCCCCATTTCGCCACCGGGATCGAACTTCCGCCCCTCCATCCTGAACGCGGTCGGGAGCTTCCCGTTCAAATTAGCCGTTCCGATGGTGCTGAATCGGGTGTGGAGGGCGGATGAGTTTAATTTCCACCCCTTCCCATTGCCGATAGGGATACTTACTAATGACGGGCGTGGAACGGAAGAACATCGGGCTTACCTCCTGGCCTTTCGAGGTGGAGTTTTGGTGGCACGGATAGATTGTGAGCCACTCTGCGAACCGTACACCCCGCATCAGTTTGTGAGGCAGTTCCGATGCCTCCAGCGGCTGACCCCGCAGGTCAACTGGGAGGTGTGTCACGAGGAGAAACCGTGTGTGATGAGGCAGTTGTGGCTCATGTTCACACGGGAAGATGGGAAGATGCAGATTGCATTGCCTCCATCCACTGCCGCTTTCGGATTGGTGAGGGAGTACGCCATTAGTTGGGAGGCTGCTTACCCAGGGGAGATACTGAAGCAACCAACTATTCAGGTTGGTGACGGTGGGCCTCCTCGATCTCGAGGTCGGGGTCAGAGGGCAGCTAGGGCCGCTCGTGGGAGCGGGGCTACCATGTCAGCGAGACCCGCACCGGCCGAGGGTATGGCAGCAGCGGTGGATCTGGTGATTCCGGAAGAGCAGGGCCATCCAGAGGGGCAGCCACCGAGGGGATTTCGTAGGATATCTACTCGGGCTCCGGGGAAGCACCTGCGTCATATCGACATGGCAGAGGATGTCGTCTTCCCGGAAGCTTGGGACATTTGGGATGTCAACCGACACTTCCTCAGCCCGCCCGAGATATGGGCCCACCTGAATCGCCTCGGGATGGAATTACCGGGCATAGGCCCAGTTCGGGCTGGATTCATGGTGTCCTCGACGGAGGCAGAACAATACCTGGACGAGCTGGAAGATTATGTCCACTCCAGTGTTGTCCCTTGCCTAATGACAGACCGGGTGAGGGTACTGTTGAATCAGACAGTCCCCCCACAGTTATCGGCTGCCGACCTGAGGGAGCGCTTCCCGCTTCCGGAAGAATCAGAGGACTCCTCTCGGGAGGATGAGGCTGGAGGAGGGAGCCCGTTGGAGGAGGGCGATGTCGGAGACCGAGGCTCAAATTCTGACGAATTCGCAGAGTCTCTCAAGGTAGAATTCTGAAATTCTTTCCCTATGATCCGTCCTTGGGTCACTATGAACTTCTCACCGATGTTTGAGCCATGCAGGAGGAACATGTTCGCAGACCTTGTTCCCGCCCCTCGGCGGGTGATGATGCGGGACCTTCAGAACCCGCGCCTATGGCTGCGTCCAGTTCCGCATCCGGTGGGACCAGAGCACCCGAGGTGGATCCTCTGGAATCTCCAGACCTTCCAACAGTATACGGAGGGCCTCGCCTCGGGGTCCCGTCAGTACCGGCTCATGAGCAGCGCCAGGAGGTCTCTCTCCGTAAGTCTCCTTTACCGGTTCCCCTATCGGCATATGTAGACTATGCCCGCCAACTAACGTTTATGTCCCTCTCTATCATACAGTTCTCTGACTGGCGTGGGCTGTTACGGCAAGACTGGTCGGGATGTCTGGTGGCGTCCCTCCTAGGGGAATTCCGGTGATGGTGGCGATAGTCCCCCCATCTCCTCAAGCTGCGACGCACATCATCACTGGCCGGAACACCAGCAGGGCCGTACCCAAAGTCATTGAGGTGGACTCCGAGGATGAGGATCAACCGGTTGGTCTCAGTCTTGTCACGCCTGCTTCGACACCAGGTGTCGTACTGGATTCAACACCAGATGTTGATCCTGCCGAGGCTTTCTTGCGGGCGTATTCCGCGTACGAGCCCACCAATCGCGCAGACTGGGACGAAACGGCCTCCGAAGAGGAAGACAGCAGCATAGTTCACCGCCGGTCATGGAAGCTGATCCAGTGCTTTATCAAGGACACCCCCAAGCGCAATGGCTGGCCGAAATGGATATACTCTGCTCGTGGTTGCACGAACTATGTGATGGGGTAGTGGATGCCCAACGTTCTCACGCACTCATCCGAGATCTTATGGCTGAGAAGATACGAGAGCATGATCGTGGGCTCAGCGTGGGCTGGTAGCGGAGGAAGGCGACCAGCATCAAGAAGCTCTAGGAGGCTGAAGGAGAGGTCTAACAGATGCAGACCCAGGCAGACAAGCTTTCAGCCTCTCCTGATGCACAATCTGAGCTGGTCTCACGGTTGAAGGCCCAGCTGGGAGAGGCAGAAGAGCATGTGAGCAGAACTCTGGAAAGATGGTTGCCGTTCAAGCTGGCGTAGAGAGGGCCAAAGCCAGGACTGATGAACTGCACCCCGCCGTTGCTGAGGAGGAGCGAGAGCTAAGTCAGCGGTAGCAAGCCTTGGATGCCACAAGCCAACGGGTGGCGGAGCTACAACGCTCTTTTGACGGGGTCAACCCGTCCATGGGGGGAGTCGACCCCCGGGTATTGTAACAAACCCAAAACCCTTTTATTAATACTTTCATGCTTCAAAATTGTTTTCTTTCTTTGTTTTGAATGTCGTAGTGCGCACTATTTCCACTGTTTGAATTGCCTTGTTACATCCCTACAATGTTTGCGGGACGTTCGACGACAATTCCCCAAGCCCACGTGCGTCAAGCCCGATGTGAGAAACAGGAGATAGTTGCCCTCTCATCCCACCTAACATAGGAGTGGGGATCATGCTCCGGACATCCAGGATTCGGATTACCCGTCCGGATTTCTGAAAGAAGGGAGAGTCTTGATCGGAGAAGGAACTTTCAAGATAGCCGAATTACCGTTTCTTCAGCCTGCTCTTATGCATGAATGGGGCAACACCAGGGGCGCTAAAATAGGTCCAAACAGATGAAAATGGAAAGTGTGAATAACGATACCCATGATTCGGAACACTATGTAGATGGCGTGACAATAAGGGACAACTGTTAACCTTGGAGGAGAAGCGGTATCCTTACTGCGTTAGCCTTTAATGGGGACAAAAAATGAGGTTCGACCGTTGACCATGTTTGTAACACGGGACCATGTCACAAGTGTTGTCGGTCAATCCTTCAGGACTTTGGCCCAGGACAGTTGGCGGACCATAGGTCAGACATCCATACTGTTAGGGGGTCCTTCTAGACATGACCCGTCTTCCGGAACATTGGCCCAGGACGGTAGGTGAGCCGATGCGGCATGAGACCAGGCCATTAGGGTGTCCCTTGAGACATGAAAGGGGACGAGGGTCCGAATAAGGGGTATGCAAAGCATATAATATGGAGTGATGGTTTGTCGGAATAGAATACAACACTTAGGTAGTCACACCAACGTGGTGGGACTACACCATATGGGCGCATTGGTTTGATCATGGATCATTCTTTCTTTTAGACAAGGCCTCTCTGGCGAGGGGATCTGTCACTTCCCAATGGGATCTTGGGGCATCCTGAACTTGTTTAGGGTAGAACCGCAGTTTAGTGTCATGCGTTGAGGACACATGGACTCCTGTAGTTTAACGTCATACGATAGGACGTGGAATAAAAGGGAAGATCCCATGGAGCGTGTGGCGCGGTAGATAGGAAACAGACGTGAATGAGGACTTGGAGTCCAAATCATACCACATACCCCCGGAGCAAACTTTTCAGGTCGAGGGACGAAGAGTGAGGATTGGGCTGGGCCCGAAGCAGAGTGGTCGGGCGTTCATACGTACTCCATGAGGATGGGAATCAAGCCATACGTAGTTCTGGAAGCGCAGTTTAACGTCATGCGGGATGATGAGAAGCCTGGCCGTGTTGGTACACATCCAGCCAAAACTACTAAGCCCACGTGAGTCGTGCTCGGTGTGGGAAACAAGCAGTAGTGGTGGGAATTTCCCGACACAGAAAGGGGCAGGTTAGGGCAAAGGGACCCTCGGTGAATACCAGACCAATGACACTAACACAATCATTTAGCGCACCTAGATGCGCGAAGAGAAAGATCCGAGTATGATGGAATTCCACTTGAACATGAGGAAGTGGAAATGTGTGAATCATGGAGCCCGAGATTTAGATCACGATGATGGCGGCATGATGATGGAGGACAACTGTTGACCATGGCGGAAACCTAGCATCCATATCGTGTTAGCCTAGAATGGGGAAAAACAAATGAGGGTTGACCGTTGACCATGTTCGAAACACGAGACCATGTCACAAATGTTGTCAGATATCCGTAGGGATGTTGGCCCGAAACGATTGGAGGGCCCTTAGGTCCATCATTCATGGAGAGCCCTTAATCCTAGTATCCATGTTGTCCGAGGGTCCTTTTAGACGTGGAAGAGTATGAGGATCCAAATGGAGGGCTCACGAAGCATGGTTATGGGATGAGGAGGATGTCCCTATGAAAATCCCACACTTCAGGCTCTTTGTCTAAACACATCTAAATACGACAACAAGACGTATTAGATAGAGGGAGAAAATTTCTTTCCCATATGGATATCTTAGTTTAGGGTCGTAGAATTTGGACCATAGATGGGTGGAGACATAAGGGGCACATGGTGCGATGAACAACCTGATGTGAATGAGGACGTAATCCCATATCACATCGCACGACCTCCTTGGGAGAGGCTTTAAGTCAAGGGACTAAAAGCGAATGTTAGGCCGGGCCCGGGGGGAAGTGTCTGGGAGCTCCTACGTATCTCATAAGGATGAGAATCAAGCCTCACGTAGTTCTTGATGGACCTTAGACCATAAACGGGTAAAAAGGAGCAGGGGACGCATGGAATCAGGGCCCTACATTAAGGCAGACCCAAGACCTACTTACCATGCGTTCTCTAAGGAAATGCTCGAGTCGAGGGACCGAACACAAAGGTTAGGCTGGGCCTGCGGGGAAGTTCTCGGGTGCTCCTACGTATCTCATAAGGATGAGAATCAAGCCATACATAGTTCTGAAAGGCGGCGCGGTAAGGTACCAGTGCCAGGGGAAAAGGGGAGTGCGGTCATGGCCCTTTCACTAAAAGAAGCAGAATTTGATAAGTCTTGTTTGTTCATTAAGGTGAGTGGTTTTTTTTTGTGAAGCGACATGCCTAAAGTAGTAGGTCGTGGTGTCACCATAAGGATCGAGCCGTGATGGGCATAGACAAATGGCATGGCACGTGACCAATACCCAACGTGATGTCCTCTACAACGAGGTCACCACAATGCAGTGCCATTTTTCGTCGTGCGGCCAGGACGATAATGTCACAGTTTAGGGTCGTATGATAGGACCAAGCATGCATTTTATCGTCATGCAGTGCAAACGTAGCAGAGACGATGATAGGCAGGAAATGTGCGCAGTGTTATAAAACACAATTGATGGAGAGATGATCCCACATCAAATTGTACGCCAATCGGAGAGGGAGACCTTAGGCCAAGGGGCCTATATAAAGGTAAGAGGTGAAACAGGCGGGGAGACTGGTTCCCTAAATGGGTTGTACCCGAAGACAGGGCGTCCGGGCGGCCCTACGTATCCCATGAAGATGGGAATCAAGCCACACATAGTTCTGAAGGGTGACTTTTAATGTCATGATGGACAAGGAATAGGAGGGATAAATCTCAGAACGGGGGTGTGCGTGGTTCATCCATTGCCAACCTGACGTGAATGAGGACATAATCCCGCACTACGCCACGCAGTCCCGTAGTCGGGGTTCTGATGGCAGGACCAGAGAGGTGAATTTGCTGAACTCAAGCTGGACCCAAAGATTAGGGGTTTAGGAATCCTACGTATCCTATCAAGATAGGAATCAAGCTGAACGTAGTTCCAGATGAGAATAATTGTTTATGGTCTTAGTGCTCGTACCATGAATGGTGAAAACTTCCCGAGTAAGCACAGATGTCAGCCCGATTCCTAAGCCCACGTGAGTTAAACTCGGTGTAGGAAACAAGGGGGGTATCCTCATCGCAATACTTGGGGTGAGTCAAACGAGAGTTGGTAGAGCTCCGAAGGACACCTTTGACATGGCTTGTTCCCCCAACGCGCGGACGTGCATGGAGGGAAAGTACCAAATGTTCCGAGACTCCACTTAGACACGGTGAAGTGATGAAGGGTGTGAATTGTGCACCCAAAATTTTGGGCCTAATGGGTTGGCGTGGTGATAGAGGAAAACTGTTAACCATGGTGGAGACGCAGCGTCCATATCGCGTTAGCCTGAGGTGGGAACAACAAACGAGCATCGACTGCTGACAATATTCGCAACGCGGGATTTTATGGATTTGTTGTCCAAAACCCTCGGGGGCGTAGGCCTGTAACGGTAGGAGAGCCCTTGGGCGTAGTATCCAGGCCGTTCTTGGGGGTCCCTCCGGGTGTGAAAGATGATGAAAGCCCTGATGTAGGGATACACAAAGCCTGAGAAGCTGGTGTGGATGTGTCCGAGTAAAGCTTGGCATTCCAGGTAATAAACCAGAGTACTCTTAGGCACATCGGTCAACTGCCGAAAAGGGATCGACGAAACAGCTCAGGAGGGTGAGGTACATGGAGTGGTCATTACGAGATCGACATAAATGAGAAAATAACCTCACGCCACACCATTCACTCCTATAATGGAGGACCTGGGCCATGGCCCGGGAAGGCCAAGGGGCCTGACGGTTAGGCATTGGTCAAGAAAGCCTGACCTGCTTGCAGTTTAACGTCTTGCAATGAGGACGAGGGTCGGGGCCCCGAGAAGGCCAAGGGGCCTGAGGCTGGGCCTCGTAAGAGGTGCCGTACAACATGGTACATGATCCCGATGTGAATGAGGACGTAGTCCCGCACCACACCGTACACCCTGGGTAAGAGGGGACCTAGGCTGGGGGGCCCGAGAAGGCCAAGGGGCCTAAGGTCAGGCATCGTAAGAGGAGGCGTACGGCAGGGTACATGATCCCGGTGTGAATGAGGACGTAGTCCCACACCACACCTTACATACTTATGGGGAATTGGGGCCGTGGGCCCGATTGCTAGCACTACCCAGGGGGAAGTTTGTCACTTCGGGATGGGGCAGAACGAATCATTGCACTCGATGTATGGGACATCTCGGGGTGGATCTGAAGATCCAAGACACTGTTGACCATGTTCGAAATACAGCGTTCCTATGGTGACCCGATATGGGAGCTACAAATGAGCGTCAACCGCTGACCAAATTCGCAACGCGGGACATGTATCGGTTTGTTGCTTGAAAACCCTCAGGGGTGTCGGCCCGTATCGGTAGGAGAGCCCTTGGGCGTAGTATCCAGGCTGTTCTTGGGGGTCCCTTAGGGCGTGCAAAAATGATGGAATCCCAGTCAAGGAGTGGGTGAAGCATAGCTGTATCCATCAACGAAAGAGGCAAACATCTCCAGGGGGATGTGCAGTCGGGTCGAGGCTCACTCGATGTGAGTTGGGGAAAAAGTGTGCACCCTGCCATATCTTGACCCGAGGGGAAGATTTTGGATTTTGGGCTCGGCCAACAGACAAAATTTCCAGGTGTTCCTACACATCCCATTAGGACGGGAATCAAGCCATAAATAGTTCTGAAAGGCCATACAGTTTAGCGTCATGCGGTGAGGACGTGGGGGGAAAGAAGAATGGGAGTGGGCACATGGTGCGACCCTTACAATCCTTGTGCGAGTGGGGTTGTATGAGCGGGGCTAAGAAATCCTTCCCCTCGCTACAAAAGGAGCCTCTGAGGAAACTATTCCTAGGGGGAATAGTGGAAGAGAAAAGCTTGGGGCTGGGCTCAAGACGAGGTGTCCGAGCGTTCCTATGTATCCCATGAAGATGGGAATCAAGCCACACATAGTTCTTGAAATGCAGTTTAATGTCATGCGGGACGAGGAGCATCTCATTTGGGGATATGTAAGGTACGACAAGTAATCCAACTTGAATGAGGACGTAATACCATACTATACCATACAATCCCGTAAGAGGGTAATTCGGGGAAGAACCAAGGGGCCTGGGGCCGGAACGCGGTCAGGGAGACCCGATCAGCTTGCAGTTTAATGTCTCGCGGTGAAGACGGGGGGCCAGGGGCCCGAGGAGGCCAAGGGGCCTGAGGCTGAGCCTCGGTCAGGAAGGCCTTACTGGCTTGCAGTTTAACGTCTTGCAGTAAGGACGGGGGGCCTTGGGGCCCGAAGAGGCCAAGGGGTCTGAGGCTAAGCCTCAGTCAGGAAGGCCTGACTGGCTTGCAGTTTAACGTCTTGCAGTAAGGACTGGGGGAGATCTCAGTTTACAGTCATAGAGCTCGGACTATTTTGTAGTTTATTGTCTTGCAGGACGAAGATGCAGTTTATGGTCATGCAGGACTTTACAGTTTAGGGTCGTGTTGGACCATAATGTGCAGTTTAAGGTTATGCGGGACCGTTTCACAGTTTATCGTCTTGCAGGACGAAGAAGCAGTTGAAGGTCGTGCGGGACCAACTTGCAGTTTAGGGTTGTGCAGGACCCTTTTTCCCTAGGCAAAGTATCGCTTATGGAACTTGGCATTGGTGGGAGGGGTTATAGGCTCTCCATCCGTGGTCACCAAGGAGTATGCTCCATTGGGGTAAACCTTATGGATGATATAAGGCCTTTCCCATTTGGATTCTAATTTGGGCGGTTTCCTACCGGGAATCATTGGTGCTCGAAGTGCCAGTACCAAGTCGCCCTGTAGAAAAGAGCAGAGACAAAACTTCTTATTGAAGGCCCTTGCTATCTTATCCTGATGCCTTTCCAGATTGTGCAGGGCACGAAGCCGGTTCTCGTCTAGTGCTTCAAATTCAGCTAGACGGATCTCACCTACCTCATCTGATGTCTAGTGATCATAAACTGTAGTGCGTAACGATGGATGCTGGATCTCAATGGGTAGGACATCATCATCTCTATACACCAGGGAATATGGGGTCCCCTGGGAAGAGTTGCGGGTCGTCGTCCGATAAGCCCAGAGGGCATTGGGGAGCTTGTCCGGCCAACTTTTCTTGTTCTGACCAACCATCTTCTGCAGAATGTTAGAGAGGGTTTTGTTGAACGCCTCGATCTATCCATTTGCCTGCGCGTAGTAGCGGGAGGTATGGTTCGACCGGATATTGTACTTGGCGTACAATTTCATCAGTTCAGCCGCTTGGAATTTGGTGCCATTATCGGTGAGGACGGCGTGGGGGACCCCAAACCGGTGGATAATATTGGAGCTCACAAAGTCAACGATGGAACGGGCCTTGACCTTTTTGAGCGGAACTGCCTCTTCCCACTTGGAGAAGAAGTCTGTAGCAGTCAGGATGAACCTACACTGGCGGGCTATTGCCGGTGGATACGGTCCCACTACATCAAGTCCCCGTACCGCAAATGTCCTAGAGTACATGGTGGGGTGGAGGGGCTCCGGCGGCCGATGTAGGAAGTTGGCGTGAACATGGCACGCGTGGCATCTCTTGGCATATCCAATACAATCGTGGATCATAGAGGGCCAGAAGTACCCGATCCTCCGGATTTGATGGGACAGCTTCGGCCCAACCTGATGGGCGCCACAGGAACCGGTGTGAACCTCTTGCATAACTTGAGGAATCTCTACTCCTTGGATGCAACAGAGGAGGACACCATCGAAACTCCTCTTACAAAGGATGTGTTCCAGACTGGGGCCGCTCTGGAGGGTAAATTGCAGTGCGCGGCGTCGGATTCGCTCGCGCTCGGCCCGATCGTCTGGGAGGCGACCATTTTGGAGATACTCAACAAAAGGTCCCCTCCAGTCGGGAGTGGCTTCAACCACTGTGTCTGAAGAACCTGGGACCCATGACATAGAGGGTCCAGCGGTGAGATGACCTACCCGCAGGCCATCATTGTCCTCTTGGGTGACGGGGGCGACGACTCTCCGATGTTCCACATGTATGATTAAATCATCTTGCTCGGGTTTTGCGAGCGATGCCGCCAAGCCAGCCCAGGCGTCTGCTTGACCGTTCTGTGACCGTGGGACATGGGTAACCTCTGGTCGAGAAGAGAACTGGGCCATTAGGCGGAGGGTGTACTACAACAATGGTGCAAGCTCCGGCTTCCTGACAACATAGTCGCCATTAACCTGTTTGATTACCATCTCGGAATCTCCCTTCACATGTAGATGGGGCAGATGGATCTCAGGGGCCAACTCGAGGCCGGTGATGAGAGCCTGGTACTCTGCCTCGTTGTTCATACAACCTTCTAACAACAGGAACGAGTATGGTAGGACGGCCTCCGCCGGGGTAATGAAGACAATACCCAGGCCCACTCTGTTGAGCTTGGGATCGTTGAGCCTCCTACCAGTGGGGCTCCGGGAGGCACCGTCAAAATGCATTTTCCAACATGGGACAGAATGATAGACTGAAAGGATCGTCTCATCAAGAAAATCTAGGTCCAGGGATTGATCAGCGGAGGTTGTATGGGCAGCTAAAAAGTATGCCAACACCTGTCCCTTAATGGCCTTCTGAGGTACAAACCTGATATCAAACTGCTGGAGAATCACTGCCCACTGTGCTAGTCGGCCAGTCAGCATGGGGCGGTTCAGGATGTACTTCAGTGGGTCTACCCGGGAGACCAATTTCACCTCATGGTGCTGCAGGTAATGTCGCAACTTCTACACGGCGAATACGACCACAAGGTAGCTCTTTTCTATGGGGGAGTATCTGACCTCCGTATCGAGAAGCATGCAGCTGAGATAGTAGATACTGTTTTCAGTACCCTCGTTATTCTTCTGGGAGAGCATCGCACCAAGGGATCTCTCCAGGGCGGTCACATAAAGGACCAGCGGATTTCCAGAGATGGGTGGCAACAAGACCGAAGGTTGGAGCAGATACTGCTTGATTTCCTCAAAGGCGGTCCGACACTCCTCATCCCATTCATAGGAGGCACCCTTCTTCATAAGCCGGGAAAAGGTCTTACACTTGCCATCCAGATTCGTGATGAATCGGCGTATATAGGCTAAGTGGCCTTGAAGGCCTCGAAGCTCCCGAATGTTGCTCAGGGGAGGCATTTGGCTGATGGCCTTGATCTTCTCCAGGTCGATCTCAATACCTCGGTATCTGACAACAAATCCCAGAAACTTACTAGAGGTGACCCCGAAGGCACACTTCAATGGGTTCATCTTTAGGTGACGGGAACAGAGGAAACTGAACACTTTCTCGAGGTCTTTGAGATGGTCCTGGCGCTGACATGATTTGACGATGAGGTCATCCACGTAGCATTCCACCAATGTCCTGAGGATCGGTTTGAATATGCGATGCATGGCCCTCTGATAAGTGGCACTTACATTCTTCAAACCGAATGGCATAACCTGGAAGCAAAAGGTACCTTGGGGAGCCCTGAAGGCAGTGGACTCCTCGTCTTTGGGGGCCATCAAGATCTGGTTGTACCCAGAGTATCCATCCATGAAAGAGAGGGCTTGGAACACGGCCGTGGCGTCAATCAATAACTCCGTCACCGGGAGTGGGAAGTCATCCTTTGGGCAGTGGCGATTAAGATCACGGAAGTCGATGCAGACTCTGATCTGCCCATTCATCTTTCTGACTGGAACAATGTTGGCAAGCCACTTAGGGTACTCGACTTCCTTAATGAAGTTGGCTTTGATAATCCTGTCAACTTCGGCCTCAACCATAGCACCATGAGTAGGGTGCATTTTCCTGGGGGGCTGCTTAAACCCACGGTGTTTTGCCGGGAGGCCCAAACGGTGAACGGATACCTAGGGATCTAGTCCTGGCATCTCGTTGTAACTCCAGGAAAACACGTCACGGTGTTGTTTGAGGAAGTCTACGTACTGCTGCCGCTCCTCGGGGGACATGGCTGTACTGATCAATGTGGGTTTCGGATCTGCCTCACTACCAAGGTTCACCTGTACTAGTTCATCAACCGTGGTAGAGACGCCTTCTTCAAAGATGGGGGGAGAATACTCCAGGTCTTCCTCCCCACCCGTGGGGGGACTTCCCGTGACGGGAGATACTTCCGGGCTATCAAAATCCGAGGGGCAGCTGGTGCCGGCTCGGGCAGCAGCGATCGTCACATCGGGAGACTCACTTGCCATTGAGACCATAGCAATGAAGGCAGTCGACCCTATCCCATCTGGCCTTTGGCCTAAGGGGCCACGTTTGATGATATCAAAGCAGTGGTGACGTGTCGGCCTGAGTCGGTGGATTCCAGCCCGGCAGAAGAGACATGTATGGCGTACCACTGTTGACATAAGCTTGACATTCCGGTACCGTACAGGGGTAGGAGGTTCTGGGATGACCTGAGCCTGGTTGATGTAGGAGTACGAGGTGATTTTCCGCCGTCGCTTGGACACGAGAACATGCCTTCCTTGCGTACCCGGCACAACAAAACATTGCCCCATGATGGGGGTCGTGGCCTCCAACCGGTGGATCGGTAGGTTGTAGGCATCATCCATGCTTGCCCAGGAATCACTTGTGACCAGAGCGGGTTCATCCTCACTTACTAGGATTTTATTATCCTTACTTTTGTAATAACCCACATCCAGATAGCGGGCCTCACAAGAAGCGAAAGGGGATGCATCTCCTTGGAGCACGCCTACTCGACCGTTGAGTGAGTATTTGAGGCACTGGTGATACAACGAAGGGACCGCTGCATGCATATGGAGCCACGACCTACCCATCAATGCGTTGTAGGTGGTGTCCTGAGAGACGACCATGAATTCGGTGATGGCAATTAAGCCACCAAACTGAGTCTTCAGGCGGATCATGCCGACTGGGGTTTGCTCGGTCCTGTCGTACCCCTAGATTCTGAGGTCAGAGGGAGTTAAATCACTTTCAGACAGACCCAACTTTCGCAACGTCCGAGTCAAAATTAGATTGATTCTGGAACCCGTGTAAAAGAGGCAGCAGTGGACTTCCACACCATTGAAGTGGCCAGTGATGTATAGCGGGCGAATGTGCCCCTATATAGGAGGGTCCTCATCTTCACCGGAGAACGAGATAACCGCCTGACATTCGGCATTTTCAATCGTCTCGGTATGGAAGGATTCTGAAGCTACTACCTCCGTCTCAAACTGGAGGGGGATTCTTAGGGCCTCGGCAAGTGCCTCGCGCATTTCGAATGATAGGCTAAGGGCCTCAAGAATAGAAAGCCTCGCCGGAATGCTGGCCAAGAGCTTCAGGACATCATACTTTCGTGCCAAATACGAACCTCTGCTTATAGGAGGTCGTTCGGCATATGGAGGCATAGCGGGTCCTGCCGGTTGAACCGGCGATCAGCTAGTACTGGGTACATCCTGCTGCCTACTAGTTGAAGCCTGGAGAGTAGTCGCCGGACTAGGATTGGACAGCGGAGGTTGGCCTGTAGTCGGGCAAGACTGACTGCGATACGAACGAGGCAACTCTCCCTGATCTAGTAACACGGACGGCAGTTGAGGTAGAGCTGAGAGCGTTAGATGGGGTTGCGCGTGCTGAGCTCTACGCTGAGCCTGCTGTCTGGTCTCAGTAGCGTGCACGGCTTGGCTAAAAGTTCCCACTAACGTACCTCGATGACTGGCGCAGTTGCGATTCCGCTGACGTTGAGGTCGGCTGGAAACGTTGGGGAGGTTCGCCTGGAATTCCCCCTCGTCGGGGGTCATATAGGGCTTTACTAGCTCCATGGTGTTAACCGAAGCGTACCCTTGGATATCACTCGAGGAGTAATCCACCGCTGGGCGGATTCTAGTAGGAATCCCCATTTTAGGGGGCATAAAGTCGCCGAGAGTGCGGGATGACGGAGGCACCAGTGGTGCACATTGATTCTTCTTGCATCGCCGCTGCTTGCCCTTTTGGGAAGAGGTCGACTGTGAAGACGATGCAGAGGCACCGAATACTTCTTCTGACTGTTCTGACTGCTTCAGGCATGCCCGGATGATACCATGGGAACGAACAACGGTTTTTCGAGCCATCCATTCATCGTATTTCCGGGATCCACGGCTGGTGACCTGCTACCACTCGCCTACGCTGTCGCTGCCGATTTCTGATCCTGCAAAGACACCCGCCACTTGCGCTGGTGCCGGGCCCAACTTGACTATATTGTTGTTGACTTTGTCTTGAAGACAGTCTTTAAACACATAGCATTGCTTGAGGGTGTGCCCCAGAATCTGATGATAAGGGTAGTAGTTGGGGTGATCGGTGAGATTTGCCTCTGCCGGCCTTCTGCACTCGGGCAGGCGCACAATCCCTTGCTCTAGAGCTCTTCGGAAGTAGCCAGGGACCTGATTTTCGTTGAACGAATAAGTCTGGTGCCTTCTTTCCGGATAGGGGGCCCTGGGGGCCTGGCCCTGATGAGGGGCCGGAGGGGCCTGCTGAGGAGGAGGCACCTGATTGTCTCGCCTAGGTGGCGGTGGCGAATTGCGCGGGGGAACCTGTCGGTTCTGAGGCGGTCGCTGCTGGGCAGGAGCCTGTGCTTGAGGTGGAGGACCTCTGCGGGGTTTCGGGGATGGTGCCGCCGACAGTAACTCCAGCTGCCTCGGGGCTTCTATTTGGGCCACCGCGGCGGGTTCAGCCATGGTGGTCCTCCTGGCTGGGATCATAGGGGGCAACAAACGTGCCTGACTAGCCTGTTGCAGGGCTTCCTCAAGGTGCTGAGCCTTATCTGAGAAATCTATGAACCCTCCAGGGTAGTTGTGGGTAATCAGGGAGGGTACCAGCTCCGTTTTGACGTTCCCCACACACATCTTTAGTAATTTCTCCTGAGTCGGTGGCATATCGAGGGAATATGTAAGTCCCTTCCACCGGGCGATGAAATCTGCAACCTGCTCATCAGGCCTTTGCTTTCACTTGAAGAGGTATGAAATGCTGGTCTTCCATGTGGTGGAGCTGAACTGGTACAAGAACTGCCGCCGGAGTTCATCCCAACCGGTCATCGATCCGATAGGGAGCTGGCTGTACCAGACAAATGCTGGACCTTCCAATGTCTATACGAAACACCGGAGTTTGGCAGCTTCTTGCTAAGCCGGGGTCCCCAGCATGGGGCCACACCTAGAAGAAAAATGTGCCAAGTGCTGGGGCGGGTCCCCTGTCCCATTGAAAGGTGAGAAAGTGGGGTTCCCAAAACCCGGGGGTGCGGGCATATCATCTACCCACGCGGGATACAACTTGCCATCCTGTGGGACCGCCACCAGCCGTGTTTCCAATGCATCGTGGCGGGCTGTGAGTGCCGCAATAAGATCATCCGGGTGGGCGTCCCTGTCTTGACGGGGATCCCTAACCACAAGTGCGTTTCCAAGTTCTTCAGCACGGTAGATGGCTTCGGCCGTTCGTGGATCAACTGGCGGAACGACCTGCGGGGCAACTGGGGGAACCCGGGCTGGGTTCTTCAGATTGCCCCGTCGCTCGGGGGGGGGGGGGGGGGGGGGGAGGGGGGGGTTGGCGAAACGTATCGCACCCTCTTGCCATAAGTTCCGGCTTCTGCCCTGTCTGTGGCAGTATCATGATCTGGGTTTCCTGGAGGCATCTCACCGGGGGGAAATTGTTCCTACCCCTGCTGCCCCGGCCTGGGATTACCATAGTCAGGTCGCCGCTCTGCGGCGTGCTCAGCCAAGAGTTCTTCAACCATCCTCTTCTGCTCAGCAAGCTGCTGGCGTAACATGGACTTCTCGAGATCTTTGTCCATTTTCTGCACAGAGGCGGACGGGTCGGAGTGCTTGACAGTTCCAACATGCTCCTTACCCTTGCCGGTGTTTTGACCGAGTACCAGCGACTCGGTGGGTATGGGGAGGCCTAGCAGGTTCCTCTGTTAACGGGTAACTCTCCCTGATGGGTCCAGTAGTGGCGGTATGCCCTCGGAAGGTAAGTCTCCATCAAGGAGTTCAAGCTCATCTTCCTTGTCCACAACGTCAGCCATGTGGACCGCGACCCCTCTCGAGGGCATGTCCTCAATGTCACATAATGAATCAGGCTGCCGTCAGATAGGGTCGAAGAGGAGAGCGGCATAGTGTCCCCAACCACGGACTTGCACATGGGGGTAGTTTCCCTGATGATTCTGCAGAGTGATTTAAAACTCTGAATACATTTCCGTTGAAGGGCGCTCTGACAGCCTGGCGACTCGGGGTGTTGGGCCACAAGGAGTGCGGACAAATCGATCAGGCGGCACTGCTCGCTGATTTCTTCAAAGTGCTCTCGACTTCTGGGATACACCACTCGTTCGTAACGAAGGCGGAAATGTGTCTCCCATAGGGTTCAACAAAAGCACCCCACTTCTTCAGGGGTAAAGAAATCTGGTGCGCGAAAGTTCAGTGTTGCCGTCAGCCAAAACTTCTCTGAGAAGTAATCTGCTGTAAGAATACTCGAGAAACTCCTGAGCTAGGACTCAGGGTCTGGCCCTGTATTGCCCCACTCATCAACCGGTGGCGGATGAGGGAGTGGTAGCGGTACCTAGGCGGACCTCTGGGATAACAAACTCGGCAGCGAAGAATACGACGAACGAGCTGACTGGCCACCGAATTCCGGGCCATCCTCTGAAGAGCAAGGTGACCTGGCCATGATGTCACGATACGATGGGATGATAGCCACAACTTCAGGCATAAGAATCGCAGCTATCGGAGACCAGTCATGTCGTCACTCTACCGCCGTTGGCCCCCAAAATAGCTCTCTGTGATCTCTGGTAGAGGTAGAGGTCGCTTCTGGTGACAATGGAAGTGATTGCGCGGTCGAGACCTACAGAATTCCCAAAATTTCTTCCTCCGGGATGTACCTGCGGAGAGAGATGGGAATCTGGTGGACCTCATATTCCGGGAGAATGAGGCTAATGCGTCTGGTTCCTGCCCCAGTTCTTGATATAGAGGAGCGGGGAGAAGGTTCCATCACTGAGTCGCATTCCGCTTCAGAGCCGGAGAAGCGGGCATGTTTGATCTCCACCCGGGCCTTCCCAGGATTCTTCTTGTGGCAGCGACGACCCGCTATCCTACCCCGGGGTGGCTCTTCACGACATGGTTGATCCCTGTCATAGAGTCTCAGGGCTGCGGTGGCGACGTGGTGGAGAGGGCCCCCACTCGAGATAGCCGATGTGCGAGGGGAACCAGGGAAAATGTCAAAGGTTACATGGGGAGGACCTCCATGGACAACACCCATGTAGGCGGAGTCTCTGTTGGAATCGGCAGGAGCATGGGGAGGACCTCCATGGTCGATGCGGGCGGAGCGAGGCTGACCTTCAATCCTCGAGTTACTGGGGCGAGGAGGACCTTCGCCGATTGTAGATAAGACGTAGGGAGGGCCCCATGTTGGAGATGGACTGGATGGACGGTGCCTTCAGATCGGCGGTCGGGGGTAGGAGGATGGACTCCATACCCTGTATAGTGGGTGCGGGAAAGGTTTCCACGCCGAGCTTCACTACCGCGGGGTAGGTCCTCCTTCGGGATGGGGGTAGAACGAGGCATGCCTCCATGATGAACTTTAGAGCGGGGAAGGCCCACGCTCTGTGGAGTAGTGGTACGGGGAGGACCTCCATACGAGATGACATCACCGTGGGTTAGTTCTTGGCGATCACCACTTGGGCCTGCAACCCGGAGAGTCAACCCAGCCTGCCCGTGGGGCGGTTGGGGTCTCGATCCGGGTTGGGTGAAGGAGTGCCCTTGCTCAGTGTATGCGGGGGATTCATGATGCACGTCGGTGGTGGCTCGGGCCACCGTAGCTGTCGACATCGACGCGCCTGGGTGAGCGTCCTCTGCCCGGGCCCGGTGCTGACGTCGGGTCTGGCGAGCTGGTGCAGGTGGTGCAGGGGCATGTCCTGCCTGCTCTTCCTGCGGAGTCGGACGGCGGTGCTGACGCAACCGGACGGGAGCTCTCACCTGGAGCCCTTGGGTCGGCACCCTGAGCGGGCTGAGCCGGACGTCGCCTACCTCTTCGGCGTAAGGTGAGGAGTCGTCAAGGCGTTCCGGGGACAGGCTCCCGGAACGGTTGAATGTTGGGGTGGGGAGCAGGGGCTCCCTGCGCGGCCTGTTAGGGCGGCGTTGACGGCAGGGCCTGGATGCCTCTAGGTCCAGGCGGTCCATACCCCTAGATGGGAGGGCCCCTTCCTCCTCGTACCTGCGCACGAGGTTGTTGATCACCCTTTTCTGGATGACCTCTGATGGGGAAAGGGGACGTGGCCACCCCGTATTCCGCGATGTGGCAGCCGTCATGGCGATAGCGTCGCCATGTGGGGTGGTTGTGGCGATGTTGCCCCTGCCCCTGCGTAGGCTAGCGGGTGGTGATCACGTCTCTCTAACAGCAACCTGGTTCCTGAGAAACGAAGTGATCAACTCATCAGCACTGAGAGGGAAAAGGATTGACAAATAGTGCCCCAACATCCTTCCATTCTCCATGTCTGTAAAAAGGATCCACGCTAACATGCTGCAGAACAGAGTGCCCACATTCTACTTCCCCGACTTCCGGTGTGTTTCACGACAGGCCCGCTATTTTCTTGGCGGGACCAGGCGCTGGATATCTGGATCCGGTGACACGTCAATCTACTGGTGTCTCGAATGCTACTAATCTCCATATTGAGGAGGAGAATTTCACTTTGGGTTCACCATTTCTGTTTCTGACGCTTTCGCTGGGGCACGTGTGCGCATCCATCCGTGGAGGAGGACGCACTGCGCTTGTTGCACTGCGTTCCCGCTTTCCAAAGGCGGGCGACATTCACTCCTTATTCAGGGATGCCTTCTCGTTGATCGAAAAGGGATGATGGGATGTTAGTTCTTCCTTCTGTGGATTCCTCCTCAGAACTTGTCACCTAGTCCGGGTCTCCCTCATAGATTTAATACGTAGTTCGTGAAACTCTTCCCAGTGCCATGTTTCCATGGACGCCGGTTAATTGCACTGCTTCTGTCGGGACATTCCAAATGGTCCGGTCAGGGCAGCAACCTTCAGTCGGGGGAGTAGTCACGTTGAGGCATCAATAGCGTGTCTGGATGCTGGGGAACCAGGAATGTCTGTCTATTATCCCTGGTCACAGGGCTTCTCGAGTGCGTGGAAGCCCGAGGCATCCCACATCGAGCGCGGGGAATTATATGTCATAGACACATATCTGAGGTTTTCCTCAGCTTCCCATGTTTAACACTGGGTATGTCGCGAGTTTAACGTCCAGCGGAGACGGATCAACCTAACTGGAGAATTAGCTAGGATAGATCGGATTGAGGGATTTTCCTTGAAGGGATGCCGATACCGGGGCCAGCCCATGGGCGGCTGTGAAGAAGAGTGTACCGACATGGTCTCACTGAGATATGACGGTCCGGGCGAGAATCGGGATGGGTGATAGATGGATGAATGGAGTGGAGGGGGAGTGAAATGGGACCATCGCAGGGGCGACGGTGAAATTGGGCTTGAGCCTTGAAGAGGCTTCCTACGTATCCCTGTGGCAGGGAATCAAAGTCCGCGTAGTTCAGGATAGTTCCTGTAAACCGACGTAAAGGTGGAACTTGGCCAGATTAATGTCGTCAGCGAACCAATGTGAAGGTGGACCTTGGTCCGATGGTCATTGTCAGCGTACCGACGTGAAGGTGGACCTTGGTCTGATGGGCATCGTCAGCGTACTGACATGAAGGTGGACCTTGGTCCGAAAGGCATCGTTAGCGTACCGACGTGAAGGTGGACCTTGATCTGATGAGAGATGGGCTTGAACCTCGGGGAGGCTTCCTATGTTCCATGCCTTGACATGGATCAAATTCCTCGTAGTTCAAAGGGTTTCATCGGTGAACCGATGTGAAAGTAGACCTATGGGTCCACTATTGGTGGGCTTGAACCTTGGGAAGGTTTCCTACGTACCATGCCTTAACATGGATCAAAGTCCTCGTAGTTCAAAGAATTGATGGAATACAGTTTAACATCATGCGGGACGATAGTGAACCCTGACGTGAATAAACGACGGGTGGTGGGTGTCGGTGAACCGACGTAAATGAGAGACCTTGGTCCGATGGGAGTTGGGCTTGAACCTCTGGGAGGATTCCTACGTACCATGCCTTGACACGGATCAAAGTCCTCATAGTTCGGGTTGTGGAATACAGTTTATCGTCATGCGGGACGGGGGTGAACCGACGTGAATGAGGTCGGAACGACCGGATGGTGGGTTTGAACCTCGTAGAGGCTTCCTACGTACCATGCCTTGATATTGATCAAAGTCCTCATAGTTCGGGTTAGTCACAACGGCTTGCCGTCGGACTAGAATGCAGTTTAAAGTCATGCTGGACGAAGGTGGAACACGACGTGAATGATGATGGGTGGGCTTGAAACTCAGGAAGGCTTCCTACGTACCACGCCTTGACATGGATCAAAGACCCCGTAGTTCAACTGGGTGTGCAGTTTAATGTCATATGGGACAAGGGGGGCATACAGTTTAACGTCATGCTGGACGAGGGTGAAACTCAACGTGAATGAACGACCAAGCAATGTGGCTTGAACCTCATGGAGGCTTCCTACGTACCATGCCTTGACATGGATCAAAGTCCTCGTAGTTCTCTATGGGTGGGGGTCAGGGTCGGTGCTCACTCTAAGCCCACGTGAGTCATGCTCGTTGTGAGAAACAAGAGGTTGCAAGAACCTAATGATCACGTCATGAAGGATGCGTCCGTGAGAAGCGAAGAGGGGCTTACGCGTTAGGTGGCCTATGGTGCTGGGACTTACTTCAGGATGGAGGCCCATAGTGCGAAAAATTGCATCGAAAGAGGGATTTGGGACCAATGATGGGAGGTGCCTCATTCCCTATCACGCCCTCCCCTGACCTTGGTAGTGGGGAAGTACGGAGATGCTGAGGTGTAGCCATCCGTTGGGGAACTAGGGTCACCCATCTCCTGAGAACATACGCCACTCCCATAAGGAGGATATCAACCCTTGTGGATGGGTGATTCCACTCCCGTGGAGACGAGTGGTGTAAAAAATGTTCGAGCTGGGGGGACCCTTCATGAGAGGCATGAGGTCGGGTCATAGTTTAACATCATGTGTTGAGGACGTGGTGCTTGGCAGTTTAACGTCCTGCAGCTCAAACGAAGTGGGTTCACTCCGCACCCCTAGGACTTACATAACCTGTACGCTCTAGTCCTAGGGGAAGGGTAGGTACCAGTAAGGCCATAGTCAAGGGGGGTTGTGGAACGAACCATCAAGGGGTCCATGTTGGCGTGGCTATGCGAAGAAGCAATATCCGTTAGAGTGCCTATGCGAAGAAGCATTAGGAGAAGCAACGCTACGAGTGGTATTGTCCATGGGACTTTGAAATCACATCGTGCAAACCTGGAGGGTCACACTGGAAGATAACTTTCCAAGCAAAGGAGTGTGCTTTGCGAATCAGAGTGCCTTGGCCTTATCATGGGGAATATGTGTGAGTGGAGGGTGCTTAGCGAAGTGGTACTGTATTCGCGGAGCACTGCCTCACGATGAAGGAGTGCCTCGCGAAGCAGGGTGCTGCGAAGTAGTGTGCTTCACGATGTGGAGAGATCCTGCCTTAGCATAGGGATCACTAGTATGGGTTGGGTGTTTCGCGAAGCGTAAAGGCTCTGTGGCTACCCGGGTTCCCTTGGGAATCCCCTTCCTTCTTGAATGCCCTTGAGCTTCATGAAGGGCATCCCTCTCGGAAGAGGGGCTCAAAACAAGACAAAGCAAAGGCATCTCGCGAAGTAAAAGTACCTCACAGAGCTCATGATTCCCGGGGAAAAGAGTGCTTCGCGATTCGGTAGAGGAGAAGCTGAAAGGTCGGATTGTCCATCATCGAGACTCAGGGGGAGTCTAGTATTTATAGGGAAGGGGAACCGTGAAGCAGAACTCACGTGCTGCCTCAAGTGCTTCGCAGCGCGCTCGCGAACGTCAATGCCGTCCGTGGAGGGTTACCGCCTCTGGGGATTCGCAAGGGGCTCGCGAACGTCAAATGCGTTCGTGAAGAGTTACCGCCTCTGGAGCTTCGCGGCGGGCTCGCGAACATCAAATGCGTTCGCGAAGAGTTACCGCCTCTAGAGCTTCGCGGCGGGCTCGAGAATGTCAAATGCGTTCGCGAAGAGTTTCCACCTCTGGAGCTTCACGGTGGGCTCACGATGGTCAGGGCGCTTCACGTCAGTGCTTCGCGTCGGTGCTTCGTGAGGCATCACGCCCGCCATCTTTTTCGTCCCTTCCTTTCGTGCCATATTTTGGCGCCAACAATCTTCATTAGTCAAACCCTTCATTTTTAATATGGTGTTACTTACATTGTGACCTTATTTTACACATTCAAAACACTGTATTATTCCTCTGAGACATTAACATAGGTTATTCTTTCCACATTTTTCAAACAAAGAAAATATGATCTTCTTTTCTCCATGGTGTCCATTACATTATCTCCCTGGTAAATCCTTTCTTCTCTTTCTTGGTGAGTATGAGAGTTGGAAAATGTATATTTTGTTGATAATGTTCTTTTAAAACTGATTTGGAATGATCATAATATCCTTTACTTCTTTGATAATATCATTTTAATGCTCATAAAAATATTTTCCATCATATTCGACATTAATCAAGTTCCTTCTACTTCCCTCCACTGGCTAAAACTAGGAAGAATTGAGTAAGAAATGATTATCATAGTGAGGAATCACATAATCATAAATTGAAACTTATATGATTGGTAACTTATGAAACCTTCTTTAATATATGTCAACATAGGTTTATCCTAGGTTATTCAAAGGCATATTATATTTAAATCATTCATAATGATTTTTGATGAGATTGTGAATTTCCAATGCACATCTCCTAGGAGTTTCAAACCAAGGGTGAATCAAGGACTGTTTCCATCTACCCGATTCTCATGATTTAGGCCTGGAACATATTGTTAGAGTTTTTATCTCTAGGTACATCTGTTACAGAGCCACATCTACTTTTTGTATCAAAACATAGATGTATTACTAGGAAACCACTTACTCTATCATTTATAAAAAATCGAGGGCAATTTTACTAAACATTAAATCATCATCATACTTATATTTGCGACATACCATGACCTTCCCATACAAATATACCTAGGGATCTCAATAAATTTTTCTCATCATATTTTTCAAAGGTTAACTAATCCTTTTCTCTAATACCAACTACAATGACCCAGTCGTGATATTTATTGACATTACATCAATTTTGTGTAATACAAGAAATATGATGATCTAGAAATAGTCGTTCCTATTAAAAGATATATAAAACAATGAAAAACATGGTTAGGGTTACAAGAAATTATTAAAAAAATGAGAGTACGTCACACTACACTTATTAGCATCCACTAAAGAGTCAAAATATGCAAAGATCTTGAAGGACCACATTAAATCCATTTACATAACCGCTTTCATGGACAACATATCGTCAACTTGGTTTTCCTCTTGGTATGTGTGCGAGAATACCAAGTTGATATGAGCAAAATTTTTGAGGCATTCAATTCATCGAGGTAATATATTTCAAGGAAGGTACTTTGTTTTATCTTTTAAGGCCTTCACAACAACTTTAGAATCATATTCATGCCACAAAAATTACAATTATAGTGGGAAACATATAAAATTTCATAAACCATATCTAATAATTCATCCTCATACTCTATCCAAATATCAATGTAATGGTAGAAAAGCCCTTTAAAAAATCCATAGTGTGTGTGAAAAACATCCCCACAACCAGATGTCTCAGTCATACCAGAATCATCCCCATTAATGTTAACATTAATCTATGGGATGATGAGAGGAATCTAATAAATGAATTTGATAATTAGTAGATTCCTTATATAACCTAAAAAACACAATAATGTAATAATATTAAATTAATTCATATTATTATTCATACCACATGTTTGAACCATAGAAGTATCATACAAATCCTTGGGAAGGGTGATAATGGCCATGTGAAAAGAGGGGTTTTTCCATCAAAGTGGATGGAAGTAAGATCACTCCATATTGATGAAAACATGGACCTGACTGCTGCATATAGAAGATTATGGATTTGAGTTCTGAAATTATCACTGTAGTATTCTTCTAGGAGCTCATGACATAACATGCTTCTGCCATTCCATAGGGAAAAAATCGAGCCTATGTATTCCAATAGAGAATGTGAAATATAAACTGAAATAAATAGATGATTTATACCCTCTCATGCCTGAAGAAAAATAATGTAGACATAAGAAAGTTGACATCTAGATTTATAGAGTTGGTCCTGAATGGGCAGGCAAAACATCCTTATTTTACACAGGATTATTGATTTTTAGGGTGATAAGAAGTTGGTTTTTATCTTCATTATCCATATTGGTGGTCGAGAAGATCCACCTCATTCTAGCATATAGAATTCATTAGTACGGAAATTTAAAAGCTAGTTATGCTTCGTTATAAGTGTTTCACGATCCATGAAACCATACTACTAAGTTTACAGACTGGTTTTACTGTGAATGAAGCATTAAAAATTATGAAATTGTGAAAAAAAACAGCAATACACTGGTGAGAAAACTCTGGTGGAGTACTGCAGATATATTTTAGAGAATTTTTCGAGCATGGTATTAGTACAACAATTCAAATTAGAAACCCTACTCACAAATTATATTATGTCCTTAATAATTTTGTTGACATAATTATTAAGAGAATTCTAAATAGAGGATTCCAAGGGATATTTATATCCATTTAAGAGTCTCCCTTTGAACATGTTTGATAATAAATCACGGGAATCATCACAAGAAATAATACACCATGTGAATTTCCTAATAAGACCATTATTAATGATCATGAGGTCTTTAACTCCAAGACCCCCAAATTCAATTGGCTTAATGAACTCCATCCATGAAATAATAAATAATTTATATTCATAAATTGCATTAATCCATATGAAATTTATGACTATTCATTGAAGTTCCTTTATGAGGCCCCTAGACCATCTATAAAGGGAGAATGATTAAACAAATTTGAAGTGATAATATAATATACAAGACATACTATTGTAGCCCAAGACATGGATTTTCCCTTATATTGGGACATTTGATTGACAATTACTAATCATATTTCATAGAATTATTTTTTTTCACCTAATTGTTTTTTGAATAATTAAAAAATTATACCAACAGATACCCAAATACAATTCTAGTCTAATGAATTTGGAAACATGGAAACATAGACACCTATAAGAAAATGAACTAAATTAACTTCAAATAGTTTCTTCATGGCTAGAACTCTCCTTAGACACATCATACATAATACATATATTCATAAGCTAAGAAAGGGAACATAAAAAAGTGTGATCTAAGATGCTGTATATGGGTAAACAAGGGATATATATAAACAAAAACATGAGCATAGGATTATGAAAATGTGATAAAAACATTTGAAGATCACAAACTACATATCAAATATCATAAACATGAATCATGGACTAGATGTTGATAGTTTATTAAACACGAATAATAAATAAATTAATAACATAATCCATAAATAAATACATAGAAATAAATCATGGAATGTGGGAAAATACATAAGCATATAATATTATTTCCATAGTCATCATGGTATCAATTCCAATACCATCTTAGTGGATAAAGTCCTTAACTAAACCGAGTCCACTCCCCATTATATACTTGTATTACTCAACCGAGTTAACTCCCCATTCCATTCCTATAATACTGAACTGTGTTCCCTCATCATTACTGCAATGACTATCATATGAGATATAAATCTTTACCCAATGATTTGGAGGTAGATATAGGTCCCACCCATCTCATAATTAAATCATACATACATGTGTCACAAAATCATAAACAATCAAATCTTAACCCAAAAAATGATATTAGTGTCATAAAAATGTTGTCATATCATAACCTATGAAAAAAAGAAACATATTACAAAATCATTTCATAAAATCATATCTCATTAAAAGAAGTGGGTTCTATAAATATATAACCTATGAAAGAGAAACATATTTCATAAACATCATTCCCCAAAACATAAACCATTCAGAGAAATAATAAGAAGAGAAACATTTAATCATTTACACATAAAGGAATGAGTAACACTAACAAATGTTATCATTGATGGGAAATTATTTTGAAAGATCTTTTAAAAATAATTTATGATGAAATTATTCTTTCTCCTTTGAAAAATGATTCTTAAAACATAATACATTTTGAAAACCATATTCAATAAAATAAACATGAAAACACATAATGGTATAAATGAGAATATTTTGAATGTATTTTTACTTTGAAAACATTCAGAGCTTGAAAAAATTTTGAAATCCATTTCCTTTAAAACATATAAAAGAAGTATGAAAACATTTTGAAAACCAATTTATTTTAAAATTAAGATAAAAAATTATAAATAAATATTATAAATGATTTTAAAACCATTTCATTAACAATTTATTTTAAAAAAAGTTCTTTAAAAATGAACCTTTTAAACATGCAATGTAAGCTTTAATGAAATGACATAAGGTAAATCTCTACATGCTGAAAGTGGTAATAATAATTCATTTACACAGTAAAAAGGTTAGAAAAATATTTGTTTAGAAAGAAAAAATTGATATTAATTTGAAAACATTGGTAAATGATAAAAAGGTTCAAAATGAATTTTAATTATGATAATTTTTTTATAATATTCTTGTAATACTTTTTTATAAAGAATGGGTTTTAAAGAAGAAAAATTTCCCACTAAAGAGAGATGTAAGGTCAAATTTTATTATAAAAATTTTCATAATTATCTTAAGTACCAAACTATGTAAAAATTGGTACTAATACATGAGTTAATCAAGTCTAAATAGGATATAAGAAAAGACATGATATTTATTAAAATATGTATTGTAATATTTCATCAATAAAAATGTGATCATAAACAATCTTGATAAACGATGAAATTGTCTCAATAAACACTTACCACATGGTAACATTGAATCATACTCATCATGTATGAAAATTATATCACATGGAGATTGAAAATATCATGAAAAGAAGAATATTCATGTTACAACATTTCAATGGAATCTTATACACCTCATTTAAAAATACATGTGTATAACATGGCATGTGTCCCAAAGAAGGAAAATTGAGAGAAAATTATTTACTGATTTGGTAACTTTTGAAAAATAATCCCATTAACGAAATATAATAAAATGGTAATGTAAATGACCTTATAATAAATTATAACTGGAATATAATACATTCCTAGGAAGTATATGGTCACACAAAAAAAGTTAGTGGTGAATAAGGCTTGTATGTCATGGAAATAAAGACTGAGATGAAATCCCCTTGTATTGTGTCTTGACTGTCATCATAATCATTACAACCTCCTATTTAATGAATATAAATTTATTATAAATCTATAAAATAACCATATTATTACTTCTAATACTATATATGGGTTTATTATGGCTTTATATAACCCACTTGTTAACCATTCTATGATAAGGATTCATTTCAGGTAATATCTGCTTTGTTTTTCGCATGTGTCTAATTTGTTATATCATTGGACATTATATTTATTTCATGATTTATAGAATGGAAACCATGATTTAAATATAATATATATTAAGAATAATTGTATTACAATAATCCATATAATACAAAAGTATTAAACAAAATACACTATTAATGGAGATGGTAAGCCGTACATATGCATGGACGCAATTTCCGTTACATTGTCATATAGAAAGAATGAAAGTTCAAGATATATATATATGTATATATATAATTATTATAATAAATGTATGATATAATATATATCACATATATTCACCGAATCCATCTTTAATATATACAATGTAGTGTTTGAAAAAATCACATCGCTTTGAGGGGGCAGTAGTCCGTACTTCCTCAAATGAAATTATCGTATTGACTCAAGATGCAATGTATAATTATTTTTCTTATAAAATAAATAAGGGATATTAAATACATAATAAATATAAAAAATATAATATATATAATCATATTTTTCATCATAATGTCTTCTGTGAGATATGGTAATGAAAAAATGAGCAATCATTGTTTGGGGAGGTGACTGTCCTCCGTAAACGTAAACATTGTGTTCATTAACCATTAGATGGAAGTGTGTGTACGTTTAGTTTCAAAACATATCATAAAAATATAATAGTATATTTAGGATACAATTTTGTTATAAAATAATGGAATAAGAAGATTTTAGCGAGTAAATAAAGAAAATAATAGAAAGGGGTTTGAGGGAGAGTGTTAACCCTTAATCGGGTAGCTCCTTTTGGATTTTACCAAAAGGATTAATTTGGAGGATTTATTTGTAAAGGAAGACTTTTTATCGAAATGGAGGTATGTTATGGATATATTTTGTACGATTGTTGTAAATCCAACATTGCTTGAGAGGTCTGAGGATGTGGGAGGAGAGAAGACCTTTTATAATGGAGGAGTGACACTCTTGTAATATTTCAGAAAAGGGAAACCCCACACATGTTTTTTATTAAAAGTTCATCCAAAAATGGTAAAATATAGATAAAAGGGATTATAGTGCAAAACTATATCAAGAAAACGGATTTTGGACAAGTGTGTACGTTATTTTGGGCCTCAAGGTTATATATTAGTCCCTCATTAAGCTTAATTTAACATAAATCATTGTAATTAATTTTAATTTCTTTCACAAATATTTTGGGTAAAATCAAATTTGAAATTATTAGAAATTATAAATTATGGTGATTCTAAATATGTAATACATTTTTTAAATTCCAATGATATAAGTGGCAGAATGTTTTTTAAATTTAATCTCATAGTCGGGTGGATAATGTAGGTTTTTATAGTCAAAACGTTCAAAATATTTTTTTATGTTTTTATATTAAATTTCAAATTGAAATTGATTATAATGAACTAAATAGGATAAATTTATTATTTAATTTATGATTTAAATAATTTTAAAATTTAATTTAACCCCATAAAAAATTATATGAAAAATGAATTTTAAATTAAAATTCATTATTTTTAAATATTCATTAAAAAGACTTACAGAAAATATAAAAAAACTATCCTAAGATAATGTTAATTTTTTATCAAAAATATGAATTATATATTTAAATATTATATCATTAAATGTTCAAAAAATATATTTAAAATGGGTTTTCCATTATAATATGGTATAACTATCTTTATAAAAATATAGTTTTTAATCTTAAAAATGGGTTTATTCTTATCATATGTCTATCAAATGAATTAGATTAACATAAAAAATATTTGATTAAATAAATGAAATATATATTACATTAATACCACTTATTTATGGTAATTAATTTAATTTATTAAGAAAAAACAAATTTAGGAGCACAGAAATAAAAATATATCCGATATATTCAATTGTTTCTTATATTTTCATTTCTAATTAATTGGTGAACTATAAATTAATCATGTATTTGTATAAAACATATAATTTTCATAAGTTAGTTAATACTATTAATAAAATCTAATTTACTGTCTAGGTTATATCTTATTATTTTAAATAATTATATTTTTATAATGTATTTTTTTGGTTAACCTCGGTCATGCTTGTTATACAAGCCATCGAGGATAGTCACTGTTCTGCATAATGCAAGATAACCTCAGTGTTCCATGTATAGTAAGATAAAATTCATGTTGAATTTATTGAACATAATCAATAAATAGTGCTTTAATATAAAATAAAATATTTTTAGTGTTGCATGAATTGAACAATATTAAAAAAATTAAATTAAATCGAAAAAATAATTCACAAAATATCAAGTTATTAAAAGATACATAAAATAAAAAGTTTTTCATTATAGGATTTCATATCATTATTGTAGATTGAAGGTTCCTTATCAAAATGTATTCTAATATTGTTTCAGATTAAGAAAAATGTCATGATATTATAATTTTATATGGTAAAGTTTACCGAGTCCGTTTCTCTATAAAATCACTAATAAGAAGATTTTTTTTCAATCTTGAATCATAGTTAAAAAAGAATTTTATTTATAATATTAAAATTATATTGGAAAGTAATTATAAGAGTATTCATGAATGGAATTTCATAATATAAAACAAATTCATTTAATTTATTATTCTAAATGCACTACTGTAGAAACATGGTTTTTAGAGAGTTTAGTAAAGTTGAGAAATTAATAAAAGTTAAACATTCATAAAAAATAGTGTATATTTATTTCAATATTTTAATGTCACTATATGTATTAAATATCTAATGAATTGATTCTGAGGTGTTTAGATAAAAATTCAAGTTGATTGAAATGAATAATTTTTACATTTATACACCTTATTTTGAGTGAGTCTTAGTCCTTAGAAGTAGGGTATTTTGGTTTGACCATGGCCTTAATAAAATATCTAGGAGGGTTAAGAGAGGGATTTTGGAAGATCCTTTTCATTAAATTATGTTGTTGGATTATAGAGGAATGTGCAGAGATGGGATGTTGATAGAGCCAAGGGGAAGGGGTTTCGATAAATAAATGTTTTTTTTATTTTGAATAAAGTATATGAATAATCACAATTCCTTTAACTATTAATAGTGTTTTTTAAGAAATATATATTATTCATATTTAAATAATCCTAAAAATTAATGACATATTTGACATATTGTATTTAATTACAAAATTTAAAAATAGTATTTTTATTAGAATAAAATATAATATAGTATTTGAAAATTGATATCTAGATTTGGAAAGATTTTATAAATTATTTTTAATTAATTATTTTAATAATTAAATATATATATTTTTAGAGAAACATATTTATAATTTATTTAATCTTATTTATATCATACTGAAATCAAAAAGTATACTTTCAAAGGAATACTATTTTTTTGTTAACAAAAACATCATATATATATTTTCTATTATCTATAATTAATGTGTTGTATCAATAAGTTTATTTTATTTTTGGAAATATATTTCTAAATTATGTGGCTGAAAGATTTTAATTATAATACTCCAAATAATATTTTACTAATTAAGATAAAACCAACAATATTAATATATATATTCACACATTATTTCTGTTATATATTTTGAGAAATATATTTATTGCATAATAATATTAATATTTACATTTTTTTTTGGTAAATATTAATTATTATAAATATTAATACTTCAACTGGTTGAGTTACTATTTCAACAGATAGTTGTTATTCTAATGATTAGTTACTATTAAAAAATTATGAAATCCTTATACTTATTATAAATTTCTATAATTTAATTTTTTATTAATTCACTACATTTTAACAAAATGTTCATCATATTACAACGACAAAATTATAATGTTGGTTATAATTTTATTTTTATTTGAAAAATGTTTTTCACTGCCTTTTATTTTTTGGAATCTACGAACCTATACATTTAAAAGTTATAATGTCATTGTTTTCATGTATTTATAATATTATTTTGTAATTTTAAATACATTATTTTTCCATTGTTTATAATTTTTTGAAATAAAAAATTTATTTACAATTTAAGTGTTGTTGTCCTTTTTCTTATGATATTCTATTTGATTTAATTTTTTATTTCATAAGGAATGGTATGTTTAATATAGGAAATTAAATATGTGATATATATATATATATATTTTAGGTTCATATAATTTAGACTAAAATATGAGAAATTAATTTTACATTTTTATTTATAATTTAATGTGGAAAAAATATAATTTTTTTTATAAATATAGGATGTTACATTTTTTATTTTAGAGAGTAATAGAATGTATATAAATAGGAATATGAGGAAATAACATTTTTAAAGTATAGTTGACCATTCTATAATGGGAGAGTACAACAAAGTACTCTTATGAAATTATTTTGTAAGAATTTTCTTGAAATAAATACCATTATTAGTCAAATAACAATTTACTTAATTTAGCATGATGGGCTCCGATATGAGGATTTTAATACAAACATTGAAGGTCTCCTAGTACAATTTTAAATTTTCCAATTAAATAACATTATTTCTTATAATTTATGACTACGTATAATAAAATTTTCATTATGATTAAAATCACATGAATGAATTGAAATACTAAAAAATCCATCCAATACAATATTGGCTGTGGACATAAGATGATACCTAAGAATATTCCATCCTTACTCAAACTTAATAAATATCTTCTTGAATATCTTATATTTTAATTGATTTGACATTGGATTACTTTATGAAGTATTGTATTAGTTTTAGGTATTTTAAATTAAGATTCCCTATTAGGACTAATAGATATTTTTCATTATTAAAATATTTTATAAAAGGATTTTCACAAAAAAAGGTCAATTAATGAGGCTTTTTCCAGAAGATCATTGATGAAGAAACTTGAGTGAGAGAGTCAATTTTTTTTATTGAAATTTAAAGAAATATTTTTCAATGTAAAATGATTGGTGTTTGTGAAAAACTATATAATTAAATAAATAAGTTCATATTATGATTTATAGTTATTCATTTTATGAATTTATATTCATCATAGATTTATAAATATTTTTTACCAAAATATTCAATAAAAAATAAATAGTTTTAATCTATCTTGTTTTCCCATGAAATACAGGGATTTATTTAAAAGGTAAATTTATTAATGTTAGAGTATAAATTATATAAATAAGACCAAATTTTTTGATTTGTCATATGAAAATTATTTAAGGGTGAATTTTTAATATTATTGTGATATTGTTTCTTTTTGGCGAATAATTGAAAAGATCGATTTTCCAAATACTTACACATTGACATTGTTATGATGTAATCATTAATTAATAAATTTTTAAACCTATTACTTTACAAAATAAATGTTAATGGTGGTAAATATTATATTTCAACAAATTATTTTGAATTTTGAGAATTCTTTCTTGACTTTTATTAACATAAATTATATTTTATTCAAATTAATTCTATTTTTTTGGTCATCCCATTTAATGGTATTGTTGTAAGGTATCATTAGTTTTTAATTTATAAAAATTTAAATTTTTTTATGTATCCAAAAAATGCATGTAAATTAACTTATATATTTATTTGATGGTGAAAATATTTTTACACTTTAATCAGGTATTTTTCAAAAAATATTTATCCGGGAGTTTTTCATACATATTTAAAATGAAATTTATAATAGATATTGATTTTGAATTTGGTATAATACATTCTTAATTGTTAAGAATCATGTTGAATTATTTTTTATTCCCTATTTATTTTTGTGCAAATGATTATGTTATCATCATAAAAAGTTATGTTATAGTGAGTAAGGTTAAATTTGGTTTAATGGAAGTTTGACTACGTTATAACTAATAAAATGTCACCGAAACATGTATATATATGACTTTTTATTAAATTTTATCCATATCACAAATATATAATAATTTTGGGTTCCTTTTTTCTATTTATTATGAATAATAGAATTTATTAATTTGGCAATTTTAATAATTACAAGAGTGTTACTACCCTCACTTATTATATGGAACATATATCCAATCTTCCTCATAGATTTTTAGTGGAATACATTATCCAATACCTAAAAACATATATTACAAAAAACAATCCTCATCTAGTAATGTATTTTTTTTTCAATTAAAAAGTCATATCTTTTAAGGCTTAAGGTGTAAGGAAAAGGGTTTATCCGAGGAGATGGTATAAGTCCTTACCAAAATCACTCACATTTATTTCTTATTCATCATCCTTCAAACTAATCAATACCATAATTATATTCTATAATTAGTATCCTATATGTAATTAAATGTTATTATGGGTTTTTATTACCCCTATAAATATCCTTTTCCATTCTATAAAGAACAGAAATATCATTCCCGATTATGTGTAGACTACCACCTATGTGAAGTGATGTGTAAAATTTTCCATCACCAACTATAATGGATAAATATAGTGTCTAATTTAATATATATATATATATATATATGTTATATTCATGTAATAATTTTAATTCTTTAAATACTTTATACAATCTACTTTCTTACATTTCCATCAATTTAAAAATGAAAACATCATTCGTTTGTACGTGTGGATTTCCACCTCCATGAAGTGATGCTCTTTCTTTTTACTAACCAAATTACATGAATATATTTAAAAGTGTATTAAATGTATAAATATAATATGTATTTAATTATTATTATTTAGAAAATATAACAATTACCCTTTTGATCATGGTTGAACTACAGAAGTTATTTTTGGAATATGAACTAAACGTCCCAAAAACATCTGACAGGAACATAATCTATTTAGTAACTATATTATAAATTGTAAAAAATGAAATAAAATTAATTATGATAAGTTAATAAAAATTAAAAATGTTCATAATCATTTATATAATAAACACAATTTTATTATATAGTGAATAAATTATGTATGGAACAAGTCAGGACTTAGGGTAAGGTGATTTGTCATCTCAATTTTCTTTTGTTGAGATTCATTCCGTTTTATCCCCATGTTTTACTTTTCATTATGTATATAAATCCATATGTATTACTTTTATCATTATGTTACCTAATTTATAGTGGTTTACTTATCCATTTCATGTTCCTTCCTTCAATTCCCATTTGATTCGAATATTACTAAAGTCATAAGGGAGTTTTATTTTTAAAACATGTTTTAATATATAAATTTAAACCAATTATCCTTCATATTAATGTTTATAAAAATGTTCCTTTTATGTTATTAGATATTCAACAAATATTTTTAATCACAATTTAAAATAATTTTTAATTTTTTTGGAAAGGAATATTTTTAACATTTACTAAACACATCATTTTGATTTTTTTATACAAAGTTAAAAATAATGTTTTTATAATGTATATTACATCTTTATATTTTTCCACTATCATAACTACAAGGACCTAGCCATAAACATAACATAATTTTGATTTTTTCAATAATTAATTCTACAATATTTTAGTATCTTTTAAGGTTTTGTGTACTTGATAATTAGGTCATAACTGTTACATTAGAAACCCATTTATATAAAAACATGAAAATTACATTCAATATCCATTTTTAATTTAATATGTATATTTTAAAATATAACATGATCTGTTTTCCTGAAATATATTTATGAATTTTAGATTAACCTCGTCATTTACAACAACCATGGTCAAATCCTATGAAAATCAATTTAAAACTTGGGATGAGCACAAAAAGTTCCGTAAGGGTTAGAAAAATAATAAGTTATATACAGTAGTCAAAAACATGAAAACCAATGAAAGGCTAACATTTATAACAAAGTTCAAAATTTCAAATAAAATTAAACACACTTTTTTCTCAAATAAATCATTAATATACATAGAAAGAAAATCAATACACTTTTGGAAACATAGTGGAACCCTTTCATATACCATTTTAAAATCATGTAAAAAATAAATGTAGAACATTTAAATCATTAGTATAAACCCTCCTGTAACTCCCACCTTATATCATATTAAGACATGTAACATTATCTGATGAATTATAGTGTGATCTTTGTGCAACTATCATATAAGCTTTATTTGGCTCACCCAGTTCTCTCTAGGATAACCCATTATATAAGATATATCAGGATTACCAATTTCTCATATAATTTTCAATTATCATATCATGAATAAATTTTTTTATGCTAACACATTTTCAAAATATTTCATTCGAGAAACTCTTTTAAACTCATTTATAAATACATTTTGTATATCAAAACACACTTTTCTTAAAAATAATCATGACCCAAAGACCAATTTATTGTAAAAAAAATATCAATAGAAAATACATAGAAAAATGGTTTCTATTTGAATAAAAATTGAAATAATATAATAGAATCCAAACATCTAAAAATAGTTGTGGTCATGGGAAAATTAATTGTTTTCATATATGTTAAAATATAACATTCATTTTATCATTTGTAAGGAAAGTGAAAAATTCAATACAATGATTAATTTTGGAAAAGAATTCAAATAAATACATAAATTTATTTTTTTAAATAAAAATGAACATATAATTTATTTTATAAAATCATTTTAGAAATATGAAAATTGAATAAAAATGGTGTTTTAAGGAAAACCTTAAAAGGGTATTTTTGATGAAAAGTCTCTTACTATTTTGGAAACATTTGAATCATAAGACCCATGGAAGAATTAAATTAGACAAACAATTAATTATAATTAATGTAGAGGAATTAATGATATAACCTTTCATGGGGGCTCTCTATACACTATATAAAGGAACAATGATGTAAACATAAAAATTTGCCTAAACGAAGGGAAATTGAGTTGAATTCACCAACCTTGAATCTGAATCCTCAAATATAGTAATTAACTTCCATGATTAAAAAATTATTTTAATTATTTCTTTTCTTAAGAAAAATTTTCAATATGATTTATTTTATCTTATCTTAACATTTACCATTATATACAAAATTATATAATCATTTAAGTTCACTTAGGATGTTTTGGGGATATTAGATATTTATTTTTAAATGATCATAATAGTTAGTTTACTATAGCCTATGAGGTCATTATTTCAACATCTAAAAAATAATAATCATGAAATAAATATAATTTTTATATAATTTTAATACTTGTAAAATAATCATGAATTACGGTAATGAAAAATTGTCTATAGTGAAATTATAGAGATAGTAAGTTTTACATGATCATGAGAAATGTTTCCATTTTTTCAAAGACAAATATGGAAAGAAGTAAGGTAATATTATAAATTTTAAAATTTTTAATAATATAACTAATAGAATATAAATTAATAAAATCTAATTATTTATATCATACATGTGTTGTGGGGATTAAAAAATTAATCATATTGCTTCATGGAGGTGGTAGTCCTCACGTATGCAAAAAAAGACGTCATTATTTTTCAATGAATGAATTTAAATATTATATTTTATATTTAGAATGATAAATAAGTCATGAATATCATAAATATTTTGTTAATATCGAATAGAGTAATTAAATTTATCCTTATCACCTTACATGTAACATATTAGTGAGAAATGAGTCACATTGCCGTTTAAGGCAGTAGTCGACCATACGCATGACAAACGATATCATATCCCCCAAAGAATGGAAATTAAGAAATATTTTTTAATATAATATCTATATTTGTAGTCATATGTTACAAATATAACATATTTACATTCAATAAATATTTATAATAAGACATAATATTTGATGATGGAAAACGAATGACACCAGTTCGTAAGGTGGTCATCTGCTGTACACAAAAATGATGATTTCATTTCCCTTTTGATGGAAGAGGATATTGATTTAGAATATTAAATTAAAATTATAACTTATATCTATATCTTATACCTTTTTTTATTATAAAATAATGGTTTAATTATATTTAATGATGTGAAAGAAAAAATAAAATAAGTACTCTCAGTTAACGGCGATACCTCTTCTTTGGAAAAACAAATTATATAAGCACCAATAGCATAGTTAGAATGTTATTATGATCAAAATAAGGTATATAGGTTGTGTATTGTGAACTATGGGTGTTATTTGGTAGTTATTGTTTGATATAAAGGTATATTAATATTTGAATAAGAGAGGGGAGGGGGTTCCCTTTTATAAGTATGGTGAGTGATGCACTTATAATTTTTGGAAAGAAAAAAGTATAACCATGTTTTACCAATGGAAAAAGGATAAAAAAGATCCCAATATCAAGACTTATACATGATATGGTCTAAATAGTTATATAAAATATAGTTCATATAAGCGTGTTTATCATTTAACCCTTATATTTTTAGTTTTTGTGTCTTGAAAATCATTTTTTACCTTAACTGTGGAAAAAGATTTTTATTGTTTTCAGAATTCATTATGGCCCAAAATTAAGTCGAAATTATTATATAATATAAATTAAATAGATTCATAATATATATTCCATTTTAATAAAAAATTCAATTCACATAAGTTGGAAATATTAATTTAAAATCAATCATGAAGATGCGATGAAAAAAAAGTTATTAAGGGTTGCATTTTTCATAAAAATGAGGATTTTATTTTAAAATTTGACTATTAATACACATTATATAATTTAAAATAATTAATTATTTATATATAATCTTTACACATCATTTAAATCATTCATCATTAGGGTTTTTTATTAATTTAAAATGTGAAAGGATTTTTTTTACTTTAAAATATATTTCATAAAAATACATTTTTATATAAAAAATAAATTTTTTGTAATTTATAACATAAAGCTGTTACAAAAGAATTTAAATGGATTAAATATATCTCTATATTCATGGAATATAAATTATTCCTCTAAATTTTAAAATAAAAAAAATTTACCTAATTCATGAACATGTGTAGTATAATTTAACTCACGAGTTTTTAGTTTATTTGATGCCAAATTAATTAGCTGATCATTCTCTGTCTAGATACAACCACATTCCTTAAATGAATCATCATTATTGATGAATTTTATTACTTTTCTGGATGGTAGGGAAAAAACTAGAGCATTAAACAATCTTATTTATAGTTCCAAAAAAGATTCATCGCATTCTTTTATACAGATGTATTAAAACACATTTTCAGTAAACTTAGAAAAAGGGTTGGAAAATTGATAATGTTTTCAAAAAACAATCGATAGTAACCCATTAAGAAATGAAAAATAAAAATTTCCCTGAGATTTTTGGTTCTTGGGCACTCTTCAATAACGTATGTTTTTAAATGTTCAACAGTTATTCAATATTTAGAAAAAATATTTACAAGGGAAAATATTTTCCCACAAAAATTAACAGATACTAAATTTCCCATATATTTTATTTTCTTTTATGGTATGAAAAAATATCATTGAGATTAATTTTTGATCCATATAAATTTTATAATATAATAAAATATAATCTAATAAAACAACAAAAAACTTATCTCAAATCTCATGGATAACTCTATTCATATTGTCCATAAATATGTAAGGTGAATAAGACGACCCAAACAACATAACTAAAAAATCATAGTGGTCGTATCAATAATAAAACGTTTTCTATATAATTTAATCATCCATCACTTTCTTTTTACGGTACCCATATCTCAGATAAACATTTGAAAAATGTTGAGCTCCTTATATCTATTAAAAAATAAATAAATATGAATGAAAGGATATTTTCTCTTAATTATGATGACATACAAGGATAAATAATCAATGAAAATACTAATTGAACAACCTGTCATTTTATCAAAAAACATAGGACCACAAAATTGAAATAATATTATAACAATGAATCCTTTATTTGAAAACCCATTCAATTTTATTTTCATGGATAAATGATTTACTTGATACATTCAATAAGTTAGTTTAGAAATAAGATTACCATTTGGAACTAATTAAATAGTAAACTCAACCTTAAGATTAGGTATAAATCTATAAAAATAATCATAAAATAAATCTATGTATTCATTAACTTATAGAACATACCTAATTTGATATTTTTTTCTCATTTCACAAATATGAGCTAAGTGATGTTCTCTACCATCTCTAATTAATTTCCCTTTTTATAGGCATGCTATCTATGACATGAAATCATTAAACACAACTTCATTATATCTCTAATCTATCATAGTATGATAAACTAAAAGAAAATACATACCTAGAATGATATAAAAGTCTTATATGGATAGCTTAATAATATATTCAAGAAATATAATTACATTAAAATCAATAAAGATATTCCTATAAATCCTAGTTTATTTATTATTTCAACCCTAGGTTTTCATCTAAAGATAATTATTTTTTTCATGCGGTGATATTCACATTTTAATTTAAATTTTTTAGCGATGAAATATTTTAATTATCAAAATTCAAACAAGGCATTGATAAATGTAAAATAATCAAGTATCATACCTGTCAAAACTTTATTTGATGGTCCAACACCAATTGTAGTAGTAGAAACTGACATTTCTACACATTTTTGTTCCAATCATGATTATTTTTATCTTGTAAAAATAACATTGGAAACATGTAATCATAATGAACAACTTATTTTCAACTAAAACACCTCACTATTGGATTTCAATCAGTTACTTAATTATTTGGTAGTGGAAGACTTTTTTCTTTACAATCATGATCCCTATAACTAAGCTAACCTCATCAGAAACATATTCCATATACTTTTGAAAATTCCTTTTAATGTTGTTTCCCAAACATGGATCACTTTGAGGGCTTACCTCCAAACTTATTAGCTACTTTATTATATATTTAAATGAACATAGACCCTTTCGTATTATTTTCGTCTTATGGATCATATGTGTTGACAAATTCAATATCATTTTTATTAGAAAAAACAAAACAAATTTATATAAATTTGAATTATATTTTAGCCAATGATCATTGTAAACATGGTTTCAACCATGATTAAAATATATTAATTTTACTATTATTGTTGTGAATAAAATAACGCACCTTCCTAGACAATATTTTGAAGTCTACATCAATACTGATTTACAATCAACATCTTTTGGTCCAAATACAAGTAATTGTTTTCCTTCTTGAGTAGAACTACCTTTGGGAAATATTTTTCAAGGATGAGATCCTTAAATGTTTTATATTCAATGGAATGAAAATCATCTTTCTATTTGAAATTCTAAAATAGAGACCACTGTCAATAAGATTCACCATTAAATTGATAAAATGAAACGGTCAACTTTTAAGATTACTAAAATATAACGACATAATATGTATTCTCTTGGGAATTAACTCATCCTTTGGCTACCACATAGTTATATTATCCACTGAATGATGAAAGATGTTTCCTTATTAAATTATCCACAACTGACATGATCCTTTGTGTTACATGAAAATTCTCCTTAGCATAGATACGACCACCATTAATTTTTTGTTAAAGCCAATACATCATTAGAACAAACTATTTATTTATATTTTAACAATTTTAAGATGTTGATTTGGAAGGATATTTTCCACTTGGTGTCTTCCCACTATATCATACTTATTTATTATTTGTAAAACCATTCTGAATAGTCATATATTAGATGAAGAAACATGGATGTTATAAAATGAACGTATACTTTCAACTAGTTCCTAATGTAAAATATTTCAACAAAATGATATTAACATTATCCTAACCACTACTGTTATCTAAACCACCACTAATACAAAATAATACGACCCAAAAAAACATAACATAATCTTTATTTTAATCCAAAAATTAATTTTCATACAGTTGAGAATCTTTTCAGGTTTTGTTTTTTGGAGAATAGTTATTCCTTTTACATTAGAAAACTATTAATATATATATATATATTAAAAGTGGAAACTTCTGATTAGTATCCATTTTCACATAATATAATACTAAGTGGGTCTTGTTAGAATAAAAACAATATGACCAAACAAGGAGAAAATATGGGGAATACAATAATTTCCCACATCTAGTATAAGAAAAAACTAAATATCATAATATAACAAGTCATCTCAATCATGGAACTCATCAATTATTTCCCTTTAAGACTGAGAATTACTTGGGATTAAGATCATGAAAATATTTAGATTATCACTTTTTAATTCTGTAGATGAGGACATAATAGGCACATTATTTAGTACACTCCAATAATCTTTCATTAGTCTTCTCTTCGGGGGATGGGGGGGGGGGGGGGTTCATAGATTAAACCCTCGTTCTTAACAAGCTTCTTCTTCCCACTTGTCATAATATCCTAGAATGTCGATTTATAAATGTCCAAGGCCTTGGAATGGGTGTTTTACATCACCTTAGGAGGGGAATTAGCTATCACCTTAGAAGGGGTGTTATCCAACACCTTGTCATTAGTGGATACTTCATCCCACTTATCCTTAACTATTGGTTGATTTATGTGCTCCTGAATCACTTCTTGAAAGTTTGTGGTCTGTGCATCAGTGTTTTAGGCACCATATTTTGGATCCTACCATGACTCAAAATCACATGGACATATAATGCCTCGTCCTATAAATTGATGATGCATATTTGTGTAATCCAAATCCACATATTGAGTGATCACACATGTAGTGAGACAAGTAGGGACATCCACAATCACTTTAACATCGTTATCATGATTAATAGAATATTTTTGTATGTTTGTATTACCATCTAAGGTTGAATATTCCTATCTAATTTAGAAAATGGAATCATTAGACTACTCTGCACCCGTAACACAGCTATAGTCATCTCTTGCTACCTTATTGTAGGATTAATGTATTACGCCTCCTAGAATATTATTTCCCAATTCCATTTTATTAGATGGATTCATGGATTCACCTATAGAACATACCCCTTTGAAATCATGCTTCATCTTAATGTAAATATCAGTAACTATCTGGTAAATATGAAAAACATTGGCTTATCCACCATCTTGACTTCATTCCATGACTTCAAAGGACCGACCTCCTCATAATACCCTCTAAAAGTGTCATGAGGCACCTCATCCAAGGCAATAACCTTATTCCAAAATTTCTTACACAAACAAATTTCATCTATACACCCAGGTCTCTTACTCATCAATCAAAAATCTCTCCAAGATTAAAATAAAATAGGTTTCTTATATAAAAATTCCTCACCATGAATTACCTAAAAAGATTCAACATTTGATTTTAACCAAAGAATTTCTACACAAACCATCAGAAAAATCAGGTGGCACATGGCTCCACTTCCACTATCAGAGAAAAGATAATGTGCTATATGGTTGTCTAACATATGGATAATGGAAGGATATTTGAAAGAAATATTGATGTGTAGAAATCATAACAATAAGCCTATAGTTGTTGAAGCTCGCTTCATTTGGAATTTGTATACCCCTTTTAAGAGAATAAAGTGGAATCTGTTGAAAATACAAGGCGTGGCCGACCATGATATAACCAAATAATACTTAGAGGCAAAGATTATAATGATATATATGGATTCATGGTGTCAGAAAGTCTCTTTATCGTACAAACCCCCTGATCTATAGATAAATCTTTCAAAATAATCAACTGATGGTCATAATTTTTAAATCATGAAATAGGAATCATATAAAACAACGAGAAAGACTGAATGAGCTCAAGTGTATAGATTAATAGTTGTGGAGATCCATTAAAGAGATCTGGGAAATTTGAGCTAAGGTGGATTTATTTAAAGGATAGAATATAGTCAGGGTTTAGAAAAGGGGATAAGGGCGATGATCAAGATCCATTGAGAGGTACAGAGGTCCCTCCCCCACTGAGGGTGGATGGGCCTGTAAGATGACCATAACCACATTGGGAATGGATCATAGATTTATTAGGCAGTTAATCTCCCCCCTTTACATAATCTTATACTTTTAAAACAAAACATTATTTATTTTCATGAAAATTTTTAGACATTCAACATGACTCTTTCCTTCCCCTTACCCATCCTGAAACATTATGGAAAACATTTATAATTTGTGATGAGAAAAAAATCTATGTAAGGGACATAAAAATATGATTTTCATTAATCAAGTGAAAAATAAGGAAATCCAATGAAATGTTTACCTTAATTAAAAATTTATTTGAGAAAAGTTCAGAAAATCATTTTCAAATGAAATATCAGAAATGTTTTGATAAAATAAATAATTTAAACCCAACGAAAGAAAACTATAACAATTTTTAGGAAACATATAGCATGACACCATTTTCAATATGAATATACCCCCCAAAAAGTAATTTATTTGAAAAAAAAATCAATTATTATGGTTGAATGCAAACATAAAATAACAATTTTGGTGGCTTGAAAAGTAATTGTCCTTTTATATGATAAAATTAAACATTATTTTTTTGCATGTAAAGAATGTGAAACATTTCATACAAATAATTATTTTTCAAAAAATTAATATAAATACCTAAATAATATTTTATAAAACTATTATATCTATATAATTTTACTTTTGAAGTCAATTTAAAAATATGGACATGTATGAAAAAAGGCATTTGAAGGAAAAATTTGAAACAAGATTTGTCAAAGAAAACTCCCTTACCACTTTTGAAGCAACTGGAATCATAAGCCCCGTTAAAGAAGAAATTTTTAAAAAACATTAAATATAATTATAATAGAGGAATTAATAATATAAAATTTCAGATGGGGACATATATACACCTCATAAATAAACATAGGTGTATAAAATGAAGATATTCATCAATTAAAAGAAACTCAGTCAAATTCCATTAATTTGAGCCCGACTCACAAAATATATTCCTTATCGTTCTGGATAGAATAACTATGTTAATTATTTGAATTATTAAGAAAAATTTTCAAATTTATTAATACATTTAGTTTAACTTTTTCCATGATATACACAATAAGTTAGTAATTTCAGTTCAGTTCGTATGTTTTTACAGAATTCAACTTATATGTCAAAAATTACTATGGTAGGTTTACAATGGTCAATGTGGCCATTATTTAAAAATATAAAGAATAATAATCAGGAAAAAATTTTCATTATTATTTTGTATTTATACTGTTAAAACAAAACATGAATCATGATTATGAAAAATGAACAATGTTATAATCCTGGAGAGGGAAAGTTGTAAGTACGCATAAGTAATGTTTCAATTTTTTCAATGATCATTATGGAAATAAAGTAAGAAATATTTTAACATTATATAATTATCATAAAATCATAAATAACATATTATTTCATTAAATATACTTTTATATATATCATACATGTGTTTTGGTGATGAAAAAATTATCACATCACTTTATGGATGCGATATTCAATAGTTAAGCAAGAAAAATAATATGATTTTTCAGTGTGATAAATAAAATGATATATTCTATTTTAAGAATGATATATATCTAATTAATATTATAATTATTTAATTTATATCAAATATATTCATTATATTTTTTTACATTCCTTGTAAAGTGTTAGTAAGAAAACAAATAACGTCGCTTCGCAAGGCGGTATTCCTATGTACACTAAAGAGATGTTATCATATCCCCACATGGAAGGAAATTAAATAATGTATGTGTTATATAATAACTTAAAATTATATATATTTAATAACTATCATATATATATTCTTTAAATTCTTTATTATAACAATCCATGATAGGTGATGATATAAAACGAATGACATCCATTTGTGAGGATATAATCCACCGTACACACATATAGTGATTTCATATCCTATTTCATAGAGGAGGAGATGGATTTAGGTTATGAAATTAATATAATAAAATATAAGTATATAGTAGATAATTGTGTTATAATATAAGAATAATTTAAGAATATTTTATGTTGTTGAAATAAGAAATTAAATAAAGACACTTAGGTAAGTATTTACCTGATTTATGAAAAAAAATCCATTGGTAAGAACCAAAAACCATCTCACAATGGATTTTAATAAAAATAATGGATTTAGGATGTATGTAAGTAATTACGGAAGGTATTTATATAGTTATTTTCAAATAAATATGGATTTTAATTATTGAAGTGGAGTGGAGAGAAGGTAACCTTTTATTAGTGCAGTGAGCGAGACACTTGCATTTTTTGAAGATAATAGGAATACATTTTTTCACATGAAGAAGACTCAAAAATAAAAAATTATCGAGAATTATATATTAAAAGGTGTAAATATTTACATAAAATATATTTTTTCTTTTTTTTAAAGTCTTATTAACAATTAGTGTTTAGTGTAACCATAGGTAAATCAATTTGTACCAAAAATTTAGTACAAGACTTGCTGTTTTAAATATACACTATGGTTCCAAAATGATGTCGATATTATTAAAAATAAAAATTATATTTATTTCAAATAAATAATCCATTTTTTCTAAATTCACTTCAAATTATTGATATATTTCAATTTAAAATTAAACCTAGAGATGAAATGAAAAATTTGGTTTTCAAGGAGTGTCTTTTTCATGTAAAATATTATTTTATAATAATTCTATGCAAATAAGTAATCATTATGTGAATTTACATTTATTTTTCTTTATAAATATGAAAAATTTAATTTAAACCATTTCTTATTTTCAGTTTTTATAATTTATTTTAAATGAGAAACAATATGCACCTTGAAACAGTTTTCATTAAAATACAATTATAAACCCAAAAAATAATCTTTTGTAAAATAAAATATAATTTTGATTAAAAAGAATTTAAGAAGATTATATATAATAAAATAATACTTATGTTACTTAAAATAATATTTAATAAAAAATTTGGCTTTTAAATCACTTAATTGTTTTTAAAAAGAAATGATTTTTTTTTAAAATTAGTACGTGTCCATATTCACTAAAAATCATTATTTTTTGAGAAATCCAAAAATTTTACCATAAGTCTATTATCATATGATGATTTAAAAAATTATATTATTTTTTATAAATGAAAATTATAAAATTTATAAATTAAATTAAAAAACATTATAAAAAAATATTTTAGTTAAAACTATTTCTTTTTGGATTTCGAATTAGTACTTATTATTCTTATAATTCTTTTAACTATATAAATGATATAAGTAATCATATAAATAATTTATTCTATAATTAACAAGTTTTTTGCAATATTATTTATTCATTATAAATTATAATCCGTAGGATTTCATGTTTTTCAAAAGTAAATTTGAATTACCCTTATTTTGGGGAATTGTTAATTTTAAAGTCTATTTAAAAGAAAAGTGATATTTTTAATTACATTAATGAGATAATGTAAATTTATTTTCTTATGGGTTCAAATGATTTTTTAATTATTATTATGATGAAAAAGTTTAAGAATAATTTTTTTTCAAGATATAATACCTTATTGTTATAGATAATGACATTTAAGCTCGATATATATCATGATAATGGGTCATCCCTATTTGTATCTACAATAAATTTAGTAATTAAAAGTATTTGATAAAAAAATGAGGGAGAAAACTATATATGTTACTTATATATAATTTTATGAGGTTTAGTTATTATGAAATGATTTAAACATAAGTAAAAAATGGTTATGAATATGATGATACAAGAATCATATTTTATGCTCGAAAATTGGATTTTATGGATATTTTTTTTATCATTAGGTATTACGGTTTTTTAACATTTTAATTTTATTCGTCTATTTTTTTATAAGAAATCTTTTCACGATTTACCAAATTCCTCAAGATTGTTTTATAGTTATCCTATGCTTTGTAATGGGTTTCTGATGTTTTCTTTGAGAAAATGATTAATATATCAGGTGGAAATTCTTATTTATTTTCTAAATGTTATATTTCTTAATATTGAAATATTTTAAAGGGTTTTTATTTTTTATTTGGACTAATGGGATTACATTATTTTAATATCCTTTAATATGATTTTTTTTATCATCCCATGTTTTAAAATGTTATTTACTAGGCATAAAAGGTGAGTAGGAACTATTATTATGTCTAGTTACAAATATAGGAAATTCTTCTTGAATGAATATATTGGTTGAGAAAAAAGAAAAAGTGTAATCATAAGAAAAAAATTTCTGAAAAAATGGAAATTGTGTGTCAGTATTCTATATTCAATATAATTATTTTCCTAATTATCTAAAACTACAAACAAAAATTTTCATGGAAATATAAGAAAATAAAACCCTTGAAATAAATCATGTCATTGTGTATTGAGTATGATAAAAGGATTTTTAGTTTGTATCAAGGAAAATGATTGGATAACATTACAGGATTGAGTGAAGTTAAAAGATAAATTTAATAGATTCAAAATTATGGTTATATTATCAGGACATAGATATTGTGGATTTCCATTATTATTCATCTAATACATATTTATTCATAATGGATTTCCATATAGAAAATAGGGAAGCTGAATTAGGAAGGAATCCAGGTGATAAAATACTTTCAAATCAACTACCAAAAATTGATGTAAAATATTAGTTTCTAGAAGTGTCAAATGAGTTGATGCATATTTTTATTTGTGGAACCCATGAAATATAAAAACAAAATAATCAATACAGAATCATTTCTATAGTAGAGAATTTCATTAAACGGCACCCATCAGTATTTAGTGGATCATAAAATCCTATGAAAGATGAATGATGTATCATCATATTATAAAATATATTTTCTGTTTTCTGTTACATATAATATCAAATGGAAACCCTTTGTATTTATCATTTTGTCGGTGAAGTTGATCTTTGATAATATTTAATTAGGAATAAAAAGGAAAAAATATGATATTGAAGTAATATAACAGACATATGATAATTTTTTTGTTAAGAAATATCTACTAAATGTTCTTATGATTAAAATTGGAATAATATTTATGTAGTTAAAGTAAAAGGAAGAAGACTCAATGGACACTTATGATTAAAATTTTACCAGGATGTTCAGGTATATACAGAATTTCTTTCTACACAATGAGAATAAAAGTGATATATTTTTACACAATTCTAAAACAAAGTTAATAGAGAGAATTATACTATCTTGAATTTAATAGTTCTGAGAAAGTTAGTCATTTTTTTGACAAATTTGATATAAGGTTTGTAACACTTATATAATTTTTGAAAATATGAGTAAGAAGTTGTCAAGGTGGAAACTAATAGAGAATAAGTATAGAATGAAATATAGAGTTAAGAAACCTAAATGTTCTAAATGTTGTAAAATGTATTTTTGAATTAGTTTTTGTGTTATAAAAGTGTTACTGATGTGGTAAGATCAATTATTTTTCTTATGTATATAAGGAAAAGTGTTCTGATCATAATAGTAATGGGGAAAATAGATAGTCATTCATAATTTAAATTTTTTAGTTATAAATAGTTGGTTCCTTAAAATAATTCATGTTATAAAGTAGTTATTTAATGTAGGTATCAATATGTGCAGAATCTGAACGGTGTGGAAAAGTATTTTTCTACAACTAATCATATTTATGGACTATATAAGGAAGAAATTTTAAGTACAATAAAATTTTATTCAAATTATGGAAATATATTATATGATTTGGGATCTATGAATTCTTTTATTTAGTGTAAATTTTCTAGTAAAATGGATATACCATCTCATGAAATGAAGATAGAACATTTGGAAAAAACTATGGGGTTCATATTAATGAAATAATAACTTATTGTAACCTTTATGTCATTATATGTGGAATAGTTTAGTTGAATCTCTATGGTTTCATTATGAATTTTCCATTCCCTTATGTTTTGAAAATCACAATCACTTTATCTTTAGAAAAATCATATTTCCATAAGGTTTATTTTTAAGGAAATGTTTTATTATCTAAGAAAATTTCTATCCTTACATTTGTTTTTATTATTCTTTTTATAATGCCTCTAAATCTTACTCATTTTGTTACTTAGTCAAAATTTAGATTCATATCTAAAACCTTAGAACATTATAATTCCTTATATATACAGTATTCTATTTTTAGGATCCGAATTCTCTGAAATTCAGATTTTGAATTCTCTAAAATTTATATTCTTAATTAACTAAAATAATGATTCTGAATACTTTAAAAATCATATTCTGAATTCTCTGAAATTTAGACTATGAATTCTCTGAAATTTTGATTCTAAATTCTCAAAAATTCACAATCCAAATTATCCGAAATTTTGATTCCAAACACATCAGTATTTAGTCTTGGAATTCTTCAGAATTCAGACTCTAAATTCCTCTTAATTTAGAATCCAAATTCCATATAATTCAGACTCAGAATTCCTTAGAATTCAGATACCAAATTCAATGGAATTTAGACTCCAGAATCTCTATAATTTAGACCCTAAATGTTTTGAAAAATAGAATCCAAATATTTATTATTTGTGTATTCTAAATAATTATTTTGTTAGAATATGAATTATATTTTTCCTTAGACTCCAAAAAATATATTTGGTTAAAGAGATTCATTTTCCTTATACATATTATTATTAAGAAAAAATGTTGTGTAAACTGTTTATAACTAACCGTTTGTTGAGTGACATGTGTAAAGGTGCATGCAAGATTTAAGAAAAAATATTATTTTTGGAGGTGGTTCTAACTATTAGGGATGTGACTTTAAATATGAGCTCATTTTAATGATCCCAAAATATAGATGTTGACCATTACATCGACCTGGTGATTTTATTTTGTGAAGTGATTTCTAGAGAGAGAGACTCCTTTCATTGTTCACACTGAACATCTTGTTCAGATTACTTCAAGCGACTCTGATTATAGCTATGTATAATAGAGGGATTTCAGGGATAGGAAGATAGAGGTCCTGACTACCTTAATGTTCGAGGACTTCCAAGTATAGGTTGTTAGAGGTTCAAAATACCTTAATGATTAAGGGCTTGCAGTGATATCAAGACAGATTTATATATTCCTATCGAGGGATTACCCTGGTGTGGGTAAGATAGATTTTAATGAATGTATAAATCAAGGGACCTTTATCCAGGGTTGTTGGAAACCCTACTCTTTGGGTTAATAGATTTTTCACTTGTAACTTGTTTTGTTTCAATTATATTTAAACTCTATTTTCTAAAGGATTAAAGTATAAATTTCTAATAATTTCTTGTACTTTTTTATACTATGATATGTAAGATTCTATATGCATTAAGGTAAAAAAATTTCCATGTAAACTTTCATAATGTTTCATTTCTGGAACCATATTTCTAGAACCTATCAAGTTTGTTTAGTAGAACTAAAATAGGATTTGTGAATTTACCTTTATTGAAATTGTTAAACATAGTTTTCCTTAAGGTTAAAAATGAATGTTTTTAAACATACAATTCACCCCCTCTTATAATTTAGCATCTACACACACTATTTCAATCCTAAAAGTGTTATTATATGAGGTCTCTGAAATAAATATATTCACATATATTTTTTTCCCATGTTTTTTTTCTTATTCAAAATTTTCTTTCTTAACATTTATTGTTCAATGTTTGGCCTAAATATTTTTATCTGAGTTTACAATGTTTTTCTATTAATAGTACTTGTGCAAAGATATTTTCTTATAGAATGGTAGGGATGAATGTTCGTTCAATTGACAATATTAATCCAACTAGACCACCAATTTTTAATGGGAATGATTATGAATACTATAGAGATCTAATAAAGACTTTTTTTATTAATACTATAGTGGATAACTTTTTCATTCTTTCTAGAGATTATAAAATTCATCAAAAAGAAGTCAAAACCCACACCAAATAATAAAAATTATAATATCATCTAAACTACAAGGTATGAAATACATTATTGTGTTCCATGACCAGAAATATATATAGTCAGATTTCTTCTTGTGAAGTAGAAAATTGTCTCTGGATGAAATTGGAAGTTAGACATTTTGGTACATCAAAATTTATTCATACTAGAAGAGCTACATTTTGAGTAGAATATCATGGATTTATATTTCCATATGGATAACTGGTATGTAAGGTCAAATAATGGTTTATGACCATTGTCAATAGTCTACAATCAATCGGTCAGAAAGGTCTTAGTGATGAATCTCCTATGGATAAGATTATTTATATCATGCCTAATAAGTGGGAATCTAAGAGAACAACTATTGATGTGAATAGAAAAGTATCTCAAATAACTTTCGACGAGATTTTGGGAATTCTTCTTTAGCATGAAATCATAATGAAATGAGATTCTAATATGAATAAGAATAAGAATAAAAATGGAAGTGTATCCTTTACTACTAATAAACTCATGACTCTTGAAAGTGTTAAAAGGTCTAAGTCTGAGAAAGTTAATATTCTATATGAATCTAGTGAAATTGAACATTCTGAAAATGAATTAGCTATTTTTTCTCGAAAGAAGAACATGATAATGGGAAATAATGTTTTTTAGTACAGTTATAAGAAGAAAGAAAGAAAAGACAAGAATGATTCAGAAGTTACTTGCTATAAATTTAAAAGAGCTGGATATATCATGCCAGATTTTCCCATGCTTAAAAGAAAAGATAGGAAAGAAAATCATTCTTAGAGAAATAGAAATAGTTATTACAAGCTTATGGTTATGAAATTTTTGAAGGATAATTATACATGGAGTGCCAGTGGTGGTGAATCATCTGATTAATCCTCAGAGTATGAATCTTCTAGTCAGATGAATATTAGTCTACTTGCCAAAATACCTATTGAAAATCATTTTCTAATGGCTAATGTACACAATGCCTAATGCATTACTAATTTATCTTTGAATGAAAATTATATTGATTATAAATGTTATGAATCATCTGGAGAAGAATATTCTTCTGATGATGATAACTCTATACCTTCTTATGAATATGTTTCTAGGTGTTATAAAATACTTGATAATAAAAATTTTTAAATAAAAATGAAGTTAGATATGGAAAATTCTAGAATAAATATTTTAACAAAAGAAGTATCTAATCGTTCTAAGGATGTCGATACAAAAATTTTTAATTTTGAAAGTATTTTTAAAAATATTTATGATGTTAATTCAAAAAAGGATAAATATTCTAAGGCTCTTGAAAATGTAATTTCTAGGAAAAAAATTTTAGAGGCTTACTATAGTTATATTACTAATGTTTTTGTGGATAAAAAATTGGTTATTAAACTAATGATATAAATATTTTACTTAAGGAAATGTCTGTCAATCTTTACCTCTGGTAAGAAATTTTTTTGACTAGATGTATTCCCAAATTCATCCATTAAGAAATAGTTCTGGATTTGGTTATACTCATTCAAAACCTATTTTTAGTAGTAACTATTTTGTTCTGCAAATAGCTCCATTTTGTATTATATGTAAGTGTGGTGGACATTGGGAGAAAAATTGTTCTTTAAAAAACTCAATCATTAGGTCTTTATAAATATTATTTTTCTATGAAAATATGGATTCATAAATTCATACATTCAGAAATTTCTAGATCAAAGAAGGTTTTGATTCTGAAAGTCTAACTCTTTTATTTTTACGAAAACTAATATAATACCAATATCAATACATGGTACATGGATACTGGATATTCCCAATATATGATTTGTAACAAAAACTTCTTTGAAAATATTATCTTGATGAAAGGATGAAAAGTATCTTTGAAAGATAATACTTGGGGATAAATTATTGGGAATGGTAACATTTTTGTTCTTAAAAAACATTTATTTCAAATGTTTTATTTGTTAAGGGTATTAAGAACAACCTTTTTAGAATAAGTCAATTATGTGATGAATGTTTCCTTGGTAATTTTAGGAATTTTAAATTCATAGTACACAATTCCAATGAAGAGTTTATTATTTCTACCCATAGTCAAGAGAATGTATATACACAAAACATAGAATACATTAGGATCCAAGATCTACCTTTACTTATTCCAATGGAAGACCAATCGTGGTTTTGGAATAGCTGGTTATGACACTGTAACCTAAGGAACCTATGGAAAATCTCAAAGAAAAGACTTGTTAAGGATCTACTGGAACATAGATTTCATTATTCAAAAGTTTGTGATCCTTGTCAATATGGAAAGAAACATATATCAAGTTTTAATTCAATCGGTGAAGTCTCAACATCTGATGCATTACAATTAGTGCATTTAGATCTTTTTGTAATAACACATACTTGAAGCATTTGAAGAAAATATTATGTATTTGTCTTAGTTTATGATTACACTAGATTTACATGGGTATATTTTCTAGTAAATAAATATGTTGTTTTTTCTTATTTCAAAACTTTTAGAACCCATGTTAAAATGATTAAAAAATTCCATTGATAACTATTCATAGTGATCATGGAGGAGAATTTCAAAATTATGATTTTAAATATTATTGTAGTATAAAATCCATTACACATAACTTATTAACTCTAATAACTTCTCAATAGAATGTAGTTTTTGAAATATGAAATAAAATTAATTATAAGATAACTAGAACCAAGTTGAGTGAATATTATTTTTCTAATCTCTTTTGGGATGATGCTGTAAGTACTACTTGTTATACTAAAAATAAGGTTTTAATTTGATCTTTTTATAAAAAACACCTTATGAATTGTGGAGTGGTAGAAAACCTAGACATTCTTTCTTAAACATATTTGGTTTCAAAGTATATATCTTGAATACTAAAGATAATTTTAAAAAAAATGAACCCAAATCTGATGATGAATTTTCCTAGTCTAATCCACTTCTTATATAGTTTATATAGTTTTTGTGAAAAACACTTATACTATTGAGGAAACAGTGCATGTTAAATTTGATAAATCCGATCCTTTTGTTTTTTTAAAACCTCAACCTAAATCATTGAATGTGTTTTAATTTTTTTTTCAACCCTTGATGGAAGATCCTTTAAATATGGGAAATGTACAAGAAAATATTTCTAAATCATTTAATCAATATGATTTCCTATAATATATTGATGAACAGGTTTTACAAAACCCAAATCAGTTGTTTCTTAAGAATCATCATAGTGATAGTATCATTGGGGATGTATATAAACTATTAAGGGCTAGAGGTTTCATAATAAATGATGTGGGACATTTATCATTCCATTCCTAGTTAGAACCAAAATGCACTGATGAAGCCTTAGGTGACGATGATTGTATTTAATCCATTCATGACGAGTTAAATGAATTTGAAAGGAACAAAGTATGGGCCATGGTTGAAATTCCTAAGAAATCTTCTATAATCGTAGTAAAATGGGTTTTCATAAATAAGTGTGACAAAAATGGAATCATAGTAAGAAAAAAAGCTATATTTTTTTCTAAAGGTTATAATCAAGAGGAAGAAATAGACTATGAAGAAACCTATGCTCCTATAGCTAGAATTGAATCTATTCCCCTTTTACTTTCCATTGCAACATTCTATAATTTCAAAAAATTTCAAATAGATGTAATGTGTGCTTTCAATAACAGATATGTTCAAGAGGAAGTTTATGTTGAACAACCTCCTGGTTTTGATGACACAAAACATATTGAACTTTTTTCAAACTTACCAAGGATTTATATGGACTTATACCAGCCCCGAGAGCCTGGTATGATAGAATTACAAGAATTTTGTTACAAAAAAATTATGTTAAGGGAACTGTTGATCTAAATATGTTTATAAAGAAGGATAATAATTTTTTTATTATTAAAATTTATGTTGATTACATTATTTTTGGTTCAACTCAAAAATCATTAACCATTTTATTAGCAAATATAATGAAATCTGAGTTCCAAATGAGTACAATTCCTGAGTTAACAGTTTTCCTAGATTTTCAAATTTCCCATAATCTAGAAGGAACATATATATCCAAGCATTATTATATTAAATATCTTATTAAAAAGTATGTAGATGACAACACTAAAAGTATAAGTACTCCAATTGGTACCTCAAAATCTATTGATGTTGGAGAAGATGAGAAACAAGTAGATCAAATATCATTTAGAGGTATGATAGGAAATCTACTATACTTGACAGATAGTCATCCAGACATTATATTTTCTGTATGATTATGTGCACGATAACAATTTAATCTAAATTAATCTCATATAAAATCAATGGAAAATTTTTTCCTATTTATTAGGAACAATAGATTTAGGACAATTCTTTATATTTGGAAATGATTTCGTTTTAAAATGTATTTTGGATGCTGATTTTGGTGGATGTAAAATAGATAAGAAAGGTATATTTGTAACCTTTAATTTATTATGAGATTCATTTGTTTCCTGGTCATGTAAAAAGGAACACTCATTATCACTTCCACTACTGAAGCTGAATATATAGCTGCTGGAAGATGTTGTGCCCAAGTGTTGTGGATGCAACACACACTCATAGACTATGACATGTGTTTTACCAAAACATAGATAATGTGTGATAATACTAGTTTCATTTCCTTAAGAAAAAACCCTACACATCACTCACATAAAAAACACATAGATTTTATGCATCACTTTCTTAAGGATTACAAACTCAAAGGAGATACCATTCTTCAATTTATTGGAATACAAGATCTACTTGATGATATTTTTACAAATTCCATACCCTCTGAAAAATTTGAATACATTAAACAAATGTTAAGAATGATAACAGTGGGGTAATATTCTATATTAACTATTTTTTTAAACCTATCTCCTTAAATTAAGAAACAAAATTTAATGGGGGGGGGGGTACATTTTTTTGTAATAAACTTTTTTTGTAATAAAATGTTTCGTAATAAAATTTTTTGTGTTATAGTTTCCTTAGTGACCATATTTTTCAGTTTTAAAAAATTTATTTTCAGAACTCAAAAATACGGAACCAAATTTTTGTTTACCTAGTAAATTTTCTAGATTCAAAATTTTCTTTCTTTTATAAAATTTTTTGGAACCTAAAGTTCATCAAGAATAATTGTTCTCATTACTGACAATTTTCATATAAATCTAAAAGGTATGTCTTCTTACATAGATTTTTCTACTCATTTTTTAGCTGTTGGTATTTTTATCTGGTTTTTAAGAAAATTTTTCAAAATCAGTTTCCTTAAATACGAATGTTTACTTCCAAAACCTCAAAAGATCCGAACCTACAAAAATCCTTCTTCAGCATTCATCTTAACCATCAGATCATATTGTGTTTGTTTCAACCACTATATCAAATCAAGAATATGAATTTTCACTTCAACACATATATATTTATCCCCCCTATTTTTTCCCACAACGGTTTTCAAGAATTTTCATGCCGATGCTCTGCCTCTCTACTTAAGGATCGTTATGCGTTTCTTGTTTGTTTAAACTCCAAATGTCTTTGGAATCATATCTTCAGAAGAAAATTTCAACAGTTAAGGAAGATTCAGAATATAAAATCTACAGAGAAAGGTAAGTGGATTTGAAGTTCTTCTCAAAGTATTATTCTATTATTATGAAAAACATCAACCAGAATGGATAATAAAACTTGGGTGGAGCCAAACTAAAAGGGCACGATTTGGTATATCCAGAATTGATTGTCGTGTTTTATCTGTCTGTTTGTTTTTTCAATAAACTAGGGAGAAATATTTTTTCTTTTAAGAGTTTTGGAAAAACCTATTCCCTTTTATTTAGTACAACTACTAACATCATTGGAATTCTATATGAACAGGAAGTTGATTTCTACACCCACAAACTACCAGATGTTTCAAAAATGTTTTGATTCATATGAGGCTATAATGTTCAATGGTTTTTCAGGAATGAAGACACAAAAAATTAATAATCTCTCAAAAAATCATAGGATACTATAATTATGGGTTCAAGGATTTATCATTTTGAGAAAAGGTGATAAAAACACCTTGAAAAATATTGATATCTAAATTCTGGATTTTCTGGTGTACTTGAGGAAGATTAACATGGTGCAATATATCTTACTAACTATTTCTAATATCAATAATGGGACCCTCAAATCTAAAATTATTATGTATCTATTAGTCCTTTCAAAATAACTATTCTCTTCCTAGATTCATTCAAAATCCCAAACAGTTATAAGCCATGATATTTCAAGGTTTTGTTGTTGCGTGATGATACCCCAAGGAGGACGAAAATTGGTTTAAAAAGAAAATCTAGAGAATTATATGAGCTATCTGAATGTGAAATCAAAGCCTTATCCAAGAATCCAGAAATATCATAGACTTTCAAGAAGGGTTAGAGGGAGAGAAAACTGATGGAACTGGAAGTCATTGAAAACCCAATAATCTAGGAAAACTAATTAGCACCCCCAAAGTCTTAGAAGCAAAAAGCCTACCCTGATGATGTGGTTTCATAGTGGATGGAAGAAAAAAAGAATAGAAAGGAAAGAGATCCTAGATTTGGTCTAGATCTTGTTGAGGAAAATGCTTAAATGATTAAGGCTACTGAGGAATATGGGAAGCCAGAAAATTAAATGAAGTAGAAGATGAAGATGAATGAGGCTGAAATTATTCAAGACCTTCTCAAAGATACTAAGAAAGCATCTGAACAAGTAAAAGTACCAGAATCCTTTTTACAAGAATCAGTACCTTTGACTTCGAGAAAGAATATAGTAATTCTGAAACCAAAAGAAGATGAAGATATTGTTGCGGAAGAGGATGTGGAAAAAGAAGAAGAGAAAGGAAGTGATGATACTGATGATATAATAAAAAAAAGTTAATGAATATCATGAGAAGGAGAGCCCTTTATAAAAGTTATCAACTCAGAATTCTCATCCCGAATCAAAAAAACATTATTCTACAAGAAAAGGTGTTGAAGGTCAAGAAGAGGTGAATAAACCATCTGATGATGAAATATGAAATCATTACTTCATTCAACTAGATGATCTTGTGGGAGATGCTGAAAAGGTAATATTTGTTGAGAATAAAATCATACAAGTGTCAGATAGTGAACATGAATCTTCAAAGGATACGATGATCAATTCTGAAGATGATAAGGGAAAGCAGGTGATAATTGATACAATTAAGAAAGTTGTGGTTGGTTTGAAAGATGTTGGTGGATCAAAAAAAATAAAATCTATTGAGATAGAGAATGAATCCTAACTAATAAGGGAATCAGATATGGAATTGTTCTCCATGGGTCATGAATTATTGGTTTAATCTCCATAGAAAATGGTAGATACCATTCCCTGGTTTCTAGGTATTGACTTGATATGTCAGATGCTTCAACACTTGTTTAATCAGAAATCGGATTTTGTTAGCAATATTATGGAAAATATGTTAAGCTTGAGTCCAATTTTAAAACCTTCTACATCATGTATGATATTCACAGGAGGTCGTGCGAGGAAATCACTTAGTGGTCAGAAAAGATAATTGAAGATATGAGAATTCTTATTGACATTCAATATTGTGCGAATGATGATTTTGATAATTTGGATGAAAGGATAAAAAATATTACAATGTGTTTCACTCAGAAACCAAACCTAGAAAAAGAAGCTCGGAAGCAGGAAGACAAATATTTGAATGGGAAGATCAATTTAGTTACTTTGTGTCTAAAGTGGAAATAGATCATAGAATTGAGTTTGATGAAAATTTTAAGAACAGAACAAGCAGTTGAAATCATAAGAATAAATCCAAAAATCACAGGATTAATAGATCACATATTTGGAGAAGAAAAATGAGGATCAGAAGCTATTGCTCAAACTCTTTGAAGAGGATCATAAAGAGATTAAGAAGATGAAGACCATTGTGAAGAAGCTTATACCAAAAGAAAAAATAAGGATGAATACATTTTCTTTATCAATCCGATCATTTTTTGTATTTCCTTTCTAGTACTATTTTTTTCCAATCATAATGAAAATTTGGTTGTTCATCATTTGTTTTGTTATATAGTACTAATATATCATGTACCATATTTTTCTCCATTATCTGTATTTCCTTTTGAAAATCTCAAAGGGGGAGAAAGTAATGATGAAAAAGAATACTAGGTAAAGAGGACAATACAATATATAAGGTGAGTCAATCAAAGGGGAGTTTTATCAAAGAATATTTCAATAAGCAAAAGAAAAGAAAAATCCCTTTCAGAAAGTCAAGAATACTATCCTTTGGGATTTACAAATCTAAGGGGGAGTTAGTCGTATTCAGCATGATTCAAATGTAAAGGGATATAATTTTTTTTTAATGTTCAGAAAGAAAAATTCTCAGTTCATATATTATTTTTTAAGGATGTTCTGGATTTCTGAAAATGGGGCGATTGTTGAGAGAATATGGTTTCCTTATGAATTTTCCACCTTTATATATATTTTTTTAAATTAGAAAACATTTATCTTAATGAAAATAATATTTCTCTAAGGTTTATTTTCTTAAGGAAATGTTTCCTTATCTATGGGAATTTTTATCCTTACCTTTGTTTTTATTGTTCTTCTTATAATCTCTCTAAATATAACTCATTTTATTACTATGTAAAAATTTTGTTTCATATCTAGAACCATGGAAACTTATAATTCCTTGGATATAGATTTTTTTTTGTTTTCAGGTTCCAAATTCTATAAAATTTTGATTCCGAATTCCTTAAAATTCTGATCTGAATTCTCTGAAATTTAAATTCTGAATTCTTTGAAATTCAAATTCTAAATTCACTAAAATTCTGATTCCAATTTCTCTAAAATTCAGATTCTGAATTCATAGAAAATGAGATTCTGAATTCTCTAAAATTATGATTCCTAATTCTTCAGAATTCAGACTCCGAATTTGTCATAATTCAGACATCGAATTCCTCAGATTTTAGACATCTAATTCCACAGAATTTAGACTTGGAATTCCTTATAATTCAGACTCCAAATTCCTTATAATTCAGACTCTGAATTCCTTAAAATTCAGACTCCGAATTCCGCTGAATTTGGACTCTGAATTCCTTATAATTCAGATAACAAATTCATTGGAATTGAGACTCCAGAATCATTTGAATTGAGATTCCAAATTCTTTTTCAAATAGAATCCAAATTTTCATGATTTTCAGACTCTGAATGTTTATTTGGTTAGACTCTAAATTATATTTTTCCTTAGACTTTAAAAAATATATATTGGTTATGAAACTTCATTTTTCTTATACATATTATTACTATGAATTGAAGCCATGCAATCTGTTTCTAACTAACCTTTGTTTGAGTGACACATGTACAGGTCCCTCCGAGATTCAAGAAAAAATATGACCATTGGAGGAGGAACTGACCATTTGATATGTGCCTATAAATAGGGTCTCATTTGAACAAGCTCCAAATATAGATGTTGAATATTACATCAGTATAGAGATTATTTACTGTAATGTGATTTATAAAGATAGAGACTCTCATGCTTTGTGCATAATGAACATCTTATTCAAATTGTTTCGTGCGACTCTGATTATTGCTGAGTACAATATAAGGCTTATAGGGATAGAAATACATAGGTGCAAACTACCTTAATGTTTGAGTACTTTTGGGGATAGGAAGACAGAGGTATTGAATACCATAAAGTTCAAGGGATTTCGGGGATAGTAAGACAGATTCTAATATTCCTATAGAGGGATTACCCTGGTGTGTGTAAGAGATACTTTCTTGAATGTATATATCAATAGACTTTTATCCAAGGTTGTTTGATACCCAACACTTTGGGTTAAAATATTTTTTACTTGTTTCTTTTTTTTCAATTTTATTTTTGATATATTTTGATAATGGAATAAAGAATAACTTTCTTATACTCTAATTAGAAAAATACTATATTCTTTTAGGTAGAATTTTTCCTTGTAAACATTCCTTATGTTCAATTTCAACAGCCATATTTCTGGAACCTAGAAAGTTTGTTTAGTATAACTGAATGGGGCTTCATGAATTTACCTTGTTTATCTTTGTTAAACATAGTTTTCCTTAAGGTAGAAAATGAAAGTTTTTAAACTTATAATTCTCTCCCTCTTCTAATTGAGCATCTACATACACTATTTCATTTTTACAGGTTTTTCATTAAAATGTTATATACATACCTTTAGTGAAGTTTAATGTTATTATAGGTATAGATTGGAATTCAGCTGATCATTCTTATTTCAATTTGGAAATAAATAATATGTTTCAATTTTTAGAGTTGGGGACAATTCATATATATGAATGAGTTCAAAACATAGATTGCACATCAAGATAATGAGAAATTGATTATAGAAGAGAGTGAATTTTATATTGATAACACTACTAAAAATAAAGATACAATTTAAATTAGTTATGTACCAATCATGAATGAATATATTGATTCATTTCCCTAAAATTTTTTGAGTGTTATTCTGGATCGAGGTGTTGATTATATTATGGAAATATTTATTAATGCTAGTCCAATTTTTCATTCTTCTAGTTGAATGGATTAAGTTGACCTGTTAGAGTTCAAAAATATATATAGGAGTTTCATGATAAGAAAATCACATAGGAGTGATACTATATGTTTTTAAAAAATATGGATAACTCAGTGATACATTGCACTGATAATAGAGAACTCAATAACATCATTGTTAAGAATATGTATTTATCACATCAGATTAATGATTTTCATGATCCCTAATTGGAGCCCAATATTTCTCAAATTATTATCATAGGATTATTTTCCAATAAATGAAGAATAATGAGTAAGATATTATGAAGACATCATTTTAGGCTAGGTATGTTCATTAAGAGTCCATTATTATTCTATTCTAATTAACAATTTCACTGGATCTCATGAGTAATGTATTCCATAATTATTTGAAAAAATTCATTATAGTTTTTATTAATGAAATAATGGTTTATTATAAATGTTTTTAGGAATAATAGAAACATATAATTTACCAACATAAGATTTTTAAATAATATAGTGTTTGATAGGGTATACACCACACAACACCGAGATTTAGCATATCATGGATTGTTATTATTATTATATATATTACCATTATAACCATGGGGTTGAATTGGTTGGTATGAATATGAATAGTAAAAGTATAAAATATATATTAAATTTCCATACTCAATATAATGTTTTGATTAATTATTCTGAATAAGGAAGTCAATTTTTTTTAAGGATAATTTATTCATAAAAAATAAGGATTCTTCAAGAATGATTTTTTTAATTTTTTGGGATAATATTATAATTAATTTTTTTTATTTCAGAAATTGAATTAGAAAAAAATAATATAAATTTTTAAATCATAATATAAACATTATAATAGGATGATATTTTGGATTTTTTATGAAATTCTTTATTTTTCTTAGAATAAAGAAAAATTACAATTTTTTAGAAAATTGAATTTTGTTATAAAGTATTTACCAAATTTAATTTTTTTAAATTTTACTAGTTCATTTTTATTAAAATAATCTATTTAATTTCACTTGTATTTACACTGTGATTATTGTTTCTATAAAAATGTGAAATTAATTTTTTCCCTAACTATTTTTCACTGTGTTTTGTGGGTTTAAATTTAAGGTAATATCTGAAAATTAAAGGGAATTAATTTCATAAGATGGTTTTCATATTTGGAATCATATTGTCTAAATTTGTAATATTCTTTAACTTTATTTTTTTTCATAATGAATAGTAATGATAGTAAATTGTTTTCAACTCAATATAGTTAAATCACATAATTATTGTTGAAGATAATTTGACCATGCATAAAAAATATTTCTAAAACCTTAATTATTTATATGAGGTGATTTTAGTTAAACTAAAAATTTATATATTCGGTTAATACTTCATTTGATTTCCACATTTATTTGGTAAGGTACTTTATATTGTGTTATGTTATGGAAAATTCAAAATTATCACCCTATTAAATATATTTTTCTTTATATGATCAATTATGGATAATAAGAATTTATGGATAAATACAAAAGTATATATTTAACCTCTTTAATTTTTTTATTATGCAAATTTTATAAATTTTTTAATAGTTTTATTATTTCCTTAGACTCTTAGACAACACTAACATAGTAAATGGGAAAGAAGTTGAAAAGTCAATGAATGTTATATAAAAACACTAAAAGTAATTTTTTTATAACATATGATGTTCCATTAATTTTATTATAAATAATAATTTATAACTATTTTTTCATGTTTTTATATTTTCAATCTATAGATTTATTTATTTCTTAAAATCCAAAAATATTTGAATTGATATTATAGTGACTTTATGTGATTTGTTTGTTATATAATATATTATTGTGTTATTTTAAAATGGGAAAAATATTGAAATATTTAAAAGGAGACATTATATTTTATTAAATGTATTCGCATTACCATTTTTGAGCTAATTTATTTCTTATAAGTAAAATTATAACACTCTGGTATTGAAATGTAGTTTGCATGGTTAGGTTAAAAGTTCGTTAATGTAGGTTTTAAAATCATAGGAATGTTTTAATGTTCCACTTGAATATATTTAAATATTATTTTTTGAAATGGAATCAACAATAATCTACCATAGATGCTAATTTTTTACCACATTGTGCCAATTGTTTTTTGAAAATTATTATATGTAAATATTTTACACAATACTTTTTCTGTCATTTCCTTCATTATAAAAGGTAACCAAAACTGCTCTATTCTTCACCCCATGTTTAGCTGAATTTCCCCAATAAAAATCGAAAAAACATAAAATAATTCACAAAAAATTTATAGAGGCTCTGGTACATTCAAAAATCCTTCCTTGGGATCATTAATGAGATATCAAAAATAGGTTATTCAAAGAGGAGTTAATCATCTCAACCGAGCATTTTCATTTTTCTTATTATTATATGTACATCAATCCTATCATACCCTTTACAAAATATTAACATAAACATCTCACATCTACATTTTATTTTATTATTTTTATTTAATAACCATATTGGTCTCATTTTTTATCATATAAGAAATAAAAATACCATTTTTGTTTATGTGTGGACAACCACCTCCACATAGCCATGTGTTTGGTTTTTTATCACCACTACACAAGGATGGTTATTATGAAGGATTTAATAAGTATATATGACATTCATAATTTTTTTATTATTCTTTAAATATATGATATTACTTACCTTCTGCCCCTTCCACCCAATATGAAATTAAATCATTGCCTGCGCATATGTGTGGAGTGCCAACTTGATGACTTTATATGATTGAATTTTCTAGTTTTCTATTCCTAGGTGATTAAAAACATTTATTTAATGTATAAAAAAAATAATTATTTCATTATTACAATCCAGTATATGATCTAATAATGATCAATTTTTCCAGGTCTAACCCACCAATGTTGTTTTGAAATTATGACTCGAACGTCCTGAGAACATCTAATATAAAATTAATAATTTACTAATTATATATGGAATGGTAATAAATTATAAAAATGGGATATATATATATATATATGTCAATAAACAAAAATATTGTTCTTAATACAGTATACAATTAATATATGTTTATTATAATTTATTTAAAATACCTATGTGGAAATTCTGGCATGAGGTAATAGATTTTCCATAAAAAATTCTTTAAATGTTTTTAAGTATTCCTTTTTCTTATTTATTTCCATATCAATAATTTTTTAAAATTTATAAAAGCAATATTTACTTCAAAACTCTTTATAAAAATATTCTTGTATTAACTTTTACATACATTTAAATGTAAAAAATAAGGAACCTTCTTGGCAGTAGCCTAAACGAATGATTTTCTAACCGACATAGCCATTATTATACAAGAATATTACAATACAATTTTAAATTATTATTTTCAAGGAAAACATATTTCACAGTATATTAAATTTTATTTACATATTATCTAAATAAAATTATATTTTATTTATTTTATGCAAACACTGAAAATTATTTTTCATTTGGGGTAAAAAGAATATTTTATGTGTTTTTATGATGTAAACAAAATTATTTGTGTGATTTATGTATGTTATGGTACATGTACACTATTTATGATTATGTGTGATCATGATATTTTTATCTAATTCTTTGGGTAATGATTATGTTCTGTGATGAATTATATTGGAATTAACCGATAAGGTTTTTTCAATTTGTTTTAGTGCTTGTAAGAGTTAATGTAAGGTTGATATAAAGATTATCTAAAAAGGAACCTATATAAATATTTAATTCTTAATAATTAGTATTCATAAAACTATTTTAATTTTATTTGGTAATATAATGAACTTATGTTTAAAGGAATCTTTATGGACCTTTTAGGTGTGAAATATATGTTTTCATGAAAATATTTTCATTGGTACACATTATTTAAACAAAACTCTCAAGAATATGATATTTCCATTAAGATTTTATGAGAGATGTATTGAATCATATTTCATGAGTAATAATGTTTTTTTAGCTCTTGGTTCATTTTGTAAGTGGGAATTTTTTTATTGGATTACATAATTCTGAAAATGGATGAATGTGTTTATTTTTTTAAAGGACTTATTTAGTTTTTTCCCATATAATGTGTTAAAATTATTTTTCACAAGTCTTAAGGATGAGTAGAAATATTAATAATTTCAGTGTTCCAAATATAGAGTATAACATGAATAAATAATATGTGTCTTTATAAAGACCCTATTTTTTTGTAAAATGGTTACCATGGGGAAATTTGAACATTGATGGAGTTTGTCTAAATTATATAAAATTATAAACCTAAAATGTTAATGTGTATATACGTGATCTAATGTTTTCCATTCTAGGTTGTATTTTTTAGATTCCTAAAATTTTGTCACATTTTTTTATTAAAGAAAAAATGTAAATATTTTGTTTTTAATACTCAATCTAGTAGTGTGTCTTCAGAGCTATAATTGTTAGTTTCTGAGAAAATTATAGGTAACTTTAGATATTAGGATGTTTTCATCTATGGTTAACTTAAGAAATATGTATACCATAATTGATTTATAAGTTAAAGTTTGATTAGATGTTGAAAGTCATATAAAACCCATTTTAGGTTTTAAGTGTTGTTATTTTATGATTTTTACTTGTATTTTTAGAAATATATATGGTGATACAAACATTGGGTTTAGTATATGTTTTAGGGAAAAATTAATTTGTGGAGTTTTTATTTTATACTTAATATACATAATCTTAAAAATATTGATAATCTTTAAGGTTATGATGATATTTTATGTTGAGGTAATATTGTGTAATTGAGATTAGAGAGTTGTTAAATATTCATAACATACAAATAATCATATAGATAACCATGGAATTGAAAACTAAATTAGTGACTATGAGATTATATTTTTTTTATATTTTCACTATTTTTTGGAACATTATATGATTAATGTAAACAGAAATACTTTTAGATTAGATTATTTTTTCCTGATGAATAAAGGTTGAATTGTCCTATGTATGTATATATGAATTTATTTTGAATTAATGGTCATTAAATTTATTTATTAAAATGTATATTATATTTTACAGATTATATGATAATTAATTTTTTAGTATGTTACTTTAGGATTAATTGATGTTATTTAGAATTAAATTTTTTTTTCATGGAAGATAATGAGATGAAAGCTTTTTTGTTTATGGGTTCCGAAATTAGTTAGGGATATTTTGATTAATATTATGGATAATTATTTATCGAATGATTTATGTTCATATTTGGGTGTAGGTTTTGATTATTTATAGATAAATTTTGTATTTCTTCATATGATGGTTTATTTATATTAGATATTATATTACCTTGTTCTTATAAATTTGGATTGGTTAATGACTAAGGACATGAAGAATGAATATTTATCCTTTTGTGGATCTTGTGATCCAATAGATGACTAATTTAGTGCCTCATGCATGAAAAATTCACTATGAATATTTATTTGTTTGAGTAATTTATAACATAAAGGAAAAAATTGACCACAAAAAACACATAAAGAATAAAACTTTCTTATGAAAAGGAAATAAATAATGTACATTTTTACATTTTCCCTATCCTGATGGTTAAATAATACCTGAAATCTAATAAAATGATATTGAAATAAAAATTTTATTCTTTTACCTTTAGTTCTAATGATATGATGTTATTCTTTATCCCTTTCTGATTTATGTTTTTTTTGTAATGAACATTATCATGATCGCATTCAATATTATTCCCAATTAATATTTTTAGATTATAATTATACTTTATGAACAATTTTTCACATAAAACTAATATTATCCAACTATAAAACCATGTTATGTTCTATTTCATATGGCATTCATATTTCGAATTATCTCTTTTCAATATTTATTTCTGTTGAACCATTTTAAAATAAGGGATTTTAGAAAAAGGTATTTTAAAATATTACGCCTAAGTTACTAAGATCTAGAAAAAATGCAATAAAGAAATTTATTAAATGGGGGAGAATATGGAACCATGAGGTTTTAAAATTATACTATGTTCAATATCATATACAATTGAAAATAATGAGTTTAAACTAACTAGAGAATAATATTATTTCAAATATGACCATCAAAACATAGCTGTTAAATTTGTGAGTATGAATAGGATTAAATAAGTTATTAAATATATATAAAATATTCTTAATCAATTAATTTTTTGGTTAATTTTTAAGAAATAAGAACCTAATATTTATTAATGTGATTTTAATCTTCCAAAATACATTTTCTTCAAAAATACTTTTAATTCAGATTATTAAGGGAATATTATAATTAATTTTATCAATATTTGGTAATATTTTTCATAAAAAAATATACCTTTTTTGTAATCATCATGTCAAAATTATTTTGGGACGATTTTTTTTAGATTTATCAAAAAAGATTTATATTTCTGGTGAATAGTGAAAATATCAATTTAATAGAAAATTTTCAACTATTTAAACGGTGTAATTATTAATTTTTAATTTAAAATTTAGATAGATAATTTTGATTAAAAAATCTAATTAATTTCATTGGAATAAAAGAAATCGGTAATTTTTTATCAATTTTTTTATAATTAAAAATACAATTTTCTTAAAAAGATTATTATTCTCAATTTTAGGTTTATTTTTATATTAATTATGGAAATTATTCAGGTTGAATTTTAAAATATATATTATATATTTCAAATCTATATGCATAAATATTTTTTAAAAATTTATCAATATATTTTCTCATACTGAATAGTAACCATGGAAAAAAAATTGAAAGAAAATATGGAGATCGTGGTAAAGAATTATCCATCAGGTGAAAAAAGATAAAATCATAACATTAATCTTTAATCATTCGTAGAATTCACTTATAGGTGTCATCATTTGCCAGACCAGGGTGATTCAAATACTTCATCATGCATATATTTGAAGAAATACCATCACATGGGTCTCTTGAGTATCTTCTTTTCAAATGAAGAGGTATAATTACTTTTATTCAATATTATTTTTTTCATGTTTAAATGTTTAATGAACTAATACCCTGACTTATCTTCCCAGGAAAACCATATAAAATATTGGAATTTCAAGTTCCCATATAGGATTGATGAACACTTTAAATAAGTTTTTTCGATTACCGTCTAAAAAAGATTACTATTGGCTTTATATGAGTGGTTCATAATCCTTCGTTGTCTATTACATGACGGTTTTGGAAATAGTCCCTAGATTTTTTATTTTATTCTAACCATTTTTCCATCCATATTTGGATTGAATTCCTTGGTTTTCCATTTCATTTATTTAAATAGGATACCCTTCTATTTCAAGAATATTTTTAGAATTTGATATCTTAATTTTTTTCCAGTGCATATTTTGATCAACAATAGTGACTATGGATTTTTTCAGGAAGTTTTCTTTAAAAACATTATATCTTTAATTAAAAAAAATCTTTTAAAATTGGACATTCAAAAAAGGAATGTGAGTTTAATACTCATGATATGTTCCACTTTACACACTTTATGTAAATTTCGGTAGAATAGGGTAGAAAAAAGGGATGGAAGTTGCTTCGTTAGGTCATCCGGTGGATCATGTTGATTCGGATAGAAACCAAAATATTTATGGTTCTACTAATAATCTTATTTCTTCTATTAATCTCTTGTGTTTCATATTGAAATTGATTATTTTTCAATCTGATAATAAGGATAAGGATATTCTTATAATGTCTGACCATCAGCTAATGAGACAACAAAAATGGTACAACCCTCTCCAAGGGAGGACAAGATTAACTAATATTACATTTGTGAGTCTCTACATGATTATTATGATAAATCTTGTGAGATTAAAGATGATTTCTAAAAATAATTTTATAGAAAAGGTAGAAAATAATGTTTGATGCGGATGGTTACATCACTCCAAATACCAAGAAGACTCGAAATCATAGATATTAATCTAAATCTAAGAGAACCTTTATCCGGAGATCCATAGAGGCCTCTAGGAACGACAAAATTATTACTCCATCACAAAATTTGATTCTAGGTCATTTAATTACATCCCTTAGTAAACATGATTTGAAAGACAACAACAATGATAATAACTACGACCCTTATACGAGGGATATTTATCATATTGAGGAAAAATTGGGCATGTTAGAGTAACTACTTTCTTGGATGGAAGATCCTGATACAATTTCATTCCGTCAATATAAATATGGTGAAATTTCTTCCGAGACATATATTCAAATAAAAAAGTGAATGTTCATTAAATTGTTGGAGTAATTTAACAAAAAACTGGACTTTAAATTAAGATCATTCCCATCGAGATGACATTTACTTTTTATCCATTTTTTCATCTTTATGAAGTGGGTTTCCTTGGAATATATTTCATGTTCATTATCTGAATTATTGAAGATGTTTTCATGTGTTTTTTGATAGCCCTATGAAAATATGAATATATGAACGATTGGTTTTTGTGTGTGACATAGATCTTCATGTTTTCTCTTGATGTTTTTTTCTTAAAAAGGTGATGTTCTACTTCTTATATGTTCATTATGCTGTTTGTATAGTTATTCGGACTACTAATTTTGGATGGTCTACTTGTGCTTGTTCATAATGACTTATTATTATTTTTTGTAAATTTACTAACCACTTTTTGAAAACTCGATTCATCTCATATGGGGGAGAAATATCTAGAAAAATTTCAAAATTAATGACACATATTTCTTTTGTACTATTTATTATAGGAGGATTTCTCTTTGAAGTGAAATATATATTATTTCTGATTTGTTTGGGCATACACTAGTAAATATTAATATAAATATTTCAATTTTTTTATTTGTGTAAGTTCCTTAGACCTCAATTATTCAATATAATTTTTTCTCTCTTTAATAATTTTTTCTGAAGGATGATTTGGGTGACCAACCCATGCCTCAATTTGTCAAATCAATTAACTATGGTACATTTTTGTCACCATGGTAAGGGTAAATTGGGTATTTAATTATATAAATAATGTTATTAAGCTTCAAAAATATATTTAAATCCTTCATTATATCTATTTGGTGAGTTTATGTTTAAAAAAACATTATATATTTGAAAAACATTCCATTTTTCTTTTTATTTTTCTTTAATAAGGACCATTATATTATTCTACGTAATAAAAAATTCCAAATTGTCACCCTCTATTTTTTTCTATTATAAGTTAACATAAGTATTATAAGATGTTAGTAATGAATATAAAGGCTTATTTTTAACTTAATATTTATATTTTTCATGATGTTAATTTATTTATAATTATTTTTATGGTCTTATTACCTTAAAATATTACACAACACTAACACAATACTTATAAAAGTAGTATAAAAAGAAATGGAAATGATTTTAGAAGAATTAGAAGTAATTATTTTGGATGGAATATGGTGTCACATGAATTTATGATTAATAAAAAGGTATCATTTGTGTTTAAAGACTTTATAATCCAATTCAATACCTATGTTGATGTCTTGAAATTCACAATATGCAAATAGTTCTTAAAATTAATTTGACGTTATTTTGTATTAAATAATTTATTATAAAATAATTTAAAAATTATAAAATTTATAAATAAGAAATTATTGAATTTATATTGTCTAAAATTTCATCAATGGACCATTTTTAAGCCAATTGTTATATTATAAGTAAATTTATAACCCTGTAGTGTTGAAAAAATTATTTCCACAATTATGGTTTAAATTGGTTTATGAATTATTTAAACCTGATGTGAAGGTATAAAATGACACATAAAAATGTCAAAATTTAATTAGTTGAAAGGATTAAAATACTAAAATATATTATCGTAACATTTTTTCCATTTTGTCCAGATTCACTTGAAAAATAATTTATTGTATTTCAATATTTATTTTAATTCTGAGTGTTTCCTCTCATTCACTATAAAAGGACACAACATATCCTCTATTTTCACACCCCTTTCTGAAAATTAGCTTGAAATAACCCTGAAAAAACTATTATTAAAATCATTATACATGTTATAAAGACTCTGGTATGTTCTATAGATCATCCGTAGGGTCATTATGGAGATATCCAATAGAGGTTCTTTAAAGATGAGGTAACCTTCTCAACAGATAATCTCTATTTTATTTATCCTTCTACCTCATTTAATTATGTACTAATTATTAATGTATAACAACATATGTATCTACCATATAATAATATTTTATTATTTTAATCGAATAATCTTATTAATATTCTTTTGCATCCTATGGGGATCAAAAACATCATTTTCACATATATATGGACTACCTTATCCACGTAGCAATGTGTTATATTTTTCATTACCACAAGGCTTGGCTAGTTGTTATGTTGGATTTAATAAATATATATTATATTCATGATATAATTATTATTATGTAAATATATGACATTACTTAACATCTCATAATTCTACCCATTATAAATGATAACATCAGTCGTAAACACATGTAGAATACAACCTCCATGAAGCAATGTGATTCATTTCTCATATCATCAATCAATTGGTAATTATAAAATAAAATGTATGTTTAAAAATAAAAATTATTTAGTTATTATTATTATTAATATGACATAAAAATTAACCAATTGTCTATATTCAACCCACAAAATAAGTTTTGTTACTATATAATGAATTCCCTTTGAACATCCAATATGATCTTCACTTATTTAATAAATATATGAAGAATGGTAATAAATGAAAAAAGGTAAATAATAAGGCAATAAAACTAATTATGGATCTTAATGAATTATAAAATTAAAATAATTTTCTTTTAAATGATCTAAATCACAGACATGGGAATTCAAAATTAGGATACGCTTTTTTTCTTAAACTTTTTTTATGAATTTTTATATATTCCTTCTAGATATTTTTATTCAATATAATTATTTATTAAAATTTTTTTAAAATAAGATTATATTAAAACATAAATATTTTATAATTTTTTAATATTTCCATTTAAACTTTTTATAATGGTTAAAAGACATAATATTCCATTCATTTTCAGAAGATGGTAATTTTTACTAAAGTTGTGAAAATGATATTTTTTCACATATATGACACAAATAGGTTTTACACCATCATGGACATTATTCTTTTGAAATATTACTCTATAGGTTTCCATGTTTATTTTAAAGGAAACTGATTAACCAATATTTTGAATTTTTTTAAATACTATGAAAATAAAATTATATTTTACTTATTTTATTTGAATACTAAATATGCATTTGAAATTTTTTTTAAAGGAATATTTTATGAGTTTTATAATTTAAATAAAATATTATACATTGTTTATGTATTTTATTGTCTTTTTTTTCATTTTTCATGAATATGGATGAAGCGCATATAACTCACCAATGCATTGAATATTGATTCCATTATGTAAGTATTTTTTCTTGAAAGAACAGAATGTATTATTCCATTTATAAGAGTAATAGTAAGTATGATCTGAATATTTTTTCCAATGTAAAAAAATTATTTTTATATTATTTTTCATGATTTTATATGGCGGTTTTCTTATTTCATAAGTTTATATAATAAACTTATGTTTAGATAAATGATTATTCCCCCTTTAAGTATGGAAAGTTTGTTTTTCAGGAAAAGTTCTCCATGGTTATGCATGTTTTCTATGAAACTCTCATCATTATTATTTTTACATTAAGTTTAATTATGATATGATTTTATTCTTTTTCTTTTGTGAGTATGAGATGTGTTTTTTGGCTCTCCGTTTTTTCTATAAAATGTGAAAAATTACTTATGCAATTGGTTTTTTTTCAAAATGGGCTAACATAGTCATTTAATTTTTATGTCACTTATTGAGCATTGTTTTTATCATTACATGTTTTCAAATTATTTTTCAGGGGGTTATGGATGAGTAGAAATGATAATTAATTTAGAATTATATATATAGAGGTTACCTTGAATTTAGAAAGGGGGTTTTTATAAAGAAATTGTTTTGTTGAAGAAATGTACACTCTCTTGAAATTAAATACTTAAAATAGTTTGTACTAATTATCTAAAACTATAAACCTGTATTGTTCCTAAAAATTGAAGTGAACCTATTATTATGTATGTTTTTATATGATGAATTAATTACAATTTGGTAATATTTATCAATAAAAATTATAGAAAATGTAATGATTAAGTTATAACAATAGATCTCGGAGTGTGGGTTTCACGACCTCATGCACAAGGGCCCTATAGGTTAGTGATAAGCTAGGTGTGATATCCCCAGTCTAACTTCCGCAAGGATTGGTGATGGATAAATTATTTTATAAGTTATAAACTCTAATGTGACGACGTATACTAATGTACCTATATGCACACACACAAATATCCCCAGAAAAGAGTTTATAAAAATAGTAAAATACTAAAAAATCTAGAGTAAAACCATGAAAGAATTAATATATAAGAAATAAACCAGAGTGAAACTATATAAACTATAAAAAATGGGAAAAAATAGTTTCCCAAACTAAAATAAATTTTCAACCTAACAAAATTTGGAAAAATAAGAAGACAAAGAGTGTTTGTCTCCCAAAATCAATGTCCTAACACTAAACTTGGCTAATCCATCCCATGTATCACTATTCTCAATTAATGTCACAAATGATATTTATATCGTATTCATAATTTGGGAAACATGTTGTAAAATTTCATGCATGGGTGATTATATACATACATAGTAAAACACATCAAACATAAAAAAGAGTGAATTAGAAATATACAATAAATGTCATCTAATATCATAGTAATAGGGAAATAAAAACACAACATATATATTCCCACAATGAAACAACAAGAGAAATAATGTGTATATATATCTTTAAAACCCATATATGGATGATGAATTCAAATGCTACTCTAAAATTCCATCTGTGATAGCCAACATTATGGGAAACCGTGCAAGAATCAATGTGAAGGGTCCCTCTCTTTGATGTTGTGCTCAATAACCAAGGGATACACAATTATAGTGGAGGAAATACACTATATTAGAGAATGAATATGTAGAAGTACCAATCTATATATATAGGAATCACACCCAGTTGTTGTATGGGGGACTTTTCAAACTGCATAAGAATAATGTATGGGGGACCAATGTCCTGTCATGACAAAGGAGTACTGACCCTGACATTTCTCTAATGATCCTTACTGATCCCCGTCAATGGTGAAGCTTCTCCTAAATAATATCTATTTTCATAAAACCACACATTATATACTATGTACCAAAATTAATACTAACATAATTTTTTACCTGAAACAATACTCGGTATAGGTTACTCATTGGCTAAAATTTTATTCCAAAAAAGGAGATTTAGAAGATAGAAGTAATTTGGAGAATTACAAAGCATACATGTGGGTCCATAGGGTGTGTCACAATAATTTTTCACGTGGGAATATTCTCCCCTATACATTAATTATGAATATATGTCATGATAGATGGAATTTTAACATGAGGTTGTGATATATATGTCAACTCGTGGTCCTGAGCATGCACACCTTAAACATGCCTCTGGTGTCTTGGTAAAGAAAAAGAATTATGTCTATAAGTGATATGAAATTTAAGACCACTTGGTGTTCTGGGTGTTGTACAGATGGCACAAAGAATATCCACTAGGTAAGGGTCACACAAAATGTGGTCCTGGCTTCAAGGAATGTGATACTTTACTCAGTCAAAACCCTATCCACTTTGGAAAACAAAGTACATAGTGTCTTTTCATCCATTCTACATAGTTTTTATTCATGTTTTGTTTTAAAGAAACTGAGTTCTTTCATGTGGATCCTTGATGCAACTTCAGTTAAAAAAACCATCTTTGATCATCCAAAAAAGGGAAAATGAGTTTGACCAAGGATTTTGTACCTTAATTAGATAAAAATATGACTCTAATCACCTATAAGGGAGTTCGTCGCACGTCCCCTAGCATCTCTCATTTCCCATCACTTATCCCGATCCCAAATCCATTGATCGATCAAACAAAACATGGGATCACATCATGATACATCCCTAAATAAACAATATTTACATCATCCACATATGATATATGAATCTGGGGGTTCGGTCATGCTCAAACCAACCTAAAAAATGATGAACCATAAACTCAATTTTCACGACCCCCACCCACCAAAGATACCCCTCCTGAGCTGGCAATGGTGAAAGGGAGATAATGACCCCCGATTCCCGCCTCTAGTAGGCCCCGGGGTGGCGACTAGCACCAAGGGTATGAGTTTTCAAAAATATGGGAGGCATTACCGTTTTTATTATTATTTAAGATCGGGAAACAGGTCATGTCAACCAAAAAAATGTAAAATAACAAGTTTATAGAAATAAACCCAATCCAATCCCACATGTATGTTTAAATAGTTCTGAAATAAGGTATATATACAAGAAAGCTCAAAAGTACAATACCAAAAGAAACAAGAGTACAACAACTGCAACAACTCCAAGTGTCCTGACTAGTAGGGTCCCACACAACCCTGATAGTCCTCCTGGAAACCTGAAAGTAAACTTAGGGTGATCATACAAGTATACTCAGTAGGAAAACCTAAAGCTCTCATGCACAAGTGGGGAGACATCATAATGTCTCGTGGGAACAACACAAGAAACCTAGCAAGGAATTCTATCCACCCAACCTCACCAGCCACACTCACCAAAAACACAATCACAACATATATTAGTATATAAGAACAAGAGTATTGGGTACCTCGCACCATTTCTCATTAGTTAGCTGCTCTTCCAAAAGGAAAACTTCCTGACGCTACCACACTCTTCTCGCCTGCACAAACCTGGTCCTCAAGAACCACATATCCCACCCGCACACACCTGAGCCTCACAACCATGCATCCCGCTCGCACACATATGGGCCTCACAACCACATATCCCACCTGCACAAACCTGGGCCTCATACCGAAGGTTCTTGGGAAAAAGGAAAACCTGCCCAAAGATTCTTGGGCTAAACCACCCCAATCGAAACCTACCCGAAGAATCTTGGGTGTAAGGTCACCTCAAGCCATCACAGCCTAGGGAAGAAGGCACAAGAAGGAGCTAGTAACTATGGGAAAAACACCCTCTCCCATGAAATGGGAGTGTTCGACACTAAGTGCTTAACATGGGTGAGGTGCGACAAAACACAAAGATACGGATATATATATATATATATATATTTACCAAACACTGAGCCCCACCTATGGCTTATAACAGAGAACTGAGCACGTGCCTCGGCACTACTACTATGAATCCTGTAGACCACAAACAACCCCAACCCCATTTAGGTTTTCATGTTTCAACAGAGTTAGTTTATTAGTTCCTTAACTACTGGGCAATCAACCACAACCAACCATATCAATCGTTCGTAAAACATATCCCTTCCATCCACAAATCAAGTTAGGAAAACACAAGCAACACAACAAGTCCCTTTTTATTGACCAACCAAAACCATTGATTATTATCCCCATTTCATTATTATGCACCAGTATTTATTAAATCATCCACTTTTTATTTATTATTCACAACCCATAGTTTGTTCACATTCAAACCCATCCCTACAGCCCCACTGCCAACCACCATAACCACAACCACACCGTACATCATTATCCCTTTAATACCATTTATTGTAGCCCCGCTTCCCATCACCAACATTGCATTCACACCAACCCACAACCAATCCAACCACAGCCCCACTGCTCACCCGATCCACAACAACCCACAAAACACCCCATCACATGCCATGTATCCAATCCAACACCCACATGTTCATTATTTCATTTTGTTCAACCGCGGTGATCACATAAGGGTTCCGGATTTTAAATCAGCTAACTTTATGTGATTAACCAAATTCCACATTCAACAATGTTCCATTCAAAAAAACGGTCTAGAAATATAGGTCAACATTTAATTGAGCAATCAAAGTCCCCCAACGACTGTGATTTTCAGAAGGCATAAGCCTATTCAATTCACAACATAATATCATAGGATATAAAGATAAAAATAACAACTTTCCCATCCCCATTATTTAACCATTTATTATCTTTGTTTAATGGTTTAACTGTTTCTCATGATAACAAGAGGACACCCACCCTGCATGATGCACAATTTAGAGAGACGAAGGTAAGATCTCTACATTAACAGGTTCTGATCACAACGCCCCCCGGATCAATATTTAGAAGACGTCTGTCGGCGTCTGTCGCTTCTGGAAAAACCCGAAAAAACATACTCGAGAGGATGCTGGTAAGGAAAGACCAAAAGTAAAGCAAAAAATACAAGTTCATAAGTTTCGCCTCATCATTACGATCCCGTGGTTACTGACGGATTGTAAATCGGATCTCGAACGAAGAAGTTATGGAAGAAAAGGAGCCTTCGAGTCACTTGGGAGATCTCTTCTCAGAGGAATGGGGAGGAGAGGGGTGAGTTGAAAAGGAGGAGGGGACCCTTACTTTTATTGGCATGAAAAATGTACATGGTGTGTACATTATGGTACACGGCGTATACTCAGCCATTTCACACGGTCACCACGCAGCTTCCAACACGGCCTCAACGCGGCACGCGGCCGTTGACTAGTCAACACACAATTTGAAGGTAACGCATACACGAGGAGGGACTACACGGTATGTAGTATTGGCTACATGATGTGTACTCATTTATATCACACGGCAAGGACATGACCTTCAACACGGGGTATACCCGGAGAGGGGGTACATGACGTGTACTCACACTACACGACATGTAGTTTCAGAATTTTGAAAAGTGTGGGAAAAGTCCATTTTACCCTCCAGAACACTTAGCGACCCTCTTTTTGACAAAGGAATGTGACGGAGAGGTCCGGGACATCACATCAAATACCTATTAAAACATTTTCATCCCTGAGAATTCAAAATCCAACCCAGAAGAACCCAACAAGATACCTCTTAGGTCCATCGTCATAACAGGAACCCGTTCAACAACCCTAATCATATGTGTTAGGAATTTCTTCTGCTATGTTGAGATATTATCCACTTTAGGCAACACTGACTCTCTTGCACGAGTTTAATCACATCCTCATTAATGCATCTCTTTTAAGAATTGGGTCTTCCCACTTTAATAAATTAGGATTTTTCAACTTGCACTACCCACAACACCACACAACCAACACGCTGCCCGAACATGTGGTTTGTGGAAATTCCTTCTCCTATGTCGAGATATTATCCGCTTTAGGTGGCACTAACTCTCCCGCACGAGTTCAATCGCATCCGCATTAATGCATCTCGATTAAGGATCAGGTTTTTACCCTTTTCCCACACATCCGGACATATTACACACTTCCATAGAACAAGGAAACCAAAGGTCTCATAACTGACAAGCCAAGCATTCCATATATCAATGGTACAAAGTATAAAAACAAAGCTCAGAGGGACAAAGAAAAAACAAGTCAAAACAACTCCGGGTACTGAGCGTGCATCTGAGCCTCTTGCTCCCAAGTGCTCTCCTCGAGGACACCATGCCTCCACAATACATGAACCAATGGAATGGTTCATCCACGGAGCACCTTCTATTTACGATCCTCGATTCTGACTGGTTGTTCCTTGAAGGTCCCATCGTCTCCCATATCTAACTCTGCCCAGTCGATAACATGAGAGTCTTCGTGTAAGTATCGACATAGCTGGGAGACGTGGAAGACGTCATGAACCTTCTCCAACTAAGGTGGAAGGGATAGCTGATATGCCTCCTCACCGACTCGCCTCAGCACCTCAAAAGGTCTGATTAAACTAGGTGAGAGCTTGCGCCCTTTCCCAAACCTCGGATCCCCCGTCGAGGGGAAACCTTCAAGAACACATGATCTCCCACCTCAAACTCCAAGGGCCTCCTCCGACGATCAGCATAAGACTTCTGTCGGTCTTGATCCGCTTTCATCCTCTCACGTACAAGCTGGACTTTCTATGTGGTGATCTGTACTACCTCTAGCCCAAGAGCACCTGGCTCACCAACCTCTACCCAGAAAATGGGTGAATGACATGGTCTTCCCTACAAATCCTCAAACGGTGCCATTCTAATAGTAGAGTGTAAGCTGTTGTTGTAGGAAAAATCTACTAAAGGGAAGTGTCATACCCATGACCATATGAAATCCAGAACGCATGCTCGCATCATATCCTCCAACATCTAGATAGTCTGCTCTGTTTGCCCGTTGGTCTGGGGGTGGAAACTAGTGCTATGGCGTAGCTGGGTGCGGAAAGCATGTTGTAACCCCCTCCAAAATAGTGAGGTAAACCGAGTATCCCAACATGAGATGATAGTCTTTAGAACTCCATGAAAACGCACCACCTCGTCTATGTACCTCTATGCTAAGGTACTCACCGGGCCCGACTCCTTAATATCTAAGAAGTGAGTAGATTTCGTCAGTCGATCCACCACTACCCAGATAGAATCATATCAACCCTGAGCTCTGGGTAGTCCCATGATGAAGTCTATTGAGATGTCATCCCACTTCCACTCAAGGACATCAAAAGGATGCAACAAACCACTAGGAACATGGTGTTCAGCCATCACCTGCTGACACACTAGGCATTTAGCCACAAACTCCGCCACTTCCCGTTTCACCCTGGGCCACAAAAACTGTCCCCATAGGCCTCGATACATTTTTGAAACTCCTAGATGTACTTCCAAGGCTGATCTATGGAACTCATGGAGAACTCCCTCCCACATCACCTCCGGAACAAACAACCTTCCATGGAAAAGTTTCCGATGTCAGCTGTCCTCCGACCATCCTTATGGAGCGTTCCCCTTATCGATACGATCTTGCATCACCTCTGCCTCGAAGACCCCCACTGAGACTCTTCCACTTGCTGCAATAAGAAGGACTGTACTGTCATCTGAAACAAACAACCTCTAACACCTTCTACCCTTTCATCCAAGTGAAAGGCAGCCAACTCTCCCATCACTTTCCAAGCATCAGTGGATTATCGAACCACTTTCTTATGTGACTTCCTGCTCATGGCATCAGCCACAATGTTTCCATTACCTTCAATGTAAGATATCTCGAAGTTATAGTCTGGGAGGAACTAGACCCATGTCCACTATCGTATGTTCCGGTCACGTTGGGGGAAGATATAATGCAGGCTCTTGTGATCTGAGAAGACAAAAAAGTGCTCCCCAAAGAGGTAATGTTGCCACAACTTCAGTGAAAACACTACTGCTTCATGCTTCTGGTCATGGGTGGCATAGTTACGCTCGTGAGGGCACAACTTCCTAGAACCATAACAGATCACACCCTTCTTCTGCATCAGCACGCACCCCAGACCAAGGCCAGAAGCATCACAAAACACCTCATACAACAACCCTTCCTATATCAACCTCAGTACGAGAGCACTGACCAACTTCTCCATCAGGTAGCCGAGAAATTTCTAGCAATTCTTTCTCCATAGGAAGACTTGGTTCTTCCTAGTCAAAGCTTTCAATGGAGCAGCAAATGGACAGAAGTCCGAAACGAACCTCCAATAGTAACCTACTAACCCCAGGAAACTACGAACTTATTCCACGCTCTTGGTTGCTTCCCAAGAAACAATTGACTCCACCTTATATGGGTCCACTGACACTCCATGATGAGACACTAAGTGCCCAAGTAAGTGTACTTCTTGTGTCAAGAACTTACACTTCCACAATTTCCCATAAAGCTGGTGGTGTCGAAGGACTTCCAAGACTGCCCTGAGATGCTCAACGTGCTCCTCCTATGTTCTTGAGAAGATCGGGATGTCATCGATAAACACAACAATGAACCGGTCCAGAAACACTTAGAAGACAATGTTCATAATTCCCATGAACACAACTGGTGCATTCGTAACTCCAAACGGAATCACTACAAACTCGAAGTGCCCATACCTGCACCTAAAATCCGTATTCGAGATGTCATTTTCCTTCACCCTCAGCTGATGATATCCAGATCATAGGTCGATCTTAGAAAACCAACATACTCACCTCAGTTGCTCGAAGAGATCATCTATCCTTGGAAGGGGGTATTGGTTCTTGACCATTACCAAATTCAACCTTCGGTAGTCTACGCGTAACCTGAGACCACCATCTACCTTATTCACGAAAAAAACGGGAGCACCCCATGGAGACACGCTGGGTCGAACAAAACCCTTATCCATCAGATCGTCTATCTAAATCCATTACTCCCGCAACTCCGAAGGTGCCATCCGATAAGGGGCCATCGAAATCGGATGGGCACCAGGCTATAAGTCTATCCCGAACTGAATGTCATGTCGGGGGGGGGGGGGGGGGTAGACTCACAACTTCCTCGGGAAAAACATCGAGGAACTCCCCAACAACCTCTGGGACATCCACCATCTCTGTATCAGCTGGAACCACTGATAACCCGCCTAACAAGGAATGGAGAGGCTCCACGCGCCGAATTCCCAATTGATAGCTCCCCTCGCCAACAAAAGCTACACGTTGTCCATCCATGTCAGAGAACATGACCATTCTTCGGATGAAGTCGATAATGGCCCTAACGGAAAACAACCAATTGATGCCGAAGATGACATCATATGGGTGAATCTGTAGCAAAAGAAGATCCCCACTAGATTGATGTGGTCCCAACGTCAGCCCACATCCCTAGAAAGCACAAGATATGCTGGTCTGGCCTCCAACTGGTGCACTCAGCACCAGTGGTATAGAAAGTATCTCTATGTCTAGTCTCAAAGAATTGGCTAGGCCAGGTGAAACAAAGGAGTGCGATGCTCTTGAATCGAACAAAGAAGAAATGAGAGTGCTGAACAAACAAATCATACCTCGCACCACCTCTGGTCCCACTGGAGCCGCCAACTCTGCTACGTGCAACTGTCCACGCCCACCTCCTCTGCCTCTTTGATGTCATCCACCTCCCTGACCATGCCCTGGTCGAGGTCCCTGAGGAGCACCCTGAGGTCGGCCTCCTCCTACAAAGTCTGCCCTCGGAGGAGCAGGGTCCCGCTGCTACTGGAAGGGCCTCACCGGCAACTGGTGCTGCTGAGGCGGGAGCTGAACCTTCCCACCTCCACCGTACTGAGCTCGGGTCAGGCACCGACTCTGAACATGCCCGAAACCTCCATAAGAAAAACACTTCGGTTCTGGGATCGTGAAAAAGCGACGAGGACCTGAAGATCTGAACTGGAACTGCTGGGGCCTGATCCCCACTGGCATGAACCTGGAAGGTCCCATCACAGGAGACCTGCTGCTGGCTGCCTTCCCCATCGACGAACCTGGTTGGATCCCCTCACGGGGTGCACCTCCATATGAGTGAATCCTCTCATCAACCTCTGAATTCTTCTGTACTGCCAAGTACGTCAGAAGGGTGAAAGGGGTGACAACATACTGGAGCGAAAGATGAAGCGCCTCCTCCAAATGTCTCGCACGAGACTTCTCATCCGGAAATAGATCCTGAGTAAAGCATAGGATATCTTTGAACATGATCCCCAACTCTCATACTGACATAATTCCCTACTGGAGGGAGAGTAACTCTTGCCGCTTCTCCACCTTGATCATAGAAGAAAGGAATTCCTCTCGAAATTCTTTCTCAAAGTCAGCCTATGAAACCTCTGCCTCGATCCTCTCTCCGAGGTAGAGCGTCCACCACTGACGTGCTGCTCCTCACAACTGACTTGCTGCTAGGGGAACCTAGTACTCCATCGGAGCACGGATTAAAGTAAAACTGATCCCTAGCTTATCAATCCACACCTCTGTCTCCATATCTGAATAACTACCCTCGTACTTCTTGAGGGACTGTCGCTAGAAAGAACGGAGAGTCCTCTTCCACTGGTCATCTTCATCTGCTCGGTCAATCCTCAACTGATCGACCACCTGAATCTTCTGGGCCTCAGCCGTCTGAGTCACCCATGGACGACATCCAGGTTCCATAGCTGTATGGTAAACAAGGATTTCCTAATCCCAAGTAGCAAAGAATTTCTCAAGGTTTCATTTTATCATTTTATTAAATTTCTTTCCTAGAACACCCAAATCAAGTAAAACACAATCATGATGATGCATGTACCTTCCCTAGGGTCTTAACCCTAAAATCAATGTAGTCTCACATGGTTGTTCTCTAGGCTCAGAGTCCTTGCATCAGATCATGGGGGGCCCTAAAATTCCATGTCCTAGCCGGTCTTCCCTGGCCTATGTCAGGCACGAAGATTAGCCAAAATTGTTGCCCTACCATCCCAGGAAATCCTCACTGTGCCTAACTCCAAAATCCATCCTATTTCTCAACCATCACCTTTGATACCATTCTGTCACGGCCCCCTACCACCAAAGATGCCCTTCCTGAGCTGGCAATGGTGAAAGGGAGATAATGACCCTCGAGTCCCACCTCCAATAGGCCCTGGGGTGGTGACTAGAACCAATGGTATGATTCTTCACAAATATTGGAGGCATTACACTTTTTTATATTATTTAATATTGGGAAATAGGTCAAGTCAACCACCAAAAAGGAAAAGAACAAGTATATTGAAATAAACCCAAACCAATCCCATGTGCATGTTTAAATAGTTCTTAAACAAGGTATAATTACAAGAAATATCAAAATAACAATACCAAAAGAAACAAGAGTACAACCATTGCAACAACTCTAACTGTTCAGACTAGTAGGGTCCTACACGACCCTGGTAGTCCTCCTAGAAACCTGAAAGTAAACGTATGGTGAGCATACAAGTATACTCAGTAGGGAAACCTAAAGCTCTCGTGAAAAAGTGGGGATACAACCTAATGTCCCGTGAGAACAATAGAAGAAACCTAGAAAAGAATTCTATCCACCCAACCTCACAAGCCACACTCACCAAAAACACAATCACAACAGGTAGTAGTATATAAGAACAAGTGTATTGGGTACCCCACACCATTTTTCATTAGTTAGCTGCTCTTCCTAACGGCGAACGTCCTGAAGCTCCCACACTCTTCCCGCCATGCACACACCTGGGCCTCAAGAACCACATATCCCACCCGCACACACCTGGGCCTCACAACCACGCATCCCACCCGCACACACCTAGGCCTCACAACCACGTATCCCACCCATACACACCTGGGCCTTATCCCAAAGGTTCTTGGGAAAAAGTAAAACCTACCCGAAGAGTATTCGACTAAACCACCCCAATCGAAACCTACCCGAAGAGTCTTGGGTGTAAGGTCGCCTCAAGCCATCACAACCTAGGGAAGAAGGAGCAGGAAGGAGATAGTAACTATGGGAAAAACACCCTATCCCATGAAATGGGAGTGTTTGGTACTATTTTCTCAACATGGGTGAGGTGCGACAAAACACAAAGATACAAATATATATATATATATATTTACCAAACACTCAGCCCAACCTATGGCTTCTAATAGAGAACTGAGCACGCGCCTCAGCACTTCTACTACGAAGTATGCATACCACAAACAACCCCGACCCCATTTAGGTTTTCATGTTTTAATAGAGTCAGTTTATTAGTTTCTTTACTACTGGGCAATCAACCACAACCAACCATATCAGTCGTTCGAAAAACATATCCCTTCCCTCCACAAATCAAGTTATGAAAACAGAAGCAACATAACAAGTCCCTTTTTATTGAAAAACCGAACCCATTGATTATTATCCTCATTCCATTACCATGCCCCACCATTTATTAACTCTTACACTTTTTACTTATTATTCACAAACCATAGTTCGTTCACATTCTAACCCATCCCTGCAGCCCCGCTGCCAACAACCATAACCACAACCACACCGTACATCATTATCCCATCAATACCATTTATCGCAGCCCTAATTCCCATCAACAACATAACATTCACACCAGCCCACAACCAAGCAACTGCATCCCCGCTACTCACCCGATCCACAACAACCCACAAAACACCCCATCACATACCACATATCCAAGACAACACCCACATGTTCATTATTTCGTTTTGTTCAACCAGGGTGATCACACAAGGGTTCAAGATTTTAAATCAGCCAACTTTACATGATTAACCAAATTCCACATTCAACAAAGTTCCATTCACAAAAACGGTTTAGAAAGATAGGGCCTCATTTAATTGCGCAAGCAAAGGCCCCCAACTACCGTGATTTTCAGTAGGCATAAGACTATTAAATTCACAATATAATATCATAGGATATAAAGATAAACATAACAACTTTCCCATCCCTATTCTTCAACTAGTTCTTATCTTCGTTTAATGGTTCAACCATTTCTCATGAAAACAAGAGGATACCCACCCCGCATGATGCACAATTTAGAGAGACGAAGGTAAGATCCCTACCTCAACAGGTTCTGATCACAGCGCTCCTCGAGATCAATCATTAGATGACGTCCGTCAGCGTACGTCGCTTCTAGAAAAACTCGGCAAAGCCTCCTCGGGTGGATGATGGGAAGGAAAGGACGAAAGGAAGGAAACAAATCCAAGTTCAGAAGTTCCACCTCGTCGTTACAATCTCGTGGCCGCTGACGGATCATAAATTAGAGCTCAGACGAAGAAGTTATGAAAGAAAAGGAGCCTTCGAGTCTCTTGGGAGAGCTCTGCTCAGAGGAATGGGGAGGAGAGGGGTGATTTGAAAAATAGGAGGGGACCCCTCCTTTTATAGGAGTGAAAAAAAAGTACAAGACATGTACTTTATGGTACACGGCGTGTACTCGACCATTTCACACGGTCACCACGTGGCTTCCAACACGGCCTTCAACGCGGCACGTGACCATTGACTGGTCGACACACGGTTTGAAGTTAATGAATACGTGGGTAGGGACTACACGGTGTGTAGTATTGGATACATGGCGTGTACTCATTTATTTCACACAGCAAGGAAACAGACTTTAAAATGGGGTATACCCGGCGAGGGGGTACACGGCGTGAACTCACACTACACGGCATGTAGTTTCAAAATTTTCAAAAGTGTGGGAAAAGTCCATATTACCCTTCAGAAGACTTCGTGACCCTATTTTTGACAACGGAATGGGCTGGGGAGGTCTGGGCCATTACATCAATGACCACCAATAGAGAAAATTAAGAATAGTGGGGAAAAAGAATAATTAAAATGGTTTTAATTGTCATTGGTTGATGTAATCCAAGAAAATGACCAGTAAGTGTGGGATCATGGGTGATTACAAGACATAACAAAAAATGTTCTAAATGGGTCAAATTATAGAATAGTCTCTTGTTAAGTGTGGGTAATCAAAAATCAAGATAAATAGATAAAAATAAATTCTTATAAAAAAAATTGATGAAACCACAATTAATGATCTATACCTCAATTATGTATTGATTATTGGTGCAGAGAATGGTCTCCAGTGATGATGATGTTTTTCTACATTCACTAACTATATTTTAATCCACCTTGATCCAATTATCACCATAATCAAATCCCAAATAACCATTGATGAATGATTCCCTCCACCTCTATAGACTGTTAGGTTTATGAAAATAACCATAGAGATTTTCTATAATTCGTTATTTATAGACAGGTAATAAGGGTAGTTCACTTAATTAAAATGTATAAATCCATTTTATATTTTATTAAATGAACCCTGTAATAGTCACCTCCCATAGAACATTCGACTCTAACCATCCTTATGTTAACCTAGGGTAAACCTCATATTCAGATTCAACTATGGTATTAGATTTCTCATTCAAGATCCCAAGAAATAGGAAAACCAATTATAATGAAATGATTCAAAAACATGAAAAACAATATATTAATATTTTTATTATATATATTAGGGGGTCTTGAGACACCCTAACACCATGCACACAATGAGGATAAATCTATATATAAATATAGAAATATTAAAATAACTAATCCGTAAAATCATATTGTTTACACTATCCCCTTCTTAAACATTTTTATCCAAATAAATAAAAATATAAACAAAAAGGTAGGGGTACTGAGCATTAATCTCGATATAAACTCCTTAGAGCTCTTTTATACACTCCCATTATGCTAATTCACATGAACCAAAGAATAATCAATTTATATAAGGTCCCCTCATGTTGTTCCATAATTTTCCCAAGGTACTCCATGATGGTGTCTCTATCCTAGATATATAGCTTTCCCTAGTCACTAACTTGCGTTGGTTAAAGAATATATCTCCTTATCTATGACACATGGGTTACATCAGGATCTAAGTAAAACTAAAGGGGAAAATATCAGTGTTAGGAAACCCTGTCGACCCTCTTTAGGATCTTCAAAGAATTGATAAACCTCTGGGATAACTAAACACTCTAGCGAAACCTTCATAATTTTCATCATCGAGAGAAACCCAAGAAAACAATGTCTCCCTAATCAAACTCTAGGGGTCCAAAAATGAATTCTTTGAAAGATTTATTTCTACTATTGGGTGATCTCATATGATTGTGAATCCCATGAACAATTTCGGTTTTTTCCTAAACCATCATTACCTCAACAAAATGTATCACTTAAATCTCAGTCCAACATAAGGTTAACCTATATAGTTTCATGTATAGGGAAAAAAATATGTGATTATGATATTGGAGGGATACATGTTATAATTATAAAACTCTATAATGACAAGTGATCCTACCATATCCAACCAATTTCCAACAAGAATGCTCTCAGCATATCCTACAACACATGTACAGTCTGCTAGGTCTAGATTTCATTATAGGGGTGAAATGTTTTACCCATTCACAATTATGTCTCAAAATACTTCTACATTTCCTCTATATAAATTTATCATAAATCTAACATCATAGTTGGAGGTGATCAAGGTGGGTACCCCATTATGGTGGGTGATATCCCACACATACAACGGCTCGAGACTCTCAACTGAGCTCTTACCATAGTGGGAAAGTAATTACACAAAATTAATATTTTAGTCAAAAAACTCTAAGACATCATTATGGTCCCTCACTATCCAAAAAAACCATCACAAATTCCATATATATTACATCCCATTTCCACAATAGTGTATCAAGTGGCTATGTTAAAAATACAGAAACCTTGTGCTTTTCCTTCAATTGCTGATATTTCAGACACTAAGAGACAAAATCATGAACTCTCTACCACATGAAAACCCTCCAAAACTACCATTTAAGGTAATTGATCATAATTTACACTCTAGTATGTACATACATAGGGGAAGTGTGAAACTCTTTCCTCAACCTCTAATAAAACATGATAGGTTCCCCTTTCCATCAATAAAAAATGATTCCATGCTCTCATCATTCATAACATCCATTAGGTGCTTCTTATGAGGATATATGGTTACATAGAAACTCATAGTTGATGTATCCCAACTGAGACACTATCACATGCTAATGAAGTTGATGATTCACCACCATTGACTGGAGAAAATATCCACCCTTATCCATTACTAAGGTCATCTCTTATAAAGCCAATTACTTAGACACCTCCTCCAATAGGGAGGTGAAAGAAATATTACAGAGGGAATCTACCTCCATGTTTCCTTTTTCAGGAGTATAGACTATCTTAGAGTCATGATAAAAAATAAACAAAAACCAACACCACTATCTTAGTTTTAGATCTATTTATGTGAAGATGAACCAAAGACCTTGGTGGTCTGTGTAAATAATAAATCTATCACCCAAAAAATAGTTCCTCTACATATTCAGTGTAAAGACTTCCACTACCAAATATAGGTCATGAGTCACATTGTTCATCTCATGCTTTCTCAAATACCTCAACACATATTCAATCATTATGTTTTTCTGTATTATCAAAAAACTTATCACATCTCTATAATCATCGTAAAACAATACATACTCAATACACTCTTTTGGAAGTCTATTCATTGGAGTATGGGTAAGGCTCAGTCTTATATCCTGGAAGTCTCTCTAACAATTCATTGTTTAGATAATCAAATACCATTTCCTTGTCAAGGTAGTCAAAGGGGATACAATACTAGATAATTCCACTAAAAACCACCTATAGTACCTCACCAGGCCAACGAAACTCCATAACCATGACAAACTATTGGGTGTCTCCTAAGAAATAATCACATCAAACATCAACCGGTCTACAATTAAATCATGCTCAAAGTTGAGATTCCACACAAAATGAATGTAAGAGTTTCAAAATTGGAACATAGAGGATTTACTATAAACGTGTTTCTCTCCTAGAGTATGTTTAGGCCATCCTCAAATTATCTGCATTCTCCTCCTATGATACAAAGTACATGATTTTGTTATTAATAAAGAAGACAAGAAATTTTTCCATGTATTTCAAGAAGACTCAGTTAATAAAATATATAAACCAAGCATGGATATTCATCACACCCAAATTCTTGAATACAAACTAATAGTGTTCATAGAAACATCATAATTCTAACTCTATAATATCAACCCTGAAACCGTAAACTGGGTTTTTCCATACCTGGGATTGGTATTACCAAAAAAATCATGCCTCTAAACTATTAAATGTTGTCATTAATCCTTGTAAATATGTATTTATTAATTATAATTACCTTGTTCAGGAGATGATAATAAAAAAATATCCATAATATCACATCCATTTTTTTCAAAAATATCAAAGGGGGTGCTTATGAAGACACACTGGGTATAATAAAACCCCTTCATAGAATGTCCAACAACAATGCTCTCAACTCCTAGAGCTTAGATGGGGACATCCTATATTCCATATATGTTAATGGTGAGGTAATGGGGTATAGGTAAATACATAAAATTGTCTTATTTAATGGAGTTAATTGGTGATTTTTATTTGGGAATACATACATGTAGTCATCCAATACTGAAAGAATCCAAATGTCTGAAGAGCCTGCATCTCATAGGTATAAACGAACCATCTAATAGGTGATAGTTTGAGGATTAATTATCATAATGCCCACTCATTCATCCCTAAAATATATCTCACTCAAAAACAAGATTATCATCCCAACTATCTATATGCATCTAAATTATCTATGATGACACTCAATATGGTCCAGAACTATGAAAACAAATCCATGCCAAAGATGATGTCCTATGGTTTCGTCACAAAGAGAAAAAATCCCTATGAGAAACTCTCTCCTCTGAGCTCCAAATCACACTACCAGTAGATTTGAGATATCAAATAATGACACCCAGTAGAAACCTATGAAAAAATAGTTTATGTAAAGGTATCAACAAGAATCACTAGATATCACATAAGGAAGGGGGAGATGAAGGAATGACTCTCACCTGTGACTACAAGTACTCATGTAGGCATATAAAATACATACATCATACATTGAATCATCTCATTTGAATCCTTGTAATGGCCCTCTAGAGCCTACACCATCCTAAAGACTTGACTACGTGATATTTAATCCTAGCATGGAATGCCTGGTGGTGGTGGTGGTGGAAAATGACCATAACATTTTTCTCCACTAGCAACTCCTACCACCAGAGATGAAAATTCTACTCAGTATATTCCACCTCCCTGTGGGCCCCCATAACAACACCTGGATGATCCCTGGTCATTGTGATGTTTCTGTTGTGGTTGTACATCCACAACATTCTTATTATACTTAGCATGACAAGTCAGGAAATCTCATTCCGTGTGAACCATCCCATAACATTTATAACATCAACCCTCATCTAGTTTATTGGATCCACTACACAATCATTGGACAATAGATCCACATGTGTATGTATGAAATTGGGTTTGTCTCCTCACCCAAGAACATGATTTATGAAACATTCTAGATGCTCTAGATGACATAGCAACATGATGCACATCACCATCTATAACCGCGTAGAGTCACACTACGAGGAAGGTCTCATTCACTAGAGCCTTATCTATCACTCCATCTTATGTTGGAAAGAACAAGGAGAATACACTTGAATAAATTTTTCTATGGATACCCTTCTTAAACTACCATGATTGGATATATCCATCCCAATCCATATCCACGAAGTAACATACGAGGTGAGTGAACGATTCAGCATACTTTGATACTATCAAGTCACCCTGCTATAGCTCATGCGTCTCTTGATTCCACATAGAGAGTGATCATAAGGTGTAATAATTATTACAAAATATCTACATGAATATTTAACCTGAGAGAAGACTGTCATATTGGGTCAATGTCACAAGAATCCAACAACACCCTACATCCCCATAAAAAAGGATGGTCACAACCACAACGATCTGATAAGTGAGGTTAGAAACAACTTGAAAACTCAGACCACATACTCAATCCAATCCTATACTACCTTTCGCTCTAGCACATAATGGAACATTATTAGTATATATTTTGGAACTCACATAGTGCACATATACTGTAAATATCATCATATTGTCTTTTTGAGACTATACGTTACTCCTTGGGATGTGGAACTACTCTATGATTTCCCAAATGAAACACCTCATGATTTGGCCCCTCAACCAAGGCCTCATCCCTCAATGGATAATTTTCACAATATTATATTGGTAACCTAGATAACTGTTTTCATAGAAGAATCCTGGAAGTTATCAATATTCACCACAATTTGACGACGATAAGTATATGGAGAGATAACTCCTGAAAGAATATAAGAGGTCCCAATCCTATATGATGCATATACAAATGGTTCTCTGTAACCAATGTCTTAGCATTCCATGTTTATAAGTATGTAATTAGATTCATGATGAGGGGATATGTTGGTCACCACACCATCAATGGGATCCAAGGATAGAAATACAAACTCCAGGGTCTCTTAAACCATTAAAACAATTCCTAATCAATCCTGACCATGGGACCAAATCCAACTTTGACCTAAGGAAAATTTCCCTGATATAACTCTTTTATGACCTAAACTAATGGGTCCCATTCAGAAAATGGAATGTAGGGTGTGATATCCCCAAGCCTGCCTCCAATAGGCTTGGGGATGGAAAAAAGCACCATGAAGTCACAAAATAAACTATTAGGCCTTGTCCTAAAATAAATGAATTTATATAAATAACCATATCCATATGATAGTGTGTAATAATAGTAAAATAACACAACATCAAGATTAAACCCAATCTTGGAATAATCATTAGGAAATAAGTCACAATAGAACATTATATAGAAAAGTGAATGGAGAAAAATTACCTTCCATACTAGAAATAATGACCCAAACTAGAAATAATGTGAATATGATGAAGACTGAGATATATTGAATCTTTATATATATGTTTTACCAATGAATGTGAAAAATGGAATCCAAGTATCACTAAGTTCCACTAATATATCTTCCAATATTCTTATCATCTACATGAGAAATTTTACATGAGGGAAAATCCTATATAGGGATTACAGTATACATACATAGTAGGATGCCCTGAAAACCAAAAGTGATAAATAAAAAGATAAAATAGAAGTGACCTCTAGCCATATCAGGAGAGGAATGGAAACAGAATGGATATATATGCTAATATAGAAACCCAAAAGAGAGGAATTGGATCTACACATCCACAACCCATTTAGGGATTACAAGTCTTCTTAGAGATCCAAAATCTATCTCCAATGCTCATAAATAAAAAAACCTTAAAAAAATCTGTATGTAGGTGACCACTCCTCCCTAATATGATTCATAGGTGAGAGATCCATAACTCCAGTGGAAGACCCTCTCTCCACAGGTGTGTGAAGACTAGATGTACCACTCCATAAATAGAGGACCACACATTGGTAAAATATGGGGGAGTTGTGACTCTACCTATGTAAATTTTATGGGGGAATATTCAATAATTTCTAGAGTTTCTAAAAAAATATTTTTGATAACATACATCAAACAAAACACTGAGTTTAAACAATCCTCAAAATATTGTTATTTATATTTTCCTATTATAAACTATCCATTAAATTCAATGTTAAGAATATTATTTACTCAATTTTGAAATATATCTAAAGGTTTTAATCAATAATAATTAATATATTAATTATTAATAAATACATACAAATTTATTTATAAAGCAATTATCATCTTTAAAAAATTATTTTCCTCAAAAATGGGTTTTATTTCATTTTGTCGGAAAATATTATTACTATATTATAGAACCTCTATTTAATTTATTTCATAATTTAAAATTCATTTTTTTAAATTATCATAGTAATATTATATTATGGGTAATTTTAGAGAATTTTCTGAATTTTTTTTGTTTCAGTTAACAGTGAAAAATAATGAATTTTAATTTATTCTAATCATTATGTAAAATTATATTTTGGATTAGTTTTAAAATTTAATTGGATTATTTTTTATTAAATATAATAATATTATAGTATTTTGAATGAATTTTATAATTGAATTTATAATGAAAATATGTTTTCACATAGAAACATTAATTAAGGAAAAAACAATTTTTCTATTTATTTTTCTAGTTCAATTTTATAATAAATTCTTCTACTTATGTATTTTTAATAAGGAAAATGTATTCAATATTCATAATCATGAAGTTGAAATTGGTTAATAGTATCATTTTATTTTTTTCTTTATTAATTGTAACTTTTTTATTTTTTTTACCATGAAAAATGGTAAATCAAATAAATAATTTTAAAAATAATATGATAAAGATTAGATATTTTCTTTGAATCACCCCTAAATTTTATTTAATTATTTCATTTAATTTATAATCATATAATATTAGTTTATATGTAATGTTTTTCCATTTTTAATGGATATAGACTATTATAAACATGAATATAAGGAAAAAAATATCACCCTCTTAATTTGAATAAATAATTTTTTTTACTTGGGGATAAAAAGATGATATGTTATTTTTATATCTAGTTATTTTTTATCTAAATGATTTATTTACACCATTGAAATAGTTTCTTATGTTTTACTTAATAAATATTCATCTTAAAAACTTATAGAATTCCAATGTAGATATTATTTATGTAATGGAAAAATAAAATAAATTATATTAAAAATATCAAAAGTAATAAAATTTATAATAATTATTGTGATCCATGAATTTCTTAGAAAATATTAACATTTTAGGGATATATTAAAATATTTTATTTGAATTTTATTTATTTCTTGATGTTATAAATATAAAAGTAAATGAATAGTTCAAAAATTGAAATAATTAATATTTTATGAAAATAACATTTTATTAAATGATTTAAAATTTAATAAAATCCTCTATTTAATCAATTTATTATTATAAAATTTAAAATATCAATAATAATCATGTTATGGTAATTTTTCCCATTTATAGTAACTATTAAGATCATAAAAGAGTCAAATACCTTGTTCCCCTTATAATTATGAACAGGGTTAATGACAGTTAAAACAAAAAATGATATAGGTACACAATTTTCCAAATTATTACAAATATTATTAAATAATATAATATCAAATATTAATAACCTTATTTTATAAATTTATCAATTTGGATCTCTTTGGTAATAAAAAAATTACATTAATTTTTTATTTTATGAAATTCCAAGAGTTCCCGTATCCTATCTTATAAAAAGGGAACATATTCATATAATTTCATAACACCAGAAGAAACATTTGGTTCATCCAATACATATCAAAATAAATTCCTAAAAACATACATACAATCTAGTGGTTTTTTTTGGAATAATACAACCCTTAGAGGTATTAAGTCGTAAAGAAAAAGAGGTTGTTTGAAGAAGAGTTACAATTCTTGATTGAGTGTTTTCATTTTATTTTTCTTACACCTCTTTAAAACCATCTAAATCATTATGAGATAAATAAATTTCATATATAACATATTGATATTTTATTATATTAATTTAATAACCTATATCCATCTCCTACCAAAATCAAATTGGAAATGAATACATCCTTTGTGTGCACAGTAGAATACTGCCTCGTGGACCGATGTAATTCATTTTCAATCAACATCTCTCAAAAATTATTATAATTATGTAATTAATATATATTTTATATTAATGAAATATTGATCACTATTTAAATATTATATATCATTTTATTTATTACATTTCCAAAAACTAAAAAATGTTAACGTCGTTCTTGCATACGTGTAGACTACCACATCCATGATGTTATGCGCTTTGGTTTTTCATCACCACATCACATGGATAAAGTAAATATATATTTATGATGAAAGAAATAATATTCTATTTAGGATATAAGGATCATTATGGACAGATAATATAATACTATCATTCTTTCAATAATGATTGTTTAAAAATGGAGTCGTTACTCATTCGTACATACGATATACCATCTCCATGATTACAACATAGTTAATTTTTCCTAACCATCTCTTGATTTTTTTTAAAAAAAATATAAAAATAAATTATATAATGAATATTATTATAAATATTCTGTAATAGTTACCCCTTTTACTATGTTTAACACACAAAATCAATTTTGAAATTACAGAAAGAATGTTTTCAAGTTAATCCATGTGTGATAAACTAATTATGTAATAAATATGATAATGAAATTAATGATAATTTAATAAATCTATTAAAATTTCATTAATCAATTAAATAATTGATAGACATTTATCATATAGGATTTAAAGGATCTACATGGAGAATCTGTACTCGTGTTAATGGATTTATTCTATTTTTTTCATTAATGTGTATTTTAATATTATGATCTTAATTTAATTAATATTGTGTATATATTTCAGATTTTATATGTTATATCTTTAATCCATCATAATTAATGGTAATTTATATTTTATTTTAAAATATTTGAACCATGGGGATTTTAATTTAATGTTACCAAGCTGTAAAAGTGTTTCTTAACTCAATTTCATTTCTTTAGGTTATAACTAGTCTTTATTTACATCATTATGACACTATTATGTATGTATTTATCTATAAATTATTTGATAATATATATCATATTATTTATTTGTGGAATTATATTTTTTATATGTAATATATCTAGATTAAATTTCAGGTAAATGATATTATCTTTACAAGGGTCATTCATCTCAAATTCATTTTCCGTATGACATATGTTTATGATATTAAACTACATTACTTTATGTAGTATATAAATTTTGACTTTGACATGATATATCATGAATATAACACTATTAAGGATATTTAAAATTTTACCTAATGTTATTCTTTCATGGGTGTTATGATTGAAAATTTCCTAAAGTGGAAGAGGGTTTATATTACAATATCCTCTCTTTTCAAGATGTTCTATGTTCAGAGCTGATTTGGAGGAAATTATATGCTCTTATTTTCTTGAAAAACATTCCATGTATTATACTTTAGTTATAAATTTTGTTTAAATGTTTAATTCCTATTTCAACCATTGTTTATTAAAGAAACTTCAGGAATGTTATTTGTAAGTAATATCGATATTCGATCTTCATTTATACTCGAAACCATTCTCTTCCATTCTATGTTTTATAAATTGTTTTCAAAAAATTTATTTGTAAAAAAAATATTTAATAAATCTATTTTATTTTATATTTTTTACTTATTTTATATAATGTTTTAAAAATTAATATTTGTTGACATTTTCTAAATCATCTACTTCAGACTCCCCTTATAATTTTTTTTGAAAAGAATGTATATTTTTAACAATCACAACATGAACTAATATTTCACCATTAAGACCATTTTTTAACTGGAATATTCCTTTATAATATTTTATTATTATTTTACAATAAACAGAGTTTCATAATAGTTTATGAAATTTTATTTTTAAATTGTGTTTTTTAAAACAAAAAAGATTGTCTACCTCGATAAATTTTTATCATTTAATTGTATTTCCATTCATCAATACAAAAACCCTTGATATTACCTATGTTCTATTGAAAATATTTTCTAATTATATTATTCTCATTATTTATATGGATGGATTATGATTTTTCAAGGATATTTTCATGTAAAGTGTTTCTTTTCCAAGGCTTAATCGTGTAATGACAGGAATAATAAATGTTTCTATTAGTTTTATGATGAAATGAAAGATATATGTAGTTTATTTTTGGTAATTGTTATTGGGAATTTTTTATGATTAATGTTGGTTCTTATACAATACAATTATGGATGGTACTTTTATAATCTATGGATGGGTGATTATGTTATAACAAAGGATATGTGGGTCCGTGATAACTCTCCAATGAATTGGGTATGGAAATTGAACTTATATGTAACATCCCAGGTAAATAAAGAATTTGAAACTTTCATATTTATTAATATTTGTGAATAAACTGTTAATATTACTTTAATTTTAATTACTTGTTCGATGACATACCCAATACGCAACAATGAGTTTCTTTGAAATCTTACGTTGCACACTAATAATATAATAATATTATTTTGAATGGTAGTTAACGCCTAGCCGTTGTAATTTCGGGAATGAACAGAACTAACTAAAAAATGATTATATATATTTTTTTATATTTTTACATTTATTTAATAAATTTTAGAGGCTTAAAATGCGAATGAATCCAATTTTAAGCATATATATTCTAATATTCTTTAAAAGGTCGATTAACAGCCTTTTGATGATGTACCCTTTTTAAATCCACTTTTTGACAATTTTATATGTTATATTTGAAAAAATAAAATACTTCTTTATAATCAGGACATCAAAGTTTACTTTGTGTAAATTTTTGTTATTTTTCCCATAAAGTTCAATTTTATGAATAGTGAAAAATACTGTATTTTAATTAAAAAACTCCTTTTAATAAAATTTATTTATATGGTTATATTATCTTTTTAGTTGGGATTATTGTTTAGTTAAAATATATTTTTACCATTTAATCTATTGGTGGTCATTGGAATTAATTTCACTTTGAAATTGGACATAAACATGTGTCAATCTTTTGATAGATATTATTTCTTAAAAACACGATATTTGTCTTGACAATGAGAATTAATTATAAAATTAATTAAGAAAACTTTTCTGTTTTGAATTTTTTAAAATTTAAATCATATTTTAATTTGGAATATCATATTTAATTTGGGTAAATTTCTGGTATTTTTCTAACAAATGTTCATTTTTAACGAATAGTGAAAAATACTGCATTTTACTTCAAAACTGATATTTCATCTAATTTAATTAAATAGATATATTGTCATTTTAATTGGTTTTAAAGTGTATTTGAATTATATTTTTATCAATTGATGCAATGTTTTTCATTGGAAGTAATTTCACTCTTGAATTGGATGTAAAAACAAGTTAGTGTTTTGATAAATTTACTTCTTAAAAACCCGTCTTTGGTTCAGACAACGAGAATTATTTTTAAATTAATTACTGAAATTTATGTGTTTATAATTCGGTAAAATTGATTCCAAATTTGGAATCATAAGATCCAAATTATGTAATTAAGACTTTTTTTGTTTTTGGACATTATGAATAGTAACGACGACAATTATCTTGAATTATCATGATTAATTTGTAATCGGGTAGTTAAGGGTTATAAAATAATATCATAATAATATAAAATGACCCCAAGATGTTTCCAAATCCTCTTTATTGAGTCATTATAGACCATGGGATGCTTTTTTCAAAAATTGGGGGCCCATGGAGTCACATGGGTGTGATAGTGACATTTATGACATTATTTTGAAAAAGAAGAGAAATATAACAAAAGTTTGTATATCCTAAGTAAAACAATTTTAATTTTGATTACATAAATGGCCTCTTAGACTATAAATATTCATTGGAAAGATAAAACTATTTCCCACATCATGAAATTTTTTATAATTTTTAGACATTAAATAAATAAATATATTTATGACACCGTGATGATGTTGTGATTACCTCATTAATGAACGATTTAAATAAAATGAAAAGATATGGTAAAATCTAAGACTGAAACTTGTATGAAACCTATTGTAAGGGTGTATTTCTAACCCTTATCACCTAATACTAAATATATATCATTGTAGGACCTTTAAAATCAGAAAATCATTTTATAATAAAGTAACATTTTATGACATTCCAAAAGTGACCCTCCTCCCTCTAATAAAGGCCCCCACCTCTACCCCCTAACCCACACCTTTCATGCCCTTGTATTGTCCAAAAACATCTCATATTATCTTTCCACATACCTATCTCTCTCTTATAAGCCTTACTTTGGGCAGAAGTCTTTCCAAGGACGCCTTTGGATCAAATCCAAAAGAGTTACCCGATTTAGACGTAATGTCTTCTCTCGAGTTTCTTTCTTTTATTTTCCTTCTTCAGTCACCAATATCTTCATATTATTTGATATCATAAAAAAAGAAGTATCCTAAATATAGTAGGATGGAGTTATGATATGTATTCTACATACACTTACACACACCTCCATCTAATAGTTAAAGAACATACTGTTTCTATGGGTGGTGAATTACTGCCTCACGAAACGATGACTGTTCAATATTCTTTTAACACCTCTCATGGTGACCATTATGATGGAACTATATTTATATATGATATATATTTTATTTATATCCTCTTAATTCTTTTTTATTTTATATTTAAAACATAACTTTATGCTTTTCATGTTGTGCAAATGCGATAATTGCGTATGAGGATGTGTGGACAACCGCCCCCTCAAGTGATGTGACTCGTTCATGCCAAACATGGAATTTATAAATAATGTAATTAATGATATTATTTTACCTATATAACATTTATATTATACTGGAATTATAATATATCTATGTATCATTTAGTTTTAAATTCCATTAATATGACAAAAAATGAAAGTAGCATTCATGCGTACGTATGACCTACCGTCTCCATGAATGGTACATTTTGTTTCATATCTCCAATAATTGTGAAATATTATTAAATACATATATAATGGATATATATGATATTTAAATCTTGAACACCATTCCAATGATGTTGTAATAATAACTACATGGACAATTCTCATCAAACATGTTCATTGTTGACTCAAGTACCGAACATCGACAAAACGTATGATATGAACTCACATAATTAACTAATTATTATAACATGATAATATGTGATATGAATTAAATTATAAACATTAAAGAAATTATTTATGGAATTATAAATTGACCAATTTTTATTATTCAGTAATATAATGAAATAAACAAGGCAAGTCATACTTGAGGTAAGGTGATCTCTTATCTTACTTTTAATTCCGTGAGATTTCCATTGTTCTCCGACTATTTATTGCATGTGGTGTATTGTGTGCTTCCATTTGATATCTATTATCCTGATTCTATTTATATTCATGGTATTCTCTAATTCATTTGGTTCTTATTATGTTTTGGTCATACAACTTGATTGATTACAATGAGGTAAGGGGTTTTTATCTCACATTTTATTCCTGTGAGATTAATGCTATATTCGCCACTATCTCCTTTGAGTGGTGTATGTACTTCCCATTATTATACTATTTTGGTAATATAATTTCGTTTATCTGTATTTACATCAACATCGTATTGTCCATCTTTCATGGGGTGTACGTTTCAAATGTTACCCAAATAGGTAAGGGAACCTTTCACCCTCCTCTTTTTTAGACTTCATTTTGTTAGGACTTTTAATTTACATATTCTTAATGTTGGGATATGTTCTTATATATCCTTATTGCTGTAAAGTTTATTTCCAAGTGATGAGATAACCTTTTTATCTCTCATCAACTCATTTTCTGAATTTTAAAGTGATGCCTTTAGGCTGTCGAATTTCTGTAAGGGATCTTCTTAACCCAATTTCATTTAATTGGGTTAAACCTATACTTCTTGATTATGTCATAAAATCAATATCTACGGATGACCTATGATTGTTATAAAATTAATATCCACTTATATTTGGTGTATTTTTAATTTTCACACATAATCATGTAATTGTTTTATCCTTAATCTAAGGATACCGTCTTTGTACGGGACTTCGTCTCAACCTCCATTCGTTGAGGTATACTTCAATTTATATTTGACCTTATTTTATTAGTTGTATAATTAACCCTTTTGACTTTTAATTTCATTAAAAAGGAATCTTTTTACATGAAGCATTTTACAAAATGACAAAATAAATGTTTTTGTCTTACATATGCGGCGAAAACGACTTCTCTGCCGCCGTGACCATTATTTGAGTTTCAACTTCCTCTACAATCCATAACATTTATAAATGAAAAAGAAATACCATGGTTTAATTTTCTTTTATTTTGATATTTGAAATTTTTTTGATAATTTTTGGATTATATCTATGTGTTGTACTGATATCTTGTGATTGAAATGTGGAAATGTTATGTTTCCTTTATGCATGTTTTATGTGATATAATTATTTTATGGTTCTTGGGGATTTTTTATGAAGTTGGGTGGTTTCGTGAAAAACTACAGGCTGGTGAGCCCGAGATTGCTCTTTAGTGCATTGGGTAATGCGAAGGAGTTAAACGCTAAGGTTTCTTCAAAGAGATTTAGGGAATATACTATGATGGGTATTCCAAACGTAAACATGAAGGTTAATCACTACGTAAGACTGTTATGAATGCATCAAGTTTCCTTTATGTCTTATGATTTATATGTGTACTTCACAAATATTATGATTTCATGAGGTATGTTAAAAAGCTTATGTTATGTATTTATTGATGATATAATGTTTTCTTTCCTTGTTTTATAACCCTTACTAATCTTTTTATGGTCATCCCATGTTTTTGAAATATTTTTCACAGGACATAAAGTGGAATAGGGTCAAGGATGGGATCAAGGAAATGTCATGCTATCTAAAGCATGGAACTAGACATGACTATTTTTTCAAGATTTTTTAATTTATGAAAAAATGGAAACTGAGTAGATGTGTCTACATTGTAATCATTGAGATGTAATAGTTATGTCCTAATTCTCTAAAAGTCTAAACCTGAAAAGATACTCAATGTGAATAATTCATTTAATTCAAGACTATGTAATGTTTTAAGACCGGGTCAATATAGTTGGTATTAATGGTCGGTTTAAATAAATTTAGAGGTTTGGGTGTTCTTTAAGCACAAGTGGCATTACCATAATGGTTAGGATTTTTGTAACACCCTGATATTTTATGAGAAGTATATTTTTTATGTCTTATGTGATATGCAACATCAAAGGAATCTTTCAATACACACAACACTAGCTTGTCTTGCGTTATACGCAAAAGAAACCTTCCTCGATAGCGTGTGTTGTACGCAATATCGAGTTTCACTAAACAACAATATGTTATTAAAATATTATATAAACTAGATGTTATGAATAGTATTAACTACATTTTTCATTTTATAACATTATTATTCATCTTATACATTTTCTAGAACATGGTATGAGAACAAAATAAATTTTTCGGGTAAAATAAATATTTTTTAAAAAATACAGTTTTGCCGCCTTTTGATGGGGCACCCACTTTAAATCTAGTTTTTGACATGTGTATAAGTTCAATTTGACAAAATAGAATTCTTATTTGGAATCATGATATAAAAATTTACTTTGGATAAATTTTTCATATTATTCTGATAACATTCATATTTTAATGAATAGTAAAACCACGCTATATTTTAATTAAAAACAACTTTTTTCATCATACTAATTTATATGGTTAAATTATAATATTGAATGGTTTTAAAGTATAAATAGAATATATTTTTACTATTTAATATAATGTATGTCATTAACATTAATTTGACATTGAATTCATAAGTAAAAACATTTCAATCTTCGGCAATGTTTTAACTTTGAAAACCCATTTTCTTAACAACATGATTAATTTTAAATTAATTACTGCAACTTCTGTGTGTTGAATTTTGAAAAATGGATTCCGTATTTGGATTCAGTGGGACCAAATTATGTTAATATGTTACTTTTAAATTTATTTATATTATGAATAGTCACTACGGTAATTTTTATTTACTACAGTTAAAGGTAAATAAGGTAATTATGTGTAAAAATAAGATTATAAAATTACCCTAACACTTTCCAAAATCCTATTAGATGAATAAATTTCTACCCATATCACCTAAGGGTTGGACTAGATTCATTTCATAAACTTTTGTCCATGGAATAATATAATCATTATTAAAACCAAAGAAAGTGACAACATGTCACTCTCTTAAATATTATAAGTGTAATAATTTTAATTTAGTGATACAATTCATAAAACATCGGATATAAATAGTCATTAGAAAGGTAATGAAATTATCTACATCATATGAATTTATTTATAATTTTTAGGGATTAAATAATATTCATTAATTATGACACAATAATGACGTTGAAATTATTTTATTGATTGAAATATCATATAATTATTTTTAAAAGTATAAAAATAAATATTATATGAACTATTTAATGTGATAAACTAATTTTATAGATACAAATGACATGTTATAAATCTATTAAATCTTTTATTTCGAACATATCTTATGTATATAGTTTATGTAAATTCAAATAATTGAATAGTGTAAAAATTGACACTATTGTTATTTTATAAAAATTACATATTATAAAATTGTTTACAAATCACAAAAATATTTAAAAATTATAAATTAAAATTTATATGGTCTAAAATTTTGTAAGGTATAAAATTATGGACAATTCAAAACATATAAGTAATTAGTTTTAATGATTTAAAATTTAGAATATTATTACCACAAATAAAATTAAATAGATTAAATAAGGATAAATCAAGTTGATAATGTTTAAAATAAATTCCCAACATGTCTAAATTTTATTCGCTGGTGAGATCACAACCCCATATCATCTAATATTCAGATTTTAGTCATTTTTGGAGGTTTCTAAGTGGGGTTTGTAATTATTATAAATTAATATTTCTTAAGTTTCCAAAGGTCCCCCTCTCCTCCCTTATAAAAGGGCACCTCCTCCCTCTCCTCTTTACACAAATTTGATCCTTAAAGCTCAGCCAAAACCAACCCATTTCTCTTATTAACTTACCTATAAACATACTAGAAGTCCTGGTCTTCTTCAATGGCCAATTTTAGTATCATAAGAGGAGGTTTCAAAGAGGCGTGTCAAAGAAGAGGTAATATCCATTACCGATTATTTAAAATTCATTTCTTCTTCTACTACCTCTTCTTTTGTTGTTTCATAATTAAGTAATAACATAGGTATAATTCAAATACTGATATGTTATTATTAATATGAAATAACCATATTTTACCTTCGATCCATCCTACGGAAAACGAAATCACCGCGCGTGTGTACGTACGGAATACAGTCTCCATGCTGTGGTGTAATCTGTTTTTACACCACCACCTTACATGGATGGGTATAAGAATAGAAGAAATAAATATATATATATATGATTATTAAGTGATATTGTTTCATGAACTGCCTTCAACAGAAGGAGGGATGGGTTAGAAGACTGCCAGGCCCTTCCTTCTTTAAGTTGAAGGAGAGATAATGACCCCTAAAACTCGCATTCAATAGGTCCCGGAGTGGCGACTAGCACCAAGGGTATAATATCACACACTAAATGGAAGGAATTACCATTTTTATATTTTATAGGAACGAGAGATAAGATGATGAAACCAAACAACACCAAAACTAAAGGAAAAGTAAATCCAAAAGTAAACCATTCCCACATGCATGTTTCAAAATTAAAAGCCAAAAAGTACAAAAGTGACTACACGGGTAAGTACCAAAGAAGGAAAAATAGCAACTACAACTGCCCAATGGTCCGAGCTAGTAGGGTCCCGTGCAATCCCCAAAGTCTTCTTGGAATCCTGAAAGCAGTTTTATATACGTAGGGTGAGCATACAAGTACACTCAGTAGGGAAAACCAAAGACTCTCGTACACAAGTGGGAGAACGTACTAAAGTCCCGTGTGAAAAAGGAGTAATCCAAACACCTAACAAGGTAAACAATCCACCCATGCCTCACCAAGGAACACTCCCCAAATAACGCAAGTCATGTAATATATATAATAAGAGCACATCGATGTTTGGGTACACCGCACTACTTTCCCCCTGGTTATTGAGACATCCTACACATCGAACAAATCCCACCATTCTCACCACAGTCCCACTGCCACACCAGCCCGCACACACCTAGGCCACAACCACACACCGTCCCATTGCCGAATCCCGCCCGTAAACACCTAGGCCCCAACTGTCACACATAACCACGCCTGCAAACTCCTAGGCCAGAACAACCACCACCACGCCCGAAGACACATGGGCCTCATCCCAAAGATACTTGGGAAACTACCTGCCCGCACGCACCTGGGCCATAACTACCAAACAACCCCAGGAAAAGGTTATTGGGCTAATAATGGACCTCAAGCCATCACACCCTGCCCAATGAAACTTGGGTTATCCGGTAAAGGGAGCAGAAAAGGAGCTAATAACCAGCCACTAATAATAGTGTTGGAAAAAACACCCTCCACCATGAAATGGGGGTGTTCGGCACAAAGTGCTCAACATGGGTGGGGTGCGAATAAGAAACACAAAACTATAAGTATATATATAGGCAAAAAGAACTCCCCCAAGTTTAGCTTTTTCAGCTAGCCTAAGGAATGCAAACATCACTAAAGTCTGAGTCACAACTCATACCAGACGAAAACCCGTTGTCCCATCCTTGTTTACATGTTCAAAAATGATGTTTAATTAAGTTCTGCACCTACATGGGCAACTAGTAAGCATAGGCACATGTCCAGGAAAGAAAACAGTCAAGCATCAACCATAGCACCCACACCTGGTTCTCTCGTAAAGACACATCAACTAAAGAGAACCATAAGTTACATCCCCATGCCCAATATCCAGGAGGAAAAATGGTTTCTTAAAAATAGAGGATCCTACCCCAATTCGTGATGTAAAAAAGGTAACCACCCGGTCATAAAACATGCAACCATCGAGCCCATAACAATAGGGGATCTCATCACCAACTTCATAACCACCGAGAGAAAAAAACAGGGGATCCCATCCCCTCCCACATCTCTAATAATCGACCCGTGAAGAAAAACAACCCAATCACTACCACTAACACGAGGTAGGGCCATGCCAGTATTTTCAGATTTATATGATTTAACACACTCCATGATTTCAATTTCTGTGTCTTAACCGGGGTTATCACAGAAGTGATTGATCCTAGTTCTTTCAATTTATTTAGCTGGCTATACGTGATTAACCAATTTCCTTTTCATAGCAGGAGTTCATAATTACAAAACAAGTCATTTAGAACATCACCAGGGGTTCTTTAGTGCATAGAGAAAGACCACCAACGACCATGATTTTCAGTAGGCGTAAGCCCGGACAATTCAGAAATAAGTTCATAATATAAAACAACATCAACAATCACAACCCCCCTTCTTTGTTTATAGAATCAGGTCATTATCGTTATTTAGGTATAGTTTATCCAATTCTACAGAATCAAATGCACTCCCACCCCGCATGATACACAAAAGAGAGAGGTGAAGGAGAAATTCCCTACATGTTGATCAACGATTGATGCTAAGGCTAGGCACAGAACTTCACGTACAGCAATGCGGCTCACCTGAATGAAAAGTGGCTCATCTAAATGAAGGGTAATCTGGCACCGGGTGAACGAGAAAAGAAACCTTGGGAGAACCCTTTTGTTTATAAGGCTGAGGATGGTTGAGATTAGAACCCGAAACCGCATAAGGCGTGGGGTCGTGGGTTGACCACGCGGCCCCACACATCATTAAAGGGTCAGGCAGTTTAAACCGACGCACACACCAGGTTAATTCATTGAATATTTAATTAAAACGTTTATGGGCGTTACCTGGTTTTAAAACAAGTTTTAAGGGGTCAGAATAGGGTTTAAAACCCAATTTGTGCAAAAAGGAGCGCTACTGGAAAGAACCCGTGGGGGTAGGCGAGAGCCACCGGTAGCCGAGAACCACAGGTGGCTGACAGCTACCGGTGGCCGAGCTACCGGTAGGCTGCAGGGATCGGTAGACGGAGCTACCAGTAGGCCTGCTACCGGTAGGCTAAGTCTACCGGTAGGCCCACTGTTACGCCAACTTCACCGAGATTCCCAGACCAGAAAATCCAACATGAAATTTTCACAAAGTAATAGACCCCTAAAACCTGGTCCATTACACCAGATACCTCTTAAAAAATTCTCGTCCTTGATAATCAAAACAACCCAAAAGGAAAGAGAGGGTCCTAATAACCACCTCGAAAGATACCTCTTAGGAGTGAACCCCATGTTAACTAAAAACACCCTTCTGTCAAGAACCAAGCAACATATCATGTCAACTGCCCAGGCATGTGGGGGTTGAGGAGTCTCCTTCCCCATGTCAAGATATTATCCTCTTTGGGTGGTACTAACTGACCCGCACAGGTTTAATCACATCCACCTTAATGCATCTTGACAAGCGGTTGGGTTCTCTCCTCCCCCATAGCCAGGGATTTTCACACACATTCTGAGGAATGAAAACCAGTACATTTCATAGCCAAAAAGACAAAACGTTCTACCACAAAAGGTACAACAAGGAACAAAACTCAAAACAACTCTGGATACTAGGTACACATCTCTGCTTTTCTCTCCCATGTACTCTCCTCAATCCCACCATGTCTCCACAACACATGAACCAAGGGAATGGTTCTCCCATGAAGAACCTTCTCCTTGCGATCCTCGATCATCACTAGTCTCTCCACAAAAGTCACATCGTCCTCGATGTCCAGCTCACCCCAATCAAGGATGTGTGAATCTTTGTGCAGATACCAACGGATATGGGACACATGGAAGACATCATGTATCCTCAGTAGCAGTGGTGGTAACGCTAACATATAATCCACTTCGTCGACCCACCGCAACACTTCGAAGGGCCCGATGAACATGGGAGAAATATTACTCCACTTGCCGAACCTCCGTTTTCCACGATGAGGGGATACCATCTTGAATACGTGGTCTCCAACCTCAAACTCCAAGGGCCTCCTCCTAGAATTAGCATACGACTTATGTCGGTCTTGGGCCGCCTTCATCCTTTCCCGTATGAGTTGAACCTTCTCTGTCATGCTCTGCACCACCTCCAGGCCAAGGATGCCCGCCTCTCCGACTTTGGTCCAATACATAGGTGAGCGGCATGGCATCCCGTACAAGGCTTAAAATGGGGCCATACCAATGGTAGAGTGGTAGCTATTATTGTAGGAAAACTCTACCATGGGAAAGTATCATACCCATGATCCTCCTGAGTCCAGAACACATGCCCGTAACATATCCTCCAAGGTTTGGATGGTGCGCTCTGTCTGTACATCTGTCTTGGGATGGAAAGTAGTGCTAAGGCCTAGCTGGGTGCCAAAAGCATCCTGAAATCCTCTCTAGACTTGCGAGGTAAACCGTGCATCCCTATCTGAGACTATAGACCTTAGAACTCCATGCAACCGCACCACCTCATCCACGTACCTTTGTGCCGCCTCCACTGCACTCGACTCCCTGATCGCCAAAAAGTGAGCCTATTTCGTCAACCGGTCCACTACCACCCTGATGGCGTCGTATCCCCCTTGGATCTTGGGTAGTCCAATCACTAAATCCATCTAGATGTCATCCCACTTCCACTCGGGGTCATCTAGAGACTGTAGTAGGCCGCCTGAAACTCGGTGTTCAGCCTTCACTTGCTGGCACACTAAGCACTTGGACACAAAATCTGCCACTTCTCGCTTCACACCGGGCAACCAAAACTGTCTCTTCAGTCCCTGGTACATCTTGGAAATTCTTGGGTGTACCTCCAGGGGTGAGTTGCGGAACTCACTGAGAACCTTGACACGCATCGCCTCCGGAAAAAACAACTTTCACTGGAAAAGCATACAGTTTTATCCATTTTTCGTCCATCCTTATGGGGCATTGCCCAGGTCAACTCGGTCGCGCATCCCTTCACACTCTGGTTCTCCCCACTGAGACTCCTCCACTTGTTTAAATAGAGACGACTGCACTGTCATCTGATACAGGAAACCTCTACTGCTACCCATCCTCGCATCCAAGTGTAAGGCAACCAACTCCTACATCACCTTCTAGGAATCCACCGACTCTCGGACCACATCATTCTATGTCCTCCTTCTCAAGGAATCATCCACTACATTTCCCTTTCCCTCAATATAAGAGATATTGAAGTCGTAATCCTGGAGGAACTCCACCCATCTCCGCTGTTGCAAGATTAGGTCCCATTGGAAGAAGATATACCTCAAGATTTTCTAATCTGTGAAGAACAAAAAGCATTCTACGATGAGGTAGTGCCGCCATAAATTTAGCGCAAAAACGACCACTACAAGCTCCAAGTCGTGGGTGGCGTAATTACGATAATGAGGGCGTAGCTGCCTGGACCCATAAGAGATCTCCCCTTGTGGCTGCATCAACACACACCCCAGTCCTTTTCCTGAAGAATCACAGAACACCTCATACGCCATCCCTTCTTCTGGAAATCTCAGCACTGGGGCACTGGCCAACTTCTCCTTCAGATAGCTGAAGGCTGATTCGCACCACTCACTCCACAAGAAAACCTGGCCTTTCTTGGCCAGGGCTGTCAAAGGGGCTGCAACTAGGGAGAAGTTGGGTATGAACCTCCGATAGTAACCTGCTAGCCCAACGAAACTATGGACCTCTGCCACATTCTTGTGTGCTGCCCAAGAAACAACTGCCTCAACATTTGATGGGTCCACCACTACCCCCTGCTCGGACACCATGTTCCCGAGGAAGTGCACTTCTCGTGTATAGAATTTTCATTTCAACTACTTCCCATAGAGATGGTGCTGTCGGAGGATCTCCAAAACCGTCCTCAGGTGCTCTGCTTGGTCCTCCACTGATCTCTAAGAGATCAGGATATCGTCGATTAACACAGCCACAAACCAATCCATGTACTCCCAGAAGATGGAGTTCATAAGCCCCATGAACATAGCCGGGGTGATTGTAACACTGAAGGGTATGACCACGAACTCGAAGTGTCCATATTTTCCCCTGAACACCGTCTTCGGGATGCCACTTTCCTTCACTCTCAGCTGGTGATACCCAGACCGCAAGTTGATCTTCGAGAACCACCATGCCCCTTTAAGCTGGTCGAAAAGATCGTCTATCCTCAGAAAAGGGTAGCGATTCTTGATAGTAACCTAATTCAGCCTCCTGTAGTCTATGAAAAACCTAATACCACCATCTGCCTTCTTTGAGAACAATACTGGAGCACCCCATGGTGATGCACTCAGCCGAACAAAACCCCTCTTCATCAGATCATCAATTTGGATCCTCAACTCCCGTAGCTCTGAAGGTGCCATCCGCTAAGGAGCCATCGAGATCAGATGATCACCGAGCTACAGGTCTATCCCAAACTCGATATCACGTCGAGGGGGTAGAGTCATCACCTCCTTAGGGAAGACGTCCATAAACTCATGGACAATCTCTGGCACCTGCACCATTTCAGCATCTACTGACTCTACTGACAGCTCATCTAACAAAGAGAAGAGGGGTTCCTCTCGCCTACCGCCCTTCTGACTACTTCGCTCGCCGGTGAAGGTAACACGCCGACTGCCCATGTCCGAGAACACAACCCTTCCTCAGAAACAGTCGATGACGACACACACATAGAATAGCCGGTCGATTCCTTTGATGACAGCGTATTGCTATATCTGTAGAAGAAGAAGATCCCTAATCGACTGATGTGGCCCTATCATCAGTCTGAATCCCCGAAAAAGAAACGACAAGTCAGTCTGACCTCCCACTAGTGTGATCAACACCAGGGGAACTGGAAGTCTCTCAGCATCTATACCTATCGCACGGGCTAGACTGGGTGCAACAAAGAAGTGCAAAGCTCTGGTATCGAACAAGGAAAATGAAAGGGTACTGAAAAAACTGATCGTACCTCGAACAACCTCCGGCCCTGCTGGAACTGCCGCCTCCACAGCATGTAGCTATCCATGCCCAGCTCCTCTGCCCGTCAGATGCCGGCCACCTCCCCAACCGCGCCCCGGTCAAGGTCCCTGAAGAGCGCCCTAAGGTCGGCCTCCTCCTCCCACGTCTTCCCTCGGAGGTGCGGGAGCTCGCTATCCCTACTGCTACTGCTGGAAAGGCCTGGCTGGAAGCTGCTGCTAGAAAGACCTGGCTAGGAGCTGCTGTTGTGGCGGGTGTTGTGGTTGTCCGCCACCACCGTACTATACCCGATCCGGGCACTGACTCCGGAGATGTCCATGGCCCCCACAGATGAAGCACCATGGCCCTGGGCCCAAAGAAAAAGGGTGAGGACCATGGGATCAGAACTGAAACTGTTGCGGCCTGGTCCCTACTGGTCAGAACCTGGAGGGCCATGACACTGGAGGACTAGTGCTGATGGCCTTCCCCTTTGATGGTCCCATCTGTATCCCCTCTCGTGACACTCCTCCTAGAGCGTGCATCCTCTCCACCACACCGGCCTTCTTCTGGAACTCTAAGTATGTCGGCAGGGTAAAGGGGGTAACAGCATACTGAAGGGAGGGTCAGAGCGTCTTTTCTAAACGTCTTGCCTGAGAATCCTCATCAGGAAAGTGGTCTGGTGAAAAACGAAGGAGGTCCTTGAACTTGATTCCAAGCTCTTTCACTGACATACTCCATTGTTGGAGGGAGAGTAGCTCCTATCTCTTTTCTGCCTTCATCGTCGAGGAGAGGAATTCCGCCTAGAACTCCCTCTCGAAATCAGCCCATGCCACCTCACCCTCTCTCCTCTCCCCCAAGTAAATCGTCCACCACGGACATGCCGCTCCCCACATATGGATGACGGCTAGAGGAACCCAGTAATCGGTCGGATCCAGGATCAAGCCAAAGGCTATCACCATCTCCTCTATCCAGCTCTCCATCTTCATGTCAGTGGTGCTGCCCTCATACTTCTCGAGGGGCTGTCACTGGAAGGCCCGAAGTGTCTTCTGCCACTGGTCATCCTCCTCCTCTAGATCAGCTCTCTTTCGATCAGCTAAGGTAGTATCTAGGGCCTTGATCGCCTGTACCACACGTGGTTGCCTTCCAGGTGCCATAGCTGCAAGGTAAACAAGGAATACCTAAGCCCAAGTAGTGCAGAATATTGTCTGTAAAACTTCTTAAACATTTTGTTTATTATTAATTCACAAAACACCCCAGAAACACGAGAACACAAGTCTTTATGATGCATGTACCTATCCTAGGGTCTCTCTACCCTACAATCAGTGTGGCCTTACATGGTCATTCTATAGGTCCAGATTCCTTGAATCGAATCACAGGGGGCCCTAAAATCCCATGTCCTTGCCAGTCTTCCCTGGCCTAATTCATGCACCAAGGTCACCCAACACTGTTGCCCTACAATCCCATGCAATCCTCACTGTCCCTAACTCCACACTCCATCCTATCTATCAACCATCGCCTCTGATACCATTCTGTCATGACCCACCTTCACCAAAATGAGGGAAGGATTAGCAGACTGCCAGGCCCTTATTTCATTAAGTTGAAGAAGAGATAATGACCCCCGACACCCGCCTTCAATAGGTCCCAGAGTGGAGACTAGCACCAAGGGTATAATATCACACACTAAATGGAAGGCGTTACCCGTTTTCTGTATTATAGGATCTGGAGATAAGATGATGAAACCCAACAACACCAAAACTAAAGGAAAAGTAAAGCCAAAAGTAAACCATTCCCACATGCATGTTTCAAAAGTAAAAGCCACAAATTACAAAAGTTACTACAAGGGTAAGTAAAAAAGAAGGAAAATCAGCAACTAGAACTTCCCAAAAGGTCCGAGCTAGTAAGGTCCTGCACGATCCCTGAAGTCCCCCTGGAATCCTGAATGAAGTTTTATATATGTATGGTGAGAATACAAGTACACTCAATAGGGAAAACCAATGACTCTCGTACACAAGTGGGGGAATGTACTAAAGTCTCGTGTGGAAAAGGAGTAAACCAAACACCCAACAAGGTAAACAATCCACCCAAGCCTCACCAAGGCACACTCCCCAAATAACGCAAGTCAAGTAATATATATAATAAGAGCACATCGATGTTTTGGTAACCCGCACCACGTTCACACTGGTTATTGAGACATCCTACGCATCAAACCAATCCCGCCATTCTCACCACAGCCCCACTGCCACACCCGCCTGCACACACCTGGGCCACAACCACATGTAGTCCCACTGCCGAATCCCGCCCGCAAACACCTGGGCCACAACTATCACAGGTAACCACGCCTGCAAACACCTAGGCCAGAACAACCACCACTATGCCTGAAGACACCTGGTCCTCATCCCGAAGATACTTGGGAAACTACCTGCCTGCACACACCTGGGCCATAACTACCACACAACCCTGGCTAAAGGTTCTTGGGCTAATAATGGACCTCAGTCCATCACAGCCTACCCGAAGATACTTGGGCTATCCGGGAAAGGGAGCAGAAAAGGAGCTAATAACTAGCCACTAATAATAGTGTTGGGAAAAACCCCCTCTCCAATGAAATGGGGGTGTTCGGCACTAAGTGCTCAACTTGGGTGGGGCGCGAATAAGAAAAAAACTACAATTATATATATAGGTAACAAGCACTCCCCCAAGTTTATGTTTTTCAGCCAGCATAAGGAACACAAACAACACTCAAGTCCATGTCACAACTCATACCAGACGAAAACCCATTGTCCCATCCTTGTTTTTGCATTCAGTAATGATGTTTAATTAAGTTCTGCACCTACTTGGGCAACTAGTAAGCATAGACACAAGTCCAAGAAAGAAAACAGTCAAGAATCAACCATAGCACCCACACCTGGTTCTCTCGTAAAGCCACATCAACTAAAGAGAACCCTATGTTACATCCCCATGCCCAATATCCAGGAGAAAAAAAGGGGTTTCTAAACAATAGAGGATCCCACCCCAATTCGTGATGTAAACAAGGTAACCACCCGGTCATAAAACTTGCATCCACCGAACCCATTACAACAGGGGATCACATCCCCAATTTCATAACCACTAAGAGTATAAAAAAATTGGATCTCATCCCTTCCCACATCTCCAACAATCGGCCCGTGAAGAAAAAACAACCCAATTACCACCACTAACACGGGGTAGGTCCATGCCGGTATTTTCAGATTTAAAAGATTTAACACACTCCATGATTTCAATTTCCGTGTCATAACCAGGGTTATCACAAAAGGGATTGATCTTTGTGCTTTCAATTTATTAAGATGGCTATACGTGATTAACCAATTTCCTTTTCACAGCAAGAGTTCATAATTACAAAACAAGTCATTTATAACATCACTAGGGGTTCATTAGTGCATAGAGAAAGACCACCAACAACCATGATTTTCAGCAGGCATAAGCCCGCACAATTCAGAAAGTAGATCATAATATAAAACCGCATCAAAAATCACATCCAACCTTCTTTCTTTATAGAATATGTTCATTATCTTTATTTAGGTCTGGTTTATCCAATTCTATAGAATCAAAAGCATGCCCAGACCGCATGATACACAAAAGAGAGAGGTGAAGGAGAAATTCCCTACTTGTTGATCAACGATCATTGGTAAGGCTGGGGACAAAACTTCTTGTATAGAGATGCGACTCGCCTGAACAAAAAGTGACTCGTCTGAACGTAGGGTACTCTAGCGTAGGGTGAACGAGAAAAGAAACCTCGAAAGAACCCTTTTGTTTATAATGCCGGGGACGGTTGAGATTAGAACACGAAACCGCATAAGGCGTGGGGTCAAGGGTTGACCACGCGCCCCCTACATCATTAAAGGGTCCGACAGTTTAAACCGACGTACACACCATGTTAGTTCATTAAATATTTAAGTAAAAAATTTATGGGCGTTACCGGGTTTTAAAACAAGTTTTAAGGGGTCAGAATAGGGTTTAAAACCCAATTCACACAAAAAGGGGCTCTACTGGAAAGAACCCATTGGGGTAGGCGAGAGCCACCAGTAGTCGAGAAACACCAGTGGCTGCAGCTACCGGTAAACTGAGCTACTGGTAGGCCTGCTACCAGTAGGCTAAGGCTACCGGTAGGCCCACCGTTACGCCAACTTCACCGAGATTCCCAGACCAGAAAACCCAACATGAGATTTTCACAAAGTAATGGACCCCTAAAACCCGGGCCATTACATATTGATTCAAAAATATTATACACCATACACTTCAATACATTTCCAAAACCATGGGAACGATATCGTCACTCGTGCGTACGTACGACTTACTATCTCCACAGTGCGATGTGATTCATTCTACATGATCTTTGTTAAACCATGATTATATAAACGAATTTAATGAATAAATATGATATATGTTATAAAAATACAATTCTTAAATGATTTATCTATAACCTAAAAAATATGAAGATGAATTTATTCAACAAAACACTCATAAGAACATAAAGCAATAAACACCCGAATAACAAGTAGCAATGAAATATTACTAATAAGAGGATAAAAATATGACCATATATGATATCATAACAACGAAAATGATTCAGGAATAAGTAAATGAAATTGATTAAATAATTATACAGGAGGTTTAGATACATACAAAGCATATCCAACCTAAGGTAATGAAAAATCTCACAATCTCATTTTTATCTGAGATTGTTTATTCTTCAAATATTACTGGGGCATATTTATCATCCACATCTATTTTTTTCAATATGTAACATTATTTTTATACTCCTACAATTTTTTAAATCCAACTTTAACAATTGGTGAATTTTTAGTAAAAGATATGAAAGGAATATTTTTTCATTTTCAGTATGAGATACATTTTGACTTTTCTGGCCAAAGTATGAGAAGAATGTTTTTTATCTTATATGGCTTGAATGGAATTTTTTGAGTCCACAGAACATTATTTCCATGAATATTCCTTTAAAAGTTTTTAATTTTATTTTTAATTAACTTATTTTAGTTTAAAATTTTATGAAATGTTAAGAAAGGAAAAATGTTTTTGAAGTAGAAAGGATATTTTCCTCAAGAATGGAGTTCAAGTGTTTTATCAAAATAATTTTCCATCTAAGATAATATAGTGTTCTATTTCTGTACCTATTATTACATTGATTTGATTATGTTATGATGTAATTACTTTTATGAAGTCCTTTATCTTATATGAATTGTTTTATGATGTCACAAGTTTTAAGAATCCCATTTTTATTACATGGGTTATGCTATGAGGTATGATTTATGATTTTGTGGCACACATAAGAATGGTTTCATTATGAGAAGGGTGGGACCTATATCTCCCTCCAATGCATTGGGTAAAGATTTATATCTCATGATATAGACATGGAAAGAACAACAAGTTAAACTGGTTCAGTGATACAAGACTGGAATGAGTAGTGAAATCGGTTCAGAAATAGATTTTTTCCGCTATGATAGTCTTGGAAATGAGTCTTGACTAATAAGAAATGATTTTATATGATTATGTGTGTATGCTACAATGTTTTTTGTTGTATGTTATGATTATTGGTATTACATTTCGCTACTATGATTTATCCCATGTTAGGATATTATGATCTATTTTTCAGGTTATGATTTAAAAAAATTTATGTTCTTGTGAATATTATATGATTGATATTTATTTTGTTTACCCTTACTGATCATTTGAGATCACCCTTTTGTATGTTTTATTTTCCACGGGTCAGGAATATGGGTATTAAGAAGGATATGCCAAAAGGGACTCTAGATATGATAAAATAAAAGGGAGACAATGTAGATGCTTTATGAACCAGTTGTTTATGATTCCTAGTTTCTAAAGACAGTATACCTATACGGTCCTACCATGGTTTTGTTATATGTTGTAATAAGTATGCTTCAATTCTGAAGTAATAACAATGTATGTAAAGTATGGGTCATGATAATTTTATAAAGTGTCATAGTTATTTTTATAAAGTGAATGAGTTTTAGATAACATGAATAAGTATATCATAGTATTGACCCTCCTCATAAGATATTATATGATGATTTTACTAATATACTCACACTGACCATTTTGGTTTTAGTAAATAGCTGGATCTAGGAGGCACCAAAGTAACAGTGGATGTGAAGAAAACTCTGACTATTTTCTAAACGAGCAACGAAATGATATGGGAGCTGCAATGAGAACTCTTGTGGTTATTATCAAAAATCTTTCTGGAGTCATGATTGACCACCTGAACCTTAGTGATTTTTATAAGGCATCATATATACGAGAAACAAATCCCTACATAAGTTCAGGTAGTAATCATAAAAGTAAGAATTTTCAAAAACCTATTTGTCAAAGAAGTGGAAAGAAACACATAGGAAAATTTTTCAATGGGACTAAAAGATGTTATAGATGTGGAAGTGAAAGTCATAAATCACGAACCCACCACGGAAAAAGTAAGCATCTAGTTGACTCTAGGAAAGGGAATAAAGTTCTTTCTAAAGGATCAATTGAATGTTTTAAATGTGGTGTGCATGGTCATTATGTAAACACATGTACTATGAAGAAGTTTCGGTAATGGGATCACCAAGATCATACAAATATTTGTTTACCAATACCTATTTCCATTCTGATTGAGGATGAAGAAACTGAAAATGACCAATGAAAGGTATTGATTATTTCTTAACATATGTTTCCCTATTATTGAAATCATAGGATATGATTCATGATTTTTTTGTAGGAAAGAAGTATTTCAAAATAAGTTGGAGAGGAATAGCTAATGGATCATGAATAATTTTGAATGAGTAAGAAGTCAACATATAAGGGATGCAAGAGTTATGGTAGATTTTAGGATAGTAAAATTCTTAAAAGAATAAATCCTCTTTTGATGATGAGATTATATTAGAAGACTTTTTATAGTATGTCTAACCCTGATGTTTGATATATGATAATTTTATTCAAGGAATAATGATCTTTTATTTTTTTTTATATAGTTATAAAGAACCATTTTGGTTTATATGGTCCTCGAATTTGAGGTAATTACTGGTTAATACATTTTGGGATGAAAAAAAGTTTTTAAATAACCTTTGTGGATAAAATATGTTATGATTATTTTTGATGAATTTATCTATTTTTGGGAATGTTATAAAATTATGTAATTTTTGAAAAGGGACAACACCCAAACCGTCTGACAACCCATCACGTCGGACGAAGCTGCGGGAATCGAACCCACAATCAATGTCTGACTAGTATTTATCTCCTACCACTGGACTACGTGAAGTCCCTGGTTAGTATGACTAATTATTTTTAGTTAGATAATCATATGAATCAGGAATAAGTTGATTTTGGAAAATGATTAACCTATCATGGAGGATATGTGATTAGGTTAATTTCTTTTTAGTATGAGACTTTAAGAGTAACTAATTTTATATGGAGATAAATGTTAATATTTACCTTAGAAAACTATGTGAATAAATCCTCTAGAGATTTTTGTTTCAATATTAGTTTGGATTACTTTGAAGAATTTTATGGATAGATGTTTATTTAATGGTCTTTCTTGAACCTTGGGTTCTTTTTGTTGAATTTTGGAGATTAAAAGTAGTATTTATTTTTATAAAAGACTTTCCTTTTGGGGATTATCTGATATTTTACTAACAATTTTGGTTTTGGTTAAGGTCTATAGACATGGGAAATATATAGTTCATATTTTTTGGATTAGGTGATTCTCAAGAAGTTGATTATAGCGCTCTTAATGTGAACAAGTCACCCTAAATACTCATCTTTTAGAGAAAATATGAGTTTGTGTAAGAAATCATATAAGAGATGAAAGTCTACATGAAAAGTAAGTATGTTTCCTTATGATTTTGTTAAGCTCATAAATAAATTTCTCAATGAAAGGTAACTTAAAACAAAAACTTTTTCTGTTAACTTTTCCTACTGTGGAATCGAATACCGTTTAACCCATTACAAGTTTTTAATTTTCTGGTGGTTAACTTTATCCTAGAAATATTTTCTATCACTCTCCATCAAAACATGATGATTTTTTTTCTTCTCAATATCCATGTTTTCATGGAATCCTAGTATTTGTTGTCTCGGGTGACATTTGTACTTTTATTTATCTCTTTTAAATTGATAGTTTAATTTAATCCTTTTTTGATGTGGGGATTTCAATGAATTTCCCGAGCCCAATTTTAAAATTGCGAGGATGCAATTCCCAAAAGGGGGGAAGGATGTAACATCCCAGGTAAATAATGAGTATGAAATTTTCATATTTATTAATATTTATGAATAAAATGTTAATATTACATTAAAGGGAATTCTATGGTCAATGGCGTACCCAGTACGCAACAATGAGTTTCTTTGAAATCATACGTTGCACACTAGTAATATAATAACATTATTTTAAATGGTAGTTAACACCTAGTCGTTGTAATGGTGGGAATGAACAAAACTAACTAAAAAATGATTATATATGCTTGTTAATTTTTTTACATTTATACAATAAATCTTAGAGGCTTAAAATGCGAATGAATACAATTTAAAACATAAATATTAAAATATTCTTTAAAAGGTCGATTAACAGACTTTTGATGGAGAAACATTTTTAAATCCACTTTTTTAAAATTTTATATGTTATATTTGACAAAATATAATCCTTCTTTAGAAGCAGGACATCAAAATTTACTTTGTGTAAATTGTTGTTATTTTTCTGATAACGTTCATTCTTTTATGAATAGTAAAAAATGAAGTATTTTAATTCAAAACCTCCTTTTAATCTAATTCATTTATATGTATAGATTATCTTCTTAATTGGGTTTAATGTTTAGATAAACTATATTATTACAATTTAATATAATGGTGGTCATTGGAATTAATTTCACTTTGAAATTGGACATAAACAAATGTCAATCTTTTGATAGATATTGTTTCTTAAAAACACGTTATTTTTCTTGATAGTGAGAATTAATTATAAAATTAATTAATGTAGCTTCTCTGTTTTTAATTTGGTAAAATGGACATCATTTTTTAATTTGGAGTATCAAATTTATTTTGGACAAATTTTTGGTATTTTTTTGACAAATGTTCATTCTTAATGAATAGTGAAAAATACGGCATTTCACTTCAAAACTGCTTTTTCATCTAATTTAATTATATAGTTAGATTTTCCTTTTAATTTGATTTAAAGTGAAATTGAATTATATTTTTATCACTTAATCCAATTTTGATCATTGGAAGTAATTTCACTTTTCAATAGGATATAAAAACAAGTCAATCTTCTGATAAAATTTACATCTTAAAAACCCGTCTTTGGTTGTGAGAACGAGAATTATTTTCAAATTCATTACTGCAATTTCTATGTTTGGGATTTGGTAAAATGGATTCCATATTTGGAATTAGAACGTCCAAACTATTTAATCAATACTCTTTTGTTTTTGGACATTATGAATAGTAACAATGACAATTATCTTTAATTATCATGATTAATTAGTAATCAGGATGTTAAGGGTAATAAAATAATATCATAATAATACAAAATGAACCAAAAATGAGTCTGAATCCTCTTTTTTGAGTCATTTCCGACCATGGGAAGCTTTTTACCCAACTTGAGGGCCCGTGGAGTCACATGGGTGTGATGGTAACATTTATGACATTATTTTTAAAAAGAAGAGAAATACAACAAAGGTTTGTATATAATAAGTAAACCAATTATAATTTTGTTAAAATAAATGATCTCCTAGACTATAAATTGTCATTGTAAAGGTATAAATATTTTCTACATCAAGATTTTTTTTATAATTTCTAGACATTCAATAAATAAATTTAATTATGACACCATGATGATGAAATGATTACCTCATTAAAGAATGATTTAAATAAAATGAAATGATAAAGTATAATCTAACACTTAAACTTGTCAGAAACCTATTGTATGAGTGGATTTAGAACAATTATAACCTTATCCAAAAAATATATCATTGTGGGACCTTTAAAATACGAAAATCATTTTATAATAAAGTAACATTTTAGGACATTCCAAAAGTGACCCTCCTCCCTCTTATAAAAGGCCCCAACCTCTACCCCATTACCCACACCTCTCAAGCCCTTGGATCATTCCACCTATGCTCATATTATCTATACACATACCTCTCTCACTCATAGATGCCTCACTCTGGGCAGAAGTCTTTCCAAGGAAGCCTTTGGCACAAATAAAAAAGAGTTACCCGATTTAGAGGCAATGTCCTGTCTCAAGTTTCTTTTTATTTTATTTTCCTTTTTCACTCAACAATATATTCTTTTTATTTTATCCCATAATAACAACTGTATCCTCAATATACCATAATGTTGTTATGATAAGTATTCTACCTACACTTTCACACACCTCTATCTAATGGTTAAAGAACATACGGTTTCTGTGGGTGGTGAATTACTGCCTCACAAAATGATGATTGTTCAATCTTATTTTAATACCTCTCATGGTGGCCATTATGATGGATCAATATTTATAAATGATATATATTATATTTATGTACTATCAATTCTTCTTTATTTTATATTTAAAACACACCCTTATGATTTCCATGCTGTTCCAATGCGATAATTTCATATGAGGAAGTGTGGACAACATCCACTTCAAGTGATGTGACTCGTTGATGCCAAACACGGAATTTATAAATAATTTAATTAATTAACATATGTTACCTATATAAAATATATATTATTCTAGAGTTATACTATATCTATGTGTCATTTAGTTTTAAAGTTCATTAATATGACAAAAAAATTAAAGTTGTGTTCACGCATACGTACAACCTACCTTCTCCATGAATGATACATTTCATTTCTTATCTCCAAACATTAGGTAATGTTATTAAATACATATATACTGGATATATATTATATTTAAATCATTAACACCATTCTGTATATGATGTACTTTTAACTACAAGGACAATTCTCTTTAAACATGTTCATTGTTGACTCATGTACCGAACATCGACAAAACATATGATATGAACTCATATCATTAACTCTTTATTATTAAATGATAATATGTGGTATGAATTGAATAATAAACTTTAAAGGAAGTCCTTAAGAAATTATAAATTCACCAAAGTTTATTATTTAGGAAGATAGAGAAACGAACAAGACACGTCGGACGTGAGGTAAGGGGATTTGTTATCTCACTTTTAATTCTATGAGATTTCCATTTTTCGCCAATTATTTATTTCATGTTGTGTATTGTGTACTTCCATTTGAAATATTTTATCATGATTCTATTTATATTCATTTTATTATGTAATTAATTTGTTTCTTATTATCTTTTGGTCATATGACTTGATTGATTACAACGAGGTAAGATGTTTTTATCTCACTTTTTATTCCAGTGAGATTCCTGCTATATTTTACACTATCTCCTTTGAGTGGTGTATGTACTACCCATTATTCAACTCTTTGTGTAATATTCTTTTGATTATGGGTATTTACATCAATTATGTATAGTCCTTCTTTAATGCGGTGTACTCTTCGAAAGTTACCCAAATCGGTAAGGGAACCTTTCACCCTCCTCTTTTTAAAAGATTTTGTTTTGTTAGGTCTATTAATTTACATATGATTAATGTTGGGATATGTTCTCATATATCATTATTTCTGTAAAGTTTATGTCCAAGTGATGAGATACCCTTTTTATCTCTCATCAACTCATTTTCTGAATTTTAATGTGACGCCGTTAGGCTGTCGAAATTCTATAAGGGATCTTCTTAACCCAATTTCAATTCTTCAGGTTAAACCTGTACTTCTTGATTATGTCATACTATGTATATCTGTGGATGACCTATGATTATTTTACACTTAAAATCCACTTATATTGGGTGTATTTATATTTGTCACACATTATTATGTAATTGATTTATCCTTAATCTAAGGATACTGTCTTTGTACGGGATGTCGTCTCAATGTCCTTTCGTTGAGGCATACATCAATTTATATATGACCTTTTTTTATTAGTTGAATATTAAACCCTTTTGACTTTTAATTTCATTCAAAAGGAATCTTTTTTACATGAAGAGTTTTACTAAATTAAAAAAGGAATGTTTTTGTCTTACGTATGCGGCGACAACAACTTCTCCGCCGCCGTGACCATTATTTGAGTTTCGGCTTCCTCTATAAGCCATAATTTTTTTAAATGAAAAATAAATACCTTGTTTTACTTGTATTTTATTTTGGTATTGAAAATGGTTTTGATAATATTTTGATTATATCAATGTTTTGTATTGATATCTTGTGATTGAAATGTGGAAATGTTATGTTTCCTTTTATGCATGTTTTATTTGATGTGATTATGTTCTGGTTCTTGGGCATTATTTATGAAGTCGGGTGGTTCTGTGATAAACTAAAGGCAGGTGTGCCTGAGATAGATCTCCAATGCATTGGTTAACGCGAAGGAGTTAAACACTAAGGTTTCTCCGAATATATTTAGGGAATATACTGTTATGGGTATTCCAAATGTATCCATGATGGTTACTCCCTACATAAGAATGTTATGAATGCCTCTAGTTACCTTTATGTTATATGATTTCTATGTGTATTAAAAAAATATTATGATTTCATGAGGTATGTTAAAAATATTATGTTATGTATATATTGATGGTATAATATTTTCTTTCCTTGTTTTATAACCCTTCCTGAAATTTTTATGATCATCCCATGTTTTTGAAATTTTTTTCACAGGACAAAAGGTGGAATAGGGTCAAGGATGGGAACAAGGAAATGCCATGCAGTCTAAAGCATAGAACTAGACATTAATCTTTTGTTCAAGAGTTTATACTTTGTAATAAAAATGGAAAGTGAGTAAATGTGGCTAATTTGTAATTATGGAGATGTAATAGTTATGTCATAATTCTATAAAACTCTAAACCCGAAAAGATCTTCAATGTCAATTATTCATTTAATTCAATACTATGTAATGTTTTAATGCTAGATCCTTAGAGTTTGTATCAAAGGTCGGTTTAGATTAATTAAGAGGTTAGGGTATTATTTAAGCACATGTGACATTACCATAATGGTTAGGATTTTAGAAAGAGTCATAGTTATTTTTATAAAGTGAATGAGTTTAAGATAAAATGAATAATTATATCATAGTATTTACCCTCCTCATAAGATATTATATGATGATTTTACTGATATACCCACACTGAACTTTTTGGTTTTAGTAAATGGATGGATCTATCATATACTGAAGTAATAGTGGATGTGAAGAAAACTGTGACAGTTTTATGAATGAGAAACTGAATGATATGAGAGTTGTAATGAGAACTCTTATCTTTATTCTCAACCAACTATCTGGAGTCATGATTGACCACCTAAAACTTTGTGATTTTTATAAGGCATCATATATGTGAGAAACAAATCCCTACGGATGTTCAGGTATTAATACTAAAGGTAAGAATGTTCAAAAACCTATGTGTCAAAGATCTGGAAGGAAACACATAGGAAAATGTTTCAAAGGGACAGAAAGATGCTATAGATGTGGAAATGAAGGTCATAAAGAAAGAACCTTCCATGGATATAGGAAGCATCTAGTTGACTCTAGGAAAGGGAAAGAAGTTCTTTATGAAGGATCAATTGAATTTTATAAATGTGGTGTGCATGATCATTATACAAACACATGTCCAATGAAGAAGTTTCAGGAATGGGATCACCAAGATCGTACAAATATTTGTTTACCAATACCTATGAACATTCCGATTGAGGATGAAGAAACTGACAATGACCAATGAAAGGTATGGATTATTTCTTAACATATGTTTTCCTATTATTGAAATATTAGGATATGATTCATGATTTTGTTTGTAGGAAAGAAGTATTTCAGAATAAGTTGGAAAGGAATGGTTAATGGATCATGTAGAATGTTGAATGAGTAGGAAGTCAACATATAAAGGATTCAAGAGTTATAGTAGATTTTATTATGGTGAAATTCTTAAAAGTATTAAGGTTATCTTGATGATGAGATTACATTAGAATACTTTTTATAGTATGTGTAACCCTGATGTTTAATATATGAAAATTTTATTCAGGGAATAATTATCTTGTCTTTTCTGGATGTCGTTATAAAGAACCATTTTGGTTTATATGATCCTTGAATTAGAGGTAATTACTGGTTAATGAATTTTGGGATGTAAAACGAACGTTATTAGATAACCTTTGTGGTTAAAATATATTATGGTTATTTTTGATTAATTTATCTCTTTTTGAGAATGTTATAAAATTATGTCGTTTTTGAAAATGGACGACACAAAAACCGTGTGACAGCCCGTCGTGTCAGACGATGCCGCGGGAATCTAACCCACAACTAAAGTGCGACTGGTATTTATCGCCTACCACTGGACTAAGTGAATTCCCTGGTTAGTATGACTAATTCTTTTTAGTTTGATGATCTTAGGAATCCGGAATAATTTGATTTTGGTAAATGATTAACCAATCATTGAGGATATGTGATTAGGTGAATTAGTTTTCAGTATGAGACTTTACGAGTAACTCATGTTATTTGGAGATAAATGTTAATATTTACCTTGGAAGACTATGTGATTAAATCCTTCAGAGATTTGGGTTTCAATCATAGTTTGGATTACTTTGATGAATTTTATGGATAGATGTTTATTTAATGGTCTTTCTTGAACCTTGGGTTCTTTTTGTTGAATTTTGTAGATTAAGAGTAGTATTTGTTTTTATAAAGGATTAACCTTTTGGGGATTATACGATCTTATACTAACAATTTTGGTTTTGGTTAAGGTATAAAGACATGGGAAATATATAGTTCATTTTTGTGGATTAGGTGTTCTCATGAAGTTGATTATAGTGCTCTTAATGTGAATATGTCATCCTAAATACTCCTCATTTAGAGAAAATATGATTTTGTGTAAGAAATCTTGTAAGGGATGAAAGTACACATGACAAGTAAGTTTGTTTCCTTATGATTTGGTTAAGCCCATAAATAAATTCCTCAATGAAATGTAACTTAAAACAAAATTGTTTCTGTTACCTTTTCCTACCAGGGAATCAAATATTTTTTAACCCATCACATGTTTTTGATTTTTTGGTGGTTAACTTTCTACTAAACATATTTTATATCACTATCCATAAAAACTTGATGGTTTTTTTCTCTTCCATATCCATGTTTTCATGGAATAATAGTATCTGTTGCCTTGAGTGAACGTTGTAATTTTATTTCTTTCTTTAAAAGTGATATTTTAATTTACTCCTTTTTCGATGTGAGGAATTCAATGATTCTTCCCAGACCTATATTGAAATTGCGAGGACGAAATTCCCAAAAGGGGGAAGGATGTAACATCCCATGTAAATAAAGAATATGATATTTTCATATTTATTAATATTTTTTAATAAAATGTTAATATTACCTTAAAAGAAATTCTATGATCTTTGGCATATCCAATACGTTACAATGAGTTTACTTGAAATATTACATTGCACAGTAATTATATAATAACATTATTATAAATTTTAGTTAAAGCCTAGCCATTGTAATGGTGGGAATGAACAAAACTGAATAAGAAATGATTATATATGTTTGTTAAATATTTTAACATTTATTCAATAAATTTTAGAGGCTTAAAATGCGAATGAATCCAATTTTAAGTATAAATATTCAAATATTATTTAAAAGGTCAATTAACATCCTTTTGATGGAAAAACCTTTTTAAATGCACTTTTCTAAAATTTTATATGTTATATTTGACAAAATAAAATCTTTCTTTAGAATCGAGACATCAAAATTTATATTGTGTAAATTTATGTTATTTTTCCGATAAAGTTCATTGTTTTATGAATAATGTAAAATGCTGTATTTTAATTCAAAACCTCATTTTAATATAATTATTTATATGGTTAGATTATTTTATTTAATTGGGTTTAATGTGTAGTTAAAATATATCTGTACCATTTAATCCAATGGTTTATGATGGAATTAATTTCACTTTGGAATTGGACATAAACAAGTGTCAATCTTTTGAGAGATATTGTTTCTTAAAAACACGCTATTTGTCTTGACAGCGGGAATTAATTATAAAAATAATTAATGAAACTTCTATATTTTGAATTTGGTAAAACAGACATTATTTTTGAATTTGTAATATAAAATTTAATTTGGATAAATTATTGGTAATTTTCTGATAAATGTTCATTTTTAATGAATAGTGAAAGTACTGCATTTTACTTCAAAACTACTTTTTAATCTATTTTCATTATATAGTTAGATTTTACTTTTAATTTGTTTTAAAGAGTAATTTAAATATATTCTTATCACATGATACAATGTTGTTCATTGGATGTAATTTTACGTTTCAATTGGATGTAAAAACAAGTCAATCTATTGATAAATTTTTCTTCTTAAAAACCTATCTTTTGTTGTGACAACGAGATTATTTTTCAATTAATTACTTCAATTTATGTGTTAAGGATTTGGAAAATTGGATTCCATATTTGGAATCATAAGCTCCAAATTATGTAATTAAGAATCTTTTTTTGACATTATTAATAGTAATGACGACAATTATCTTTAATTATAATGACTAATTAGTAATCGGGTTGTTAAGGGTATTAAAATAATATCATAATAATATATAATGACCCCAACATGTGTCCAATTCCACTTTTTTTGAGTCATGTCCAACCATGGGAAGATTTTTATCAAACTTGAGGGCCCATGGAGTCACATGGGTGTGATTGTGACATTTATGACATTATTTCTAAAAAGAAGAGAAATATAACAATGGTTTGTATATCCTAAGTAAACAAATTATAATTTTGTTTAAATAAATTATATATTGGAATATAAATATGAATTGGAAATATAAAATAATTTCCTACATCATGATATTTGTTTTATAATTTTTAGACATTAAATAAATAAATTTATGTATGACACCATGAAGAGGTAGTGATTACCTCATTAATGAACAATTTAAATAAAATGGAAAGATAAGGTAAAATCTAATACTATCAATTGTAAGAAACCTATTATATGGTTGGATTTTGAACTATTATCACCTTATCCTAAAAATATTTCATTTTGGGACATTTAAAATAAGAAAATAATTTTATAATAAAGTAACATTTCAGGACATTCCACAAGTGACCCTCCTCCCTCTTATAAAAGGCCCCCTCCTCTACCCCCTTACCCAAATCTCTCAAGATTTTGGCATGTACAAACTCTTCTAATAATATCTCTCCACATCCCTCTCTAACTCCTAGAAACCTCACTTTGGGAACTAGTCTTTCCAAGGAAGCCTTTGGCTCAAATAAAAAAGAGTTACCTGATTAAGAGGTAATGTCTTCTCTCGAGTTTCTTTCTTTCATTTTCCTTATTCATGAACCACTATCTTCTTATTATTTGATCCCATAATGAAAATAGTATCCTCAAAATACTACGATATTTTTATGATAATAATTCTACCTACACTTACACACACCTCTGTTTAATGGTTAAAGAACATACTATTTCTATGGGTGGCGAATTACTACCTCATGAAACGATGATTGTTCAATGTTCTTTTATCACCTCTCATGGTGGCCATTATGATGGAACAATATTTATATATGATATATATTATATTTATTTCCTCTCAATACTTATGTATTTTATATTTAAAGCATACCTTTATGCTTTGCATGTTGTGCGAATGCAATAATTTCATATGAGGAAGTGTGGAAAACCGCCCCATCAAGTGATGTGACTCGATCATGCCAAACAAGAAATTTATAAAGCATGTAATTAATGAACATATTTTACATATATATAATATATATTACACTGGAATTATAATATATCTATATCTCATTTAGTTTTAAAGTCCATTAATATGATAAAAAAAAATGAAAGTAGGGTCCATGTGTATGCACGACCTACCGTCTCCATGAACAATACATTTCATTTATTATCTCCAAACATTACAAAATATTATAAAATAAATATATACTGTATATATATGATATTTAAATCATGAACACCATATTTGAGATGATGTACTTATATCTACATGGACAATTCTCTTCAAACAAGTTCAGTGTTGACTCATGTACCGAACATCGACAAAACATATGATATGATCTGACATAATTAACTAATTATTATAACATGATAATATGTGATATTAATTGAATAATAAACTTTAAAGTAATTCCATAATCAATTATAAATTGACCATATTTTATTGTTCAGGAATATAAAGAAACAAACAAGACAAGATAGACTTGAGGTAAGGGGATCTCTTATCTCACTTTTAATTCCGTGAGATTTCCATTGTTCACCAATTATTTATTGCATGTGGTGTATTTTGTATAGAAGTTTGATATATATTAGCATGATTCTATTTATATTCATGGTATTCTGTGATTAATAAGGTTTTTATTATCTTTTTGTTATACGACTTGATTGATTACAACGAGGTAATGGGTTTTTATCTCACATTTTATTCTCATCAGATTCATGCTATATTTTCTACTATCTCCTTTGAGTGGTGTATATACTGCCCAGTATTCTACTCTTTGTGTAATATAATTTCGTTTATGGGTATTTATATCATTGTTTTATAGTCCTTCTTTCATGGGGTGTACGATTCGAACGTTACCCAAATCGGTAAGGGATACTTTCACCCTCCTCTTTTTAAAAGACTTCTTTTGGTTAGGTCTTTTAATTTACATCTTATTAATATTAGGATATGTTATTATATATTCTTATTACTATAAATTTTATTTCCAAGTGTTGATATACCCTTTTTATCACTCATCAACTCATTTTTTGAATTTTAATGTGACGCTGTTAGGCTGTCGAATTTCTGTAAGGGTTCTTTCTTAACCCACTTTAAATTCTTCAGGTTAAACCTCTACTTCTTGATTATGTCATACTATGAATATGTGTGGATGAATTGTGATTGTTTTACACTTAATATCCACTTATATTGTGAGTATTTATATTTTTCACACATAATTATGTAATTTATTTATCCTTAATCTAAAGATACCGACTTTGTACGGGACTTCCTCTCAATCTCCTTTTGTTGAGGCATACTTCAATTTATATACGACCTTATTTTATTAGTTGTATAATAAACCATTTTGACTTTTAATTTCACTCAAAAAGAATGTTTTTACATGAATTGTTTTACTAAATGAAAAAAGGAATGTTTTTTTCTTACATATGTGGCAACAACGAATTCTCCGCTGCCTTGACCATTATTTGAGCTTTGGCTACCTCTACAAGCCAAAAAATTTTAAATGAAAAATAAATACCATGTTTCACTTTTCTTTTATTTTGGTATTGAAAATGGGTTTTATAATGTTTTGATTATATCAATGTGTTGTACTGATATCTTGTTATCGAAATATGGAAATGTTATGTTTCCTTTATGCATGTTTTATGTGATTCGATTATGTTATATTTCTTAGGCATTGTTTATGAAGTTGGGTGGTTCCGTGATAAACTAAGGGAAGGTGAGCCCGAGATAGATCCCAAATTCATTGGGTAACATGAAGGATTTAAATGATAAGGCTTCTACGAAGAGATGTAGGGAATATACTGTGATGGGTATTCCAAATGTAACCGTGAGGGTTACTCCCAACGTAAGAATGTTATGAATACCTCAAGTTAACTTTATGTCTTATGATTTATATGTGTATTTCACAAATATTATGATTTCATGAGGTATGTTAAAAAGTTTATGTTATGTATATATTGATGATACAATGTTTTCTTTCCTTGTTTTATAACCCTTACTGAGCTTTTTATGCTCATCCCATGTTTTTGAAATTTTTTTCATAGGACATAAAGTGGAATAGGGTCAAGGATGGGATCAAGGAAATGTAATTCTATCTAAGGCATGGAACTAGACATGAATATTTTGTTCAAGATTTTTTATTTTGTGAAAAAAATGGAAACTGAGTAGATGTGTCTACTTTGTAGTCATTGAGATTTAATAGTTATATCTTAATTCTTTAGAACTCTAAACCTGAAAAGACAATCAATGTGAATTATTCATTTTATTCAAGACAATGAATTATTTTAAAGACAAGTCCATATATTATAATTATTACATTTGTAAGATTTATTGTAATATAGATATTGAAATGATATCCTAAGTTACCTACGTTTTCAATATATTTTTTTATATGGGGTTCTATTAAAGTCATATGATTTTGGAAGGTAAGATAATGAGTTTTTTTAATAATTGTATTTTAATCATCTTCTCAATCAAAAGCTATGGGGTTTTAATGAATCCTTGATCAATATTGACCTAAAATGGGTTGTGGTTATTAATTAAAATGACTCATTCCTTTATCAAATCTTTATTCAATGTTTAATGATTGATGTTCAATGTTTTTATTGGAATGAGTTACCTTATGTTTTTATTATGCACTATGATTATGCTTCATATACTAATGCTCATCGTAATTAAATTGATGAAATTAAACTATTAATGATTATGTTTAACCACAAAGAAAACATCATCTCAACCTTCTTATATTTCCTTTTTCCATGTTTACGAATAATGATGAAAATTATGTTCTTCCAAAAATTTATCAAATATTGAGTATTTTATGGGAGATAGATTGGATCTTTACGAACCAATTGTTTATCAATCTAGGTTGTTATGATCTTTTCCTAATTCTAAAAAACTATACAGATCCTTAGATAAGTTAGTGATCCAATATTTACATTTAATTTCGAATGAATTGAATATAAAAAATTCGCCACATTTATTGGTATCAAAGAAATAAATGTAAATAAAAACTTTTTAGCACCATAACTGGGAGGTTGGGTTCGAGGATTTAATAGTTTGTATTAGAGAAGGGTCTAGAAAAATTTAGATATAGATATTTTTAATGTGAATTTATGATGTATATTTAAACCATAGGATTATAATGATGTATTATTTTAGAAAGAATAAAATTACATTTATTACATACGATTTAATTTGAATTATTAACATTTTATAAGATCATTGATGATTAAGGGGATATTATAATAATTATGTAGTTTTAGAAAAAGGAAAAACAAAAGGGTGATGCAAAACCCATCGTATCCAATAAGGCCATGGGGTTAAACCCAGAACTGAAGTGAGACAAGGGCACAATGCCTACCACTAGACCAAGTGATGTTTTTGTTATTATTGAATTATTTTTATACATAAATGATTTGGAACCTTATATGATTAATTTTAATAGAATATTATGAGATTTTATTTTATGAAAAATGATTAATTTATCATTTGAAACCATATATGATCTATAATGTGGATTTATTGTTATTCATGTTAATTATTGATATCATTATCATATTTATAGATTATGTGATTAAGGAGTATACATTTTTTGTATGATATTTTAAGAATTATTGTTGTAACTTAGGGATAAATGATAAATTTATCTTAGAAGAATATGTGGTAAAGTCTTTATATATTTTTTTGTTTCAATCATGGTTAATAATATGTTGATGAATTTTATGGATAGAACTAAGTTAAACATTGTGTGTTATTATTGAGAATTTTAAGATTAATGTTACGTTTTTTCATATAATGGTTTATTATTTTGGGAATTGTCTTATATTGTGCTAACCATTTTGGTTTTGGTTACATTTTAATGACATGTTAAATATATTATTATCCTTTTGTGTAAGTATATCATCTATTGTAAATTTATTTTAGTGCTACAAGTAATAAAACCCATATTAAGTACTCATTATTTTGATAAAAAATGAGATTATGGAGGAGATTGATTAAATGAAAAAATTATATATATAAGAATGTATATTTTCTTATGTTGTTAGTCTATATTACTAAGCAGAAGGAAAATTATCTTATAAAAATGTTATCCTATTACTTTTCTTTCTAATGAATTGATGGTGCTTTTCAACCCTCTTTAGTTTATGGTTTAATAGTTGTCGACTTTCTCATGACCATTCACATTATTTTTTTTAATGATCTTTATCACGATCCATCACTTTGTAGACATTATTATTTTATTCCATGTGAATATATTCACTACCTATTAATATTTTCATATATGAAAACCTTTTTATTTGTTACTCTAGACAGACTTCGCATTTCACTTTTCCTCTTTTGAAGAAGAAGTTATCTTAACCCTTTTTATAATGTGAGGTTTCAAAAAATAATTTTTTATTTTTTAGAATAATTTCAAACGAAACCTTTACAATTTATCAGTTGGAGAAATGTAGTATGTTGATCTTTTAAATGAAATAGTATGTTCCTTAACTAACACGAAATGGAACATCGAGGTTAAATAACCCCTAAAATATTATTATTTAAATATGAATATTATAACCAAGATATTAAATTGGAGAGTATTAATAAGATTAAATATTTTTTTTAAATATATATAAAGGTTCAAGTTAATAAAAATATATAGATTAATTATTAGGAAATAATCAATCAATTTTTTTAAAGACATCATATTCTTAAAGGATATGTTTTCTTTAAAAATACGTTTTTATTTCTTCATGTGGGAAAACATTGTAATAATATTTTATAAATTTCTAAAAATATATTATTTAAAAGTTAATTAATTTATCAATTCAAAATAACAATATTTTCTAAGTATGAAGTTGTTTAAAATTTTTAGAAAAGGTTGATTTTTCAATAAATAGTTAACAACAATGATTTATTCTGAAAACTATATTTAATTTGAATGTATTAATCAATTAAAGTTATATTTTTGATTAATTTTAAAATTTAATTAGTTATTTGTTTAATTTTTTACCTATTATAGTCTTTGGATTGAATTTTATACTTGAATTTTGAATAAAAATATTTATATACATAAAAGACATTTTCTATAAAAAAATCCATTTTCATCCATTTATAATGATTTAATTTTTAATCAAATTCATCCAGTAACGGTTTTTAATTTTTTAAAATATATTCCTCTTTTAATAATTAGCTATAAATTTTTAAAATAGGTTCCTTTTATTTTTGGTCAATAAGAATAATAAATTTAGAAATTTTTGTTACCATATTATAGGGTAAACTATGTATTTAATGTAAAAAATAATGTTATAATGAATAGAAAATACATGTAACACATGCCTTAAGTTTATTATATGAGTCCATTTCATCCATACTCAATAAATATATGGTTATATGGAATTTTGATTCTATTCAGACATGATTTTTCCTTTATACTATTTAAAATAATATAGAACAAAAAATGTCACACTCTTACTTTTAATAACGATATTATTTCTAACAAGGGATAAAGAGAGAATAAGCTTGGATATAATTATTCATTTTAAATTTAAATTATCTTCCTAAAACATGGTAATTTATTTTTGATTTTTAGTAAACAAATAAAAAACTCATATTCTTATGCAACACTAACACATTAATTATTTAATTAATGAAAAAATATAATAAATGATATAAAAATATTAAATTTTAAATAATTTGAAACAATAAATGTAATAAAAAAAATTATAGATAAATATCACTTTTTAGGGATGTATTAAAATATTTTATTCTAATTTCATTTGTTATCTTGATTTTATAAATGTCATAGTAAATCAATAGTTTTAAATTTGAAATAAATGTTATTTTATTAAAATAATATTTTATGAAATGATATTAAATTACTAAAAAAATTTCTTTATCTAAGTGATTAGTATATTGTTTTAATGTTTAACATGGACCATTTATGAGACTTTTATTACATTTATAGTAACTATCATTTTACTCAAATCCTTAAAAAAACTATTTTCATGGTAAGTGTGAAATAGGTTAATGAGGGGGTAAAAACATTATAAGGGTGATAATAGTCAAAAAATTTCAAAATTTAAAATTATTAGAGTATTTATACTAATAATAATCTTATATTTTTATCTTATAATCATGTAATGATAGTTACATCTAAATAAATTTATATTAAATTTATATTTTATGAAATTCCAAGAGTGGCCCTCCAATCTATTAATAAAAAGAACCCATTATTCTCATTTCATAACTCCTAATGAACCATATGATTACACCCAAACCTTCCCAAGAACCATTATAGCATACCTAAACATATTATAGAGGTATTAGTTTTTCCATAATACCATCTTTAGTGGGATTAATGTGTAAATAAAAGGAGGTTTTCCAAAGAAGAGGTGTAGTTCTCAATCAAGAGCTTTCAATTTATTTCTTCTTCAAAATCATTAAAATATATTCCAAACATGATGAGATAAAAAAATAATTATAAAAAATAATTATAAAATATTATTTTAATTCAATAACCTATATCCGTCTCCAACCTCTATCAAATGGAAAGTGAATTCATTATTCTTGTGTAATGTGGACTACAACCCCGAGGACAAATGTACTTCATTTTCCATAACCATATCTCATAGATGGTATTAGTTATAGAATTAATTTTTATGTTTTATATTAATGAAATATTTATATGTAAAAAAATACAATATATCACTTATTTTTGTACCTTTTTATTCACTGAAGAATGAAACTATCGTATGTGCGTACATGTGGACTTCTACCTCCATAAAGCGATGTGATTTGTTTTCATCACCACAACACATTGACGATATATATATATATATTTAAATAAATAATATTTTGTTTTTTAATTGATGATAATTATGTATAGATATGATAATTTGTACCTTCTTTCCAAAATGTTAGTTGAAAAACAGAAACATTACTCATGTGTATGTACATCCTAATGTCTTCTTGATTATAATATTGTTCATTTTTAATAACAATATTTAATGATTTGTTTTAATAGTATTATTGATAAATATATCATGATTATTATTCTTTATATATAGGAAAAATTAATCTTTGACTATTGTCGACACACTGAAGAGTTTATGAAATTACAGACCTAAATTTTTTAAAATAACCAACGTGGGCTTTATTAATTAATTAATTGAATATAAAACTGTAAAAAATGAAACCAATAGTTTAATGATAAATTATTAATCCTAAAAATCGGTCATAAAATTGGAAAATGATTGATATTTGTTTACTATACAGGTGTTCAAGGACAAACATGGAATTATTGGACTCATAGTAATGGATTTCATCTCAATTTCCTTTCATTGAGTCATATTTTAATGTTATGAACCAGATGAAGAATTATATTGTTTATACGCTTCAACATTTAAATTTTTTTTTATTTTTTATTCACAATTAAGGGTATTTATGTTGTCATTTTAATTTTTAAATGTAATTTATTTGAATTTATTTTTTTCAAGTGGTAAAGTGTTTCTTAACCCAATTTCCATTCATTATGATATAAAACTTTTTTATTAAATTTTTTATTGTGTGATTATTTTTGAATTTATGTATAAAATTTTTATTATGTATTTAAAATTTCTTTAATTAAAACTTGATACACATAATCTCTCTAATGATTATCCTTTAATTTAATGTCATGATATTTGTATGGTTTATTCATCTCAAATTCCCTTTCTATAGGACCTAGGTTTCTTATATGAAACTATATTATTTTATGGGGTTTATATACTAACACTTTGAAATGATATATAATGAATCTCCATATATTCATGATATTTAATGTTTCACCTAAGGTTTTTTTTCGTGGGGATTATGATTAAAATTTACAAAAGTGGAAAGGTTTTATGATACAATATCCTTTTCTTTCTAGACTGTCGATGTTCAAGGTTTCGTTGGAGGAAATAATATGTTATTATTTTTATGAACCACATATCATATATTATTCTCTAGGTAGGAATTTGGTTTATATTTTTAATTATAATTCCCCCATTTATTATTTATGAAAAATATTGAAAGGAGTTTGTAAGTGATATTTATCTAGTATCTTCCTTAAGATAAGAAAAATTTCTCTTCCATACTCATGTTTTTGAAAATATTTTCAAAATGTTTATTTTCAAATTATCATATTTTCCCTAAATCATTTTTACATGATAATTTGACAAATTTAATAATGTTTTTATGATATTTTTTTTATTTTTTTCTAAATAAGTCACATTAGACTCCATTTACAAAATGTTTTGAAAGAATGCTTATTCTTATTGTTTAATACATGAATATAATTAATCACCATCATAAACATTATTTTCATTTAATATTCATTTATATAATTACATATTCATTTTCAAAGAAAAATATTTTCACAATATTTAAGGAATATTTATTTTAAAAGTGACTTTAAATGTTATAAGGGTAATTTCTATAAGAATGATTTTAGGAAGTTTTAATTGTCTTCCATTCATAAATTACAATAAACATTGATGTTACATATGTTACACTTGTGATATTTTTTAATGATACCATTATCATTCATTCCCTTTATGGATTGTGATTTTATCAAATAGATTTCCATGTAACCCATTTCTTTTCCATAGGTTTATCAAATTATGGAAGGAATAAAGGATGTTTCTAAGAGTTTTATAATGAAATGATATATCTCCATAATTTATTTAATCTACAGTTCTTTAGAGTTAATTTTTATGTTGGGTAGTGCCATTATAAATCAAGTGAATTTTATTTCATGATAAACCAAGGATGGTTGGGTTCATGATATCCCCTTAAATCTTTGAGTATGTAATTTTTCCGTATGGTTATTCCATTTGTAAAAGTTATTGTACGAGTTATATAGAAATTATGACCTATAGGTTTTATCTATAATTGATATGGGTTTTTATGGTATTATTATTATTTCATAATTTAATATAAATAGTTTTGTTTAATGAAATCCATTTTCTAAATCTTATGGGTGAAATGATATTAGTTTTTAAGGATTAATAGATCACAGTTAACTTCACAGGGCCCGTGGTTATTGATTCTAATGACTCTTTCTTTTTTAAATCTCTATATCCAGTGTTATAATTAAAAATAAATGTTTTAATGGGTACGATTTCCTTAATGTTAGGATCATGCGAAATAACTATATCATCTTACCCTTATAATCATCTTACTCTCATTATTGAAATTTAATTTTAATGATTATGTTTACACTTATAGAAAATTTATGCTAAGACTTCTTATGTTTCCTTGTAACCATTTTTTTTGGAATGATGAAAAATGATTTTCTAATAGAAATGATTAATATATGGAGAATTTTATGTGAGATGACATAGGTATTTTCAAACAAGTTGGTTATGAATACATGTTATTATGAGTTAAACTTAATTATCTAAAAACCCCAACTTCAATGTTCCATGGATATGTAAGTGATCCAATATTTCCGTTATAAATTTTAAGTATTATATGGAAAACAATGGGTCACATTTATTGCTATGAAATTTTGAAATGTAAATGTTATGTTCTTTAAGAGATATGAGAGTGTGGTTTGGATGATTTTATATACACCCATTTGCGATAGAGGTGTACCGACCCACACATGTCTCTAGTGATCATCCTTGATCAATGGAAATGATCAAACATCATATGAAGAAGTGAAACCCTAATAATAAATCACATCATATCCCATATACCACAATCAATTATTAATTGTGTTCTATATGGGAAAACTTTTTGAATATTCTAATCCCATAACAATATCCAAGTCCCAGTGAAGAAGATAAAGAAGGTAGAAGATATCAAGAGAAGTAAAAATTGTGAACATGGGTTCACATAGCATGTAACTATACCTTGTTTGATAGTCATTTTCTCTCTATGACATGTCTTATGAATCCATCTAACAATGCACATCATCCACAAATAGTGACACAACATGTATGTCTTGACAGGGTCCTAATAACATACACATTGCCTAAAGATTGACTATATATTTAATGCAGCATGATGTGTCTATAGGGGAAAAGGAATGTTGTACCACCCGAGGTCCCGAGGCATGAACAACTAGATCATAGCCTAACTACTCAGAAAAGGTTACATGTTTTGTGGATAGAGCCACAATGTATGTAATCCATAACTTTCATGAAAAACTAAACCAATTGGGAAAATGAAGTACATTATGTGTGTTGTTTAATGAAATATTTTATATAGTTTAGTATTTCAATATAAAAGAGTTCTTTGATTAGTACACCATATCATCATTCACTACACCAAATCATTCCTTTTGACCAAAAAACTAAAGCAAAATGCATATGGTTGTAGATTCCTGACCTACTTTGGCTAGAAATCAGAGTCTGATTACCATCATGGGAATCTATCGCAAGCTCCATATCCCATTTTGACATGAGTTCCCAAATCCATAGTTCTATCACCCAAAATCCCTTATCCCAGCATGATCCATCCAAAAATATACAATGATTCCATTATACATGTATAAAGCAATAATATGAAGTTTTGATTGTTGTTGATAATTTCCCAACAATACTTAACTAAGACACTGTGGCCCAAAAACAAAGAACACAAAGAACTATTTGGGAAAAGAACAATAAAAAAGGTTTAAATCATCAATGTTCGATGAGATCTTGAAAAAAATGATAAGTGTGGTATCATGAGTTATGAAATTATATAAAAAATAATTTACATAAATAAAATTATAGAACTGGTTCATGTAATGAATGTGTAATAATAAATCAAGATAAAGATATAAAAAATTCAAACATCTCAATTCAAAAGGATAGAAACGATAAATAATAATCCCTACCTAAATTATCGATCAATTATTTGTGAGGAGAATGGTAACCAATAATAATTATCATCTAATATCTTCCATTCCTACCTCTTGATTCACCTTGATCTAATTATCATCATTCTATGATCCTAATCCACCAATAAAGAATAATTACCTATCATATCTAATATCTCCAAGTTATATTACAAAACCTTGAAATTAACCATAATAAGGTTTTTATAGAGACAGAATAAGGTTAAGTTATTTAATTAAAATAAAAAAGAAAATTATTTATTTTATTAAACACACACACCAATGGTCACATCCCATAGAATCTCTGATGCATAATTTCTTCATCATTCCTGAGGTGAACCGTGAATTTTGGATTCAACATTGGACTCATATTTTCCATCTAAGGTCCCAAACAATGAGAAACACATTTATTATTAAATGATACATGCAATAGAATTATGAAATATTAATATATTTAATATATTTATTCAAGGGTCTTGAGGCACCCAAATACTATGTAGACTCTAGGGATAAATAAAAACATTTCGATGTTGATATAAAAATGATTAATCCATAAAAACTATTCTCTTACAGTATATTCATGGATGTTATATATTTGGATTTATTTTAAAATAATTAAGCAAAAATGTTTGGTATATAAAATTTCTAAAATTGGAATTTTTTTACAAAAAAATTCCTTTATTGGTTATATTGTTTCTAAATATGGCATAACTATATAATTTTATAAAACCATAGTGGGTGAAGAATAAAAAATAACTAAAAATCTCATGAATATTGAATGCATTTTTTCATTTATGGTTTATTAATTATTTTTTTAAAAAAAATATATTGATTAGCCATTCCATTGAATATATTAACACATAAAGGAGATAAAATTATATAGTCAATGGAATGAAGGGAGTGCTTTTGGGAATTGAAAATATGATTTCTTAATGCTCAAAATTATACCTTTCCAATAAGAAATTGTGTTTTTTTATTTACACTAATGATTCATTAAGAGTAATTATCTATGTATTAATGTAATATTAATGGGTAATTTCACATTCTTTACATCAATTTAAACTCAATGAGAATAATTAACCTACACATTATCTTGAGCTTGTAGTGATGTTTCTTTCCTTTAATAGTTTATATAAAACATTTCTATGTGGTAAAATGTGAAATATATATTGTCCATAAATGTTTAAAGTATATATTCAATTAAAAAGTTTTGAACATGAACAAAATAATACAGTTAGAACTGAGAAAATATTATTAGTGCATGATTCACTTTCATCATGGTAAATAAAACATGGTAGCTGATGTATTTAGTTGAACGAATAATTCATTACTAATATTTTTATCTTCAGAAAATCATATTTTGGTTAATTATTTAATAAATTTTGAATTAGAAGTTTTTTTATACCAAAAAAGCTTCTATTTTGGCTCAGGTATTAGTGTATTCATATTTGTTAGAAAAAATTAAGGAAGCATTAAAGGAAGATGATAGTTATCATGAAAGACTAGAATCAATCAAAAAGTGTATGTTTCTTGAGTATAATATTGACAAATAAGGTGTTATTATATTTAGAATATGTTAATGTTCTTCCCATTTGATGAATTAACTGTTAAGTGAAGGTCATAGGTTACTTTTTTTTCTATTCATATGTATAGAGAAATTCATGAATATTATTGGTTGGAAGGTATGAAAAATGATATTTCTAATTTTACCATTCAATGTTTTACTTTTATTCAGGTTATTTCTCTATGAAAATAGTTAAATTTGGTGCTTCAATTATTGTTAGAGTGAGAATGGAAATTACAGGACATATCCATCAATGTCATATTGATTTTACAAAATAAAAATCATTGTAATAATGGAATTTGGTTTTTTGACCATATGAATAATGTTTTAAATTTAATACATATTTTAGATACTATATATTCCGATTATCTTTATATACATTATCTTAATGTGATGGTTAGATTACATGGAGTCTATATCTTTATTTTATTTTATCATGATCCTATATATACCAAAAAATTATGGAAAGTACATAATAATTCATTGGTTACTAAATGGATTCTCATTAGAACCATTCATCCTCTATCTGATGGATAGTTAGAAAACAATTATGAATTTAGAGGATATTATTTGATCAAGATATTTGGATTACATGGGAACATCAGATCATTATCTTTAGTTAGTAGAATAGTATTATAAGGGTAAATAATGTGGAAAAAATATGTAATTTTAGGAATAAATCAATAATTTAATTTATAGTTATTAATTTTATGGATTAATATTCATCATATTCTTATAAATTTTTTTATAACCATTTTCAGTCGAAAAAGAAATAGATTAATTTTACTACTTTTTTTTCGATGAATTATATTATATTTTATAAATAATAAATTTATTCATTTCAAAATTTTTATTTTAAAAAGTGAAAATAATTTTAGGATTCATTAATTCAAATTTACCTATCTATTAATATTTATGATTTTTTTTGAAAATGGTTGTTTTTTGTGTGAATAGTTAAAATACATATTTTTCAAATTCTTTAACTTTTATGATAATGTTATAATGTAATCAGAATTCATAAATTTTGAAACCCATGAAACAACCAATAATATGATAAATGTTTTAAATAATTTATTTTGAAAAATAATTTTGAATTTGGGAACCCATGCTTGCCTTTTATAAACATAAATTATAATATTTAAAATTTTAAAACTATTTTTGTGTCTCTGCAGTTAATTGTATTGTTGGAAAGTTACATTCTATTTTGGATTGATCTAAAATCCTCAAAATTTTCATTTTATTATAACATAATTAAATAATTATTTTTAATCGTCTTTTTACTAAATTTCTATGTGAAATATTTTTTACACTTAAAACTGGTATTTTACAAAAAAGGTTTTTAATTAATTCTTCATAATTATATTAAATATAATTTCAAACACCTATATATTTTTAATATAATTAAATTGATTCCAAATATTGAATAATATTTTAGAAGTTTTTTCGTAATTATCCCTTTATGTTTTGTGATATAATTATGTTATCATGGTAACAAAATTAAGTTATAATGATTGAGGGTTAATTGGGATTAAAGGGGGGATAACATGGAGTTATAGATTAAAATGTCACTAATAATAATATAAATGTGATTTAATTATTTTATTTAAACCCTATAGTATCTTATATATGAATTTTTGGTTCTGTGGTGCCACTTGACTGTGAATAAGACCATATACTAAATTAAAATATTAAATAATTACATATGTGCCACTATGATCACTTTTAAATAGACACTCTTATACTCTCTTCCTAATAACTTTTGAGCACTATAATTGATCAAATATATACAAAATTACTATCCAATAGGTCATTATAGGTCATTATATCACCAAACATTACTATCCTATAGGGCTTAAGGTGTAAGAAAAAGAGGTTATATGATGAGATGGTATAAGTCCCCAACAAAATTTACAATGTTTCTTTCTTTTTATACCTCCGTTAAAGTGATCATAAGAAATTTTATAGAATAAAAAATGTAATCCACATATATGTAAATAATTTTTTTTATATAACAACCAATATCATTTTCATTTTCTATCAAATGGGTAATGAAACATAGTTTGTCACTACTAGAAATATAGCCTTTATCAGCAGTAGAAAAGGGAATTAATAGTGCTAGAAAAGCACTATTAATTGATGTGAAGATAGGGGGTCTCTCTTATCAGTGCTAAAAAAAATTATGATAAAAGGGGACTTTTATCAGCGATAAAAAAATAACTGATTAAAAGGTCTTTTATCGGTGCTTTTTAGAACTAATAACAGTTAAAAAACAAAAAAAATATAAAAATATAAATTTTCAATTTGGGGAGGGGGCTCCAATAGCACTTGAATCCCCCCTCAACAGCGCCCCACCCCCTCCCGAGCCCGTACGTCCCAACCACCCCCATCCATTAACAGCGCCCCCCTTTAAGAGTGCTATGAATTATTCACCACATGCATGCATTAACTCCCCCCCATGATTCAAACATAGGACCTGATGTCCATGTGCCTAAGCCTTTACCACTCAACCATATTCCTTTACTCTTCATTTATTAATATATCTATTCATTTATATATATAGTTATATTTTTTTGTATATTAATATATATTTAAACATATATATATTTAGTTATAATATATATATAAGTATATTAATATATATATCAGTATATTAATATATATAGTTATATTTACATATTAATATATTTATTGGTATATTAATATATATTTATACGATCAATTTTAAATACATTTATAAAATAAGCTTTTGTATGTGTGCATTTATAAATACATAAATACATATATAAAACACACATAGAAAAATTATATGTGTATTTTTATGTATAATTATAAATATTAAAATATATTTACAAATATTATATATTAATATGTATATACATATGATTAGAATATATAGATAATATATATTATTTTGTCAGTAGAGATGCACACAAAAACACACACACACACAAACACATTATATTGGTATAGAAATATTAATATATTTTAAGTTTTAATTAAATATATATTTGTTTATTTTTTATATAAGACTTATATGTTGAGAAATATACATTATATGTATATATAGTTAATAATTTATTTATAAAATTAAATTTTTATGGGTGAATATATAAATAAATAAATAAATATTGTTATATAATTGATTATAAGTGACACTACATTACAAAAAATGATAAAATTTTAAAGCCATAATATCAATATAAATCTAACTCCTCAGAATAAATTTATTCTCCAGTGAAAAAGGTCAAAAATACACCCTGAAACGAGGTTGAAATTCCATTTAATGTTAAAAGATTTTGGTATACATACTAAAAACTCATATTTAGAGGCCTTTTGGTCCTTTTCTATCCAAGAAAAATGTGACAGAAGAATCCCAGGGGTCTCATCGCATATATCCTGTCACAGTCATTTATTTGATAAGCTTTAGGGCTGAAATAGACACCCTGATCAAAAGTTATTCCCGTTTGAAGTTTGAGTTAAATTTTCAACTTAGTTTATACCTTTTATTATTATATTTGGATTTCTTTGTGTCTTAAAATTAGTATTAAATGATTATTAGTTGATGATAACTTTGAAATTATTAATTAATAATATTTTTAAAATATTTTAAAGAAAATTTCACTAAATTTAATATATATTAAATATAATACTCTATTTATACTTATCTAAAACATATTTAAAAAATATATATTATATTTATATGAATATAAATATAATTATATATCAATATACTATTTTTCATGAAAAAGTATTTTTTTGAAATATAAATGTTATCAGCACTAGGAAAATGTGTTGATAAAGACCCCCATTATCAGTGCTACTAAAAAATCACTTATAAAGGGTGACACTACGGAAACCCAGTTTTGTGGTTGTGCGTGCTTATGTGTGTATTACCACCTCCATGATGTGATGTGTTTCTTTCTGAATCATTTACTATAATAGATGGTTATAATGTTGGATTTAATATATATATATATATATGAAATAATTATAATCCTCTGAAGATAATATATAATCTATTTTCTTAACTTTCTATCCAATGAAATATAATAATGTTTTTCATGTGTAAATGGGGATTACAATCTCCATGAAGCAATGTTACTAAATTTATTTATGTTCTTTAATATATTATTCTAAAACTGAATTTAATGAAATATATAATGATAAATGCAGGATTAATATTGTTGATATAATGGAACAATCACCCCTTTGACAATGGTCAACATACCCATGGGATTTCGAGATTTTAGACTGAATGTCCTCAAAACATCTGACATAAACTTAATTGATTTTGTAACAACATATTAAATAATAATAAATTAAATAATAATTAATATTATAAATTAATAAAGATGAATTTTTCTTTTCTAGATATTATAAATGAAAACCATTTTTTTATAAAGGGAATAATGTACATATGAAACATGTTGGAACTCAAGGTAAGGTGATTTATTATCAGAATTTCCTTTCTTTGAGGCTCATGAATATTTCACCACATTTTTTCTTTTTCATGGGGTGTAAAGAACTATATCGATATAATTTATCATTATCATACATAATTAAGCTTCTTTAAAATTAATTATCATGTTTTATCTCTGATTTATTTATTAAAAATTTAGTAATGTTTTGAGGGGTTTTATTTGAAACCATGTTTTAAAATATTCCTGTAAATTCATTCCCCTCCATATCTATGTTCATAAAAAATTCAAAGAACATTATTATTTGTTCTTAAAAATATTTCTAATTGTAATTTTCAATTTATTTTTTTTCTAAATATTTTAAAAATAATCTTTTTCACTATTGCTATACTCATCATTCTCACTTTTTTAGAAAATTGTATAAAAATATTTTTTTAACTTATAAATAATGACCACTTCTAACATCCATCATATCAGTTATTCATTATAATGATTCCATGATAGTGTTTTAGGTGATTTGAAGGTAAATTCAAATTTCCTTTTGGGTAATTTTTAAATTTAGTAATCTTTTAAAAGAAAAGGGATATTTCTACATATTTTTATATGAAAATGGTATGTGATTTTCTTAGGGTTTAAAATTATTTTTCATGAGTTTTAATATAAAATCATACAAGAATAAATTTTTTTTTCATGATTCAATACTTGAGAATTATAGATGATAATTGATGAGACAAATATAGCTAAAAATAATTATTTAGTCTGATATATCTATATAATGAATTGGATAATTAAATGTCTTCGACGGAGAAAAATGAAGGAGATAACAATGATAGTCAGTACCATAGAATTAATTGGGATTGATATATTTCAATACAAGTTAATCATGAGTGAACATAGGTTTTGAATATGATTATCCAAGATAAATATTTAATGCTTGAAATGTTTTATTGTGTAAATATTATGATTTTATGTGATAAAAAATGTTTATCAACATTTAATGGTGGAAGGTTTTTAAAAGGAATTGTTTTCATGAGTTTCTAAATGACTAAGGATGTATTAAATTTTTTCCTATGATTTATTATGGGATTAAAATGTTTTCATTAATAAATAGATGATTTTATCATGTGTATATATTTTTAGTATTCTATATAATGTTTTAGTGTTAAAATGGTAAAATTTCTATATTGTTTTAATATATTTAATTGGACTAATGAAATTCAATTATTTTGTTACCCCGAGTAATCTTTTTTTTATCATCCCATATTTTAAAATGTTTTTCAATGGTCCCGAATAAGAGTAATAACTATTATGAATAATAGATCTGTATAACAGTAACATTCCCAAAACAAATCAAGTTTGTTAAGTATGAGACATGTGTATAAAAATATGAAACATTTTATTTTGGAAAATATGGAAACTATAGGCCAATATTTGATATGTAATGTACTGATTTTTCTATTTATCTAAAAATAAAATCCTAAAATATAATAGGATGTTTTGAAATTTAAAATCGTATCATAAATCATATAATTATAGAGATATTATGATACAAGAAATTATTAATCGAAAAACGGTTTCTCACATACCGAACTCTAATGGATGTATGTTTTTATATTTAATGTCCATATCAATTAAAGTGAACATCAGGATGGAGTTAACTAAAAATCATGTTATGTTTATTGATAATTTATATTATTTAATTTTTAATAGTAAAAAAAAGTTAATGAAAATTTTCCATATGAAAATAAAATATGGAGTCATTATTTTAAATAGTGTTTTATAATTGATTCAATAACTAAATAATATTTTTTTTTCAAAATATCAATGTTTATTACTTGAAACCATTAAATAATTGACAAATACAAAAATGGTAGTCATAAATGAATTAAATTAAAATTCTAAAAATAAATTTAATATAATATGGGAAATTTAAATTTTCTCCCAAAAAAATTACAATCTACTGAAATAAAATAAAAGAGAATTTTTTTCTAGGAGAATAAAAAAATCTAGAAATGGGTGAGGTGAATGATTTGTACCTAAGAAAAATTATGGATAATACTCAAATAGTGATAGTGTAATATAAAAAAATTTGGAATGAGAGGATAAAATTTATAATGATAAAGGAAAAAAATGTTTTTGAGAAGGACGTTAGAGAAAATTTTCCACCACCACACAAACTACAACTATTATTCTAATAAAAAATGACAAAAAGGATAATAAATGAATATGTGAGTAATTTTATAGGAATTATTATTATTTTTAAGAAAAATTATTTTATAATGAATTTATAAAACATTCCCTTAGGTGAAAATAACATTATAGATTTAGTTTTTAAAATTATCTGGAGGATATTTCTATAAAATCACATATGGTAGAATTTTATGTCAAAGAGTTAGGAATTCTATTGGATTGTTAATAAGATCTATGGTATTGTGAAATTTCTATTTTCATTATATGTTATAAAAATTGAAAATAATTGTGGGATTTAGGTTAAAATAATAACGCAATTCTATAAATGTTTTTAATAGGTTGGGTTTTTTGGGTGTTGTTCGTAGTTGACACTCAAGAGGGGGGGGGGGGGTGAATTGAGTTGTAATTAACCTTTTTTTTCAAAACACTATTATCAAGAAAGCCCCCTAATTTAAAAATGTTCCTGTTAATTAAGGCAGTAATAATGTAAATATTCAATTGGTAAATAGGTCTGTCAAAGGGTGATTAATCCTCTCATGAATAAATATAGAACACCAAATCAAATTTTGAAATATGTTTACTGATTTTAAAAAATAAACACACTAATGAAAACTAACTATCAAAGTATAATCAGAAAAAATAACATGTTTTATCAAATATAAGCAGTGGATATAACAAAACAAATTAATTGAAGATTGGAACAACAATGTAAACAAGAGGTTCAATGTCAAGTAGAAACATAATCCTCTCCACTTGGTGATCAACTTCCACCAAGATGTCTATATAAATAAATATTTGATCCAGAACATGGATTGGGGTTTACAAAAGCACACCCGGCTGTCTAGGTCACACTTGACCTCTACCATAGTTATCTGTGGGAAACAAAAGTAATAAGTTATTGAGTATGAGGAGAGTTTAATATCCTCCAGTTATGCTCAGAAGATAGTGTGTGTTATAAAAAATATATACACACTACTCAAATAGAGAATATAAAACACGAGAGAGTTAAGAAAGAAAATAGATTTAAGAATTCTTTGTCTGTTATAAAGTAAAGATATAGACTCAATGAATTTTGAGAATATGGTATATGTTTATTCTTCTTGAATTTTTCTTCAGAATAGAGTTTTGTAGTTTCTATAATCCATTTTCATGGAGTGAAAAGGTTCAGATCCTTAATGTCTCGATGTATACTGAAGCCCTTTCTAGAGAAGGTATCTTGTTACAGTCTTCAAGCACTTAGTTCTTCTCTTTTTGTATTCACATAGTTTGTGTCTCAACGTGTACTGCTGCTGTCATATATTTTATAATGTGAATGATGAGGTCATTTTATACTCCACATTCCCCTATGGAATAAAGATCTTCATAGGTGCATGTACCTCATACTTGTCTATTGATACTCTTACAGAAAACATTAAATAATGTCTGAAACATTAACCTTTCTACATATGACCATTTGAAATAATATTCAATTAATAAAATGGAAAAACATACTTATATCAATTGTTGAGTAATGTTCGGTGGTTTTTATTTGGTGTGTCGACTTCAATCTGTCATACTTCGGTCTGTCGAACTTCGGTTTGTCATTTTTCGGTGTGTCAACTTTGGTGTGTCGACTTCGGTCAATCGAACTTCGGTGTGTCCTACTTCGGTGTGTCAACTTTGGTGTGTCCACATCGGTCTGTTGAACATCGGTGTGTCATACTTCAGTGTGTCAACTTCGTTTTGTCGCCTTCGGTTTCGGTGTGTTGATCTTGGTTTCAGTGTGTCGATTTCAGTTTCAATGTGTCAATTTCAATTTCAGTGTGTTGACTTTAGTTTCGGTGTGTCGACTTCGGTTTGTCATGAAATCCAAAAAAGATTATGAAGAGTCTGTCTTACATATTACATTACAAGATGATGTTTTAATCAAAATTACATGTAAAAATACACATGTAAAAATATTTATCAATGACTATAAGTAATTGACCTATAAAATTATATTTTGATATATGACATAATTGATTAAAATTGCATGAAAGGGTAGAATCTGTATATAGAAATAATTTGTGATTATGAAAACTACAATATCATGGAGGGTCCAATAATCTCCCCCTTTTTGATAATCACAAATCATAGCATACATGAAAATATATAGAATAAAGAGAGCTTTAACATAGATGAATGTAATTTTCCAATATAACTAATGTTTGGCATTTCTAGAATTTATTTAAAACAATTATCCCCCTCATTAAATGAAATAAAGATTTTATATACCATCCTTCTTTTATATGCCATCCTTAATTTATATGCCTTACTTATTTTCTCCCCCTTTTGGTATTAACAAAATGAGAAAAGCAGTAAGGGGAATTAAGAGATAAGAAAGAAACCATAAGAATTTTCATTCAATGTCATAAGAGTACAAGAAAAAAAAGACCAAATTCCTATCAAAAACAAACAATCCATTACTAAGGATTTGCATTTAGAGGAGCTTTGGCTTTGTCTGAAGGATCCAATAGAGAAGAATAAGGGTTTGGAGTGACAAAGGATGGAGGTGATCTGATTACAACACCAGGAAGAGCAACACCTATAGGAATAGGAGATGCAAGGGTAGGCCTTCTCTCTTACAACACACGACTAGGAGACTGTTCAGTAATGATTGGTCGAATCTGAGTAAGAGCTTGAGAGACAATCATTGGAGTAGGAGTCCAAGAGGCAGTACCATTTGAAGTAGTTGGAGGGACCACAGCAGCCTTGGCATAAACATGCAGACAAGGTTTGATCAGTTTGATGAAGTCATTAATGATTTATCCTCCATATTGTGTTGCTTTCTCAATGTCATCCTTATTCTCTTTAAATATACCCAGTAATGGTGTGAACTCTTTAAATTGGATAAATTGATTTTTGAATGCTTCGGTGACTGGGGGAGTTCAAGGATTTTCTCCCTGAAACAAGAATCTGTTGATGAGGTCATGCTTCGTATATATCTTAGTGAAATAATTATCCACTTTTTCCTGAATTTCTTTCTGAGCTGCATAGGCTTCATTAGTGCATGTTCTGACAATATTGTATAAAAGATCAGAATTCTGATGTACTTTTTCAAGGTTTTTCTTGTCTGAAACAATCTGGAGTTTTTGAATCTCCTCCCTTATCACATCTTTGAGAGACTCTAAATCAATAATAGCACTTCTCCCATATCTAGAACTAGATGGGCCAGTCAACATTTTTCCAAGATCTTCTTTCAATATTTTCAAATATACACTAAGTAGATTAGTTACCAAGTTCCTTATAACTTCCAGAACACCGCTAAAAGATGTATTGAAGATAAAGGTTATGTAATTCAACTCATTGCTCATCATTCTTACTTCCTCTCTCAGCAAAGTGTGGTTTCTAATAGTAGTTTCAGCTGTAGTAATAAGATTCAATAGAATCTTTTGAATCACAATTCTTTTAATCTTTGTTGCATCAGCATCCAAGATACATATTGAGGTGGATGATTCATTTTTGGATCCCAATGAAGCTATTATAGACTCACATAGCTCATTCTTAAACTTTTCCAAATCCGCCTTAGTGAAATAGTCACTAGGCACTAACTGAGAATCTCAGTCTACTACTGGAGATGCAACTGGTGGAATAGGTGCAGCTAGCTCTGGCTCAGCATGGACTTGTGGAATAGGATGAGGAGATACCATCTCCTCATCTAAGTCATATTCTAAATAGAAAAGAATATATCCTGGATTACTATTCCACTCTATAGCACTTGTCCAATCTATTGGATCAAAAGAATCAATTCTTACCCTTCTTCCCTGAGGAACCAGAATAACATTAATATCATCAATTTATTCATCTTGGTCTCTGGCCATTAAACCTTGTCTGGGGACAGGAAGCATCCCAACTTTAGGTTCAGCCTGATCTCTACCTTCTTCAGCTTTACCAAGTACTTATTCAATTTGAGGCACTGAAACTACATCTTCTTTTTCCACGCTAGCAGCCATAAGATCATTCAATTCTTGAATGATCTCTTTGTTTTCAGTATTGGGATGGAATGATCTGTACTCATGTCCCACATCTCTATGATCATAAGCCTATTGATCAGCAGGCTCAATTCCATCACCAGATCCATGAATAGATTCCTCACTGGATATGTCAACCACTTGTTGTACCACTTTCAGAGAATCACTCACATGCTCAAAACTTCATCCATCATCACCATTATTACCATCATCATCATCATTATATTCCTCGTCTGAGTTTCTAACATAACATTAAACCCTAGTAACTTCAGTTTCTTCCTCCTCTTCATCTCCTAGAATGGTTTCTCTTGAAGGAAATTCCATAGGTGGACTATCTGGTCCATTAGTAATATCCTTTGGACTTTTAACAATTTCAGGATCACTCCTATCATCAAAAAGAGATCCTTCTTCCCTAGGAATTTCAGCCTCAACGTCCTTATCGGAATAGACATGAACTTCTCTTGGTTTGAGACCTGGATCAACATGGTCCTTTGGTCTAGAAGGATGGTCAACCAGATTGAACTCCTCTGACAAACTTTCTTAATCTCCTACCAAACATCTTTTCCATGTATTTCATAATATTTTCGTCCTTTTACAAATGTATTTCTGAAAAAAAAACCACTACATGCAGTTATCACTTCATCTCGATCTTCCACACAGTCTAATTTTTCCAACATGGCAGAAATCATTCTTAGATAGTAGAAGCATGTTGCCTTCATAGATGGATTAATCAGATAAGAAATATGTACCATAATATATCTTCATAGATTCAACTTTATTCCATGTTTCAACAAATATATCAAGAAGACATCCTGATATTTAACAACAGATAATTCTTCCTTCCTTGGGCAGATTTGATGCTGTATGAACTTAAAAACCAATCTTACTTCTCCTTCGAATTCATTTGTAATTGTTCTTCTGGATTCTTCATTTCCAGTCAACTCTTTCAGAGAATATTTATATGAAAATAAATTTAATGAATGTAGAATATTATCGGGATTTTCCGCAAAGACACCTTCATGAGGTACCTCAAAGCATTCATCCCATTCCTTAGATGAAAAAGATATTTCCTTTTCGTTTACAACAGGTTTCATCTTGGCTGCATCGGCTTTATCCAGTGTCATACTCTAATGATGATAAAACTCATGTACTAGATGGGGATAATAGTGTCTTTCATTATTGGTAAAACAACCGAGCCACCCATGAGATACCAGTACTTTTAGCAGAAAATATTTTCATGACATAATCCACTCACTAGACAATTCATTTTCAGCTATTACTACTTTCATTTCTAAGATTAGTTTCGCAGTACCACTGGTTTCACCCTTCTGATGCTTAGTAGGAGAAGATTTTTGAGGTTCTTCCATTGCATGCATAGTCATTTCCATGGTGATGATTCATATTCTAACTGTGTTGATAGGTTGAGAGTCAAGATAGAGAGAGTGACTAAATGTAGAAGGCTTTACAGCTATGGAGAAGGTGAAAGGTCGGGATGGATTGGAATTAATATATCATTTAGGGATTGTAAATCAGAAAACATAAAATTTGAATGTGGTAAGAGATAAAATAGCATCATTTAGCTTAAAGAAGGAAGAATTTACAAAACATCCCTTAAATATATCGGTGTTAAAGAATCAATTTGATGAATTTTGGTTTCAAAAAAATCAGTTTCACAAAAACCGTTTTCAGAAAAATAAATTTTACAAAAATTGATTTCACAAAAATTAGTTTGAAAAAAATCATTTTCAAAAAAATCATTTTCACAAAAATCGGTTTCAAAAAAATGAGTTTCACAAAAATCAGTTTTATAAAGATCAATTTTATAATGATCGGTTTTATAAATATTAGTTTTATAAATATCAGTTTTATAAAGATTGGTTTTATAAAGATCGGTTTTATAAAGATCGGTTTTATAATGATTGGTTTTATAAAGATCAGTTTTATAAACATATGTTTTATAAAGATCGTTTTTATAAATATCGGTTTTATAATGATTAGTTTTATAAAGATCAGTTTTATAAAGATCAATTTTATAAAGATTGGTTTTATAAATATCTCCTACTGATTTATCATTCCTAGTTCATGTTTGATGCTATTAATTCTCTCAGAATTTAAGGGTTTAGTGAATATATTTGCAAGATGATGTCCAGTCAAAATAAACTCAAGAGTTATATCACCTTTTTCATATTTATCTCTCAAAAAGTGATTTCTTACAACAATATGCTTTGTTCGGGAATGAGATATTGGATTCCTAGAGATGTTAATAGCCCTAGTGTTATCACAGTTAATGGAGACATGTTTGAATTGATATCCATATTCTAGTATAGTGTGTTTCATCCAAAATATTGTCTCACAACAACTACGAGCAGCAATGTATTCTGCTTCGATAGTAGATAATGCAACATAATTCTTTTTTACTACACCATGATACTAGTGACTTGCTTATCTTGTAACATGTTCTAGAGGTGATTTTTCTATCTTGTTTACAACCAGCAATGTCAGCATCTCAATATCTTATTAAATCAAACAGTTGTCCCCATTGATAAAATAGTTCATAGTTGGGAGTATATTTGAGATATTTGAAAATTTTTTAACACCATTTAAATGATATTATATTGGATTAGATTGAAAGAGAGTACACATGAATACATTGAACATATTATCAGGTCTGATAGCACTAAGATAGAGAAGACTTCTTATCAAGCCTCTGTAGTTTGTTTGATCCACTGATTCTCTAGGTTCATCAACATCCAACTTACAAGTGGTACACATAGGTGTATCAATACCTTTACTACCATCCAAAACAAAATGTTTTTAAAGATATTTATTATATTTACATTGATTTAAAATAATACTATATTTATTTTGTAAAATCTAAAATCCAAGGAAAAATTTATGTTCTCCCATTAAACTCATTTCAAATTCATTTTGCATTATTTTTTTAAAAATCATTAAATAATGAATATTTAATGATCCAAAAACTATCCCATCTACATAAATTTCGAATATTAAAAAATATTTGTAAATCCTTTTAATAAAGAGTGTAGGAAATTCTATCCCTTTTGTAAAACCTTTTGAAATAAGAAAGGAATTGAGTTTGTCATACAAAGCTCCTGGATCTTGTTTTAGACCATATAAGGGCTTAGACAATTTAAAAACCCGATTTCAAAAATGGGAATTTGTGAATCTAGGGGTTATTCAACAAATACATATTTAATTATATATCCATTTAGAAATACACTTTTGGCATCCATTTGATAATGTTTGAAATTTAGATGAGCAGCATAAGTAAGTAGTATCCTAATAGATTCTAGTCTAGTTACAGGAGTAATGGTTTCCCTGTAGTCTATTCCTTCTTCTTGACTATACCCTTCTGCAACTAGTCTAGCCTTATTTCTAACTATGTTTCCAGATTCATCAACTTTGTTCTTAAATACACATTTAGTGCCTATTTTTATGGTGTCTTTAGGTCTATCAACTAGTTACCAAACATTGTTTCTTTCAAACTGATTCAATTCTTCATGCATAGCCATCACCCAAAACTCATCATTGATTGCATCATTGATATTTTTAGGTTCAAGCTGTGAAATAAATGCTTTATGTTCAAACTAGTTTCTTAGAGAAGCTCTAGTTTGTGTTCCTCGATTTAAATCACCTACTACATCCTCTAAAGGATGATTCTTGAGAGTTTGAATACCTCTAGAAAGAGTTTAACTAGACTCCTCATGATTTTCTATTTGTTTAGACATAACAGGTGAAGATTATGGAAAACTCCCCGAACTGGTTACTTTTACATGGGATTCACAATCATTATCATTATGGTTCATCATTGACATATATTCCTCAAGATATTCAAGAGATGTTTTGGGGTTATGTGGATTAGTATCATCAAATTTGACATGAACTAACTCTTCCACACATTTGGTTTTCTTATTGTATACTCTATAGGCTTTAATCAAGATTGAGTAACCCAGGAAAATTCCTTCATCACTTTTGGAAGAAAATTTCTCAAGACTGTCCTTAGTGTTAAGAATAAACAATCTGCAACCAAAACCTCTGATGTAATTAACCTTAGGTTTTCTATTATTCCAATGTTCAGAAGGGGTCTTCTTAAGAATAGGACAAATGAAGACTCTTTTAATTATATAAAAAGCTATATTTATAGCTTTATCCAAAAAATAAATAGGTAGATTATACTCACTAAGCATAGTCTTAGAGATTTCTTGAAGGGTCTTATTTCTTCTTTCCACGACTCCATTTTGTTGAGGTGTTCTAGGAGCAGAGAAATTGTGACTATAGCCATTGTGTGAGAAATAGGATTCAAACTCATGATTTTCACATTCATAACCATGATAACATTTCAAGGTCATAATTATAAGTTCACTAAGGTTTTCCACATACATAGTGTATTTGATAGAATAAGAACAAGCTTCACTTTTTTGAGCAAGAAAGTATACCTAAGTGTACCTAGAAAAATCATCTACAAGAACAAAAATATTGTGCTTCCCATTTAAACATGAAACACTTGATGGTCCAAACAAATCAATGTGAACCAACTTAACCAGTTGAGAAGTAGAAACTTCTTTCTTTGGTTTGAAGGAAACTTTGTGTTGATTTCCCTTTTGATAGGGATTGCACACTTTGTTAAATGGGAATTTTAGGTTAGGTATGTCTCTAACTAAACCATTCTTAGTCAGTTTCCTAAGAGGGTGCACATTGTAGTGTCCTAATCTTCTATACCAGAACCATGATTCCTTTTGAAAGGAATTTGAGCAAGAAACATTTTCTGTAGCTAAAAAATTTAAGTCAACAACATACAAATTCTCATTTATGAGAGCAGTAAATATTAAATTATTTTTAGAATTAAAAAAATTACATGCATGATTTTCAAATTCAACATTAAAACAATCATCACATAATAGAGATATGATAAGTAAATTGTACTTTAATCCATCAACAATAATTACTTTGGAAATTAATACTATCTTATGGTTACCAATATGGCATATGCCGACAATTTTCCCTTTAGCTTTATCATCAGAAGATACATGTCCACCATCAAACTTGATTAGTATCTAGAAGTATGAGTAGTCTCCTTTCATATGTCATGAACATCCACTTCCAAGTACCATAATTTCTTATAGAAACTCTATAAGAAACATCCCTGGAAAACATATTAGACATGGGGTATCATTGGTATCAAGATTTTCTTATGTCCTGAGAGGTTAACAAGTAAAACTTTGGGAACCCATACTTATCCTACATATTTCCTATAATAAGCAGATATATTTTGACACATAAACATTTTTTTCGGTCCTCTAGAGAATTAGTTTTAAAGAAGTTATCCAGAACCTGAACTAGCTGTGAATTGTCCATATTTTAGAATAAATTTATTTTTAATTATCCTTCTCTATTCTGGTTGATATCCTAGAATAGTTGTATATTTTGGGGCAATCTGGTTTCCTAGAAATTGAGTTTGGGTATCTATACCTACAGTAAAATTCTCAAGATCTCTTCTTAATTGGTCATTGGATATATTACGTTCAGTATTTTCATTCAACAACTGGGAGAATTTTTCTTTTTCAATATCCAGATATGACTTTTAATTTGCATTTAAAGCATGCTGTCTCTTTAGTGATTTATATTTTTCCTTGAGCTCATTAAATGTATCCTCATGCATTTCACAGTATTCAAATTGTTCATCCTTAGTCAAATTTTCATCATTTTTTGATTCAACTTTATTCATAGAATAATAATCATTTTGTATAGGAGAGTTAAGTGTTACCTCAGATGTTTCTACCATGAAACATAAGTTGGAATGATTGTTCTGTTCACTATCTAAAGCATCAGATCCACTGTAGTTGTCTTATGAAGCACTCCATATAGATTTCACAGCCTTTTTATATCCATTTCCCTTGTCTTCATATTTCTTTCATAAATTTCAGCTTGGGATAGTCTTCCTTCACATGTACTTTTTTGTTTTCACTCATAGCAGATTATTTCATTTGAGTTATCATTCCATTTTCTATCTTTATTCCATTGTCCTTTACTAACATACATTCCCATGTAGTTTTACTTTCGTAATAATCTCTTCTTTCGGTAGAATTTTTTGAATCTTCTTGCAAGATGATCCATCTCCTTATCATTGTCATAATATGACTCCTTACTAGTGGAGATGCCTACAAGAACATGAACATTTCTTATGTTTTTTCTATTTGAGGTAGTAGTCTTGAATTCTACTAATTTATTCCTTGCTTTCTCATCTACTTCTTGATTCACCTTAGGTTCTTCCTCATACATCATAAGCTTGTCTATTAGATCCTTGACCGGTATCTTGCTTATGTTACAAGATTCTTAGATGGAAACAGAAGTTCCCCTCCATCAGTCTAGTAGGCATTAAACCAGTCTCATGCATTGGTCTTTACTGTCCACTAGTTTTCCAAGAAGAGTCATAGTGTTCACTATTTCGTTGAACCTGAGATATATTTCAGAGACAGGTTCATCAGGCCTCATTTTAAAATTATCATATTTAATAGTGTATGTATTTAGTCACATTTCTTTATAATTAGTTATTCCCTCAGGAGAAACAGCTATGGTATTAAAAATTTTATATGCATTTTTACAAAAAGTTATTCTATTGAATTCATCATCACCTAGAGAACAATACTAGGGATTCATTTCTTTACAGTTATTATTATATGTAGCTTTCATCAACTGAGACCATGTGTCCCTAGCAGTAGTAGGAAATACATGCAGCTCTTCAATTTTATCCTAGATTTCAGGTCCTATACTCTCTTGATACATTTTAATTTTTAATTTCCACTGAGTATAGTTATTACCATTAATGAAAGGGGGTCTGTTAGTAGAAGCACACTCAACTCTAGTTTCTATAGTTACATATAATTTAAAGAATTGAAAATTTAGATATGATAGAAATTTTAAGATAATTAAGATACAACTAAAATCACAGATGAGAATAATTTGACAATATTTAAAATAAACAACCATTTGATACCAAATGTTGGTCAGAGTGGACACTCAAGAGGGGGAGTGAATTGAGTTCCAATTAAAATTTCTTTTTAAATCACTATGATAAAGAAAGAACCCTATTTTAAAAACCTTCTCGGTTAATTAAGGTAGTAAAAATTTAAATATTCAATTAGTCAACAGGTTTCTCAAAGGGTGATTAATCTTCATAGGAATCAGTATAGAACACCAATTCCCCTTTTGAAATAGGTTTTCTGATTTAAAAAAATACACACACTAACCAAAACTAACTATCAAAGTGTAAGCATAAATAGTTTTATGTTTTAGCAAATATAAGTAGTAGATAAAACAAAATAGAGTAATTGAAGATTGGAAAAACAATGTAAACAAGAGGTTCATTATAAAGTAGCGACATAATCCTCTCCCCTTGGTGATCACCATCCATAAAGCTATTTATATAAATAATTGTTTGACGCAGACCCTGAATTGGGGTTTTCAACAGCACACCCGACTATCCTGGTCACACTTGACCTCTACCACAATTATACATGGGAAAAAGTAATAAGTGATTGAGTATAAGGATAGTTTAATAACCTAATGTTATGATCAGGAGATAGTGTGTGTTATATAAACAAATAAACACACTTCTCAAATAGAGAATATAAAACATGACAGAGATAATAAAGAGAATTGAGTTAGGAATTCTCTGTGTGTTGTGAAGTAAATCTCTAGACTCAATGAATGTTGAGAATATAATATTTGAGTCTTCTTCTTGAAGTTTTCTTCATAATAGAGTATCGTAGTTTCTGTAATTCAACTTAACAGGGTGAAAAGGTTCATCTCCTTAATATCTAGATGTATACTGAAGCCCTTTCTAGAGAAGGAAGATTGTTACAGTCTTCAAGAGCTTAGTTCTTCTCTTTTCATATTCGCACAGTCTATGTCACAGTGCGTACTATTGCTGTCATATATTTTATTACGTGAAAGATGAGGTCCTTTTATACTCCACGATCCTCTAGGCATAAAGGTATTCTCACGTGCATGTACCTCTTACTTGTCTATGGATACTCCAACAGACAACATTAAATATTTTCAGAAACATTAACTTCTCTACATATGACCGTAAGAAATAAATTTGAATTAATAAAATGAAAACATTTATTTATATCAACCGGTGAGTCATCTTCGGTGTGTTAGCTTCGGTGTGTCGACTTCAGTCTGTCATACATCGGCGTGTCTAACTTCGGTCAGTCACACTTCAGTTTGTCAACTTTGGTGTGTCGACTTCGGTCTATCGAGCTTCAGTGTGTCATACTTAGGTGTGTCAACTTAGGTTTGTTGAACATCGGTGTGTCATACTTCAGTGTGTCATCATTGGTGTGTCGACTTCGGTTTCTGTGTGTATATTTTGGTTATGGTGTGTCGATTTCTATTTCATTGAGTCAATTTCAGTTTCGGTGTGTCGACTTCAGTTTCGGTCTGTCGACATCGATTTGTCAGGAAATCCAAAAAATATTATTAAGAGTATGTCTTACATATACCATTATAAGATGAAGTGTTAATAAAATGTACATATAAAAATACACTTGTAAACATATTTATCTATGAATGTAAAAAATTGAATTATTAAAGTATATTTTTCTATATGACACAATTGATTAAAATTACATGAAAGGGTAGAATCCGTATATTGAAATAATTTGTGATTATGAAAACTAAAATATCATGGAGGGTCAAACAGTGGCTATGAATCCCCCAAATGATTCTTTTCAATAGACCATTACAATTTTGAGATATCTATAAGGTTTGACTGAGGATTTTTCGATTAATGTAGATAAATTTTACATTCTTTATGATTTTTTTATACTTGAAATGGAATAAGTTAAATAACCCATTATAAAAGGAAGGTAATTTTTAAAAAAATTTAATTTATTAATTGATTTTTATTGTCGAATTTTATTACTAAGATATGGTGGTGGAAATAATAAGTTAAATAATAATTTAATAATCACAAATATTAGTGATTAATAATTGGCGTAGAGTGGGGAAAACATGATAGAAATTTTACATTTTATTACCATATATGAAGGTAATGAATAAGAAGAAATGAATAAGATAGAATACAAAAAAATATAAATGAGAAAGGCGAAAATTTGGATGATTTTGGGGGGAAAGGATTATGAAATTAAAGTTAGAAAATTGAGGTAAATGTGGCATACAAATTTAGTTTAGTTAATGAGTACACATTTTATTTCTAAAGGTTAACTATGAATTAGTGGATAGGTCATATAGAAGTGTAGAAATTATATCCTTAAGGATGTTTAAGGATAATTTAAAATAATGGAAGAAAATAGATCTATGTAGAGGGAATTAATCATGGAACATTCATTAATCTTTAATATATAATTTTTCCCATTCATCTTTTACGTGACCTAATGAGGTGTTTTCTAGAAGAAATATTTTATGTAAAGATATTATTTGAGGCAACCCATTTTTTCATTAATATTAATGTGTTTTGTATTTAGGAATTTTTATGAGCATGATTGTGAATAAATTCAAATGATGAATATAAAATAGATAGAAATTAATGGATATGATAGATTTAGGTTATATTATTTATATTTTAATATTCCATATAACTTAATTGACTTAATATTTTTAGAATTAGTTACTTGAATTCCATGACTAAAGTCTTTCTATTTTTATTATCTATGATACACAAACTTTTATTCCAATAAAAGCATACAATCTTTAAAATAATTCTTTGAAAAATTTGAATGGTTTTGATGATGATTAGAGGAGTATACACATATTTGAGGATCTAGATTTTAGTAATCATGAGTTGATGTAATAAATTGACTTTTGAATATATAAAATTGATTTTTTTACTGAAAATAAAATTTATATAAACATAGTTTGGATTAATTTGTTAAAAATTACATATTTAAAATTTTAATTGATTCATAGGTTTGATATTCTATAAAAATAAAAATAACAGAGAAATAAAGGTAATGAAATTTATATATTGGTTATAAAATAGTGGTATTACCTTGTATTGACCTATAGATAACAACCATCACTATTATTTTCCCAAAAATTATAATTCCTTTGAATTTGGTATTACTGTTGTGAATTGATAATATAATTAGTGTATTACAATTGATGATGTTTTGAATTTTTTACTCATCATTCATACTTATCGTATTATCATGTTATACCTTTCATAATTTATTTTGGGATGTTTTCTACAAAATAAGACTCATGGATACAAACCTATGAAAAATGCTCTTTGAGAGAGAGAGAGAGAGTGTGTATGTGTGACAAAAATAAAAATATAACTTCTGTATGGAATCCATGTTTTATTTTGAATGAAAATTAAGATAATTCTATAACCAAATGAATAATATTATGCCGTTTATAAAATTCTAAATATAAATATATATATAATTTCTAGGGAAAATTAATATTCCTTTTTGTTTGTCTTTCTTGAAAAAATTAGAGATAAAATGGTGTTTTCATTAGAAACATGAAAATTACTTCCAAATCAATAATAATTTAATATTTAATATTTTGTTTTTTTAATTTTTTATATAAAGAATTTTATTTATGCTGATGTTGAGTTATATTCTTCATTACAAGAACGATTTTAAATATGTGCTATTTTATAGCTATAAAATGTCACAAAATTAATGTTTTTGTTATATTATAATTTTCGGTAGTTTTAACTTTTTTTAGTATAGTTGTTTGGTATCTAGTTTATTTTGAGTTATATTTGGTTTATAACATATATATAGTGTTAACATGATATATTCATAACTTTTTGATAATGCTGTAAAATAAATAATTATTTATTTATCAAATGCAGTGGGAAACCATAATGTGGTGGGAAAGAACCATAACATGGTTGTATTGAAATAATGAAACAGATAAATCTTGGTAATAAATTATTGTATAATGATCTAATTGTTATGAAAAAATCCCATATAATCTGTGATTGAGGAACCATCAGTTATAAAAATATCTTCATTTTTAAAAATTGGAAGATAGTGATGATGATATGAGATTTTGGATAAAACCATGATATGATATTTAATTATATATTGTTTTTTACAGATATAATCATATGAAAATGCAAAAAAGATAAAAAATATTGGTATTAAATTATTAATTAAGGAGATAAAAATTAAATAATTAATTGATACATAAACCACATCGTGGTTTACTAAAACAACATCATGGTTTTTGGCCACATCGTAGTTTTAATGAAATATATTTGAAAATTTTGTAATGGTAGAAAATTAATATTTGGATTTTATGGGGGTATTACGAACATAAAAATATTATTATTATTGATATTGGACATAGATAAAGATAAAAAGTCATTCTAATTGTTTTAATATTTCTGGGGGAGAATTTAAGGAAGCATGGAAACACACAAAGTGGTCATAGAAAACCACCCGATGGTTTTTATGTGTGTATTATTATATTAGGAAAAAATATATAAATTTCATCAATATAAAGAAAATATTATATAGTTATAGCCTATGGTATAAAAGAACAATGTTGTATTGAAAACAAGAACATGGGTTAGTCGATTTATACAGTTTTTTCAAATTTTAAATCCATTTTAAATATGGAAATTTATAAATTTTATGGATATATATTTTGGGAAATCTCATATGTTTTTCCTAAGAAATTTTAATAGGTTTTAATCAATATAAATAGAGAATGTGCTGGGGGTTATATATAGATGAATTAATCACTATAATATACATTATTACTTCTTTAATAGAATAAAAACTAGAGGTAAGGAAAAAATCAATTAGATAGAAATTTTACTCATTATTATAAGAACTTGAATAAGAATGTTTTTTGTTAATAAAATATTTTTTATTTGTTTTTATATTATCCTTCAATACTTATCATGAATAACCACCAATAATTTTTTTTAAACAAAAAACAGTAATCACTTTTGTAATATGAATTTATAGTGAATTGTTGTCAAATAATAATTATTTTTCTTATGATGACACCATTATGGATTTTACAGGTTCATATATTTTTATAAAATATTGATCTATTTATAAACAAGTTAATTATTTTATAATTTAGATATTTCTTTTCAATACATGAGATATATTTCATGAATATATTCTTGAACATGGATTGTATTAATTGATCTATATATCAAAAATGGTTTTGAATCCCATATATGATAAATGAATAATATTAGTTTAACATAATATAATTTAAATTCAATAGTTAAGAATAAGATGATAAATAACATGTTTACTAGGACCCAATCATGATAATGACATAGTTATCTATTTAAAATATCAAAATTCTAATCAAATCATGACCATTGGTGTAAAATTTGTGGTAATCATTCATTACTAGATTATTTAATTAGTTTTGTCCACTTGTATATTAGATCACAACTTTTGAATCAATGTTTTAATCTTGGTTTCACCTGATACTATGTGTTTCAACATAGATTGACCTGATACATTTTTTAATGTATTTTGTAATTTTGTTTTTGGAAAATGTGTTTATTTCTTCATTTATCATTTCATCAAATTATAATTGATTATGAACTATAACTGTTTTTAAATAAATAATTTCACTACTAGAATTTATATACATATGTTATTTTAGTTCATTATTCTATAAATCTTAAACTTCATATTAACATAAAACCATAGACTCTTGATAATGGTGGTGAAAAAATATAAAATGAAATTAAAATATCAAATAAAAAATAAATATACTAATATAAAAATGATAAATATTATCATTTATTTCAATATAATCAAATTATATATTTTAAAAAGTCAATAAATGTGACTATAAAAATAGGAAAATGATCACATTTAATGAGTCTAAACAATTTAATGTACTTTTAGAGAATTTTATCATGCATTAGTAATTTATTTTAAACTACCAAATATATGGATTAATATATTAAGGAAGAATATATAGATTCTATATATACACTCTTAATTTATTTTATTTCATTATTTAGAGACTTCAATGAGTAATCATTTTCCAATTATGAAGTTTAATTTAAGGTTCTCTAGAGGACAGTGAATGCTTAAAATTTTCTTTCTTAGTTTTTCTATTAGTAATTTTTTTATTAACATCATTATATAAACAAGGAATTTATTTTACACCTTTAAGTTGTTTATGATCATCGAGGTGATTTTGTGTAATCATAACAACAATTTATATTTATAAAATTAAATCATTTTTTGTGTGATGAATTTAATGATATAAAATTTGTTAGGAAAATTATTTATTAATAAAATCATAAAATCTAGTTGAATTCCACAGAAGAGATTCACATTATATAGTTTAAAAATAATTTTCAAAGCATTTTGATTAATCAATAATCATACATTATATATATGATAATTAAAGATTCACTAAAAAATTAAAATAATAATAAAATATAGAAACAAATCCAAAATTTCAAATTTAGTGTTACAATCATTATTTAATAATTTATTTTGAATATTAAAAATATCCCAAATAAAATTTATAGTAAATATTGTTTACACCAATCCTAATATCCAACATTATAATTAGTTGAATTATTAATTTCATTTGAAATAACCCTAACACAATAAAAAAATTCAATTTAAGATACTATATTAGTGGAATCTCACATTATATTTCAAAAAAAATATTATTCTCTATTTTATGCACATTTGTAAAAAATTAATAAAATATATCATGAAAAAACTACACTAGGACTCCACCAAAGCTGAAAATGTTATTTTATCCATCTTTAGTAGTCATATTTTATTGTATACATGTTAGAGACTAATACAAAGGGTAGATATGAATATTTTTTTAAAATTCTATAACATTTATTCACTTCAATATAAACTATAATCCAATACATTATGCATATATTAATCAGGCATAAAAAATACATTAATAACGAATAAAAATTTATAGATATACCATTTTGTATATATAAAATTACATTTTAATTGATTTATCTATTAATAAAATCCATGAATTGATCATAAGTGACCTTCTTGGTCGAGATTATTTCTCTAGTATAATTCACACACTAAGTTCATGTAATATTATTTAATGTCTAATTTATTAAATCCACACTAGTTCCCATATCATACATCATTTTAATGTATTTAACTTATACTAATTTATCATGACCCAACCTTATTGGGACTCCACACAAGTTCACAATAAGATTGATTGTAACCCCTAAATCCTACTGTGACATGATTAAAAGTGAGTAAAACACAACTATGTGTGTGTGGGGGGGGGGGGGGTTAAATCATTTTAAAAAAAAATATCAATCTAGTTTCCCCTTTTTGTTTAGTTAAAATGGTTACAAATGAAACTAAAAAATGTATTCAGATAGAGAGTGATATAATGAAAATGTCAAAAAAACATTATAAAAGGGTCAAACAGACTTTTTTTGGTAACATCCCAGGTAATTATATAATAAGGAATTTTCATATTTATTAATATTTATGAATTAGATTTCACCTTAAAGGGACTCTATGTTTGATAGTATACCCGATGCAAAACAATAGGTTTCTTTGAAATATTGCGTTGCACACAAGACTCAGTTATACCAAAAAATAATATATTAATAATATTATTATTTAATATGGTAGTTACCACATAGTATTTATACTATAGGTAATGAAGAGTGTTATATTAATTATGAAAATATGGTTTACACATTTTTAAATAAGGTTTGATTGGTTACTAAATTAACTTGAAATAAAACAAAAAACCAATTGAACAAATGATGCATTTTTATGAAAAAAATTAAATGTGAAGAGTTCTATATAAAAAATAATCAAATAACTCGTTTTGGATTATAATAATGACATAAAAATTCATTAAAATGTTTAAAATTAATACTATGTATTTTATAGATATGATATAAGAATAAATTCTTTTTTACGGATAAATAGGTTTTTTTTCAAAAAATGATGTTTTACTACCTTTTGATGGAGAACCCTTTTTAAATATAGTTTTTATAACTTTTAAATGTTCTATTTAAAAAAATAAACATCTTTTTTGGAAGGAAAAAAATATTTACCTTGGTTGAATATTTGGTAGTTTGCTGATTAATTTCATTTTTAATGAATTGTGAAAAACATTGCATTTTAATTCAGAACGGTCATTCCATCTAATTTATTTATATAGTAATATTATCATTTTAATTTGTTTTAAAGTTTAATTAGATTAATATATTTCCATTTAAATCAATTTAGTTCGTTATAATTACTTTCATTTTGAAATTGAATAAAAAATCTATATGAACTTTTGAACATTTTACTTAAAAAGCATTTTTTCTCATTCTGACGATGGGATTAATTTTAAATTTAGTGTTTCCACTTCTATGAATTGAATTTCCCAAAATAACACACATGGCTGTGATAATTATGAAAAAAGTTGTCCAATATGATAAAAATATTTTATGGTGAATAGTAACTTTATTATTTTATTTACAACTGTTACAGGTAAATAGAGAAATTAAAGGAAAAAAATAATATTATAATTACATAAAACTACCCTAATAATTTTTATAATATTATTAGATGAGTTATGGCTAATGAATAAAATAGTTTTTCCGAAATTGTGTATTATTTAAGGCACATGAGTGTGATTGTGACATTAATAACAATTTATTTTAAGTAAAAAAATCATAAAAAAGTGTATTTTTTCTAAAACAATTTTAATATGGTGTTATATAAGTTATATATTCAATCATAAATAGTAATTATAAAGTTAAAAATGTTACATACAAGATGATAATTTATTTATAATTGTTTAAAAAAATAATTAATTTTAATTATGACATAATGATGATGCAATAATAGATTTTTAAAGAAAAATAAAATAAATAATATTACTAATTTTAAAATAAATTTAATTTGAAATATCTTATGCATTAAAATAATTTTATTGGAGAATAAAATAGTATATAAGTATATTTTAAAGTTTTTTGGAAGTTATATCTCTATTTGGATTTTTTAAAAATTCATGAAATTCAATAGTGTCAAAATTGATATAATTGATATTTTATAAATATAATACTTTAATAAATTATATAAAAATATGGAAATTCTTTTATAATTTAAAATTTTCTATAATAAGGTGAAATTATCAAAAATTTAATAATTATGAGGAGTTGACCACATAAAAAAGACAATTTTGTTCGTGTGTACGTGTGAACTATCACCTCCGTAAAGCGATGTGACTCATTTTTAATCACCAAATCACATGGATAACATATATAAATATATTCAAACAATTAATATGATATTAATAATTTTATGATCCTTTTGGAATGATAAACTACTTATTACCTTATTTCCATAATGTTCAATGAAAAATGGAAACGTTACTCATGTGTATGTAGGACCAATCGTCTCTAAGATTATAACATTTTACATTTTTCATACCACAAATGAATGGGTTGTTTTTAAAATTATAATTGGTGTATAAAAGTGATTATTATCTCATGAACATCATTCTAGAGATGATGGAATTGTAACCACATAGACTATTGACATGAGGCAATGTTTATTTTTGACTCAAGTAACGAATATCGATTGAACATCTAATATGAAGATACATGATTATATAATTATTATAGAATTATAATAAATGGTATAAATGGAATAACAGACTTCATAATGATTCTTGTAAATGTATAAATTAACTTAAATTTATTATTTTGAAATATAAATATTATAAGGGATGAGTCAGACTGACAGTAAGGGACTTCGTCTCGATCTCTTTACATTGAGGAATTTCCGGATAATATACATCTTAATTATTTTATTACTTGTATATACATCTAAAAAAAATGAATTATCCATATTTTATCTATAATAATGTTATTTAACATTTTGGAAAATTTATTAATTGATTTAGATTATGATTTAAATAGTCAAAGTTGTATGAGACAACTTGAACATTTAATGATTTAATGATTAAATATTTTTCATTATGCTATTAATTTACGTATATATTTATATGAATATAAATGGATTATATAAAACATTTTAAGTCTATCCAATATTTAATTTTATGTTTTCAAAAGGAATATTTTTATACAAAGCATTTTACTTTCTTTCCAGAATGGAATAAAGAATGTTTTTTTGTATATGATGATAATGAATTCTCCACCGCCATAACTGTTATTTGATATTTTGTTTACTCTATAACACATAATTTATATTAAATGGAAATGAACAGATTTTTCTTTTTTTGGGTATCTTGTTATTGAAAATGGATTCTTAAATGAAAATGGTATTTTTATACGAAATTTTTTTCATAAGGGATTTGAAGAGCTTTTTAAAAGGGTTTTATGATGAACGTGCTTTATTCCATAAATGGTACGTGAGAATTATATTGAATGGGTTAACCTAATATGTCTTAAATTAAGATATTCTCCCCCTTATATCTCATAGGTGATACTAATATAGATTATATAATGGGTTGAGCCCCATTATTGCTCACGGGTGAGCACGTTATAGCTTATATGAAGGGATGGTACCCATTATAGATCATGGTTGAGCATGATATAACTTAGATGAAGTATGATCCCCCTTATAGATCTCAAGTTAATTAGGTAATAATAATATTGGAATTCATCCACACAGTTATTCCAACTAAAATGGGTTTGGAAGGGTTTTATGTATATGATTCCCTAAGACACCTAAAAGAGTCTTAATTTCTTGATACTTGTTTTAGTGTTCTTATTATAGAAACAAATATGAGTGTATTTCATGTGAAATTTTTTTCATTCATATAATCAAATAAAACTAAATGAGTTAACATGTTTTAACTAAAATAATGGTTTTCTTTCTTTCTTATGTCTTGTATTTATCTGTTTGTTCTCATCCCAAGTGTTTAAAAGTTTTCACTGGAATTAAGGGAGAATAGGGTCAAGGATGGAACAAGGAAAAGTTATAATGATTAAACATAAAAATGAAACCATGTTTGTTTGTAAAATATTTTGTGTTGTGGAAGAAATTTATACTTTTGGAAGTTTCCACTTTCTATTAATATGGGTTTTCATCTAACATTTAGGGCCTAATTTTTTAATTCTTTAAACTCAAAAAGATCCTCAATGTATATTCTTAACATAACTCAATATTAGGTAATGATTAAATATGGGGCCTTATATTTAGTATCAGAGGTCAGATTAGACAACACTATTGTTTAAGATGTTGATAATTGCTTTTTTAGAGTATTTTACTTTTTGGTAAAGTCAAAATGGTTTATAATTTTAAGATTGCCTTGTTTCTTCATCTAAATTATGTCTGTTTAGAATGGTTTTCCACAGAGGGAATAAGAAATCTATAATGGGATGCAATCACTAAGAAAACCATTTCAAATTAATATCATGACGTGGTAAGAATCATTACTAAACTTTTTGTTTTCGTGATGGTGTGGTTTACTTAGGCAATATATATTGGTCGTATCTATGCATGAGATCATCCATATCAAAAATAGAGGAATATGTCAATAGTGTAACATTTTATGAGGAAACTTCTCCCATCATTCAATGAATCATCATACCCTGTGGTAGCTGAAGGATGGATTAATACGCTGGATAATATATTTGAAGTCATAAAAATGTTCAAAATGTCAAAAGGCAACTCTTTCCATCAATAATTTTAAGGTGAAGATGATCAATGGTAGTCATTAGAAAAGAATACTTGAGAGAAATATGATATTGATTCTATAAAATTTGATTAATTTACATATATTTTCTGTGAGAAATATTTATATAAGGTTTTCATCTTAAGATATTGAATCAATTCTTGTAATTAATGAAAAAGTATAAAGATTTAGTTGACACATTTGAAGAAACTTTCACAAGATTGGTCTGGTATGTTCTGAATTTTATTGAAGACATTGATAGTAAAATTAATTTATTTTACATAGGATTGAAACTAGGGCTATGAAGATCTCTAGTCTCCAAATAATATAAATGTTATTAAAAATTGGTTTTTATGATGAGAAAGTTGAAATGGTGTTTTCTGAAACTTACGTGCCACACAACAATAAGAGTAAGAAATGGTCAAGGTGGAAGGAAATTTTGAAGCAACAAACTAATAATTCTGGAGGTAAGCCTAAAATATGTTTCATGTGTGGTAAAATACATGTTGGGGAGTGTTTTTTAGTATCTCGAATGTGTTACTTGTGTGGTAAGTTTGGTTATAAGGTTTAAGAATACAAGTAAAATTGTCAAAAATAGTCTAATAATGTGATAATTGATCTCTATTCAACATTAATATGCTATACCTACAATGAGTTTGAAAATTATGAAAATATGTTTATGAAGTTAATTCCACAAGGTGGAAATTGTTATGATCAAAAAATGGTCCAATAATGTATTTTGTTTCCAGTACACTTGATGTTGAGACATCTAGTGAAGTGATAGAATCTCCTGAGAGCCTGATATTTTTCAAAGGATAACCATATGTTCATGGTTTTAGACACACATTATGTGGTTTTATGTAATTTGTTCATAAATTATTAAGGAATTTTCTGGGAGATTTTTTGTGGGTGTATGTTTATGTTTGTCTATTGTTTAATGTGGAAGCATGCCTTTACTTTTAGACCTCAGTTTTAAGATATTGATACTATTTATGGTTTGTATGATCATTGATGCTTAAGGTTATTCTTAATTATGAACATAATAATTCTGTGAATATTATGGGGATGAAATTGTGCTTATAAAATAGAAATACATCAAGCAAGTACTTTTCTTATACTCCTAGTTTAAGAAGTAAATAAATTCCTTAAATCTATCTAATGAATCTTAAAACAAAAACACTATTTAATACTTGTATCGATGGTCCTTTGACCCATCACATAATTATGGTTTTTTGATGGATAACTTTCAAATTAATATGCTCTCTATCAACCTCTATTAGTCTTTGAGAGTTAGTTTTATCATCTATGTCATTGTTTTCCAACATGGAAACTAATATATGATATATCAGGTGACCATTAAACATCACATTGTTTATTTTTAAGTAGTGATTTTATATTCTCTTCTTATGATGAGGTATTTCAATGAAGTAATTTTGAAAAGTAAAACCATTGTTAAGAAGCCCAAATTTAAAAGTACGAGAACTTAATTTCCTAAAGGGGGAGGATGTACCATCCCATATAATTATAGAATAAGTGTTTTTAATATTCATTAAAATTTATGAATTCTTTTATACCTTAAAGGTACTATATTCTCAATAACATACCCTACACACAACAATGGGTTTATACTAAATCATACATTGCACACAAGACTGAGTTATAACAAAAAATAATATATTATTAATATTATTATTTAGTATAGACATTATCGGCTAGCCATTATAATCATTGTAATGAATAGTGTTAACTAAATTATGAAATTTTGTTGTACCCTTTTTTATATAATGACTCATTGGTTACCTAAATAACTTGAAATGAAAACTAATAAACCAATTGAATATAATAGACACATTTTTTTATGAAAAACTATTTAAATGTGAATAATTGTGTTTATAAAATAATAAAATCACTCTTATTGGATTATATTAATGAAATATAAATTTAATACAATGTTTATGATTCATACTATGTATTTTCTATTCATGATTTAAGAACAAATTTAATTTTACGTAAAAAATGAGTATTTTTTAAAAATGCAGTTTACCACCTTTTCATGGAAATCCCTTTTTAGATGATGCTTTTTCACTTTTATAAGTTATATTTAACAAAATAAATTTCCTATTTGTAAGAGGGACATAAATATTTACTTTACTTGATTTTTTGGTATTTTTCTGATTAAATTCATTTTTTAATGAATAGTGAAAAATATTTCTTTTAAAATCAAAACTGTTTTTTGACTAATTTATTTATATAGTTTTACTATCAATTTAATTGGTCTAAAAGTGTAAATATACTAGGATTATTTTTCAATTAACATAATTTAGTTATTTCGAATGAATTTCACATTGAAATTTAATTGAAAAACGATTTGAACTTTTGAATGTTTTTCCTAAAAACTGGATTTCTCATTCCAACAATGAGATTAATTTGAAATTTAATTTTTCTACTTTTGGAAATTAAATTTTCAAAAAATAATATACATGGTTGTAATAAGTATGAAAACTTTGGTCCAATAGGAACACAATTTTTTTCTGAATAGTTTCTTTTCTATTTTATTTACCATAGTTAATGGTATATAGGGTAATTAAAGGTAAAAATAATATTATAACAGCATAAAAATACTCTAAAACATGTTCAAATACAATTGGATGAGTTATGGATGAAATATAAAATAATAGGGCCAAGCATTTGGCCTTGTATGACACTTAGGTGTGATTATGACATTAATAACATTTTATTTAAAGTAGAAATAAAAATTTCATAAACCTGTCTCATATTACTATTTTTTAATACAGTGTTACATAAGTGATTTCATCAATTTAAAATATTCATTATAAATATAAAAAGATTAAATAAATCATTTTAATTTATTAATAAATTTTATGAAATAAATAATTTTATTTTATTTTGACATAATGATGATGCAATAATAGATTTTGGAAAGTATGAATCAAATTAATGATACTAATAATATTAAAATAAATATTATATGAAACATTTGATGACATCCAATAATTTTCTAGGTGCATATTAAATGTTATGAGTATATTAAATGGATTTTTCGATGTTATCTTTCTTTTAGGATTTTATTTAAATTCAATAAAATGCGATGTGTCAAATTTGATATAATTGATATTTTATAAAAAAATTATTTATTAAATTATTTGAAAATAAAAAAATATATTTTAAAATTACAAAGTGGAAATAAAAAGGTATAAATGTTAATTAAGTATCCAATTATGGGGAATTTTCCCTATATAAGTAAAATTTACAGCCTCTTAATATTTAAAATAGTGTTACCAAAAATAATATTAAAAGAAAAAATTAACGGTAAACCAAAAAGATAAAGTTTAAAATCTAATTAATACATGTGTAAAAATTATTTGGATGAAATAAATTAGAATAATAATCATATTATCTTAGTAATAAATAATTTTTGGCTAATTTGGATTATAAAATTTATTTATATTAATTTATCATTTTAAGAGTTTCCAATGGTAGCCCTCCCCTCTCCTATAAAAAGATACAATCTCTTCTTTATTACTCACACATCCAAAACATTTATTTTTAACCACAATATTCACAAAAACAATACTAGAATCTCTAAACAAATTATTTAGGCCTTATATTAGTCATAACACCTTTATGAGAGATTGTTAGGGTGTTATGAATGATTATTATCAAAAATAAAAGGTAATGATTGTATTTAAGTGTTTCTATTTTATTTATTATTTCACTACCACAAAATATTGTTAACCCATGATGAAATAATAACTAAATAATTGTATATATACAGATATGTTATTAATATAATTTCACCACCGAAATCCATCTACACTTCCATGAAATTGGAAAGGAATTACTCGTTCGTGCGTATGTGTAATCTATCACCTCAATAAAGTGATCTAATTTGTTTTCCATAACCATATATCAAGAATGGTAATAATTATTGAATTAATGTTTTTTATATTATGTTAATTACATATTTATAATTAAAACTGAATAATATACCAATTTGTTTCTTATATTTCATGAACATAAAAATGATAACATCGTTCATGCATACATGTGACCTATCACCTCCACAGATCGATGTGATTCGTTTTTAATCACGAGATCACTTGGATAAAATATATAAGTATAGTTAAATTATTAATATGATATTAATTATATTATTATCATTATAAAAAGGTAAATTAATTCTTACCTTATTACCATAATGATTAATGAAAAATGGAAACGTTACTCATGCGTACGTACAACCTACCATCTCCATGATTATAACATTGTTTATTTTTTATAATATAAAAGAATATCTTGGTTTAAAATGTATAATTATATTATAAAAGTGATTATTATTTCATGAATATCATTCTTCAGATGATTCCATTTTGAACACTTGGACTATTTACATCAATCCAAGTTCATTTTCGACTGATGTACCAAATATCAAGTGAACAGCCGATATAAAAATAAATGATTTTTTAATTTTTAAAACATTGTAATAATAGATATAAAATGAATAATAATTTTAAAATGGTTATAAAGAAAGTATAAATGAATCTATGTTTATTATTTAGGAATATAAATATTGTACGTGATAAATAGGACTCACGGTAAGGGATATTGTCTCAAACTCTTTTCATTGAGTCATTTCCTCATAATATGAACATTAATCATTTTATAAGGTGTCTATGAATAAAATAAGACAATTATTACAAATATTTTACCTATAATAATGTTATTAAACATTTTTTAAATTTACTAACTCTTATATAAGATGATTTTAATGTTCAAATTTGTATGGGACACCGTGAACATTTAAGGATTTATTTATCAAATATTTTTTTATGATGATATTAATTTAAATTTTTATTTATATATATATATATAAGGGTTATGTATGATATTTTATTTATATAATTAATTTTATTTAATGTTTTGAAAATGAATATTTTTATATGAATCATTTTACTTTCTTTTCAAAATGACAAAAATAATATTTTTCTTGTATACGTGGACAATGACTTCTCCACCGCTGTAACTGTTATTTGATATTTTGCTTCCTTTATAAGACATAATGTCTTTTAAAATTAAAATAATCCCTTATTCTCATTTTTGGGTATCTTGGTATTGAAAATGGGTTCATTAATGAAAATGGAATTTTTATACAAAAATGTTTTTCATATGGGATTATAAGAGATTTTCAAAATGTTTTTATGATGAACATGTTTTATTCATGAAGTGGTACATGAGCATTATATAAAATAGGTGAGCTTGATATAGAAAATATGATGGATTGATCCCCATTATAGCTTATGAGTGAGCTCAAAACAACTTATAAAAAGGGTTGAGCCCCATTATAACTCACAGGTGAGCCCATTATAGCTTATATAAAGGGATGAGCCCCATCATCGCTCACAGGTGAGCCCAATATAGCTTATATAAAGGGTGATCCCCATTATAGATCTCCAATTAAATTTTAAATAATAATATTGGTTGTCGTAAATATGGTTATTATTATTGAGATGGGTTTGAAATGGTTTTATGTACATGATTCTCTTAGTAAACTAAAGGATTTTTAATTGCTTGTTATTGGTTTTAGTGTTTTTCAATATGAAAAAATTATGAGTGTTATTCATGTTCAAATGTTTTCTTTCATATTCTCAAATACAATTAAATGAGTTACCATATTGTGACATGACTATAGGTTTCATTATTTTTATGTCCATTATGGATCTTTATTGTGCTCATCTTTTGTTTTTAAATGCTTCGGCAGATTTAAGGGAGAATAGTGTAAAGGATTGAATCAAGGAAAAGTAATGATCATTAAACATAAAATGAAACTATGTTTTTCTTTAAAAGTTTCTTTCTTTTGTTACAAATGGAAAATGATGGAATTTTCCACATTATATTTCTATGGTTTTGTTATATAATATTTATAGAATAGTTTTATAAATATTTAAACCTAACAAGATCCTCAATGTGAATTCATGACATTACTCAAGAATATGTAATATTTAAGGCTAGGACCTTATATTTATTTAGTGGATAATACTTGGTGACAAATAATTTTAATCCCATTATAAAATGTTTTAATATAGTGTCAATGAGAATAAGTAATATGTCATGAAAGTGGTTTTGAACTACAAAAATATGAAAGATGCCGATGGGAATAATTAATTGAATGGATATTTTACTTAAATTATAAAGTGCACCCAATTTTAGATTATATGAATATTATAATTCGTTTAATTAAATCTAATATATTCCTTTCTAAAACACTATCTGTAATGATTAGAAGAATCTCTCAGTATTTCATCATGCCAGAAAAGTGAAACACATCATTTGTTTATAGAAATTTATTTACGTTGGCATGAAGGTATCTTCTATGTCTGGGTATAATAGTCATCATACATATCCAAGATCAATAACCATATATCTTCATATATCGTTATCTTGTAAAGTCGTTTTGATCATCTAAGATTATATTAAATTAAAAGACCAAAAAATATATCATTCTACCATTCCATACAGCTTTTCAATTTGAACATAAAATGTCTAAAATAATGATCATTTCATCTATGAGAATAGTTTAAATTGATATTTTATTTCAAACCTGCATCGACTATATTCATATTATAGGTACATCCCCTGGATAGTTTTAGAATTACAATATGATTTTACTGAAACCATATATATTCCCACAATGAACCTTTAAATCTCTATATAGGGTATATTTAGACTTCCCATGGTCTATACTAGTTATTCATGAGGCCACATCTTATTGAATGACTATTTTATGTTGGTTTCATTACAATATATTTTTTGTCATCCAATATGGAATGTTTATGTTTTCACCTTGTCATGGACTTAGATTATTATGAATTTAATCATCCATTTACTTTTTCATCAAGTTTAAATAGACACTAATAAATACTAAATAGTTTTCTCAATAAATTCCTCATGAAAAAATCTCTAAAAAAACTGAATAAATTTTTTTATATAAATTTATTGAATTCTCCAAATGATGAATAAATCATAAAACAGAACCATAATAAAGAATTATCTCTTATTAGTTCAAAAAAATCTCATCTGAATAATAAAAATATATAGACATTTTCTTAATTGATATCAACTAACAACCCCCTTTTTTTAATTCATTTCTGATGAATTTTTAATTCTATAATTCTATATTTTAATCACAATGGTCTCTACAATATCCAACATTTTGTTCATTGGTATAATTATAAATGCATATAATCTTTTCTATAATCATTATTTACCACAAACTATTCATACTTTAATCAAAACACATATTCTCTTTTAATTTCCCCAATTATGATTACCTATAAAAGTAAATAGAGTATCTCCACCTTTGTAAAAAAATATCCTTCCATAATATATGCATAGGTTAACTAATTCAATGAAATGAATATTGGAAAATAATGATTGGTAATTTATATATATATATATATATATATATATTTATAGAAAACAGAGAAAAAAAATTCAAGTGCAGAAAGACATCATTTGTTAGGGGTGCTATCAAAATATCTAATAAACATTTTATTTTATAATTTTCTTCTTGATATTAATGTGACTCAGCCTAGAGTTTTTAAATGTAGTAATTTAATGTTGATTGAACATTTATTATCACACATAATAACCATTTTTTCATAAATGTCTACAAACATTTCATTAAGTCATGACATAATACACATCATTCATGGTGTGTTTAACAATGTTACTAAATAATATCATTTTACTAATCCTAATGTTTATAAATCTTTCTCCATTTACTTCTAAGAAACACATCACCCTTAAATAATTAATTAACCTCTAGAAGATTGATTTTTCTCTAACATCACTAGCCAAATCCATATATTTATAGCCATGAATTTATAAAGATGAATATTCATATACCTATAACCATAATGAATTATAACTCTAATGTAGCAGAAGATCAATTTTACTACCATAAAATGAAAATCCATATAATTTACACTATATAATTTACAAATATTTCCACAAAAGGATGTTCAGTATTGAAAATATGAATATATATGATAGAAAAGAATTAAATGGAACTCCATTCAATCAAAACTTATTCTTTTATCATATAAATAAAAAAATTTCAATCTTTTGATAGGAGTGGAGACCTCTCATGTTTATTTCATTCAAAATATATTTAATAACCCAAAATAATATTTCATAGATGATTTATCCTTTAGTGAATGTGAATTTAGAACAAAAAAGTTTATAATATTACAAATCATCGACATCTGAAAATATTTTCATATTTTGATAGAAATTCTGGAAATTTTATTCTGTTGTTTTTTTAAAAATAAAATTTCATCAATTTATAAAACAATACTAAGATAATTTATATTATCATGGATTGAAAAAATATGATTATCCCCATTTATATTCTTGAATTTCATGATATTTAATGTTCTTAAACCCATTAAAATATCATTATATGGTGAATTTAATAACCATATAATTACCTTTAATTATCATTCAATCTTTATAACCATCAATATTAAGTAAAAACTGTCATGTTATTCAATATAGACATATTCATTATATTAACCATTGAGAAATAATAAATTAAATTCCATTTAAAACACCCAATAATTCCGTTGATCACATATTGAAATAATTACGCATATAATTTTATTTCATGTGACTAGAGAAATGTATAATGAAAATATATACCCAGAAATTGAGATAAACCATTTGAAACATGACAAGATTTTATCATTTCTATATATCATCTCTCATTGCTTTTTTCTTAAAAAACTAACTTCATCCCAATAATATATGTATATGGATAAAAAAAATACTCTCATAGGTCATTATTCTCAATTGGATTAAACTCTTATAACATCACTCCCATTAAATCCAAAAGTTTAAATGTATCATTAGCACTTTTTGGTAAAACATTTTTAATAAAGATACTGTGATTGGAAGACTCATATTTTTCTTATTTTGAGATCCCGTTTTTGCATTCACTAAGTATCTTTTCGGGATTATATTTTTTTTATACCATTGGTAAATAGGTACTCCATTATAAAAGCCTTATAAATTGATATATATTTCATAATCATATATGGGATTTTAGAAATAAATTTCATCAATCATAATTTCCCCATTTTTTCCAAAAGTTTATCTTTTAGCTTATTTAATCTCACAATTACAATGAATTGTTTTATATTTTCGTTTTCTTTTTATTAAATTTGAATTTCCAAAATCATAACTTCATTTATATTAAGTAATTTCATTGTTTTTTTGAAACATTGATATCTCCTTCAACAAAATATATATAATATAAACATATTCAAATTATCTCTCTTATCAAACATTACCAAATATGTTCCATTGATATTGATTTCCCATATAATTATAAAAAACTGTAAACTCTTTAACATGTTCTTCTTTTAAAACTGCATCTCATAATATTTATTGACCCAATCAGTTAATGGGAATGTTTATAGATAGTTAATGGGAATATTGATGGATTCTTAAATTTTTTTCAATAAAAATACATGGATATGTTATTCTATGAAAACATAGACCATACCATATCAGTCGATCTATTGTTTTTACCTCTACTATTTAATTGTTTTCAAATATATGGACTACTATATTTAATCCTTATTTTTGGTTCTTAATATAGGTTATAATGTATCTATTTATTTATTTATAACCATTATAAGATCTAAATAATTTGAGATAAGATCCCATTAATTTTACAAAACACCATTTAAAATTCTTAATCAACCCACAAGATTTTGATTTAAACAATATAATGTAGTTTTAATCATATAATTTAATTCACTACAAAAGGAAGGAAATAATTATCACCATTTTTTGATTTTAATATCATTATAAAAACTATATCTGATTATCCCAAATAAATAATGTTAATGGATTTGACCTTCACATTCTTATGACCTTTTTCACAAACATTCATTCATAAAATGTGTAATATTTATTTAGTTTTTCAAAGTTCAACATTTATATATTTCTCAAAAAAAATTATCTAATAATAATGTCAATAATCATTTTACTAGAATTTTAAATTCTTCTATTCTAATGATCATTCTACTACTCCACACTCATAAAGATATTATTTTTTTCATTGGAAATTTGAAAACAAAATATAATTTTTACCGATCCCATTTTAATATTTTTATCATCAATTAATATACATATGGTAAATCTATTTTATAAAATATCACCACCTTCCTAATAATATTGTATTTAGAAAGACTCAAGAGGTTTTCCCCCGACCAATTGATAAAGAAAACATCACCATATTAAAAATTCTTCTCAAATATTATTGTAATTATAACTAATTTCATTTTATGTAATCTATAATTTTATAGGTTAATAAATCATCTTTCATACCTTTGTATATATTTTATATTTTTTAGGTTTGTAGCCATGGGTGATAAAATACAATCGTAAGTTATCCAAGAGAATCCCCCATTTTGTTAATTTTAATCAAACCAAAACTCCAATGATAGTTATTTATTACTCCTATAAATAATATATTTAGTGTTATCAATTCCCTATAATTTATGTATAACTATATTGATACAATTTTTAGAAGTGTTTCATAACTGGTCATAACTCCAATATAATTTCATTAAATGATTCAAAAAAATCATGTAATTTTAAATTATGTTTTTGTTTTATTAGATAGAGATTAAAAATATGTGTTTCAATGTTCCTTAAATGATGATCTATATTTGATTTTGGTAGTGAAATGGTGTACGATTCCACATAGTAATTGTGTCCTCAAACATATTTTCACTAACCACATCATTCAAAATGAAATCTTTTTAGTGTGAATTATGGTCCCATAAAATATAAAAAAATGAGTTCATTTTATTATTAAATTTTATATATATGTATATATATATATGTTCAAATGTCTCAAATTTAGGAATATTTCTCTCTAAAATCAGAATACCATTATTCTTGTACATGGTTTTCAATTTCTTCCACCACCCATTAAATTGTAGTTTTTTAGTGTTATCACATGATTTGGATATAGATGTATCTATTTTAATTTTTGATCCAATCACCTTATTGTACTTTTTGGTCTCCACATCAAAAGTATTAATTCATAACCAAATATCTAAAAAAATATTTTTAGGAACCATATGGAAATAAAAAATCTTTATTAAATCCTAAATAACATTTTCATAAGTTTTTACATATTCACTATTATTCTTCATAGAATATCTTAACACTAATAAATGAAGATAATTTTGTTTGTTTTCATAATCAAACAATGAAACATAATGTGATTTTATATCATTATTATTATAAATAATTCTTTATAAATAAATAAAATGAATTTTATCTCTTTCATAATTGATTTTAGTTTGACAATACATCTTCATTGGGTTCTTAATTTCTATCTGTATAATATTATTATCTTTTGAATCATCATGGTTTTCATTAATGAATCATTTTCACTATTTAAAATATCATTTTCTATCCCAAAAATCATATTTTTTCAATCATTAAAAGACTTCCATCCTTAATTAAGACTCTATTTTTGTCTCTATAACCTTATTATATTACTAAATAATATATTATAAATCCTTAACTGGATTATTATAGTGCATTGATATGGCCATGAAATGAAAAAGTTCATCATTCACTATATCCTCACCATCTCTTTCTATTTTCTATCTTGGGTTGTAATACAATGGTTTTATTCATTATTATGATTGATTTTTATATTTTATTGATGGAATATTCTCAATTAGAAGCACCTGATATCTATTTTATCCTAGATAATATATTGGGTTGATCATCCAAATCATCTTCTTGATCCTTTATTTGGAAATTTACTAAAAAGTATCCTATAAGACCCCAATTAATTAACATAAAATGGGCTTTACACTTTTATTGAACATTTCCACATTACATGAATTTTTAAAATAAAGTAATAGAGTAATTTTTTTATGAAATCTTCTTGGGGATAAATTTATACTTCTTATAAATTAATAGATTCATGATTTTAAAAATATTTTTTTTGGATTTGAATAGATTCTCCATTTCATATTTTCCTTTCAAACACAAGGTTATACCCCTACTCATAACATTGTATATCAATAAAATGATGAACTTATCAATGGATAACTAATCCTTGTATTCATCATTAAAGGTAGAAATCAGTGAATCAATCTTTTATATGATAATTCTCATAAATTTCATACAGCATTTATATCTAAAAAATATCCTTATCATAAAATTATACTTATAATATTGTTCACCCGATGAAAGAACTTATACATGGAATCATATTCTACAATTAAAAAGTAAATAAATTTATCATGTAAGGGTTGAAATCATGACTATATTTTTTTAACTCTATCATAATGATTGTGGATCTTTCTCAAAATTTGATACAAAATCTCTATTTCTATTAATTATGTTAAATCATTATATTATAGGGATGAGAGTAATTCATTTACTTCTTTCCCATATGATTCAAAATTTATCTTATCATTAATAGTATTGAGTTTTCTATCTTTAGGAAGATTTATATCATTTTCATTGATATCAATATTTTCCATTCTTAAAAATAGACGATATGTATCCATCATTACTTTCAATATATGAAATCCATTAATATTGAAAATGAGGACTAATTTGATATTTAATCAATTCAAGATATCTATTAAACCCATTTATTTATTTATTTATAAAACAAGATAATATTTTTCCTTTGTAATACCTAGAAACTCTTCTCTTCATAGACACCTTAATCATAAATTAAATGAGAATAATAGAAAATAAGCCTTAATAATAGATATTCTTATTGTCAAATGGTCATCTTGATAGAGTGTAATTAAACACTAAAAATAATGTGTAAATTAGTGGTTATTGAAACATACAGTACTTTTTTTTCTCTCATTACTGATTAATACATCTGATAAAAAATAAAGCAAACTCATGTTTTGTAGTATTGAGTGTAACAACCAAAAAGTTTATTAATAATATTTTTTCCTAAAATTATTGTGTGTTATAACCTACTATATAGTATTATAGATATAAATAAGATGGGAATAATTTTTTATCAAAAAACATTGTTACATTAATCTAATATGAAATAAATTTAAATTCCCAACATTACAACTAGAAAAAAATATAAAATAGACAAAAGGGAAATTACGGATTTCCCCAATTATCAAGAATCATCACCTCCACTGCCAACAATATAAAAATGAATAATTATATTAAAAACCAATCAGAATCTTAAAAAATGGAAATATTGAACATATAATGGAATTGAGTAGAATATTTAGTGAAGAAATGAATTAGTATATATACAATGTAATGGGAAAATTATAATATTATCCTAAAAATTCAAAATAGCAAGTTGACTGCTAAAATAGTAATTTTACCTCAAAATAATAAATTCTGATATAAATAATATTTATCATGATTAATATAAGTAAATATAAATATTATAATGCTTTAAAATAAATAACTTGATTAAAAAAACTCATTATAAATACATTTTTATAAATTTTATTATAATAAAATTCATAAAAACCATGATTTTTATATAAAAATTAAAATTAGATAGGATACAAATTAATTTTGATAAAATGATCATCATTTTTGAAATCACCTAATCAATAATTTCCATGGTTGTCTTTTTGGAAATTTTTAGAAATACATCAATTTTAGAGTGTATATTTAAAATACAGTTTTTCCCTAACAAGTCTATCTTAAAATAAATTATTAATGTTATAACAAATAAATAATCATTTCTAAATTTTTTGGTTAGGCCATGATATATTTTATTTTAAAAATGATTCATTTATAGGAAGATCTGAGACTGAGCAATGTCAGCCATTATATTTATTAAATGAAGTGTGAATAAAAAAGTCATTAATTCCAAGGGGATTTATAGGGTCGGGGGTAATGAACTCCCAACATATCTGAATCAACCATATGTTTGTAGTATTTAATAACTATTTATGACCACATAGTGATCAATTCCATTATCATTCTCTTTTACAACACATCCGCCAGTAGATTAGATTCCCTATAAAGATGTGAAACTTTAATGTGTCGATGGTTAACCTATTTTAGACAGCCAATCTAATTATGTATCACATTTAAATATATATATTTTTTTCTTTCGATAGGGTCTAAATAAAGAGTTCTGAATCAAACTCAATCCATATGTGATTCTAAATTTAGTGGATACCATGTTTGATAGCATAGATCACATCCGAAATCTCATATTCATATGTAATTATAGATCTAATAATGTGGTGAAATAAAATTTTGAGAAATCCATGATTTGTGTGGAACACACCTTTATAACCAAAGTGTCCTAACATTATAGAGTCCACACAATCAATACTCACCTTTATCCATGAGGATATCAAAGGGATCACTTGAATATATCTCATAACTAGGGGATTCATAGATTTTTATAGAAGTGGACTAAAAATATTCAGATCAGAAATGGTGTTGTCTTTTACCCCCACACGTACCTTTTCTGTAGATTGTTCATACCTAAACATATCCAGGATCCAAACATTGGTGGATGGATACATGTTTTAAAAAATTATTGCATTCCATGTTGTCCAAATAGATGTATAGATGGAAGATTTAGTAATAAGGAGGATATTCTAGATCTACTCACTATGCCTAGATTTAAAAATGTGTAGTAGTATTTCATTTATCTATATGAATATACCTATGTTAATGTTTATAAAGATACAAGTGTGTCTTCATAACTCTTGAGAAAAGGGACACTCCCTAGAGAGGTGACGAATAATCTCTTCTGCAGTTAATCTTAAGTGGCATGCTGATACAATTTTTTGTCTAACACTCGTCATTTGATCATGAGCGTGTAACCTATTTTTTATAGATCTTCTAAAAAGAAAGAAAATTTAGGTTTGTATGAATGATATGTTGAAGTTTATTAACTATGGTGGTAGGATTTTGATCCAACACATTCCATCAGGTATTATTCCTTATCATTGAATTGGACACTTTTTATAGGAAACCAAATCAAAGTATCAACATCCATAAATGTGTAGGACATAACTCCAATCCATATTTAGTTGGAAAAATATATACAAGGCTTCTTATGGACTACACCTTAGAAATGGACATTTTCTTCATATTAGAGGGGGAAATCAGTGTGTTTAGAAGACTATATAGCAATGAAGTGCTCTAGAAATTATGATTGGATTGTGTGTTTACTGGTAATTCTGAGTTATTTATATTATAAATGACATAGTTATTGATATATGGATACACAGATGATGCATGATATGATTGGTAACCATTCAATTGACTCATTTTAACTTGTTTGAGGAAAAATATAAACAATAGTCCATATATTTTAGCAGATTCTATATATATTTATTGATAATTCCATCATTGAAAATACTATGACCTTTGATTACAAGGCCCCCATTTTAGTGTGCTTAATGCCTTTATTCCATGAAATAGTTATCATCGTCCTTTCAGGAACATACGTTATCCATATGAAGTTCCTTATCATGAATTTAAGGTCACAAAGGAGACCTTTGTAAAATCTTTAGAAAGAAAAGGAGTACATAAACATAGAGGTGATAAATGAGTTTTATAGTCACACCCTTAAATATTGTGACATTTCCATCCCCTTCCATCAAAACTGTAGAATGATGATGCCAGATCATATTCCCCCAAGATAGTGACTTATCCAAATTAAATTTTAATAAACTAATTAATTCAAATTATAAAGAGGTTTTAATGTCTTAAAATGATTATATAATTTTATTTATGACATATATAGTAATAAATTAACTATTACAAGTTTTACATTTGAAATAATATTTAATTATAAAAATAACAATCTCCTCAAGTATAAATAAACCATCTCCCTTCCCTGGGAAAACAACTAATTCCTCACTTCCCAAAGCCAAATATCTACCAATGCCTTTCCTCTAAATAACCTTATATCATTAGGGACATCCTAGAGTAATCCTATACCATGAATCAAGGGAGATTTAGTATCATATATGGGAATCTAAAATGAGGATTAATTATGTTCCAATAAATATGTTTTTTATTTCTTCTTCTTATTCTCTTTTTATTTTTATCACCATTTTCACAAAAAAGCATATAAAATTAATTTTTATGTAATTAGAAATTATATTAATGATATTAACCTACTATAAAAATCATATTAACTATATATATAAACCCCAAACATACCTTTCCTCCACTCTTAACAATGTTCTGCAAAATGTTGATTAAAAACCATGAGGGATAATGCCATGCAAATTCTTATAACCACTATCATGGATATATACTATTAATTATATATAATAGATAAATACATAATTTCATGCATTCTATGATTATATAATTAATTATACTAATTTATAAATAACATTTATCCAAATAGAGAAATAACAAAAAATTGGATATTTTTAAGTAAAATTTGATATCCAAATGACTACTTTATTGGCAATGAAGTAAATAATTATAATAAAATTACATTAATTGATTAATATTGGTAAAAATTACAACAATTAAAATATGGATCAATGTTTTAATGAGTTTATGTATATTATTTAGGAAATAGGAAAGTGAAGATATAGGTATGGAATAATGGTAAGGGGATTCTAAAATCAAACTCCTTTTATTTTCGTTATCCATATTTCATGATATAATTGGTTTGTATACACCTATAATTAGACATAAATATCACTTCATTATTATTCACCTTTATTTTCAAGGATATAAAGTTTTCATAATATATTTTATTACAAATATAATGTTTTCCAAAAATAACTATTCCTTACAAAACACATATTTGACTACTTTTGAGTTGTTTCTTATTTACACAAGACTGAAGGTTCTTATACCAAAAAAGTTATTACATTTTTTATTTTGGAACCCAATGTTTATTCATGAAGTTATGATTGATAAACTCTATATGAAACTCAATCTTTAATATATTTTATTTGATTACTATGATTGAAATATATTCTTTGTGGCATGAATGATTATATAAATATTATGATATGATGGGTGTAACCATAAGTATATATCCCTCCAATTCATTGGGAAATATGATGTATCTAATGAGTTATTGTTTATTATGATTGAAAATGATTCTCTATTTTTTCACAATTATGATGTCATTATTACGATCATATGTTAGTAGAGAACATGATGATATCGTTGTTTACAAATATGTGTGGTATTTATCAACTCTGACTTTATGTTTTATTTTTACAAATTTTGACATTCCATGTCTTTATCAATTATTTCCCATATGATGCTGATTACGATCCTATGCTTATGATATGATGATGATGATTATGCTAACCCAATTTCTATCTATTCACGTCCCTTATTTATCCTATTATATGGATTTTATCTCACCAAATTCTTTGATGAACATCCTTAGTGGATATATATATTAAGGGGAATGAGTGATTTTAAAATGATATTTAATAAGAAATTAAATAAATGTTTATGTTTTATTATGTAGATGATATGTGTGAAAATAATTTTCTAGAGACACTAAACGTTTTTTATTTTAGATTTTTATATTAATTATTATTTCATATTAAAAATTATGTAGTTTTTTCAGAAAAGTTATGGTCATTGAAGTTGGTATCAAAACATAGTTTAGTTAACATGGGAATTAAGATTACAAAAAACTGAAAAGAATTAGTACAAGCCTATGTATATGTAAAATATACTATAATAATATTTTTATAAAAGGATAAACATATGTTTATCATAATATATGTCTTTATTCTTATATGTATAAATTAATATAGTATTCATTCTTTGATGACTTAACTTTTTTTCAAACCATTTCCATATTGAAAATGGTAGGAGTTAGAAGAAATATGGACTAAAATTCAGGTGCGGTACAATGCAATTATTTTTTGATCAAAATCACTAATTCCATGAGAGGTTGAGCTCAAATATTCATGGAAATTCTTACCTAGCTATCTTAGGATATTAATAATAACTTAAAAAACATGGAAAATCTGTCCTCACCCAGGATAGAGAATCTATCCAATGAGTCTTATAGAAGGAAATAACCATTAATGTTTAGTGAAACTTATGATACATATGTCATGGAATAGTGGGTTAACTCAATAGAGAATATATTTTATATAATCATCTATTCAGATAAGGATAATTTGACTCTGACTGTCTATAGTTTAGAGAGAGAGTCTGATCGATGGATGGAATTGATTAAGAACTCAAAATTGATGGGTGAAAATGATAAGTTGGTGTGGGAATACATTAATATAATATTTTTAATAAGTTTTTCTCTAAAACTCTTTAGAAAAATATGAAGAGGGAATTCATCAAACTGAACTAAAAGGAAGGTGAATATATCATATATTTTGATTAAAACTTCAGAAGGGTTACAAGATATTCATTTGTTTTGGTTAACAATATTGATATTATAATAGATAGTTTTTTTAGTTGTTTAAATCCACACCATTGAAAGTCTCTAGAAATCCAAATATTCCTGATCTATTAAGTTATTGTTCATTATTCTCTCAAAGTAGATATATAGTCCAGATAATGGTTTCATGGACATGGAGATAAGAAGAGAATAATGGAGTTTCTAACTGGTGGGTCAAATGACAAATAAGGAAACAGAATCCAACTATCGACAGGTCAGAAAATTTGGGAAGAGACATGTTAGAAATTTTCTACAAGGGATAGAAAAATGCCTCATGTGTGTGGGAAAAGGACACTATGCTCATAAATGTAAAATAAACAAAATGAATATAGTCAAAAAGTGGAGGAAATGAAGGAATCTCCAAATCCACCACCATTGGTTCAATGCTTATGTTGTAGGGAATAAGGGCACTATGAAATCCAGTGAAGTTTGAGGGAAATCAGCATTACCAACCACAAAATCCAAAGGATAAAGGAAAATATTATGCAATCCCTACTACTAAAGTGGAGAATTAAATTACATCTATTCAAGGTACCCATATTAATCAGTAAAGAACAGAAAAAATTTTATTTCATTGTAGTTCTATGAATTTTTTTATATCCTATGAGATTTCTAGAACAATTGAATTAATGCCTCAATACCTTAATGTAGATATATCTAAAGCAACTAGTTGTGTAATCATTGAAACACAAGTGTTGGACTCATATCATAGAAGAATATGTGAGAATATTCTTCTTATTAATATTATAATACTTCCTTTGGTGGAATTTTATACTATACTAGGCATGGATTGACTCTAATTTTATAGAAAACACATCAAATATAAATAAAAGAAAATCTATTTTCATAATTTGAATCATCCATTGATCCTCTATGAATTCATGGAAGATCTTGAAACCCCTTCGGAAAATCCCTAAATGGTGGGGGTGTTGATACCCTATGAAGAAGAATTCCTTTAATAAAAGTTTGAGTCAATTAATGGTATTAACCTAGAAGAAGTACCCAATTTTTGAGAATACACCAACGTATTTCTAAAAGAGTTACACTAACATCCCCTATATTGTGAGACATACATATCAGTAGAATGTCTACTCAGTTCCAATTACTTCTACCCACGACCATACAGAATGGCCCTTATTGAACTATTAGAGTTAATGAAGCTGTTATAAGACCATTTGGACCAAGTGTCCCTATACCCTAGTTCATCACATTTGGTTTAACTGATGCTCATTTTTTAGAAAATGGATGGAAAAATGCAGCTCTATATCGATTATCTGGATTTCAATAATATCACCATAAAGAAAAAGTATCTTCTTCCAAGGATTGATGACTTTCTAGATCAACTACAAAGAGATAAGTACTTCTCAAAGATGGATCTTTATTCGAAATTTCTTCAACTAATGGTGAATAAGGAAGATATTCAGAAGGATGTCTTCCGTATAAGTATAGGAACTATGAGTTCATATTGATTCCCTTAATATTAAATAATTCATGAGAAAAATTTATTTATTTTATGAATGGAGTCTTTAGATACTATATAAAAAAATTTATAGTTTTTACTAATGATATTCTAATTTAATCCATGATAAAAGAGGAACATGAGGCGAATCTATGAATTTTTTTTAAACATTATGAAAGGTGAAAATGTATGATAAATTTATAAAGTGTGACTTTTGGATGCAGAAACTCACATTCTTGGGTCATGGGATCATAAGTGATAGAATTTATATGTATCCATCAATAAAAAAGACAATTGAGGAATGGATTAGACCCACCAGTTCCATAGAAATCAATAGTTTTTTAGGCTTAGAAGGGTACCTAAACTAGATTTTTGGATATTTATCATGATTGGTTAGCCTACTACAAACATTAACATAGAATGGGGTGATGTTTTTCTATATGGATGAATTTGAGGAATGATTTAATGTGGTCATGAAGAGGATAATTATTATGACTATACTCACACTATATAAAAATGAAGAATATATTGTGATATACAAAGTTGATTTTATGATTGGCTTGGGATGAATAATCATAAATAATAATAAAGTGATAGCCTATGACTCACAACAATAATGATCAATTGGATGAAATACCAGATAAATGATCTAAATTTATCTGCAGTGATGTTAACTATGAATAATTGCAATCAATATCTCTAGGTTTAAAAGTGTGATATATAATTATCACATGATGGTAAAGGATATATTCACACCGAAGGATCATAACATGAATCAAAGAAGATTTTTATATATAATGAAGAAATATGATTGATATATTCACTACCATACATAAAAGGAGAACAATCAAGATGATTCTCTTAGTAGTAAAGAACATGCTACTATATCCATAATGCAGATTGAGAAAGACCCTATATTTTTGGAAACTGTAGATGATGGATTTGGAAATCATAACAGAAGGAAATAAATAATTCCTTTCCCAAATAACTTCCAAAATAAACTTCCAATATAATTTCAATGAGTTAAAAAGGGATAAACTGAAAGATAAAAATGAATGTGAAAATAACAATTGAAGTCAAGATATACGAGTTCCACATGGATGATGATGGTGTGATTCAGTTTGGAATGAGGCTTTGTGTGACTTCAGCACTTGATATAATATTGTATCTATTACAAAATGAATATAGATCATAATTCATTATTTATCATAGAATTACTGTGATGTATCATGATATTATATATCTCTATGGGTGGGAAAACATGAATAAGTAGACTTCAAAGTATATCCCATGGTTCTTGGTAAGTATACAAGATAATGAAGAGGATCTAATGTCCTATAGGATAATGCCACCATTTTCTATAGCCACATGTAAATGGGATAACTTAAATATTGAAATTTTCATTGGTATCCCAAGGACATCTAAACAAAAATAATATTATGTGGACTGTTGTGGATTGACTGACCATGAATTCCAAATTCATTTCTATTTAGTAAAATTTATTGCATGAAATATTTTTCATTATATATGTGAAGGAAGTGGTGAGGCTTCATGAGGTTCCAATTTCGATAATCTTTCATCATGACCCATGGTCTACATCAAAATCCAACATAACTATTCAAATTTCATTGAGTAAGGAATTAAATTTCATCTGGCCCCATCACCCATAAGCCGATTTCCAATCTAAATGGACAATTCTAACACTATAGGATTTGATAAGTGTCTTCTTAATGAAATTTAGAAGTGGATAGGATCAATATCTCTCATTGGATGAGTTATCATATTACAATATCATCCTCTCGATTATTCAAATGGATCCAAATGAATTTGTGTATGTGTTGTGATGTAGAACTCCAACATTCTAAATTGAAGTTGGCGAACAAAATATACTTATACCTAGCATTGTGTAAGAGAAGACAAAGAAGGTTCAATCCATCCACATATATAAAAGATCCTAATAGTAGGAATAAGAGAAATGATGAAAATTTTAGAATGTACTTAGTGTTCAAGGTTAGAAATAATATATTTCATCAAATATCAACATGGAAGAGATTCATAAGGTTTGGAAAAACATGGAATCTTAGTCTAACGCACATTGGTCAATTGATATTTTTGATCTCATAAGAGCAGTGGCCTATCATCTAGAACTTCTAACAAGTATGGCTCAATTTTAGGATGTTTTACACGTTTCACACCTAAGGAAGTACATACATGATCCATCACATGTACTGAACCCATAGATGTTACAATTGAAGAATGACCTCTTAAATGAATAGAAATTGGTGAAGATCTTGAATTGTAGAGAGAATGTTCTACACAATAAGACTACACATCAAGTCCAACTTTTGTGGAGAACCCTATTTATGAAGAGAATATGTGGGAACTGGAGGAACTAATGAAACAAAAGTACCCTCACCTAATCTCAACTGAAAATAATAGTTGAAATCTTTATGATTAAATATCTAAGGGGGGGAAGAATGTAACAACATAAAAGTATATAGATGACATTTGTCTTGTAAAATAAATGTTGTTTATAATTTACTATATCTTATTATACATATAATAAAGATGAAAATAATTTATTTCATTAACAAATAATTTTACCTTAAACTGCAATAAACCCAATTAGAATTCCAAACATTACAACTGGACAAAAAATATAAAATATACAGCTAAAATAGAAAAATATTGATAGCACCAATATAATAGAATCATAATCCATTTAAAAACACTATATAAAGAAAACAATATTAGTAAAATAATCAAAATATTTAAAAAATTGATATATAGAACATTTAGAGCTATTAAGTACAATATTTAGTGACATATTGATGTGGTATATATAGGATGTAATGTGACCATTGGAATAGTAACCTGACCATTGGGAATTGAAACCTGGCCATTGGGAATAATAACATTACAATTATAATAGATTTTTACCCCAAAAATAATAAATTATGATATAATTTTTTTTTCATGATTTGTAATTATATATAAATATTATTATTTTTGAAAATAAATACCTTGATTACAAAATATCAATTTAAGCACATTTTTTAAAACAATATTTTAAAGTATTTCTTAAAATTCAATATTTTAATATTAAAAATTAAAATTACATAATATTTAAATTTATTTTCATAAAATGAATATCATTTTTGAAATCGATATTTTGAAATTTACCAAGGGTGATTCTTTAGTAATTTTCTGAAACACATCAATTTTTACATAATTAGTTAAAATAAAAATTTTCACATAAATGATGTATCATAAATTACATCATTTTTTATTTAATAACGAAAGAATACTTTATAAAACATGAGGATTTCTCATGATATGTTATATTTTATAAATGATTAATTAAAATAAAATAAAATTAATTTCCAATCTTTAGAATAACATCAGAAATCCTAAATTCAAAAGTTATTCCATAAAATAAAAATTTCTAATTTTTCTAATGTCATTTTTAATATTATAACGAATTTATATTATAATGGGTATTTAAATCATTAAAACCATTATATTATATTTATATATGATTCATATTTTAGAACATTCACAATTATATATTTCACCTTTCGTATTATATTTTATTTTAAAAATACCCCTCTCCTAAGGTGCAAGTAAGTGATCCCCCTCCATATAGAAAATCACTCATTCCACAAATTAAAAATCATATCCTCTACCAAAACTCTTCATCTTAAGACCCTCAGAATCCTATAGGATTCCATAGAGTGATCAAACTCTAATAATCAAGGTCATTTTTGTTTCATATAAGAGATACCACCATGAGGATTAAGTTTTTTCCCATCAATTATTTATTGTTATTTTAATTATTTATTTTTTATTCACTTTTTATTTTCATCACACATTAGACAACCAAAACTTATGAGACAAATTAGGAAGTATGTTAACATTATATTAATGATGCTTACCTTCTATTAGAATCTTATTTACTCACTCTCTCTCAATATATATATATATATATATATATATATATATATATATATATATATATATATATTGCAAGATTGCCTTTCCTGATCTCCGGAAAATGTATCTTCAATTGTTGGTTAACCACCTATGGAGAAATTTCTAATTCAATTCTTATACACACCTTTATAAAGCATTGTATTGTTCACTATCAAATATATTTATAACTAAATGTAGCATATGGTCAGACTAAGGTCGTTCTCTTGTGTAGCTTTTGTGGTCAATCAATCACCACTTATAATTAATTTTTTCATATTTTTTATTCATTAAATAAAACAAATTGAAATGATGATTTTATATATGATTATTAAATAATATAATTTAACATACAAATGAAATGAAAAAAAATGAATCCAAAGATAATGAAGTCATAATGAATGGAGAAATTCCCAAGAGAAACACCTAGATTGAACCTTGTTCATCTTGTTATTAGTTTCAAATTTAATTAATAAACACACTGCATATTATATCTGAGAATCCTCTCCTATATGCGGTTGTGAATATACAATGCTCTCAATGAGCATATAGAGACCTCACATCCCCCTCGACGATCGAGGGAAAATATTATAGAAGAGAAAGTTAAGTCTTTAGTGGCAAGTGGAGACACCCTGTCAGCTTACCCACTAAGATCCCCCTTGACCTAACTCTTATAAAATATGAAACAATAAACTTGAATGTGTAATGACTTGGGTTAAACACTAGATTGATCCCATGAAAATTTCATTGGTTAGTTACTAATTATCATGAGTATAAGAGATCGTAGTGGAGAAGAACATGGTGAAAAAAAATAAAAGATTAAAAAATGAGAATGAAATGAAGAAGAGAAAAATATATTAAAAATTATTAATACTTTTAAAATTAAAAGAAACTAAAAAAATAGAAAATTTCCATACATAAGTGCAAATTTGTTGAGATGGGGTGAGGATTTATATTTATAATGAGAGGATTTGAAAGAATTCTCTCTAAAATCATCCTCAAAATGTTTTAACATGGATGTCCCATTAAATAGACAAATTGATAACTAGTTCATTCATAAAATATTCTCCATAATTTTTCTTATGTTCTCCCTAAAAAATAGGATCATTATGTTCCATTATATGTTGGATTTATTTTCGCTTTAATCCGAGACATTTAATCAGTCCATTTGAATGGAAAAATTCCTCTTCTTCAACTTCCTTGTCCATTATGACTTAAAATCCTGTCGATTCACTCCATCAAATCTTAATAAATCATGTTCAAAACGTAATGTTGCATTTTTTGGAAAAATATGAGCTATTTTTGATGAATGGTCATAATGTTATGAATTAATTACTCAATGGAACTATTTATAGTGGGTGAGACATTTCATATTCTACATGTTTGGAGCGTTCAAATAATTCCTTATTGATGGTATTTTGACTTGAAATTAATCGAGAATTTGGATCATTTAATCCATTATTATATACAGCTATAACCATATCATTTAGAGGTATTTAGACCAATGTATGTATCTATTATGGAGGTGGGGTCCACACTAGCAACCCCTCAAATTTCCCAACTTAAATGATTTTTTCGAGCCTCTAGATTCTCGAATAATCCTTTCCTCTTTAAGACAATAATTTAGGAAATAAATTAGGAATTTCAACAAAAAATAATCACATAGTTGGGAGTAAAAATATAAATTTTACGACCAATATACACCTGTCATAATAATCTGTCAAATTTTTAGATTAATCCATTCTTTGAATCTGAGCTCAAAATACCATGATAACCTAAAAAGGTAGAAATTACTCGTACTATAACACTTTGGTGAGAATATAAACAATTATTTATTGTATAAAATTTATTAATATGTGAGCTTCATCACTCCCCCATGCTGAAACATTGCACTCCTGGGAAATCATCTTACATTCAAATCAAAATCTATACAACAATAAAAAACTAGAAAATATAATTGATCTTATCCAAAATAGAATTCCATCATGTATAATCTATGGAAAAAAATTATCTCTAAATTTCATTCCAATCATTAAAATTTGGTCAATCATAGAAACCAATCAATGGCCCAATCACAACCAACCTCATGTCTAATTTTATTTCACTCTTTACTCAAGTGAAATTAAATTTTGATTTATGCTCATACTTGAAAATTTCATGTATCACCATAGGCTTGTGAAAATTTTCATTTCTCCATAGCTTGAATCATGAAAATGAATTCAATAGTGAGGGAATTAATTAATGGTTTAAATGATTTTTTTATTTATGGATATTGGGAAAATTATTGAAAATGTTTCAGGCCCAAAAGAGGAGGCTGGATTCTTTAGTACAATGCATGATTAATTCAAGTGAAAAAGTGTAAATTCATCTATCAATATCTCATTAAAATCTGAAAAACAAAACCATACCCTTTTATGACATTGTAAATGATCCAAGTAGTGATTAAAAATTATGATATCATCCAAGTTCTCGCTCATTTTTTAAATTATAGAAATACAATACTTTATTTTCTTCTTATGTTTTGATTTTTATGAAGGATGAACTAAAATTTGAATACAATGAATGAAAGAAAATTAATGACCATGATTTTTGATTGGTAAAATAGTCATAAAATAAAAAATAATTAGGAATTCACGCTCATATCAATTTTTCATTTTTAAGGGGAAATGTATGAAACAAATAGAGCACAATGAAATAAAGACAGCTTCCCAATTCTCTAATTATCCACTGCCAAAAATATTGACACACACCCCGAACCACCCATAAATTAAACCAATACCAATTAACTCACACAAAAGGCCCTTACCCCACAATCAAACTTTAAATATCCATGCCAAAATACGTAAATTGTGGGTAGGTAAGGAAAACTCAGCTTGTAATGTGGATTAAACCTATAAGGAAATTCATGGAATCTATGGGCTTTAGAAGGATAAATGTAAAGGTGGGTCTCAAGATAAAATTTTTCAATCCAAAAATATGCCTAAATTATTTCATATAAATTCCATGAATTCCAAATCATTGAAAAATAAAAATAAAAAATTTAGGTTCTCATACAAAATTCAAGTTTCCCTCAAGAAAATGTGGGTATTAAGAAGAATGCGTCAAATTGGATTAGCATAACAGAGTGGACTCTATTTTTTTTGAGTTAGTGATCCATGGAAATGAATTTCAAAAATTAGTCAGAATCATAAAAATTATTGAGAATTTAATTGAAGGAAAAAGTTTTCACATAAATAATCATTTAAAATCATTCTATCAAAAATCATTTCAACTCTTTCAAAATCAATTGATGTTTAAAAATTAATACGAATATTAATTATTGCTCAAAAATCCTAAAAGTATGATAAAAAAACCTAATGTCTCACAAGATGAACTAAGCTAGTTGACACCAACCCACACTTAAAGTTTACTAACCCTCATTTAAACTCAAAAAAATATAATTATAAAGGTAGCTAAGCCAAGGGAAGGAATGATAAAACCTGCTATTATTTTTCAAGTGGATACCTTGAGTTAAGCTCCTAGCTACTTTTAATAGACATAGAAATCATGAAATCAAATAAATAATTATAAAAATAAATAAAAAAAGAAATATAAAGAGAAAAGAGGATAGAAAATTGTTAAACCCCTCTATGGGTGCTATAATTTCAGTACCCCATGTCAGGCAGTTGCAGTGGATTATCCCCAATCAGACGATGGGTGTGGTTTCCTTAAGATGAACCACCACACGTTTCTTTTAACAATGTACATGAGTAAACAATAAATGTATAAAACCCCCAAGATGATAGTAATTTACCAACCCCAATAAAGAATAAATATGAAATTTTAGTTTCGAATTGGGGGGAATAGAATATAGGGGTTCCCAATGTTGAATTCTATGGTGTCGTCCTATATATAGTATGCAAATTACTTTTGAAGAGGTAGTCGCACCACCACATGTTTTTCCAACTCCCCTTATTCAATCACCACCACATAGGTAGTCTCTAATCTAATATCCATGTTATCCTCCATTTTTGTTGTATAATAAATTTTAAATAAAGTGGACTTATAGAAAAAAAATATCTTTAATGAGATTAAAACATTTAGAATTAAAAAAGTAATATTCCCTTTCAAGTAATTCATCTTGGTAATTGATCTCCTTAGGCATGATCATTAGAATCTAAATCTCCACAGGTGTATCTTCTTCATTAACATCCAAAGAAAGAGAGAGGTAGAATTTTTCTGATGTTTCATTATCAAGGATGGGAAGATCATGTTTCATGTTATATTCAACAAAGTAATTCCATGATTTTTCCAAAAAATGATGATGTCCCATCAGTGCATCAGATGGAATGTGTACTTGTGGGACCCCATCAAGCAATGGTTGAGTACAAGGTGATATGATTAATTATTTTAGTAGCTCATTCTCAACATCCTTAGGTTATTTAAAATAAAAAATTATTGGTGAAATATCTTCCACCACTCGTTCTGGTTCAGGTTCCAGCTCAAGTTCGGGTTGCTCTTGGGATGAGCATACATATTCAGTAATAAATTCTATTTGTCTCTAAAAGTTTTTTACTTTATAAAAAATCCTTTGAAACTGAGCATCAAGATCATTACAAACATTTTTTGGAACCTGAGATTGCTCAGTATGTGAATAATAATTTGAATTAAAAGACACCATGAACAATGGGTTATTTTATGTTTTTTTGATATATATTAATTTTTTTAAATAAAATATTTTTTTACCAAATATTAATAAAACTAGTGAGTGAAGACCACTTGGATCCCCAGAAATAGTTCCAATTTGATGAACTCGTTTTGTGTTCACTCTCAAAAATAATTATAACTAAATGCAGCGTATGGGCTGACCTAGGTGGTTCTCTTGAGGAGATTTTACAGTCAATCAATCACTATTTATAATCAATTTTTATTATATTTTATCTATAGAATAAAACTAAATAATATGGATATTTTATATATGAGGATGCAATAATATAATTTAACATTCAAATGCAATAAAAACACTATGAATGCCAACAGAATGAATTCAGAATGAAAGGAGATATTCCTGAGAGAATCACCCAGATTGAAATTTCATAGTGTCATTATTAGTTTAAAATTTAATTAATAGACACACTAAATTTTCTTTTTGAATATCCTCTTCTACATATGTTTGTTAATATAATGTTCTATAAATGATCGCTGAGAGATCGCACATCCCCCTCCTCGATCGAGGGAAAATATTATAGAAGAGAAAGATAATCCTTAGGTGAAAAGTGGAAACACAATGGATTCATTACCACTAATATCCCGTTGAAATAACTCTAATAAAATAATAGTCAATAAACATTAATGTGAAATTACTTGGGTTCAACACTAGATTTCTCCCCTTAGAAGTTCCCTGAGTTTGATACTCATGATCATGAGTATAAGAGAGTGCAGTACAGAATAACAGGGTGAGGAATAAGATAACAAAATGAGAATGATATGAATAAGAAAAAAATATATTAAAATTTAATAATACTATTACAATAAATAAACTAAAAACAATATAAAAAGGCAATAGAGAGGTGAAAATGCTTTGCTAAGTGGTGATGATACATATTTATAAGGAGAGGAGATGAACGAATTCTCTCCAAAATAAACCTCCAAATGATTTGGCATGGATGTCCCATTAAATGGCCTAATTGGTAACTCATTGCCTCATAAAATATGTTACATAAGATATCCTCCATGAAACATAAAAATATAATTTTCATTGGCCATTTTATGTAGCAGGTATGATAGATTTAATCAGAGGAATTTAATATGTCTATTTGACTAGAAAAATTCCAATTCTTCAACTTCCCTGGCCATTAGGAATTTGAAACATGTTTCTTCACTTTTGAAATACATAATAAATATTGTTCCAAAATTAATTTATCATCCCTACAAAAAAATATGATCTATTTTGGATGCATGGCTGCAATGTTATGAATTTATTACTCAATGGAACTATTTCAGTCTTTTGAGCTGTTACATCTTCCATAAGTTTGAAGAATTAAAATAATGCCTTAATAATGGTATTTTGACTTGAAATTCATCAATAACGTGGATAATTAAATCATCTGTCATCTAAATTTTGTACAATTTCATTTGGATGTGTTTATACCAATTTATATGTCCATTATAGGGGTAGGGTCCATGATGTTCTCCAGGAAAATTTCCCAACATAAATTATTTTTTTGGGCCCTTAAATGCTCTAATAATCTTTTCCTCCTCAAGAAAATGTTATAGAAAATAAATAAGGGATTTGAAAAAAAATAGAATCCCAAAATATGAAATAAAATTGTAAATTTGATGACAAAAATCCCCCTATCAAAAAAATATGTCAACATTCAAGATTAAACCTTTTTTTCAATTTAGATCAAAATACCACTAAAACCTAAGAACATGTCAATTGATCACACAGTAACACTCTGGTGGGATTAAAAAATTATTTATAGTATAAAATGTCTGAAAATGTGAGCATTATGACACCTTCATGTATAGAAATTATGAATTATATATAACATAAAGAAGTTTAATTATATGAATTATGTGCTTATATAATTAAATATACTGATATATAAATTTCATTTATCAAAATAGAGAAATCAAGGGAAAAATAATTTTTTTATGTGAATCATGTTATCATAATCGCTACCTTATAACCATGAAAATTATAACAAAAAATCAAATTACTATAATAGATATATAATGGTGAAAATTAAAATAATCCACATTTGGATAAATGATTCAATAAGTTAATGCTTATTATTCACGTGGTGAAAAAGTGATGAAATAGGGTGGGAATAAAGGAAATGGTATTCTAAAACCCAACTCCTCTTCTTTGGGTTTCCTCTCATTCATGACATCATTGATATGAATTCTCCTCTAATGTTCCTCAAATATTATTTAGTTATTATTACCTTTTCTTTTCAACGATATACATTTTTCCAATATCATTTTATGACCAATACATAGATTTCAAAAAATATTTACTTACATAACACATATTTAAATCCTATTTATTTGTTTCTTATTTATGTAATAATAATAATTCTTACAAAAATATGTATTTATATTTTTCATTTAAGAACACCATGTTTATTCTGAAAATAATTATTGATGAAATATTTCTGAAATGCATTCTTTATAATGGGTTTATTCATTATTATTATTGTAATATGTTCTATGTGACATGCATGATTATGTAAATATTATGATATAACATGTGGGAAAGAAATTATATAGTCATCTAATGAAATGGGTAATGTTATGTGTCAAATGAGATAATTTTATAATATTTTTGAATATGATTCTATAAATGTTTGATATTATAATATTATTATTACGCACATATGATATGAATGAACATGAATTTAACTTTGTTCCCAACCATGTCTGGTATTTTACAAATATGACATGTTATTTCATTTTTAGGCATTTCCAAATCCATCGTCTTTATAAAATATTTCCATCATGATTTTGATGATGATTCAAGGAGTACGATATGATGATTATGATAATGATGACCCATGTTTTAATCATTAATGTATATTATTCATCCTCTTACTATTCTTTTAGGTGACCCCTCTTTTTATGTATATCCTCACGTGATTATATGTACTAAAGAAAATGTTATCATTTAGATGGATAAAAAATAATTATTTAAATAAATATTTCTATTTTATTATATACAAGTTATGTATATAGATAATCATCCCAAGACATAATAACTTTTGATCATGGATTTGTATCATAGTTATGTTTTTTACTGTAAAAACAATGTATTAGTTATGTATGAAAATAGGGTATCTATAGAGAGAGATAAAAGAAGAATGAGAAAAGTGTTTTTTAGAGGCTGGAACAAACATTTAATTAAGTGAATAATAATTAATGTCAAACAGTTATGTTCTCATTTTCAATGTTCTTCTATTATTGTAAAAATAAACAATTAATAGGGTTGGATGTTTTTTCTTATCAGTTGGTATAATAAATATCTAGAAAAAATCAATAAGTTGATTTGTCTTCGACTTGTTGATGATTTTACCCAATTTTTTTGATCATACAAACACATTTGATCTTATCCTAAAATATAGAATAATCCTCCATTTATCACACCATGTAATGTTTAGTAGAATATCAAATTGTTTACTTATAATTGAAAATGTAAAACCTAATATTTTTTATAGATAGATCACCATGATGGAATATAGGTATCCATAACAGAATTTTCTAGGTAGTGATAGCAAGATCAATGATCTTCAAAAATATATATTGAAATAATACTCTCTTAAATAGAAAATTTGATATTCTAGATATAACTTCAATTATATTTTCTCAACAGAGTACATTCTACTATACCATATATCTCCTAAATTTTAACAAAAAATAGGTGAATATATGGTTGAATTCCCTATATAAATGGTTCAAAATGATTTTTCATTTATCCAGGGAATAAAAAATGTTGGTTTATTTATTTTTTCCCCAAGGTTAATTTTCATATCATATGCATGTTTTAATAGAACAATAGCTTATTCCATTATGGCCATTTCTTTGTCTATATTTTTCATAAGGCTCAACCAACAAGCCTCTTATGAGTCTTCTTGAGGATTTTCACTAAGGATTCTTAAGGGGGTAGAAGAATATTTTCACCTAGTTTATTTATAATTTATTCTAATAAATCCACTACATAATTTTCATTATATCACTACAAAATAGAATTATATTCCTATTTTTTTATTTAAATATATCTAGATCAACTCCAGTCATCCTCTAAACCATCCCTAAGAAATTTTCCATCAAATACTATTGAAAAACACATCAGCACACATCAATGAATTATCTCAAGAGATAATTCATAGAATTATCTCAATATAGGATTCAAATAAACACCATACCATTTGATTAAATGATATTTTGTGATAACAAAATCATAGTTTAAATATCAATACTATATTTACCATATATTAATAGAGATTAAATAATAGCTCCCACATTATCAATTTACAACATAAAGACTCTTAACATCAAAGAATCACCAAACCAATCATAGAAGGAACGTCAAACAATTTATAATTCACTAGTTAGAGATAATTACTATCAATATATCGGCACACATATATAGAAAGAACTACTATTTTGAATGAAATCCTTGGAAAACCATAAATATAATGAATTCAAAAATCACAACAACAAATACTTTAATTAAGTATATTAAATAAATTTATTTATATATAATAACAATTAAATATTGCTAATCATCCATAATTACCATCAACTAGGATGTTCCTTATTTAAGCTATAATGAAAAACACTTCCACTAAAAAGGCTATGATATCCAGTGTTAATTAAATTGCAGCTATAATAAAATCAATCAATGAAATAAAAGATAGAAATATATTTTATAGAAAGATTGATAATATCAATATAACCATTAGGTCCCTCTAAATAGAATTTATGTTTTCACATTAATAGATAATTATACTATATATGGGACTTGATTAAATAAAAATAAAAATCAAACCACCATCCCTATGTTTAAATTATCTAACCACATCTATCCATGGCATATTTCTAACACACCTGCATAGAAATATTTTATAAATTGATCTCCATAGAAACACTAGAAATTAATAATTTCAACCATGTCCATGAAATTATCGTCCCATAAGGATTCATGTGTATTTTATAATGGAAAATATATTATACCACTGAATGAAATATCACTATTATTGGTTGTTTACACATAGAGGCTCTCCTAAATATAACTCAATTACAATACCAAATAAGTATTGGGTAGATGCCCACTTATAGAGAATTTATAATTTTCTATATTAATACCCATAGGGATTATTTAAACATAAAAAAATACCCACAGTAATATAATTGTTTGGATATTATCCACACATAGGTAGAGTAATAATTTTTGGGTAAGCACTTGTATAGACTCTCCCAACCTAAAAATAAATCATCAACACAAAACACAATAACATTTTTCATGTCACCACTATAATATTCCCACATAAATTTCATCACCTTCACCACAGATATAATCCATGAAAATTGTTTATAGATATCCACCAAAGAAAACATTAATTTTTACTGGGTATTAAACATTATAAAAAGCTTTCACGTTATCACGATTCAATACCACTAATCAACATGAACAGAAAATATAGAATAGTCACATCTTTACCATTTTCATTTTCATGAATCCTAATTAAATTTAGACCCAGAAAATCTATTTTATTTATGTATAACGGTAGCTAAAAATTTACATATAAATATATCATAAAGTAAAATAATCATATCACACATTCGATCAAAATTTCAACCTAGGAAAACACATTATATATCCAAGAATGTTATTCAATAGATCCTGAACATTTCAAATATCATAGGTATTATAAGTTCACAAACAGTTAACTATATATCTCATATTAGAAACACACTTCCCATCAATGAATGATCATTTCTATAAACCCCTATAATTAAAACTCCATCTAATAACATAATATAGGTTCATCTATGGGATTATAAGATGTTTATACATCATCATTTGTAACCATTAAACCCACAAGATACATTATACATCAGATGAAATGTAAAATGATTTCTTCATGAAGCATGAACTAATACTGAATATGGATTGATCCTCATTCATATGTGGAATAAGAAATGTGACTTCTACACCACTAGTATTGACCTAATGTTTTATAAATATATTTCCCTTTTTTAATCGATAAATTCTATATGAATTAATAAAATTTTATAAAACACCTGAAATACATTGGATATTTTGGTCTGTAATAAGTTATATCCTATAATATTTAAATGTACATTATGATTTATAACATTTTTGAAAATAGCCATTGTTTAGTAATCATTAAAAATAGTATATATTTAGGGTTATGATAAATCTAATTAACACATAAAAAAGAAGTGATGACCTCAACCAGTAGGATAATTCCATATAGAACCTATTTATCATACCTTATAAGGGAGATGTGATCCCTTGGATTTTCACTAAACCAATCCCAAGATGAGGATAAAAAATTAAAGAATTATTTAAATTTTTTGTTGGAGAAGTTCAATCTTAATGAGATGAAATCCAAAACCTTGTTTGATGAGACACCCCAACAAAGTGGTACCACTGCACACCTTACACGTAGGGAATATAACAATGTAATAAGGGGTTAAGTATCTATACCCAAACAATATTAATTTTTATAATTTAATTTTAAATAAAATAATGAATATATTTATCCTTTTTAATTATAAATATATAAATGATAAAATAATGAATTTGATTAAAATTAGAAATTTATATTATGAAACAAAAATTATATTTTTGGGTAATATATAGATTCAATTGAAAACAAATTTTTGACAAAAAAAAGGAATTATATTTTATTTTAATTAAATATTAGTTTTCATTTTCTTTATGTATAAATGATATTATAATTTTTTACGTCAAACACAATTTTTCAAAAGCATAAATTATTATATTTAGATATGTATTTTTATAAAATAGATATTATTTTTTAAATTAATAAGTCCAAATTATTTAACAGATATTATTTTCATATTTTTTTGACATTGTAGTTTTTTAGGGTAATAAATAAATATTGTATAAGTAAACGGTATGTATTATGATATCATAGAAGAATAAAAAGTGATTTAACAAGTAATATAAAGCATATACATGAAAGAAATTATATTTTAAATTTAGAATAAAATGTTTTTTATGTTATTTGATTAATTTTAAATGCCCTTAATAAATCCTCTAAATACCATATTATATTTTAATGTTCTAGAATTAATTATTTAGGAACTTGACACATTTTATAATAAATAAATGCATTAATTTATGGAGTTCGGTTCAAAGAAATTTAAAATTATTATAAATACCCCCAATTGAATAATTCATTAGGAAAAAACATGGGAATTGTTTTTGTTTGGATTATTTTAATAAATAGTGTCCAAAAACTAATAGAAAAATAAATATAGAAATCCAATTATTTTTCTATAGAAACCCACCCATACATACATTCCTCTTCACTAAATACACATGTAACATGAATTTACTATAAAATTTCTTCTATAAACACCCACGTATACCCCAATCTATGAAGAATATCTTCTGAATCATTTTGTAGTGCCCTGTCAAGGTAAGGGATCCTCCCATATCCTTCAATATTCAAGAACATTCCTTGTATTATGGTTTTTTGTTCAAATGTTTCATGTTTAAATATGTGTTTTAAAAAACATTATACATTTCAAATGATTTAAATATAATATTTTGATCCCTTTCAGTCTGATCAACTCCTTCTATGAGTCCTTTTTTACACCTATTATCCTGTTGAAATTATCATGTGGTTCTCAAGGCAAAGCATTTGTATAGTGAATACCCATCCCCATTTATTCTCAATGGATTTAAACATGATGTAACAACTATACATTTATTTTGATCATAATTTTTTTATCCCAAAATACATATAAAAGGGGTTCAAATTGATGAAATATATTTTATTTTACATGATCTATGTGGAAGAAAAATTTATGTATATGATATGAAAGTGACAGGGGGATCTGAATTATATAAGCCTCCAATGCATTGGTTAATATTTTTTTCTCAAGAGATAAAATGTATGGTGAATGGGATGTTATCCTAATCACAGTATGTTATGAACTATTTGTGGTTATCATTGACACAGGTTTATGATGTCATGTTTTATATTGTTTTGACATTCAATGCATCGATTATATTATCAACTAATATCATGATTCAATGTTCATGTTTTTTATTGCTCCCCCTTATCTAAAATTGATATGAATATATACCCATATTTACAGATTTAACTTATGAAATGATTTTCATTTTTACCTTACTAAGCTTTATATATCACCCATTTCTTATGTAATTCCCCAGGTTATCTCATGTAGGTTTAGAAGAGAAAATGAATTTTAAAGGAATGTTGTGGATTTTTGAAATAATGTAGATGTATCCCTATTTCATTTTATTATTTTATATATCTAATTTCCCAAATACAGTTGGCCTATAAATATTTGTGATTCTATAAGGTATGTTTTGTGTAATAAATCATGAAATTAATTAATTAAAATACATGGGTTGTAAATCTATTCTAATATAAATCATTGTGTTGTTGTCTTTTTCACCCATTTATTGAAAGGCCCCCAATATCATCAAGATGAGAACCTTTTACCTCATTACCTATTCATTTAACGAAACACTATCAATAATAATTATTTTTTGAATATATTTCCTAGACCACAATATTTGTTGGAAAACTTTATTCCTAAAAATCATAAAAACAATTCCGACACTTTTTAAGGATAAATTACAAACTTATCAATAAATCATTTTTATAAAACCAAAATAATACTAACATGTAGTCACACAACAATAATGAGTAATTTTGATGAATTTCTTAATCATAAAAATATATCATACAAATTTATCCTTTATAGATTTTATCCAAATTTACCATCATAATAAAAAATTAGATTATTAATCAAATAAAATTCAATAATAAATCAATTTGAAAAATACTTAAAAATTGTATATCATAAATTCTATTATTTATCAAAAATTATTTTCAATTCATCTTTGTAATAATTATAAATTAATTTAATGATATATTAAACCATAATAAATATAAATCATGATAAATTCACCAATATTATAAAAAAAAGAATATCAAAATTCCTAACTAAATTCTAAAATGATATTTGATCCCATTTCTACCATCCAAATATCAATTCATATTGTCTATCAACCGTTCTACAATCCTATATGACAAATGTATTTAAAATTATTCTCATGATATAATTTGGAGTAAACTAGATATATTTTTCTAAGTGGAAAGGTAGATAAAAAATATTATATTGTCAATCATACATCCTGATATCAAATTTCTAATAAAATGTTCAATTTATTCCTCTTATATATCCATAATATTTCCCATTAAAACATATACCAAAAAAATAATGTCTAGAAATAAAATCATTTCATTGATTTATAAAATTAACCCTATAATTTTCTTCAATATTTTCTGGTCAAAAGGAACCACATAAATCATATAATAAACATATAAATGATAATAAATTAAAAATAAATTTATAATAAATTTATAATTTTTTTAAACATAAGAATAATATTAAAAATAAAAATTGAAATAAGAAATTACAAAATTAACTCAAATCATTATATATTGTCTCCCAATTCAAACAACACATTCGAAATTTAATTACTAGATATGTTAATTTTCCATATATATTTATCATTCATGATAAAATGATTCACTTGGGGTATCTGATATTGACTAAACATATGTTTAAAAAATATCATGATAAAATGATGCAAATTTTAGAAAATAAATATTAAGAAATGAATTTCTTCTTTTATCAACATGGTTTATGTTTTTGTTAATGAATTCTTAATCCTAAAACCAACATTTATTAATTAATAATTATTATGATTTCCTATATACATTTATATTAAAAAATTATAAAACTATATAAAATTATCCAAATTAAAATAATTATATAATTTTATAGATTCATTGATTTAATTACACAAATTATGAATGGGAATTTGATTATATTGAGTTAATAGAAATAAATATTATTAAATAAAAAAGAATGAGTTATTATTAATTTTCTCAACATTTTATTTTTAACCCTGTACGAAATTATTTTCTGTATACGTTGACTGAAAATATATTATAATTGAGTTAAAATCATAATATTATTTATTTTTATTATTATAATTTGGACCATTTTGAAATTATGATTTATTTTCCCATTCTAAAAAGAATTACAACAAATTAATAATTAACTTATTATTAAAAATGATCATTGTAATAGTTATTAATAAATGTGTTAAATTAATAATTATGTGGAGAATTATATTATTTTATTGGTTATTTACTAATATTAGATGAATTTAATAAGGAAAAACTATATATTTTAAAAGGATTATTAATTAAATAGTATTCATATTAATTTCAATTTGATGATCATGGAATATTAATTTCAAAAAAAATTATTAAATTTAATTGTTTTTTAAAAATTAACATTTCAATATATATTGATGTTTCTTGACATCCTAAATAAATAAATTAATATTTCAAAAAAACAAATTTTGATATTTATATTATGAATTAATGATTTATTCCTTAAAAATAATTAAACATGATAATACTATAATAAATAAATTAAAATATTAAGAACATTGAGAAACTTAAAGAAATAATGATTCATTGAACAAAATATTTATAAATTAGATATTTATTAATTTTAATAAATTTAAATTTTATATATAATTTATTATTTTGATATTTTATATATTTTACTGATAAAGGTACTTAACTATTAACATATATGGAAATGATGCATAATATTTTTTTGTGGATGTTTTTAAACATTATATTTCAAAACCAAAACATTATTTCTAAACTACTACTAATAGTAAATTACTATGGTCCATGGTCAATATAATTCTATTTATTTTTTAATTTATTAGGTGATTATTAATTTTAATATAGTTGGGTATTCAAATAAAAATAAAACTATTACTTTTCTTTATAAAATGGAATTTCATTTTTTCTAAAATATGATTTAATTCAACCATAGAGTTATAAGACATTTAATCCAAATTTCTAAAAATCCATCATAAAATTTACCTTTAATAAAAGAATAGAAATTAAATAATAACAATTTAGTTCAATATTATTAACAAATAATGGAAATTTTAATGCATTAATATTATTGAGATATGATAATAACCTATAATTATGGATAATTAATATGAATAATATACAATAACCCTAAGAAATAATATGTAAGAACCATATAGATATTGAATATTAATAATTGATTAGACTAGATGATCCAAAAAAAAATTTTAAATTTTTTTATTTTTTTTCAAATATATATAAATTCCCTTAGGAATTGTTTGGAATACTTTTATAGATTTTCTTTGATGACGTAGGGAGAGCCTTATGATAAAATAAGATGCTTCCATCATGATTAATGGAAGGGTAGGAGAATATAGAAACTTCTTAGAGTTCTTTGATAAATAGATTCATGGATGATTAATATATACATTTGATGAATGGTTATATGGTGTTGTAGAATATTAATTTCATGTGCTAATTGAAGAAGAAAGAACTATCTATTGTAGGATTCAATTAAGGTCTATGTGATGGATATATAATGTCCTAGGGATAATTTATTAAATAATTTGAAAAGATAATTGAATGTGATAAACCATCCATTGATTATTAAGTAAAAATATTCTACAATTAGTAAATTATATCATAAGGATTATGGAATTAATAAACTCAAGATAAAGATGTAGTTAAAGAGGTATTATAGTTTCAATGAATCACTCATTTGTGATTATTCATATGCTACATGGATAATTAAATTATGATGAAGTGGTTTTGAAATTCTCTAGTAAATTATAATGTTATTTAAAAAAAATTCACATATTTTTGAATTAATTTTAGATAACTATAGATTATCTAAATTGGTTCTAAGTATATTTTCACATGTTATCAAATTGTTATTGAAATAAAGAATATTGGAAAATGAACTGCATATATATGTGTTTTAAATATAACCATAGTCTTAGATATATATTTAGCTTCCCAATATATGTAATTTTATATAAGATAATATATGTGTGTTTTTATTAATGTTTATAAAAAAACAAAGGCACTGGATGTAAAATGTTTTCTCAAAAGTAAAGATTTTGAAAATCAAGTAGAGGAATTACATGATATGTAAAACATTATATAAAATATTTTAGAATAAATATTTATTTTCTAGAAGTAACCACTGAGAGAGCCTATGATTTATGAAATTTAGTGAAAACAATATTAATGTATATAAGGATTATAAAACCATACATGTGTGATCTATGTAAAATATTATAAAATTATTTAGACCCCATAGTGATTTATAAGGAATTATATTTCATTCATGATGATTTTAAATAATAAAAAAATAAGATATTAAAGGATGTTATAATGTTTTCTTAGAGGAGGTGTTAAAAATAATCCCATTTGATTCCCACATAATTCCTAAAATGAATTAAAAATCATAATATGTCAAAGGTATCATGTCTCATGATGAGAATATAATATTAATATGATTAAGAATATGACCATATTCTAAATGTATCTAAATATATGATTCATATTAAATTTTAATCTGTTATTTGGGATGATTTCATATTGCGACAATTAAGCCAAGCCATAGGTAGAATTGGAATAATAACCACACTACCATAGAACTCCAGTGGAACCTGCATCATCATTATATTATAATGATACCAAAAACATATCATATAAAAATAACTATCCATGGGGATGGTGAATTTGTTTCTAGATAACATTTTGAAATAATAGTTTCATGAAACTTGCTTCACCACTAGGACACAAGTAGGGAATGCTTCATGAAAATTAAATTGAAAACAAGTGAACCAATCACAATTCAACAAGGTAAGGGTAATTTTTCTCCCAAATAAATGAGGCATATATTATTATACTCCCAAACATACTAGGCATTGAGAAAATTGATACTTGGCTTCCAATTAGATGAGTGTGTTATCAATATAACTCCATTGTATCATCTTATCTCCACCACATTATTAAGTCCATAATCTCAAACATCATATTTCATTAGTAATCCACCTGTAAGGGAAAATATTTTCATGATTTTCTACATACTACGAGCACCAGAATGATACCTCTAATAAAAGGTAACACATATATACATAGTAGATTATACACGAAAAGAATATAAACAATTGAATAAATAAGAAAAAAATAATAAAAAGTATTAATAATAAGTTATGAAAATAATCTTCTCTTGTATCACTAATAGATTCAAATATCACAATTTATATCTTGGGATAAACAGAACCATATGAAATCATATTAAAAATAAATAAAATATGAAAGAGAATAAATTTTACATGAAAACATGCGTAAAAAATCCACATGATGTTGAAGCCTTCATACCTTATGTGTAATTATGTTCCAATGAAAAGAGTCACTAATCAAGTAAAATTACACCATAAAAAGATGTTTCCGAGTGAACTGAGATTTTATTAGAATTAAAACCATCGTATACATTTAAAAAGTTATTATTAGATTAAATTAACTTAGAGAAAAAAAATAGCATGCTTCCTTCAAACAAGCAAATACTTTAATTTCTACACATTGAATGATTTCCAACCACATGAATGAATTATAAATTCAATCAATAAGTGAGAAGATATCAATGGAAAATGTTTTTAAAAATAATAAAATAAAATAAAAAAAGGGATATGGAGAGAAGAGGGAGTGTGGAATAGTGGAGGAATAATGTCATGGGGAAGGATAGTAACTCTCGTGGTAGTAACATACCAATTCCTTTTTTTTATTTTTCACTTCATTTCATTTATTTTTTATTAATTTATTAAATAATTTATTATTTCCCATCTATATCTCAGAAAATCCATCCACCACCCAAAAGTCCTCATACACATTTTTTAAAACAACTTATAAAATTTAGTTATCCTTTTATTGAATATATTTTAAATGAAACCTACTTGAAATATATTTAGATGCATAATACGCACACACACACACATGTATATAATAATATATGACCTTTTATATATAATATATAAATATACACACATTAATAGACATACCAAAACACACACATATATAACCAAAAACATATATATTTACACATGTATATACATGAACCTTATATACCTATAAATATTTTAATTTATCAAGAAAACATATAATTCCACCCAATTTATTAATAATAATATTGAGAATAATTATAAATTTTTTTAGGATATCATTCCCATTATTACCACTATAAACATTTAAAAACAATTTCTTTTAATAGTGATAAAAACTAATAAATTTTGAATAATTAAAAAAATAAAGTTGTTAGAAAAGGTAAAAATGTTTCAATTATTAACTTGATCACAAGAGAAAATATTCCTCTGACCAATATTTCCACCATAACAAGAAATATAAATTGCCCTTTAAATTTTTTACTAATTTTCTTTAACAATTTTAATAATAATAATAATAATAAAATTATTGTTATTATTTCAATTAGAAAAAAATATTCTTATACTAATTCATTTTATCCTTTCAGAAAAATGAAAATAATTTGATAAATTTCTTCAAAATCATATAATCATTCACTATAATAAAAAATCCCAAATAGAAAACTAAAAACTTCTGACATGGGTATTCTATTTAACTAAACACCAAACACACACAAAGGTTATATCAGAGTTAGGGTAAAAACTATATTCCTGATTTAATGGTAGTCATAAGCTTCATATACGAGTATTTTTTTATGAGATATTTAATTATTTTAGAAAAAATTCATTCCCATTATATAATATATTTAAAAATTATTTATATTAATACTTACACTCTAAGGCCCTTAGAATCCAATGCCAAATCCTCAACTTACTCATAAAATATTCAATAAAATATTACAATGTTGTAATATATCATTTACCTGTAATTAATTTTTTTAAACATTAATAATGTAATTTTATTTAGAAAATTCATATTTATATAAATTACCTATAAATTACCAAAAGTGGGTTTTATTATCATTTAATAATTGAGATTGTTACAATCCCCCCTCAAATGAATCTTGTGTGTGAGAAGTATCACTATTGGTCTTGTTCGAATAATATAGTCCATTGAGTTTTATCTACTTAACTGTGCTTACATATCTCTGATGTGGAAACTGTCAAAAAATAATATTAGGAACATAAACAGGCCTTATACATCTATGGTATCACATAATGTTCTCCATTGATTATATCCTAAACCCATGGTCTATCCCTCCTGTCACAAACCAATGTATCATAGTTATAAATTAGTCACAATCATAATATATATAATAACAAAAAAGAATATTTATTTTAACAAATTAACTATAGATATATCACAACGCCATGGATATAAAAACATATTGCACAATAGAGAATTTATCCTAAATAAATAGAAAAAATCATGTGAACCTACATGAATTATCATGATGCATGAACATATTTAAAATCTATATGACTTATCATGATGCATGAACATATTTAAAATCTCATAAATTATATTTAAATATTATGTGAATCACCAAAGGTGAATTAAATCAATTGTAACAGAAATTATAATTTCACCCACTTTATTGATTACTAGAGATGTACTTGTTATTCTAGACATGTGTTCTAATAGTTCCCCTTCCCTAAGTCCCACCTTTCTAATCTCTTACCTACATTGTCACAAATCAAGGAAGTGAAAATGTTGTGTTATTAAATCCTATTCTCCCAAATACCAATTAGTAACATCGTGACACAAACCATCTGGTCTGATATGGAAGGTCACATGACCTAATGTGTGCCTCCCCATACACAAGAGGATATCAACTAATACAGAGGGTATAAGTCCACCAAAGGGGAGACTATATACTTAGTATAATTTCATATAAGAAATAATTTAGAAAAAAATTATAATATAATTAGAGTATATGCCTAAATATTATGTGAAATACACGTGGTACAACAATATGTATCTCCCAAAGTGGAAATCGTCTCCAGTTTGTAAAGAAGAATATAAATAAATTTAAAAAACAACCAGGTCATTTGTAGTGTGTCTATGTTCATTAATTTCACACCCCAACCCATGTTTATTTATTTATTTAATTATTTTTCCACCTTTAAATATTTTTTTCTGGGGTCAAGGGTGAGTCACATACGAAATTTCAGAGTTTTTGATAAAAAGTGTGTGTCTTGGGTTCGACGTTGTTGGACACACGAGCAGAGCATGATTCTGTGTAGCTTCTCCTAGGAAATTTCATGGCCTTTTTGTCTTTGAAGAATTAAAAAGGATAAACAAATGGAAATTTATTGCATCAATTAAAATTTCCATGGTTATTAGGAATTTTTATATTTTATATTCTAAATGAAAACTAAAATTGTTAATTTTATTTATATTAAAATTATATAAATAAATATATTATATTTATTTTATCATTAAAGATATTAATATTTTTATTATTATCATTATGATGGTGATGACGATTATCTTTATTTTTATTCTTTTTATTATTATTATTTTGATTAAGCAATTATTATTATTATTATCATTATTTTTTTAAAGTAGATTAATTTTGTAGGTTGGATTAAAATTCCTAGGGTTTCCTCCAATTTATCCCCCCTTCATTCTGTTTGTGCAAACTCATGCAAGGCCCCCCTTCAGATCCTCCAATAGTTTGGCATGAGAAACACTTCTCTACCACCCATGTTCCTTCCTCCTACCTTGCACACTCCATTAGTAACCCATATCCTACCTTGCACCCAACACCTATCAAACCCCCTATGTCCCACCTCTCCCCTACATGCGATGCACCCCCCTCCTGCCCATCTCTGCCATCATAGCAGTATACCTCTTGTATGAGCACTCCACCATAGAACCTCCCGTTGCTTCCCTCACTTCGCTAGTGACGTGACTCTCTCCTCATGCTTGATACACCCAATAGCGCGACCTCCTCCTGGTGCGGTGCACACCTCAGTTGACTCCCCCCTCCTACCCGATGAACCAAATAATGCAGCCACCTACGGGTGCGATGTGCTCCTTCAATGACTCTCCCAGCTAGCAACAGCCCCGACCGACCCTCTTCCCAACAGACAAACTTCCACTGGCCTGCATGCGCAACACTGGAAAGCCACCTCCGGCCATCCATCCTTCAGTGCACATAGCCACAGCTGGTGGCCCCCCTTCCCTTGCTGCATTTTTTTAGAGGCTGCCCTTGTTAGTGCATACCTTTAGGACCATCCCTTTCTCTCTCCTCCATCATCCGTTGCAGGCCCTCTGGTATAATCTTCCTCAAACTCCGTTTTACTTTCAGTCAGTTTGGGAGTTTTAATTGCTGGAGGATAATAATAATTTTTTCTTTTTTTGGATTTTTTTAGTAGCGTTGGGTTAGTCTCATCTTTTATAGAGCTTCGTTGAGGTACGAATGAGATCTTGCACCAGTTCCGAGGTTGCGTTGTCATTTGCGCTTTGAAATCAAGTTAGGATTTCCCTTTTCACTTCCTTTATTAATTCAAGAAGCATTTATTTCATGCTTTCCACACCTTTTTTAATTAATAAATATTGAATAATGATTGTTAGTTTCATTTTTTAGCATGAAAATTGTGTTTTTGACTTTTTTGTGTGATGAATAGAAATTCTTTGTTAAATATTGCACACAGTTCATTTTATGAAATTCCCAGTTGGATTTTGTGAGATGTTTTTTGTATAAAAAGGTTGTTTTTTAGTTTTTAATATATATTTAACTTTTGAAATAATGATCTTGGGTTTCTTGAAAGTGTTTCAAGTGTTTGAATGTTTAAAAGGTGTGTGTGTTTGTATTAGGAAGTGGTTTTACAGGTGACGATGGATTGTGACCCATTTGGTGATTTAATAAAAAGGCTTTGGTGCTTTTAATAGTTGTATGAGGGATTTAAATGGATTAATTTAAAATGGTTATGAAATTTAAAGCGGTGGGTTTACACTAATTCTTGAATTATAGTTTATTTCTCTTAAAGATTATGTTTTTGTGAATAGGAATTAAGACCCGTTTAGCACCTTGTTGAGTGTTGACTAGAAACTTTCTTGATTGACATTACATGTGCCACCTATAAATGACTCAGTTGACATTTTTGTGTAAAATGATTTTTGTTTAGAATGTTCATATTAAATGTTTTGAAGAATGCTTATAAATGTTTTTTGGTGGTAATGGTATGCCTAACAACATTTTTGAAAAATGTTTTCACTTTGAGTTTGAGGTTTGTTCGTTAATAATTAAGGGTCCATTTGGCCATTTTGTGAAATTAGTGACAATTTGTTTATAATAATAACCTCCAGTGGATGATTCTCATTCCATTATTGTGTGTATATAATGTATTTTATTCCCATACTAAGTAATCCTTATGATCCATTATGAGAATGCCTAAGGTGGGACTCTTTACGTTCTATTGGTTAATGGTGTGATTTTAGTCCTTGGAGAGACTCGGGGTGAGGCATATTGAGAATTATTATTATATATACTTTTATAGGATGTTCGGCTGGCATTAGTTGGATCACCCCCTTTTTAAATACTTGAGACTTGGGAACCTGATAGATTGAGGGAATATTCAAGTAATGATTACCACCCTGGTATGTTATTGTACTGACCAGTGGCCCATAGCTGGAGGATGTGTTTGGGTTCATTGCTATGAGAATTTCCCTCAGCCTGCATAAGAAAGGATAGTCGAGCATTTGAGCGTTGTGATTTTATTGCATGTGACATGTCAACGAGGATGAGATCTCTTGTATTGGGGTCTTCTTGATTTATCTAGATCTCCTAGGTTCACCCATGTCCATTGACTTTCAATTACTTGTAGTGAAAAATACAGTACTTGTATGTATATATCTAAATTTCCCTTGTTGTGTAATTACTTTTGTGAGTTTTTTGTGTATATATTTCCATGGAAAGTGGTAAACTGGTTTTTATTAGGTTTCTAAAAAATGGTTTTCAAATGAATGTGTTTGATCCTCTTTGTACAAATATGAAAGTATAAACATCACTTTCCCTTTCTAAAATGACATTGACATGAATTAAATATATAAATATTGGAAAATTGTTAAGGGAAATGGTTCGTAAATTTATTTTAAGAAAAATATTAAAAAGAAATTAAGTTTATAAATTTTATTTCACACATTAAATGGTGTTTCTTTTAATTTTAATGGTAGTGAATTGGGAATTTATTTTCTGGCTACCCTAATGAGTTTTAATACTGACACCTATAGTTCTTTTATTTTTTTATTTCTTGTGCAGGCTCTAGCTTGGTGGTTCTCACATTGGGTGATGCTTGATTGTTATGTCAAAGAGTGACCCGCGGGGTCACACAGAATTTTTTCGGACATCGAGTTTGGTTAGTTTTGACTTCTTCAGTTATTGTTTAGTTTTTTGTGGTTTATTTATTTCGTGATCCTCTTAATATTTTCCACTTCTTTTATATATATGTATTGGTAGAACTCGGTCCCATCATTTCTATCATTGTCATAGATCTTGTCACCAGCCTGAGTGGATCGAGAACACGTCTCCGGCCATATTGCGAATCAGCTTGGGTGACAGGTTCAGGGTCGACCCAGGTAGGTTCATGAAAAAATGGTATTTTAAGAAGGATGTCTCTTAGTGGGCCTCACTTTCTAGAGTGGACATTGTTATTTTTGGAAGTCAAGGGAGATGGTATAGGATTTTTGGGACTCAAGGGGTTGGTGAGGGAAGAGCGTCGTTAACTCCTGGTCGTGCTGATTCTCTAGTTTCCATGGGATGTCCGGTTTAATTAGTTTCTTTAATATTTTATGGAATGTTTTTTTATTGGGATATGAAAATGGTAGTTGGGGTAATAGTCCTCCTAAGATACATGGCCTAACAAGCCATGTTAAGCTAGGGGCATGATCCAAAAAGGCTCTTAGTGTCGGTGACATGTTTGGCATATGGTTGCCGATCATATGGCCAAGTCGCCCACCGACACTAGTTCCCTTTTCGAATTTTATGGATCATCCCTGAATTCTGAAAGCGATTTGAATGTGAAATGTGGGTAATGAAAAATGGTTGATTGAAATGACATGTTTAATTTGTGGGTTTTTAATTGAAATAGGGTAAACGATTTGTTTTTAGAAAATGAAGTTGTTTTATTTTGGCCATGGTGTCCCTAGGGGTGATCACATGAATTGTGGTATCATGGAAAATGAAAGGATGGCCAAAATGATGGATGGATGCCTAGGGTGGCACAAAAACATTTATGTGAGTGAGAATCTAATGTGTACCAATGCAGAGGGTTTAACCCACCAAGATTTTTTTTACTTAAAGATGTTTTCAAAATGATAAGTTTTGATGTTATGATGCCTTTTGTTCTTGTGTTTTGAGCTTGTACCCAATTCATTTTTGATTTTGGGGATTTTATTTTTTGAGTTGGCCTTGATTGGGTTCTAGACAATTCTTGTCCATTTGTTTTCTCCTTGAATCATTGATGAGTGATCATAGTGTGACTGATTAACCTAAGGATTTTATGCTTGATTTCAGAAGATAGATCCACCTATATTTTATGGTCAATCAGACCCTTCTATAGTGGAGGAGAGGATGTGGAAGATTTAAAGGGACTTTACCCTCTTTGAGTTTCCGGAGTCGTTGAAGGTCAAGTTTTCATCCTTCATTCTTGAAGGTTCACCATGGATGTGGTGGAATTAAGTGTCTCAGAATATGACCTGCTAAGAGTTAACTTGGGTGTTTTTCAAGGAATTATTCCTTCATCAGTATTTCTTTGAGGAAGAAATGGTCAGAAAGGGGATGAAGATGTGTTATCCACAATAGAGTGACATATCGGTGTTAGAATATTTCCAGTAATTTTTTGATCTAGTCTCTTATGATTCAGGGTATTCAGCATATGACTCAATGAAGGATAAAATTTTTGAGGCAGGTCTCTACCCTGATCTACAGTCTAAGGTGTTAGAGTCCAACCATACATCATTATTTGATGTCGTATGAAAATCCTTTCATGTTGAATTCATGACGGTAGGATTCCATGAGGTAGGCCTCCCTCCTTCAATCCATGTGAGATGTTGTGCAAATTCTGGAAAGGTGAGGAGGAAGAAATTGAAATTGGATGGAAAAAGTCGTGGAATCAAAAGGCCTCAAGATCTTTCATCAACCTCTTCAGAGAGAGTGATCTTCATGTGTTATCAATGTGGCATGAATTGTGACAAGAGTCCATCATGTCCAAGTACTCTTAAGCACTGTAATGATTTTGGACGTTTGGGAAACTTACAAGGAATCTATCAGGGCATTCCCAGAAAACATCGTGGAGGAAGTTCTCATAAGTGATGTGTTTTTGGGTTTTTGTTTAATGTTTCCTATGTATGTTTATTTCTAGTGTAAGGGATCTCTTATTGTTGTAGTGTACTGATTGCATTTTCAGTTTTGAAATGTATTGGAATATTTTGGGCCTTTGATGAACTTCGGTATTCAATACCAATGTGGATTTTATTTCGAAATCTTGTCATTTGTTTTTTCAAATTAAAATATATCTATTTATTATTAGGATTATCATTTACCTGACTGCGAGGTAAGAGATAATTCATCCATTAGTGCTCCAGTCAAAATGTCTCGGAGTGAAGATAGTGTGGAGTCAGGAACCCTGGGGAATTTTAAGAAGTTTGGTTAAGGTTGTTTTTATATTGTGTGGTGAGACAGTTTTAGTGTTTCTATTGTGGATTCTTTTTCATTTTTATTATCCCCTTGTCGCAATGTGCATAATGGAATTATCTCTCACACAATGTTAGTAATCATTCGGTTTCTGCACAAGTTGCCGATCAGTGGCCTAGCATGGACCACCCATGTGAATCATTTGCGACTTTGGATTGTGTCCATCCAAAAGTGGTGAGTCATGAATGGTTGTTCTTCGTAGTTTAATTTATCCAATCATTATGCCCTCCCTCCCCACCCATGGGGTTTGAGGTTTTTGTTTTTGTGGAGTTTTTGTTTAAGATCTTATCCCTTTAGGATGGGATGGAGTGGTTTAAATGTTCTTACTGTGTTTATTTTAACTTGAGTAAGGGCTGGTGCAAGTCTAAGTTGGATTTCAGTTTGGTCACTAGTAGCTTGGTTCATTATGGTGGGAAGACCCACCGCCACTCTAGGTTTTCTCTAATGACATTATATAATGCTAGTTGAGTTCTTATGGTGGGGTGTTTGCTCAGACCTCCCCGCTACTGGTGATTTATTTTGGGCAACGTGGTGGGGTCTTGCTGGTGGTTAGTGGAATGTCCTTGGGATAAGAGGTTGGATTGTGTTTATGTGAAATCCTTGGTTGTTGATCGATCATCTGGATAATGTTATGGATTTCTGGGGGGGTGGCTTGCATTATGGTGGGAAAAATTATCACACCCCGATCTCTGTGTATAAATTTATTTAATTATTTTTCTTCCATTAATTATATTTTTCTGGGGTCTGGGGTGAGTCTCAGATGAAATTTATCAGTTTTTTATAAAATGTGTGTGTCTTGGGTTCAACATCGATGGACGCATAGGTAGAGCATAATGCCATGTAGCTTCACCCATGAAACTGCATGGACTTTTCATCTTTGATGAATTAAATGGATAAAAACTGTTAATTTATTGCATTATTTAAAAATTTCATAGTTATTACGAATTTTAAAAAAAACATCATTGAAAACTAAAATTGTTAATTTTATTTTTATTAAAATTATATGAATACATTTATTATTCTTATTTTATCATTAAGTTTATTTTTATTTTCATTATTATCATTATGATGATGATTATTATTGTCATTATTATTATTCCTTTTATTATTATTATTCTTATCAACCCATTATTATTATTATTATTTAAATGATATTTTTTTAGGTTGGATTTAATTTTTTGGGTTTCCTCTAATTTCCCCCCCCCCTTCTTTATATTTGTGTGGCACAAGAAAGGCCCCCCCTGGGCCACCCTCTTTTCAGCGCGATCAACACCTCTTCGCCGCCCCAGTTCCTTACTCCAGCCTTGTGCACTCCATCAGCAACCCGACTCCTCCCATGCTCCCAACAACTACCAACGCCCCCTCTAGGTCCCTCCTCTCCACTGCATGTGGCACTCCCCTCCTCTTGGAAACCTCCTCCGTCACTACAGTATCCCTCCCAGCCAATCACCAACACCAGAGACCCTCCCTTTCTTGCCCTCACTTCTCCAATGGCGTGACTCTCCCCTCCTACCCAGTGCAACCAACAACGAGACCTACTCATGGTGCGGTGTGAACCTCTAGAGACTACCCCTCCTGCCTGATGCACCCAACATCACATCCACATCCTGGTGCAGTATGCTCTTTCATCGACTTTCCCAGCTATCCATAGCCCCGACCGACCCTCTTCCAGCCAGACAAACATCCTCTTGCTGAAACATGGAACATTGGCAAGCCACCTCCAGCCTACCATAATTTTTTCCACATAGCCCCAGCCAGTGGACCCCTCTTCCCTTGCTACATTTTTTAATGACCTCTAATGTCTGTTCGTACCTTCCAGCCCATCACCTGTGTTTTCCTCCTTCAGTAGTCTCACCCCCTCCGGTATAATCCTTCTCATTCTCCATTTTACTTTCATTCGGTTTGGGAGTTTTAATTCATGGGGGATGATAATATATTTTTTTCTTTTTTTTGGATTTTTTTGGTAGCACTGAGTTGGTTTCAGCTTTTAGAGCATGCGGTTGTGGTGAGAATGAGTTCTCTCACTAGTTCAAAGGTTGCATTATCGTCACACTTTGATCTTGAGGTAGGATTTCCCATTGCACATCGTTTTTAATTCAATATTCATTTATTTCTTGATTAATGCACCTTGTTTAATTAGTAAATATTGTATTATGATTCTTAGATGAATTTTTTATCATAAAAAATTGGGGATTAGACTTCGTTGTGTGATTAGTAGAATTAAATTGTTAAATATTTCAAACAATGCATTTTATGAAATGTCTGATTGGTTTTTTTGAGTTTTTTTATAAAAATGTAGGTTTAGACTTGTTAAAAAAAAATTTACATGTGAAAAACGTGATATTGGGTTCCTTTAAAGTGTTTCAAGTGGATTAATGTTTAAAAATAGAGTATGTTTGAATTTGAAAGTGGTTTTATAGGTGACAATGGATTGTTGCCCATTTGGAAATTAATTAAAAAGGGATTTGGTTTCATTAATAATTGTATGAGGGATTTAAATAGATTAATTTAAAACAGTTATGAATTATAATGCTATGAGTTTACACTCTTTCCTGAAAGATATTTTATTTCTCTTATAGATGATATTTATTTGAATTTGGACTTAAGGCTTATTTTGGCACCTTGATTAATGTTGATTAGAAACTGTCTGGATAAACATTTCATGTACCACTATTAAATGACTTGGTTGTCATTTTAATGTAAAATGGTTTTTGTTTAGAATTTTAAAATGAAATTTTTTGAATAATTATTATAAATTTATTTTAGTGGGAATGTTATACTTAATTCCATTTTTGAAAAATGTTTGAACATTGAGTTTGGGTTTTGTTGGTGAATGATTAAGGGCACGTTTCCCATTTTGTGAAATTAGTCAAAAATTGTTTATTATAAAAACCTCATGTGGATGATACTCATTCCATAATTGTGTGTATATAATGGATGGGATGTCCTTACTAAGTAATCGTTGTGATCCATTGTAAAAGTGCCTGAGTTTGGACTCTTTACGGTCTTTTGGATAATGGTATGAGATCAGACCATGGAGAGACTCGACGTGAGACCTATTGTTCATTATTATTATATATAAATTGATTGGATGCTCGACTAGTATTAGTTGGATCACCCCCTTTTTAAATACATGATGCATGGGAACCTAACATATTGAGAGAATATTTTGAGAATGATTGCCACACTGTTAGTTTATGGTACTGACCGGTGGTCCATAGTAGGCGGATGTGTTTCTGTTCAATTCTAGCGGATTTTCTGTTGGCCTTCCTAAGAAATAATGGACATGCATTTGAGCATTTTGATTTAATTTCATGTTACATGTCAATACAGATTAGATCTCATGTATTGGTGTCTTCTAGATTACTCTTGATCTCCTAGGTTCACCCATGTCTATTGAAATTTAGTTACTTGCAGTGATGAATATAGTACTTGTATATATATAAAAAATTCCCTTGTTTTGTGCTTACTTTTGGGCATTTTTTTGTATTTCATTCCTTGTAAAGTGGTAAATTGGTTTTGATTAGGTTTCTAAAAAATGGTTTTCATATAAAAGTATTTATTCCTCTTTGTACAAATCTGAAAATATAAACATAACATTCCCTTTTTAAAATTCCATCAACCATAATTAAAGGAATATAGATTTAAAAATGGATAAGAGAGATGATTTTTACTTATATTTTAAGTAAATTATTTAGAAAAACATACTTTTATAAATTGTTGTTTGAGCTTGAAATGGTGTCTGCCTTATTCTAAAGGTAGTGCATTGGGAATAGATTATCTGGCTAGCCTACTGAGTTTCAATACTGACCCCTATAGTTGTTTTTTGTTTTTAGTTACTGTTTAGGCTCCAGATTGGGTGTGCTCACCTTGGAAAACACATGATTGTTGAGTCAGAGAGTGACCCGCGGGGTCACAATGAGTTAGTTCAGATGTTGAGTTTTTTAGTTTTATCTTATTCAGTTATTTTTTAGTTGTTTGTGTGTTTTTTTATTATGTGCTGCTCCAAATATATTCCTCGAATTTTCATTATCTATATTGGGTGTAGTCATTCCTATCATCTCTTTAGATGCCCTTGCGCTTGTCGCCAGCCTGGGAGGATCAGGGATGCCTCTTAAGTCTTGCCGTAGATTAGCTCGGATGACCGGTTCTAGGTTGACCTGGGTTTGTTCATGAAAATTAACATATCTCTTCTCCTGAACTCATGAATCACCTATAGGACCTTTTACCTTCGCTTCATCTATTTTTATGATGTCTATAAGTTCCCCAAAATTAATTAGCAGGGAGTGAGTACAATAATTAGTATGACACTACCTATTCACCCAAAACGATGTGTTATCAAGTATAAAATGTTTTTTCCATAATAATAATAATATATTTATAATAAGAAAATAATCATACAATCCAAAATAGACTGGTTGTGTGCCATCCTAGCCACAACATACCCCAATCTATACCAGCTTCTGTTAAATTCTAGAAAGATAACAAGAAGATGTTATGAGTAACATAAAATTACCCATGAGTCTATTGAATCTATTGGTTGAAAAAATAATGTTATAGTGCATGAAGGTGACTCAATTATCTTGCTGATCTCTAGAATTAAATAATAATTTAAAATGAACAAGTCATCATGTTTCCAGTCCCAAATCAACTTGTCACTAAGTATTCTACTCAAAAATAAATTAGGCATCAAATATGATACTTAAAAAACTACACTTCCTTGAGAATCCCGAAACTTGAATTCTAGATGCCTGAGTTTATTATCAACGTGACTATATAGTATTGTCATTTTTCACCCAATAATTAGGTATACCATCACCATTTTCAAAATTCTAGCGTACTCCTATAAGGTTTAATCAGGTTAGATAGTTCACCTATTCTGATAATAAAGAACAAATACTCCAAATAAAGGTAAAAACTCTATACAAGGAAGAGAATAAATGGTAATAATATCAACATGAGAATATAATAGAAACACATAATTTCAAGTGATCATAATAATACCCTCTAATAAGCTACTCTCTTATCACCCATGGAATAAAATATCATAATGGGGCTCACGCGCCCCAACCACACCCACATCCAACCCCTGTCAAGCACTAATATAAATTAATCCAACATATAAATTATAACTTATAAACATGTCTGACAAAATCCCTAATAAGTACATAAATTTATACCTTATTTGTAGTTATTTTTCGATGACAAGTGTCATTATCCAATTTCAATTGCAGTACTCCGTGATGTTTACTAGAGATCTAATATTTTATTAGAATAATCTCCATCTTCTATATTTAAAAAGGAGAAAAATGTTTAAATTTAATATGAAAAAATATTGAGATGCCTTTAGAAAAAAACATTAGTTTTGATTTATATACATCAATATAAACCCTATAGCACAATCAATACATCAATATGGTCAGTATCATAGAAAATAGAGAAGATATAAGTTTTGAATATTAAAAAAAATAAAAATATATTAGAGGTAGAGAAGAGAGAGAGAGAGAGAGGCATGAGTGAGGAAGATATGCATGGTGGAAGAGGAAAATTCTCCTTGTTAGTACCTCCCTCTTCCCCTTATATATATATATATATTTTTTTTTTACTTCCATTCATAAATTTCTTATTAATTTCTTATCTAATTTTTTTTATTCAATTTCATAAGAAATGCATGATCCACTAAAATATATTCATGTGTTTCTTTAAATCCATCTCTAAAATATATTTAATCATTCATTAAATATATCCTAAAATTTAAAAATAAGTATTTATATTTTTTTACATTACATATACACACACTCTCACAGACACACACACACACACACACACTCCCAAACATACACCAACCCACCCACCCACACAAACATATATAAACATATATTTAAACATTATATACACACATTAAATATATATAAACAACTAAAAATGCACGAAAATATATATACCCTCGCGTATACAAACACACACACACACACACATATATATATAACCATATATCTATATACATATTTGAATTTATCACACAAAATATTGTTTTTGGAAATGTAATAATATTAATAATAACATATATATTTTATTATTATCATTAAATATCCACCATCATTACAATACTAAAATTGTAAAAAAATACTTCTCAAATACCAAAAATAGATTAATAAATTTTCATTAATCACAAATATGAATTTATTTATCACAAGTAAAAATATCACTATTTTTTACTCTGATCACCAAAGAAAGTATTCAAACAACCAGAATTTCCACCAAAACATAAATATTTAATAGATTTAAAAATGTCAACTCATTTTCATTACCAATTTTTTTAAATACCTGCTAAATATATAGACACCAATTAATTTTATCAGTTTAAAAAATATAAATAATTGGATAAAATTATATTAATACATATATTTTTAAATTTAAATAAAATTTCTTAAAACAAAAATAAAATACTAATGAAACATGTATGTGATTTAAAAAAACACCCTACAGACATAAATTTTTCTTTATTCTTATCTTAAAAAAAAACATTTATTATTTAAAGGTGGTCATAGATTCCTATAGAAGTCACTATTTAGGATATATTTCATTATTTCCAAAAAAATGTACATATAATATAAAATATTTTTTAATTAGTTATTATATCAATTTGGAGTATCTAAAGGCCCTGAGATCTATTGTAAAAACTGTAAATATGACATATAATAATCAAATTTTTTAATGGTGATTTTACCATTATATAATTACATTTAACATTTATAAATTTGTTTTATTGAAAAAATACATTTTCACATACAATTATGTATAAATTACTAATGAAATAGTGTTTTATTATAATTTAAAATTTTACAACATTACACCTTATATTAGATTATAGTGATTTTTTATATTGTTTAATTGTATAGTATAATATTTTATCATGAGAGTAGGATGGCACACAAATTCTAGAAGAAGATTAGGGAGGAGAAAGAATTTAAATCCAAGAGAAATCCCAATGTCAATAAAGTGGAATAGGAAAAATCATTTAAATATAAATTTTAATTTGAAAAAAATAAGGAATATAAGAGGGTTATATATCTTATCATAATGATCATTTGGAATGAAATAATGAACGAAAAAAGATAATCTCCAACTGAAATGCATTAAATGTAAAAAAACTGAGATTTTTATATTTTCCAAAGAAGAATGGTGGTGTGTATGGGAATGATGTGAAAGAATAAAGGACATTGAGGAAGTAATTTTGAAAAATTTAAAAGGAATTGAAAAATGAATTTGAGGGAAATAAATGGATTTACAAAATGAAAACAAGAGGTATATTGATTAATGGATTAGAAGACTATACTACCTGAAGTAGTATTTCTAAATAAGTGGATCCTAGAAATTGTATGATCTTCCTTGATTATGTGAAAAACCATTATAACACATTATTTTTTAAGTAAAAGTTTAAATTTCATACGTGGACCATATTTTGGATGTTGATATTAAATATTTTCTTGATAAGAGAAATATTCCAAATTAAGAAATTTGACTATTAAATAATGACTTTGTAAAGAATAATGATAGATAATAATATCCTCTTAATGTGAGTTTGGTTACATTAATGAAATTATAAGGCATAGTTTAATAGTATAAAGGAATTAATAAATTTTGAAAGATATTGATGAAAAAAATGATTTAATAGAAGTATAGTTATGTTACATACAATCAATATGTTCTGAATATGATGACACTCTAAAAATTATGAGTGAAGATTTTTAAAAAATATGGATGTTAAAGTTTAATCATCTAAAGTGACTTCAAATTATACCCCAAATGCTAGGATAAATATACTTCATCTAAACATATAATAAATTATATTTTGACAAACATTATATTTTTTAATAGAAACACTGGGAATCTTTGTGCTGAAAAAAGTGATATGAATTCTTGTTTGTATCAATGTAAGGTTGAATTATCTGAAAATGAATTATCTCCTAAATAGAAAATGAGGCATAATATATGGATAGAAAATAACAATTGTTTTCGGGATGAAAATTTTATTAACTTGAAAGATCAATAGTCTATTTATTCCGATTTTTATATGGAATTGTTAAGCACACGTCTGATTCATGTTGGTAAAACATGTAACTAACTTGGAGTAAAATAGAATCATAGTGAGAAACAATAATAAGAATAGAACTATCATTGAAAATATTTTGAGTACTAAATATGTGAAAAAATGGTATAATAAGTCCAATTACTCAAAAAATGTGTTTAGTGAAATATTTTTGAATATTAAACTAATAAGGTTATTATGATAATGATTATATGACAATAATTCCATCACAATTCACTAATTAAAAAAATGATAGGGCAATTTATAATAGAAAGGACTGGAATTCATATATTAATAAACATTTCATAAATAAAATAATGAAATATAATCCATGGGAACTTAATAAAATACATTTCAATCACATGATTGGTGATGAGAAACTCTTGAATAAAATTTAGGATCATTATAGATTACATTTTTGAATTACATCTCCGTTAATATAAGTGGAGTTTGTAGGACTGAAATTGATGCTATAAAAATATAATCCAAACATGTTTTGGTTATTTTTGGGATCAAATACAACATCATGAGTGTAATAAAAGATATTTGTTAATTGGAATGATTTTATCATGTAAACAATTCATATATCATCATGTGGTCCAAATATGGATGATTTTTCACCAAGGGAAAAATAACATGTGGTAATATATTCCAAATTAGTGATCCAAGTCATTCTTATTATTTGGGAGACAATGATGAAAATAATATGTGGTATTAAATAAAAAACCACTATAATCTAAGATGTTTAATTAAAATATTACCTGAATATGTGGTGAGATAATGAACCTAACTAATCAATTAAAGAGATATTTTTTATAAAATATGTGAAAGGGGGAAGATAGTTAATGGAAATAAATTTTTTTTAGAGATTATATACATTAAGGAACATAAATTATTTCTATATAATTAGTTCAATACTATGAGATAATAGTACATTAATGTAAATATATAGAATTTTATATTCATTGATGATTCCACTTGGATGGAAAATTATGTCTTCATTAATTTATAGTTGTATTTAGTGTAGAGGATAAAACATTCCGCAGATAGGTTGTGAATGAATTGGGAGTAACAATAAATAAATTAAGAACTAATAATTAAAGTGAGCTTAATTTTAATTTTTTATAATATCTTATAAATCATTGTATTATATAGAAATCATAGGCTTTCTTATACTCCATATGAAAATGGAGTTATAGAAAGAAATAATAGAAGATTAGTTGAAATTGGAAGAACCAGAGTAACTAAACAATAACAATATGAATTCATGAGGAGATAAGTAGTGAGTAAAAATATTCATATTTATAATAGATGATTTATAAGACTAGAAGAAATCATTACTCCTTATGAAATGTATTATATGAAGAAATCTATAAGGAACTACTTAAGTGTTTTGGAAATATAGTGTTTAATAAAGACAAAAAACTCAAATCAATGAAAATCTGATGAAAAAGAATAGGAAGGCATGTTATAATGGTTGAACATAATGATATAAATATAATAAAAAATATAAAGAAATCATTATATGGAATGTAAATAATATTTTTAAAACAAAAAAGTGGAAAATATGAAATATTGATGAAAAAATTGACATATGAGTTATAAAAGAAATAAGAAATATTTATGTGGACTCAGATAAATCTAGTAATCATAATAATGGTGATAGTGGTGATATATTGAAATAAATGAATCTGTGGGAGCTTTTTGAATAAGAAAAAATTATTATAATTCATGATTCCATAGTTAACTCTAAAATAATACCAAGAACAGAAAATCTAACTATAACTCTAAAAGTTGAAACAGAAGTAGTTGTTGAGGCTGTTTAGTATAAGGAGTTGATAAATTATATGAATAAAGATTCTGATCATATTAAAAATATAGAAACCCGAAATCATGTGATAATCCTTAAGCATAAGAAATTAATTTGAAACAAGTTCACATTCATAAATAAACTCAACAATTAGGATGAGTTTTGAAGGAAAAACATCGAAAAAGTATTCAAAAGAAATTGTCACATTGATGTTGATTATATTGAATAAATATTTTCTATGGTTGAAAGACATGTAGCAATTTAAATTTTTTTAGAAATTATAACTACCAATAATTACTTGTTTTACCAAATTGATGTGGCTTCCAATTTCATGAATATGGAGATTCAAAAAAAATTACATTTAATAACCTGTTGGTTTTATCCTTGATGGAGATGCAACTACTTTGTGTAGAATGAATAAAGATCATTACTCATTTATATCGCCCCCAAGAGTCTCATATTAAATGTTGGATTATTTCTTTATAAATAATAAATTCACTAATGATAAAGTTCCCATCCACCGTTATTCATGTTGGATGAAAATAGGTACTCATATTATAAATTTCTATAATTATGGAAAAACTTCGGTAAGAGATAAACAGTATATATCAAAATAGTTTTGAAGAAAATATAAATGAAGTTTTGAAAAACAACTACACTAGTTGAGGGGAGATAAATAATACAATTTCATGTTATGAAAAGGAAATGAATTATATTTATTCTATAAGAGATATATATAATGTAATTTTTGAATAATTCTTTAAAAAATGAGTGAAAGGTATTTTCCAAACCGATGAAGTTTGAAGTGATAATATGTAAATATTAATCTAGAAAATTACTATTTTAATGGATTAAATCACATATATGAGAAGAATGGTTTATCTGATTGTAATTATTAAGATAGATAAAGTCTTGTGAATATGAAAACTATTTGGAAATAGTAATGGGTTTAGGATGATACCATCCAAATAACTAATAATCATCGTTGATATTTGTGTAGTCTTTTTTTGTGTCAGAATCAACCTAATGAAAAGAAATATATAGTCACCCCCATCAGGGGAAAACATTATAAAAATTCTATGTTTCATAATTTAATTTAAATTTATGTTACTTTTAGGTAATGGTGTGATATACCATTTGAGTGGATCCGAATATAAGAATTTAATGTTTTTAATTTTGAAAAGAGGTGAATTATAAAAAGTACTGTCAATTGTACCCCTTTCTCTGTAATATAATATATCCTTAGAACCCCAGGACATTTAATCTAAATTCATTATATTTCAATGAATTAATACATTTAGATGAATATTTTTTTTCATTTTAATGGATAATGATATCATTATAAAAGATCTTGAATAATATCATTTAATTTGTTTAAAAATTTAATGATCCTCAAAGAGAAGAACAAATTTTTTTTGTATAAAACAGTTTAAAAAAATTTAAATTGTAATCTTTATATGAAATTTTTTATCAATTATGTTATATAAAGGTACTATAAAAGTAATAAATAATTAATGAATCATGATTTTTTAAATAAATAATTAGTTACGTTTAAATTAATTTTAAATGGTTTTAATACTAATATTCAGTTAATAATTATATAAATATAAAGATTCTATTCGTATAAATATTTTTTGAATAATATATTATTTTCAATTTTATTATTATTAAATATGTTTTATATTGATTTAGGATGTGACCAAAATTCTATAATATTGTTACAATGAATGATTTGTTTTGAAGATAATGTAGAAGATAAAAATTTAAATTTCCTTCAGATAATAACTTTCCACAAGATATGATTAAATAATTCTATTGTGATTATTAATACTATAAACTAGTGTTAGAAAAATACCCATGGTTTACAAATGGATATCAATTTTTAAAATGTCAGTTATGGTTACTAGAGTTCTAGGGATAACTTCATGGGTCCAGATTACTATCTATTTATTATGAATGGATACTTGGGAAATAAAGGGCCTATTAGTTTTTGTAGGTTATATTCAAAAATATATTTCATAAGTTCTTTTTATAAGGATTGACTATATTTTAGTTTATAGTAGTTTGGGTGTTTTGTTATTCTTTTTTAGGTAATATTTGATGATTTATGCAATGGTATAAACAAGATTTATTATTTTTATTTCTTTTTTGAAGTTTAATGTTTTTACTTTATATTTATTTTTAGGAAACTTTGTATATTTATTCTTATTTTTTGTATTTTTTATTTTGTATTAATTTTGTTATTTTTATATTTTCATTCATTGTATATTAAAAACATTGAGAAATATTTTCATACATTAGTGGGGTATATATATTTCTTTCATTAATTTTAATTATAAAATTTTATTATTGTTTTGTTAATTTACTTTAGTTCAACATTTCTTCTTAATTATTATAGGTAATTATTTTCTCTATGTTATTTAATCCAATTTTAATTGTAAAACAATTAACAACTAGTTTTTAAATTAAATTATATAAGGTAATGTTAATGAATTATCAAGATTTAATATTTTAAGTTATTACAAACAGAATCATGAATTAAATTAATTTAACAAGTTTTTTTTCTGACATAGTGAACTATATCAATAGTTATTAATCCATTCATCAGAAGTTATTAATACTAAATGTAATATAATAGGGTATGTGGTATTAATTCATTTAATATGTTTTGTATTTATATTTTTTAATTATGGTTCCCACATAATTCCATTTTTTATTGAAATGGATTATATAGAAAACAAATTTATATTTAATCACATAACTATAATTTTTATTGTATTTATAATTTAGATGGAATTTGTTTAGAGAAAAACCATCCTTCTTTAATGATTCATCTTCATTAATTGCTATTAAATTAATTTATTAGTTTATAAACATGTATAAGAAAATTGAATATTTTATTGATAAGGTTTTTTATATTACAAAATTATTTTATTAAATCATTCATTGGATACACTCCCCTTAAATGATAAACTTAAGAATTAAACTATACTAAACATTAGTCGTTTAGTGTTTTTTTAGTAACATAAATTTTTATATTTTAATATAGATAATGGGAGTTGATGATTCCTACTGAAATATATATCTTCCAGCTTCAAGGAAAATAGTAAACGTGAATTTTAAAATAAACTAATTAATTTAATCATGTATATTACTTTCTCATTCTAATTTTTTCTTTTTATTTTTTATGTTCTAATATTAGTTTTTTTGTCTTTTTATGTCATAGGTTATTATAAATATAAAAACATAATAAAAATTGTTATAATTAAATACTAATTGGTTATTTCTGTATCCTATATAGATAAATTTGATGTATGTAGTAGAAAATAGAGACAACCATTATAGACATTGATTAGCCATCCATTGATATGGAATCTCAGGCAATAGTTAAACTAAAAATATATTAAAAATATATGATATATTGTACGAAATTATATATATAGTGTAACATAGATACTATATTCTATACCATATAATTAATAACCTCCTTACTACCATTAAAAATTATTATATATTTTAGATACATTTAAAATTAATGGAGCTACTAATGATATCATCAGGTGGAGTGCATTTTCATTTTCGTTAAGGGATTGAGAAAAGGATAAACTCAATATATTACCAATTGGATCTTTCATTGTATGGAATATAATATAAAATAATATCATATTACCATATTTATCTCCATCAAAATATACAAAGTTTAAGATTTTAAATTTTAATTTTCTGAAACTAGATAATGATTTAGCCTATGTGGCCAAGGAGTGTTTCAATAATTTACAATGATATATTCCTATATATAGAATAAATGTGGATAAAAATTTGGTTATTTCACTTTATTATCTAATATAGTTCTCATATCACTATGTACCCTTCCATAAGTGTATACTTTTTTATGATTATTACTTGAATTTTATCAGGTGTTAGTAGACGATTCATTGAAAATTTAATTTCAATGACAATGAGATATACGACCCAACCCCAAATGTGGTGTTCATTGATTATATAAATATTTCCATAATTTTAGAATAATTAAAAAATTAGTGGGAGTGTTTTAAAATGTTGAAGAAAATTTCTCCAACTTAACAGAAATGACAATCTTATGATATACCAAACTACTGATAAGGTTTTTGAGGTTAATCAACAATTAGAATACATATTACATCAATATAATTAAAATAAAAATTATATCAAAAAACATTTAAATTCATAGTAGTGAGTAGTGAATTCCAAAATTAGGTTGAAAAAATAAAGGGGAGGTAAATAATTATAAAAGAAACAAGGATGTTTAAGATACCTACAACATCATAATGGTGAATGGGATGTTTAACAATAAATCTCACCAATTGAGGCCAATTTATAATATCCTAAATGGATGATAAAATAAACATACCTTATTGAAAAATAAATATTTATGGATATCATGACATGATATAATATAAATGTTTTAGATATGATAGAATACCATGATAACCATTTGATAAATCATTTATATAGTATAATGAATTTTTAGTTTCATATTTCTTAATTACCTAGAAAAATATAAAATAAACAACTAGATAAAACTACTCGGTAATAAAATCTCCATTTAACGGTGAAAAGTTGATTAATTTGATGTGTTAAATGGTGATAATGATAGGGGAAATACATATGATATTCATTGTGATGAAATAATAAAGAAAAAATAGAGGATAATTAGATGGAAATATTGTACAAATAGAACAATTAAATGATTATATTATTAAACAAAAATCCAAAATCATGAAAGAGCTAGAAATATTGACTAAATGATATATCTAGAATTACAATCGAGAGTGTGGCAGGTGAATTTTGAGGTAAAATATAGAAAATTATTAGATATTATAGACAATATTATGTTTTAATCTCCTTTTCGCCAACACAATATCAATTTTTGGAATTTTAAAATATTATAAGTAGATTTATATAAAAAAATTAACAATGTAGTCTTATAGGTAATATCAATGAATAAATAATTATATTATTTGATTTAATGAAAAATACCTCCAAAACAACATGTCCTGAGAAGATTTTAAATTTAGTAATCAAATGGTACATGTAATTTTATTAATGAATTATGTCACTTAGGGGGAATTAAAATTTTATTCCTATATTTTTTATAAGAAAATTTGATATTTTATGAATTGATGGTAAAAACAGAAATAATATAACTCATTGATATATCCATTAAAGACAAATGGTGAGTATCAAAGGATGTAAATATGAAAATAATAATTTTTTTCTATCAATTTTAAAATCCTAGAGAGATATGAATTATGAAGTGGAATGTTTTTTTGGGTTGAAAATTCCCCAAAAAATGGATAAAATGATCGTTCAATACGATGCATAAATTTTATTTCACAATGAAGATAATCAAGTCAATTTTAGACTTACTTAAATTGTGTATATAAAATAACTTAACATTATTTATTTCTATGTGATTATAGTATAAAATATTTGTTGATAAATATGATAAAAGAGAATAAAAAAATTTTATAATATAGTTTATGAATAATATAATCAAATAATTATAGATGAACTAATTTATTTCAGTGACATGAAACATGATTATAGATAATCTTATATAGTACTTGAGAAGATAACATCAAAGGTAAATATTCATTATAATTACTATATTTAGGAATCAAATTTTGTTAATTTAGGGATATTTACCATAATAAATTTTCATATACCCATGTAATTTTTTTTTGAGAAAAGAATAAAATATAAAATAAAAAGGTTGAGGATAGTGGGTTAATATTTAATATTTAAAGAATTCGGTATTCTTCAAAGATACAATAAGGGAAACAATTTTATATTCAGATAACGCATAATATAATTATTTTGTAAGTCTAGAAAATGAATAAAAATGAATCCTTGACTAGGTGGAAACCATTGTAATATTTTTAAATTGAAAAACATTTTATTTTTCTATGATATCATTTTAGGACATTTTGAAATTTTGTTTTAATGTATCCCCATATATTTGGATCACTATTTAATATCATAATTAAAAAAATAATAAATATTTTCCAATAAATATTTTTTAATGGTGGTTAAATATTTTAATTTTATTAGACATATTTTTATTATAATAATTTTTAAATATTACAAATTTTTGATGAAATTGGTACATAAATATATGGTCAAGAACAAAATAATATTAACAATAATGACCCTAAAAGTATATATTTATATTTTATACTACATTTATAATTAATAAAAAAATTGTTTGATTGCCTAAATTTAAAGGAAATGGAGGGCTTTATTGATGATCACATGATTATTTTCTAGTAAATTTAATATTTATGGTTTATATGAAGTTTTGAATATGAATATTTTTAATAGGGGAATTGGGAAATCATGATTATAATATAATTCATTCTATACATTGTATCATTTTTAGAAGTATATATTTGTGTGGTTAATTAACATTGAATTAATTTTATTGAGTGATTTTTCTAGTGCAAGAATATAATTTTGTTTTTATATATTAACCTTTATAGAGAATAATATATTAAATTAGTCTTAATTATGGATAATATAAATTTAAATTTTTTATTTTAACATTGAAACATGTTATGATTTTTTAATATATAAAAAAATATAAAAGAGTTATAAAAATAATTAAATTTTATTATATTAACTATGAACAATATACCATTATTATTAATGATAATGATTATAATAGAATCCTCATATGGAAATAAATAATGATGATTGGAGGTTCTAGTTTGTTTTACTATTATGGACGTTTTGGATGTGTTTATTGGTTTTCACACTTTTTAATAATTAATTTATTAAATATAAATACCTATTCCATGAATTTATTTGATAATGGATGATTACAAAAATGTGGTGAAAAATAATTGGATAAAATATTAATAAAAATAATTAAAGAAAATGAAAAAAATTCAAAAGAAATTCTCTTTCATGTCCTTAAAAAATATCCAAATGTATATTAATAAAAGTTAAAATAAAAAAATAATTATTATTTTTAATATCATGAATAATATTTATAATTATATTTAATTTTTTCACATACCATTTTTTAATTCTTATGATTTAGGGATAGAAAAGAATTTTAATTTTTAGATTTGAAAATATTTTCATATTTAATAATTGAAATTTTCTGATTGACTACATTTTTCTAATTATATGGATTTATTTATATGAGATATTTATATACCTATTTTATTGATGGATTTTTTTATAAGTCGATTTGTGCATCATTTTTAATCAATTCTACCACATGCCCATAAATATTGAGTTATACAAGTTGTGATGTTGTACCTAACTCTCTTAGATTTTGTAATGACCGCAAACTTCATTTTAGTGTTCTAGTATTTTTATTTTATTTATTTTCATCTATATTATTTGAATATATTACCAGATTTTTAATGACTAAAGAGAAGGTGCAAGAAGAGCTTGGGAGGAATGTTGGGAATGAGGCACTAGTTGCAACCACCAACTAACTGGTGGATTTTGACCAACCATTCAATGAAAATGGAAAGAAGAACCATATCTACAAGAATATCAACAACTAGTAGGTGGATATCACTAGTTAGTCAGTGAGGTATGTAGTATCTTAGGTAGTACCAAGTTACCATCGTCTACCCAATAGAATCCAGTGGCTTCCCGGTAAGGGTGATATGGTTTTCAAATGACACATTATTGGAGTTATTGAATTGATTCTTTTATCCATTAACACATTATACTAGACTTATAAAATTATTAAGGCAATTAATAGACCCCCATGAAGGCATAAAAATGAATGGTTGTTTGAATGATCGTTATGAAATCAAGTGCGATCAATCTCTGAGAATAATTATGTCGATAAAAAATCATTCTCTAGAGACTTTCATTCTACTAATTTGTAAAACATCATTTTCTATCATTTTTTAATCATTCTATATAATCTATTTTTATTCTATTACCATACCTTATATTGTTTACTTCAATTGGGGTGTACCAAATAAACCTTTTTTCACTTCTTATTTTCTATCGGTTTGTTGGTTACTATTGTAATAAAGGATCTTTTATTTTCTTGCTTTATTACTATAAAAATAGAGGGTCAACAAATTTATTTCTTCATTCTAGTTGAAATATTGGGGTATTTATTTTTTACTTTATTATATTGAAAATCAATATTCATCCTTCTATATGGTTCTTGGTTACCAATGAAACCAAGGAATTTCTTTTATTTATTTTAGTCATAAATAAGGTACTTTTAGTTTCATTATCTAATCTATTCAAAATAAAATTTGTACTATATTTTGGTTTCCTCGATACCTTTAATATTATATGATTAACCTATTAGCCCTCAAGGAATAGGTGAGTGAGATAATGGAGATCATAGTTATGTTATGTCTAAACACCCTTATCAATGTTTTCTCTTATTCATATATTTACATTCAAGATCATTTTATTATATTAATCAATAAATTAATAAATTTATCATTAATCACAAATTCTTTTTAGTTAAAAAATTTTAGTTTATATAATTAATTTTCATGTTTATTTTATATTTAATTTATATTGAGTCCTTACTTTTATAATATATATATATCACTTATAAAATATTTTATTTTCATATTTTTTAATAGGTGATTTTTTTTATTATATATCACTTTTATAAAAAAAAATTAATTATAGAGTTGTTTTTTAGTGATTTAATGATTTAATGATTTTATTTGTTTATTTTTCTTTTTTTTATAATTGAAATTCTCCCATACCCCTATTAATATATTTATTGGTCCAACAGTTGGGATCATAGCCACTCATGATTAACAAAACTTATTTATTTTCCAAAATTATCAAATTAAGATGGCTTAACACTCTCATACCAAATGTGATCTAGAAGTACACTCAATATATCACATCCCATTATTTATAAGGATTCTATATTTTTTCAAGTGAAATCACATAGATGCATTTCTTGCAAGCATCAGTTATTTTTTGGAAACTATTTATGCGTGTCCTCACACCCTCTAATTAATCAAAGGAAAAATTGATTCCCATTGACATTAACAAATTTAAACAATATATAAAGGGAATAGATTATCTGAATTATGGTTAAGATATAAATTAGTATAATTGTGATTTATCTTATATACTTTTTCATAAAATGTTTAAATTACATTCAGTTACTCATTAGGGATCAAATACTGTTAAATATACTACAATTGAAATATATATTAAAAATTTGGAGAGTTATAGTATGACTCTAAATTAGTATATAAAAAATGTGTTTACATTATTTACTACTATATGAAATTGATTAAATCCTCTCAGTGATAATATTTATATATAAACTCTATTAAATAAAATACTTTGGGTCTTTCCAAGTAATTGGTCACCAAAGGTAATTAAAATAGAAGAGGTGAAATATATCCAGAATGTAAAGGTTAGAGAACTAATTTGGTTTATCGTGACATATTAGACCACCATGAAAATAAAATTTGATAGGGAATCCAAAGAAGTCCTAGAGAAAAAAAAAATTCCATCATGGGAATTGATGACGATTCTTCCATAAGTGGAGCTGATGTAGGAAACCATCATAATTAAGTGAATATATTCATGAAGAGGAATGAATACATCCAACATTGAAAAATAGATATTTAAAAATTTTTATATGAGGTTACATTATATAATTTTAACATAATATTACACATCGAACATTAGTGTCCTATATATGAAATGAAAATTAGTGAAAAGAAAAAAGGAAATAAATCACTCAATGTCACTACTTAGATTTTACGTGATGAATCCCTCTATTCTTTTGACTCATGTGATGGAAGTATCAATTGTATTATTGAAGAAAACACAGGTTTGTGATGATATAATTTCTCATACTTCTTCTACATTTAACTCTTACACATATTCATGTTCTTAATGTAAACTATATTATAAAGAGTTAGAATATAAATTTTTTGAACAAACATCAATATTAAAATAAATAAAATAATATATTGAAGCTGTTTTTATGAAAATAATCTCTTTTATTAATAAAAATAAGATTCATCCTTGAATTCGAAATAAAAAATAATATTTCAAATTTAGAATAATTTAATAATGATCCCAAAAATTATCTTTCAATGGTCACCTAAAGCAAGAAAGGGTAAGAACAAATTCGTTTTCAACATGAATTAAAAAAATTTGTATTAATTTTCAAAACTAAAGAAAAATCCTCAAAAAATATCTCTAAATTTGTAAAGGTATGTTAAAAAAATAGTTACTATTTTAGAAACACCAAGAATAATACTTATCATTTTGATTTTAATAATGTTAATTATATAAGTATTAAGTCTATAGATATATCTTCTAATAAATATTTTTAGATTTTATTATTGGATATCAAATGATAAAAATTTATAGATATTCGTACCTCTCTTGGATTTAATTTTTCAACCCTTATTTTGGAAACTAAAAGTTTTAATCTCATAAATATTTTATAAAAGAGGTGGCTTGAGTGATAATCCTATAGAGATATGTTTTAATGGGATGAAAGGTTCCTGAGACACATGCGGGATGACTAGTCCATGTTTAACATAAGTATTATGATAATTGTAATTATATATTTTTTCAAAAGTCTATATTTAATAATTTTGTTTTAATTGTTTTTTAATATAATATTGAATTTGTTTCTTAGGATTAATACATAAAAACTATCATAAAAAGTGTTTTAAGGCTAACTAGGTCTAGTTATTTTACGTGAGAAATATTTGATAAGGAAATGAATGTTTTTATGAAAATCATTTATTTTTTAAATTCATATTTTAATAGTAATAATTAAATTGAAAAGGATTTAGGAATTTGATTTCCCATTTATTTAATTATTTTTATAATATTTAAATTATTAAAATATGTGAAAATTATTTTTAAATATATTTTTGACTTTAATTAATTTATTATTTTAAGAAATTTGGAAATATATTCAGATCTAAATCATGTTTAATTCAAATAAGAGGTTGAATTTTTTTAATATATTGTTTTTCAAATTTAATGATTTTTCATAAGTCATGTTTTCATTTTACAATTAATTTTAAATTACATAGAATTATATATATATATTTTTTATGTGTTATAATGATTGGATCTCTTTCTATTTTTTGTAATTATGTTTTTTCACTTTATAATGAATTCAACTAAAAAAATTATTTTTAATAGGAAATTATTTTGATCATTATTTATTAAACATAATGAATAATGTCCCTCTTTATTGTCTTACCATCACCCTATTTTTAGGAAATTAAATTCCAAATATGTTGTTTTAATTTTATACCGTTAATATGATGATCTATTTTTTTGTGGGGGGGGGGGAGGGGGTTATCAATTTTATTTTAATATTTTCAAACAATTAATTAATTATTTATTTTAATTGACAGATTTTATAAAAAAATCCTAGTTATGACGTTCTTTATATATGTTTCATCCATTATTATTAGTATAATAATTATGTAAAACTTTTTAATTGATCTTATTTCTCAAAATCATTTTATATTATAAACATTATCCATATTACTATTTTTATGAGTTTATTTTTTATAAATGCAAAAAAATTTATTTTTTATTTTGGGGATTAAAAATTTCAATTATAAACGTCTAAAAATTTGTATTTATCCATACTTAAACTTTCAATATTTTTGTCTGTCCATACATTGCTGTATGAAAATCTGGTTTTTACTATTATAACCTCCTATTTATTAATTTTATCCCTATATTAAATACTAATGAATATAATTTTTTTCAAATATTAATATTCAAAGGTGTAGATATTTTACTTTTTTTTTGAATAAATTTGTTTTGTGTCTCTTTATATTATCTTTCCATAATTATTTTTGATTTTTAGGATAGATAGAAGTGTATAGTATCTTATGAAAATAATTGTCAATCATGGTAATTTAATGTATGTGTGAGTATTTTGTATAAACATATTTTTATGGATACAAACTAGTTGATTTGGTTTTGGTATATATGCAACAATGGTTATTAACCTAAAAAAGGGAAGGTTGGGTTTTTTCAACTGATTTTCATCCCAGGACCAAGTAGTGGTCATTTATTGCACACATTGTTTTACACTCCCATGGGATATGATTAAAATAATTCTTATGAAATTTTTATTCCATGATGATAATTTATTAAAAAATATCTTAAATATTTAATTTATTAAAAAATATGATAAATATTAAATTTATTTAAAAATAACTAAAATTATGAATGTATTTTAAAATCATTTATCACTTCAATTTATTTTCAAAAATTTTATGTTTTTCATTTAACTCTTGAATTTTTATTATTCTGGTACCCATGTACTTTTGAAATTATTAATTGGGGGGATTGCACCTTATTCATAAAATATGCTTATACTCATATTTTCATTTGATCAAATTATACTGACCGTTATTTCTATTACAATGTTTATATATTTTTTATAATAATAAAACTTGAGAAAAAATATTTGTTTTATAACTATTATTTGAGGAAATGTTTTTGGGTTTTAAAATTTCTTATGTTTTTGGGAAGAAATGTATGTCTTTGAAAATCTCCTTTAAATAAAATTTCCAATTCTTTATGAAATATTGATATCCATTTTGGAATTTCCTTGGGTATATTCTATGTATTTGTTATCCTCAATTATGGAGATACAATTGTACATTAATAACCTAAATATTTTGAATGATTAAAAAATATAGTGTTCTACAACTATAATTTCATGTATTTTAATATCTATTATATTTGTATCCTTATAGGTTTTTGAAAAACCAATTTATGATTGAAAAAGGATCTTGGAAGTCCATTTGTGAATGCCACACTAGCTATTGCCACTAGATACCCAACATAGCATCATCATCTAGCAAGTTAAACTGAATAGAATCACTAGACCTAAATAAAGATCGGAATCTTATTGGTGAACTATAGAGGCTAGATGGTGCATTCTACAACGACATGGGTAGCTCTTGGTATCCAATCATCTACCTATAAGAAGATATTGAATACCATGTGTCGTCAAATCATATAGCCGAAAATCCATTAAAGATGGTATTAAATGGATTCATTGACCCATTGAAATTGACTACTATAATTAGAGACGTTTTTTGGAAATAAATTGACCCCAAAATAGAATTGTAAACTTACAATCGTAGGAAAATTATTATTAAAATCATATGTTTTCAGTCTCCCATAACAATTGTGAAAATGTATATTTTGTCTCTAGATACATCAATTTTTTATATTTATAAAACAACATTTTTTTCTCATAATTTAATCTCATTATCATCATATATTAAATTTTTTTATTTCATTAAGTTATATTGTCTACCTCGATGATTCTTCAAATATATTAATTTCCATTATTATTCTTATTTTCTATTGTGTGCTTAGTTACCATTGAAATAAATAGTCTTTCAATTATTTAATTTTATCATTTTAAAAGATATGGTATTTTAGTTTCCCAATTTTATAAAATATAAATTGAATTTATAACTCCTTTTTGGTTTATTGTTACCATTTAATCCAAAAATATTTTTGTTTATTTATTTCATTAAGTAAAACACAAGGGTCATTCAGTTTCATACCATTAAGACGTCAAATGAAAATTTCTTTAAGTTTCATGATTTATTCTAATCAACATATTGGGGATATATTCTTTCTCTTTCATTGATTCCTTTGTAGTCCTTAGACTATAAAAGATTAAGAAATTGGGTAGGGAGACATAGGTACTAATTATTGTGTTTTTACTAAACCATAATATTAAAATGTGTTTTTTATTATATATATATTTTCCACATTATTTATATTTTAATCCATATAAATAAGTTAATCATATAACCATTAATCATATAATGCACCTAGACTTTCACATCTCTTAATTCAATTTTTTTGCTAATTTATTTTATATATCATTTATAATATTTGATGAATGTGAATATATTTATATTTACAATCTGCATATTCAATCATTAATTTTCATATTGATTATTCTTTGAATTTCAATTTTTAATTAAATATCATTTTCTTGAAAGAATTATTTTATTTTTTAATTGTCTTTATTGATCAATAAAAATATTTTATTTGTATAGTTTTCATTTTTATAAAAGAAATTAACCCCCACTTTTTATCCTAATCATTCCAACATGAGACTGAATCCGAATATATAGGTTGAGATCATGTAGTGGGTCATTTGAGAAGGATATCATATATTGTTAGCCAAAAAGTTTAATGAGTAGTGGTGTTAAATAGAGTAGACATAGTATTGTTTAATATGAATTACAATGAAACTATATTTCATCTTATTTTATTTGATTTATTTCATTAATTTTTCATTATTTCAGTTCACCCCCTTGATATTTGGTCATAAATTCACCTAGTAAAACAATTTTTATTTGATAAATTATCTATTTGAGATCAATTTGTTTAACCATATCATAGAATATAAATTTTATTAAGTTAAATATCTATATTTCATATACTGTGATGGAATAAATGATGGATAGATTAATCTAATGTAAAAAAACGTTGATTAAATTGATTATGAATACTGGTAGATAAGAAGGGAGACATACCCAATGACCTGAATAAATGCTATAACCACTCAAATTTTCTCATATAAACCTTGATACACTCACTATTAACTATGAATAATTGTATATTCATAACAATAAATGAATGAATATTATTTATTATTCAATTAATAAAAATGTTATTTGACTTGTACCTTCATGAAAAACTACTCAAAACATTTGGATATTTTTATATATAACCCACTGTTTCACTAACATATTTCCAAGAAAAAATCATGAGATTGTTTTTCTTATGTAATATAATACTATATTGTATAAAATTAAACTTTTAATCAAATATTCAACAAAATCACCAGAATTTTGAATTGTGTGAGTGATTTAGGATATGTTTTGGAAAATTTAACTATTTTTGAAATAGCGTAGGGTTTATATGGAGTAAAAAACCCCTATTCAATGTAGTGTGAGAAAATAGGAAAATAATTTCCTAGATTTTAAATATATTATAATCGCAAAAAATTCATATAAATAATTTACAATGGATATTATAAATAAAAGGTTCTTACTTAAATTGTTTTTATCATTTCTAGATAAATAACTCTTGGAATATACCACTAACTCTTCTTCATACTGGTATATTATTGAATTTATTTGAATGTCCCAACCCATTGGATGAATATAAATTCTATTTGGAAATATAATTAGTAAAAGGATTTAATAAGATTGAATTATCCATTTTAATGACACTATCCCCCTTATATTTCCCTTCAGGATTTTCCCTGAGTTACCCTTAATTTATGTTCACATTAAAAAATATATTAGTAAAAGAAAATCATGATAACATGTGTAACTAACATCCAAATTAATTTTGAAGATATAGTTAAAAATTTGAAATATTTTAAATCAATGATAGCTATGGTAGATTCTTAAATTTTATCATATAATTTTTGAACTCCTTAATATATTATAGGGTGTTTAAATGAATTTTACAATATGGAATAACACATAATGTAATATTATAATGTAGAATATGTTATACACTATGAATATAATGTTCTATTCCAATTTTATAACATCATATCATATATAACAACATTCCGCATAAGATTTTTTTGAAAGGATATCATAACTAATAATATCATTTTATCATCCTATTTGATATGGTAAATATACGTCATATACAATTAGACTTTAGAAAATATCTCTACCCATCACACACTTGTACTAAATCCTCCTTGAAATTGTTTCATATCACTTAATAGTTTTTTTAAAGGATGGGGCTGAGGACTCATTTATTATTGAAGCAAAGCAAAGTACTCTTTAACTGGGTAGAGGGAGACCCACTACATAGCCCGAATGCGCAGTGGGAATTTAGCTCAGTACATTGCCCATAGGGCCAATTTTTTTCCCAAATCCCATTTTTTGAATAGTACTTCTATAGTACCCGTGCTGCTATAGTTCGACACAGTACCCGCCACTACTACAGTACCATGCCGCCACTATAGTGACCTGCCGCCACTATAGTTCTTGTCGTTACTACAGTGTCGACACTACTACATTGTGCAACAGTACTGCTACAAAACCCTGGATCCAATAGGTTTTGAACCCCCAATTATCATGTAGAATTAAGTGGTGCTTACCACTAAGCTGAAACCCAACTACCCACATAATATTATATTATATATAATAAATTATTAAATATTATCCAAAAATCATTATGTATATTTTCCAAATCATAATTGGAAAGATGCCATTAATTTCACCATGTATCACATCATATGAAAGACCTTGTATGCATCCATAAAAAATATATTTGGTAAACTCAAACAAAATTTATATAATATCTCTGATTCTTTTGATTTTAATCTCCATTTATTCAACCATAATATGTGTATCCATGACCATTAGAAGCATTGAAAAAAAATATGAATTCCTAAATTCGTAAATGTAATAAATGAGAAGCCTCCAACAATGAATTGGTTATACTAAAGAAATAAATGAATATGGTATGATCCCCATCAACCACATGTTTCTATGTACCTATATCCAACAATTTCATAATATAAATACATGAATTTTAATATTATACCTTTTCCCAAGTCATAAAGTAATGATATTCCATAGAGTATGTAAATATCATATATACTCATATGATCTCCATTACATGAGTATAGACCGGAATAGTTGATGAACACATCCCAAGTCCTTCATCTAAAGAGACATGAACAACACAGTTTCCTAAACTAATTAAACAATAACAACATATATATTATCTAGGTATGGTCATACACTCCTCTATACTATCTCAATATTTAGACCATATGACATACTCATAATATGAGAGGACAAATACCCTATTATTACAACCTTAGCCAATGACATGATCCATAAAAAACCCTACCACGTCATGATTAGCTAGGCCTCAAGGATTTCATAAGAATGGTATAAATTTATGATGGTTCTCATGATATGAATCAGAAAAATAACAGGTATTGGGGATGTAAAACATGAATAATTCCCTCAAATAACACCAATTTATCAGTGTATGATAATTCATGTGGTGTATATAGGGGTAATCCCATATATAATACTCATTTTGGGACTGATGAAAATATTTTTTTGTCTCTATATGAAATTATAACATCTCTAACCCAAAAATTATATCACTAACTATAATAATAGATGATGAAAATCAGTTATGGATAAATCAATATCATACATTGATTTGTAAAATATAAATTCCCTTCACATGATATATAAATCCATTAGGAACAAATGATATGGTGGAGACTAACTTTTCTATAACATAACAAAATTTATATTCTAAATATTCATATGTAATTTTTAGAAAACATACATAAGAAATTTATCAATTACCTAATATTTATTTAATGAAATATATAATATAAAATATTGAACAGTTACATTCTACCACCCTTATAATCAATTTATACCATTAAATTTCATCACTCCTATACAAAACAATGATGATATCTATGTTTCATTGCATACTCTAGTTCCCATATAGATTCTTCTAATTTACAATTCCTCTAGAGAAATTTTACCACTTAAGTAGTCTTATCCCAAAGAAAATTGTCTCTATAATCCAATATTTCTAAATGTTTTTATTTATAGTAAAGAACATGTTTTATCAGTAAAACCTCTTATTTCAGAAATAATCTTTTAAATATCTATACATATTTTTACCTTAAGGATGAATGATGAATGGTAAACTAGGAGCTTCATTCAATATCTAATTCTGTAAATATATTATGGATTGAATCAATATATAATTCACAAACCTTTGGATTCCACTACAATAATGTTTTAGAATTAGAATATTTATCAATTGAAACTATACATATTTATTCCCCACCTCTTAATTATTTACCTGGATAGATAGTTATACACATATTAGATAAATTTTTTATTTCTCCTCTTCCTTCATGATTTATAGATCCATTCTTTGAAAATCCAAAATTTTTGTATCTTCTGTGATCCTCATCTCAGATAAGATACCATGATCCATTGGACATAGAGCATTTCTATAATGTTTTATTTTGTGGAGGTAAATTATTTACCTATCAAAATCATTAATCAATCCCAAAAATTTTCTCTAAAACATATTCAAATATTTTTTAGTGATTATGAAGTTTATTCTTTTATGATCATTATAAATTCCAAAACAATCTCTATAATGATAATTCCTTGATATTTCCAATGTAAATAATACTATAGAGTACCCCAAATTGCGATTTGGTTAGTTTTTCACATGATACTTCAATTTTTAGAATGAATAAGATACAAAAATATCATTCTACATGATCATGTATCATAGTACATTCTTTTCTAAATCACTATAAATCACAAACCATTCTCTACTACATGATAGTGTAAGCACAAGTTCATTACTGAACATTATCTTTATTTCCTTGATTTTTTTTCATATTCATGAGTACGAAGGAAATTTACTCCATTTCAAGTAAACATTGTGTGTGTATTAGATATATAGTTTAAATTCATCAAAAACCATCGATAAATTCTATCCAATGTAAGAAAACAATATATCTCAAAAGTAGAGGATGGTCTGGGCCAATGTTCAATAATATTCAACATTAATGGTTCCATCCTTATAACCTCCCAAGAGATTATATGAGCAAAAAATGAATCTTTTTCCAGCCAATATTCATAGTAATGATTTTTTAAATAAAAATTACCCTTCATTAGGGTCCTCGGTACAATCCTCAAATGATATTTATATACTTTGTATGTATTGTAATAGATTATAATATCATCTACAATGAATACCAAAAAATGATAACATTAATCTATAAAGACTATATTTCTTAAAAACATTAAGATAGAGGGGGGATTAATAAGATTTAATGACAACACTATAAATTCATATTGTCCATACCTCATACAGAATGATTTCTAGGGTATGTCCTCAAACTTGACCCTCAATTTAAGATATCAATAATAAAAGTAAATGCAAGAACATAGTTCTCCTTTTGAATTTATGATCATTCCTTTTTTGGTTAATTTTGAGAAAGAGGAGGATTAAAATTTAAATAATAATTGAAAACCTTTTACAAGTCTTTTTTTGGGGTTACACATCATGTAATCCTAGTTCACAATCTGTAACGATGTCAGAAAGTCTCATTTATTACATGAAAGGGAAGTTGGTGAAGGAAGGAAATATTCGCATGTATATGTTGTGTATAAGAAAGTATACGACATTTACTTTTGTAAAATTATCCAAAATAAGAAGTATCCCCATATTCTTTTAGATGGAAAGAATGGCTCACTCAGGTTTCACAAGAATTAGTACTGTAAGAAGATTTTTATTCTGTTTTTCATATGATCTCTGATTCGAACACAATTGGATGCATTAGAACACAATCAGTAAGCTCTCTATTCCTCTTGAGCCTTTCATTATGATTTTTTCTCTTGATGAAGTTATCAACATTGAGTGTTTTAAGTCGTTTTGTAGATCTACATAGTTATAGATTGAATTTAAGAATGACACTATATGAGGGGAGTCACACGAGGACTAGGTGGGTGGTCTTGTGCCTTTCACTCAATGTTGAGTCACTTATATGTTTCTTAGTTCCATGAGACCAGGTTTAAGGTTTATAGTTGGATGGAAATTGACCCCTATTGTTTCCTAAAAATGATTAGGTAATGGATTAAATGAATTGAATCATGTATGAGATTGTTTTGTATGATAAAGGGCCACCCCATGAGTGTGCTTCCCTTATATGACCATTGTTTATATTTTTGGCCTAGGATTCCTATGGTCATACCCATTGTTTTTCATTTTAGGTTTATTGAAAATGAAAATAGTTAATTAAATGATTACCGACACGAGATAAACAATTGATTAAGCCTTGCGATATTTTAATTCACATGTTAGGCTTGTTATACAAATTGAACACATGAGAAAATAATTGTCAATCCTAGAAATTGTATGACTACATGTTGGGATTGTGATTTGATTTTCCCATGTGAGTTTATAATTGTTAAGCCTGGTAATGTTTAGATAACATGAAATTCTTCTGACATGTTTGATTCCCACATTAGTTTTTATTTTATTAACCATTTAATAGTTTGAAATTACATGTGTTGGTTTTATGTTGAAATTCTTATAAATCAGGTTTTGACCTTGACACATGAAGAAATGATTATATACAAGGCATGTCCTGGATTTGATGATTAATTTCCTACAGGTGAGGATTTTCTATACCTGCAGGCGGGTTTTTTTGTGTCTACAGGAAAGGATTTGTTATTCCTGCAGATGAGGATTTGTTATGCTTGATTGAAAGGAATGGTTAAACATGTGGGTGGGGTTTTTCTATGCTAACAGGCATGGTTTTTAATTGAATATTGAAAAGTAATTACTTATGAAATATATAATAAGCCAAAAAAAATCATTAATTCAGTCTTCACATTACTTATATAGATTGCCATCTGAGGTTTCTATTGAACATCCTGTATACTCGTGATTGAAAAGATTATGCTGAATCCTGATACATATATAATTCAAAGTAATTGAATGGTTGAACTGTTCATAATGAATAAAAATGGAATACAAGACTTGTAGGAATGTTTAATTTTGAGTACGCCCTAGTTTTCTGATTTTCCATTTTGTAAACTACATGTTTCATATTATCAATGACAGATAGATACAGATCTTGGGTAGTTTCCTACTGAGATTTATTTATCACACTCTATTTGGGTCATTATTTTATGCACAAATAGATTATATTGTCACAAGTGTCGAATAACGGAAAACACCCTTCTATATGTACATGATTTTCTGTTTAGGAGTAGGAGAGCATGGGACCAAGTCAAGTATTGCGATGGTTCTGAGTTTTCTTCTATTTTTATGTACCTTGTTAATGTATTTTGTATCTGACTATAGTGTATACTATTTTTGATGCTTTCATAGAACATGTGATAGGAAGCATCATCTTTTGTATGATGTGACTTATGGTTATATTTATTATTATTATTCTATTTTTGTTTCAGTTGAATGGTATTTACTACTTTTGCTATATTATATTATTGTTTAGATCTTTAACACTTTGACAATGAGGGAATTGTTTACCCACTATCACACCATAGGCCCTCGCTTCTAGTTGGATGCCTCTGGCATTTGGGAAAATGTTCTTTAAGCAATGTGACCAACCAGGTATGGAGCACTAGTTCAGTGGCATCCAAATATGGGACGTTACGAATTGGCATAAGAGGAATGTTTCTATTGTGGTTTGCTTTATTGTTTATGGAAAATTGGAAGAGATTGAAATTCAATGGTATTTTGTGTTAGGAGCATCTTGGGAGTAGCTACCCCATGTATAGGGAAAATCCAAATTGCCTCAAATTGAATTGTAATTTTTGGATTTTGAGCTATTACTTTTGATTCGATTCCACCATTGGGTCGCGTACATGTATTGTGTGGTTATTTTTGATATAATTGTGATTTTATATTGTTTTAACCTGATTAGACGATGGTATGTAATCTCATGCATCATATATGAACTTGTTAGAAATAACTTGATATGCATTCTTTTCCTGCCATTTAGATATCAATACTGATTGTATGCTATTGTGATATATTTCATTCTTGAAATGCATTTTTTCATGATAGGTACCATGATAGATATTCATGTAGTTGTGAAAGGTGTATTTGTAACAACCCATGTATTTATAGATTAATATATTTTAATATCTATTAATATTTTTGAATTTGAAATTTATTGCAGTTTAAAGGGGACATTATGTATAATATCATACCTGACACGCAACAACATGTTTCTCAAAAATCTTACGTTGAAAACAACATCGAGTTATACCAAAAAATAATACAACAATAATATTATTATTTTAAATGGTAGTTAGCGCCTAGCCATTGTATTATAAGGAATTAATATAATTAACTATATTCTGATTTTACATATTTGTTAAATGCTTTTAATTTTATCCATTGTATTTTAGAGGCTCAGAATGAGAATGAATCCAAAAACATAAAATACTCTAATATTTATAAAAGGTTATTTTACCACCTTTTGATGGTTAACCCTTTTAATTTTTTTTCACTCTTATATTTTATATTTTATAAAATAAAAATTTTCATTATAATTGGGACATCAAAATTTACTTAGGTTGATATTTTTGTATTTTTTTGATAAAATCCATATTTTTATGAATAATGAAAAATACTACCTTTTACTTCAAAATTGCCTTTTCATATAAATTATGTGTATAGTTATATTGTCCTTTTAATTGGTTTGAATGTGTAATTTGATTAATAATTTATCATTTAATCCAATTATGATAATTTTCAGTAATTTCACATTTAAATTTGACATAAACACATGTTAATCTTTTGATAGTTATTACTTCTTAAAAACATGCCCTTTAGTTTTTCCAAAGGGAATTAATTTTAAATTAATTACTACAAATTATATGTTTTAAATTTGGAAAAATGGATTCCATATTTAGAATCATAAGGTAGAAATTTTGTAAATATTTACCTTTAATTTTTTGACATTATGAATAGTAAATTTAGTAATTATTTTTATTTACCATGGTTAAAGGGTAAATCAGGTAAATAATGGAAAACCAAATAATATTATATTAATATAAAACTACCCTAACACATTTCATAATCATATTTTATGATATATGGCCGACTAGGGGCATCTTTGGGTCTTTTTTAGGACCCCATAGAGCCACTGGGGTGTGATAATGACCTTTTATAATATTTATTTTAATTAAAAGGGAAATATAAGATAAACATGTATCTCCTAAATAAATAAATTGTAATATGGTTTATATAAATTATATATTTGAATATAAATTTTAATCAGGAAGACATAAATATTTCCCATTTCATGGTATTTTGATTATAATTTTTAGACATTGAATAATTTAATTTATTTTTGACACAATAACGATGGAGTGATTACCTAATTAACAAATGATTGAAATAAATGATTTTAAATTTTTTAAAATAAATCTAATTTTAATACTTATATGCTACCCCTTGGAATCCCTTTTCCTTGGCAAGATTATAGAAGTGCTTATCTCATTCAACAAAGTGATTATGGGGGTATTTTCTTCCCTTAGTGTAATTTTTAGGACCCTACAAACTCAAACTTCTTTGTTTTATTATGTGTTATTTTTTGTAATAATTAATTAATTAATATTAAATAATTAAAAGGGGTTTCCTAGATTGTTTCTATTAAAAAACTCAGTAATTGTTTGAAATGACTATTTGAAAACTCTATAGAAATCCATAAGGGTAAGACTAAACATATAAATAAATACCTAAATTTAGGTAAATAATAGATTAAATCGATTCCAATAAAATAAATCTCTTTCAAGATACTAGAAGTGTATGTGGATATGGAACAGATGTACCTAGGACTAAAACCCAAAAATACCGCGTTGAGATCGACTCAATCTGAAATTGGTGCAAAATAACAGGTCGTGCTGCCCAACTAGTTTTACAATCTCATGGAATGTTCATTGGTAAATTGTAAAGCTCATTACAATATATTATAAAGTGAAAAAATCCTTAAGTGTGTATATTAGAAAATAGATTATAGATAACATATATAAAATTTAATTTATTAATAATAAAAGAAAATACATTTCAAATATAGGTTATCCCATTAACGATTTTTGGATTTAGTACTGAAAGGAGGAGTAACATGTTGTTCATTAAGGGATTATGTGATCTATTAGAATCTTATTTTAATGATTCAAGTTTTAAAAAAATCATCTTGATTTCCCATCATTTGGATAAAAGGATTAATTTGTAGTTTAAAATAATTATACTTGAGGAGAAAGTATATTTCTCTTTGTTCATAGTCAAGTTGATAATATAATTACTTGACTCTCAGGAAATAATCTTGAATCACTTTTTTTCATATTATAGTCATTTATGATGAATTGATGATCATTTTACCAATCATAGATTTATGGTTTTGTGGTCATTAAATTTATCCCGAACATATTACATATCACACTAAATTAATTATTTGGTGTTTTTTTCTCTTCCACGTTAATTTTTTCACTTCCCACCCAATTTTTCCAACTTGAAACCTAGTTATGTAATGACATTAAAACATCCTTTTCTCTCTTTTGAAGAGGTTGTTTTGATAAACCTTTTTATGACGTGGGTTTCCAATACATATATTCTCAATTGTTAAAACAACACTTACCGATATCGTGTTTAAATTATGATGATGCAATTTATTAAAGGGGGGAGAATGTAATGCCCTGAGTTTTTAAAAAAGAAAATTATGTATGTGATACGCAACACCAATGAGAAACAAACAATTATTATTTAAATATGGCCATTTTAAACATTCTATTAGATTTTTTAATATAATTAGGATAAAAATTTTTATGAAATTAATAAGTCTTAAATATAATGATTAATTCATAGAAAACGATTAATCAATTTATGGTAATTTCTTTTTATTCTCCAGAATATTTTTTCTTTACAAAGGATTTTTTAATTTAATTTAAGAAAAAAATATTATATTTTTTTCTAGAAAATTTACAAAATATATTTGATAAAAATCTATTTTTTATATAATCATATAAAAAATAACTTACGGTGAAAATTTGGTTTTTGAATAGTGATAAATACTGTTTTTACTTAAAAATTTCATTTATTTAGATACAGTAATTAATTTAAAATTAAAATTATTATTTTTTTATTTATTGGAAACATAAGTATTATATCATAATATATAAATAAATTAATTAAATTTAAATCATCTTTCTATCAGATCTGTGTTTAAGCTTATTTTAAGGATTAAAAATGATTTTTTCTAAAATCTATTTTAAAATGCATAATTTCTCTCCATTATAAGTAATTCAAAAAAATCTTAATGAGAAATAAAATAAATTAATGTTTATAATATATTTTTATATTTTTTCATTGAAATTCACATAATGAATATGTTTAGCTATAGAGTTAAAGAAAAAAACTATTCTTAAAACACTTCTTTATGGGAAAACTGGATTTAGTCATGATTGTAGGATTTACTTTAAATTAAATTATTTAACCTTTAAGAATTGATTGTGATAAAATTTATTCAATATTTGGAATCCTCATAATTATTATCATTTAACAAGTTTATCTTAGTTTTTAGATATTTCAAATTGTAACTATATTAAATATTTACTACCACAGTAAAAGGAAAATAGTTTAATTAAGATTAAAAAAATTAATAAAGGTGAGAAAACAAGTAACACTAATAGTATTAATATTAATATTTCATTTTCATTAATAATATTTTTATATTTATTCCTCACTGTTTATATTTATATCATATTATGTAATCAATTTGATTACAATTATATTTTGATATGATAAAACATACATGGAATTTTTATGTAACATAAAATTTAAGTAAATAAATTCCATTTGATTAATAAATATATATTTTAAATAGTTTATATTTTAAAAAATATCATTATAAAATTATTCTTTAAAAATTTAATTTATAATATAACATTTATGATGACAAATGTAATCTCTATAATCCTTCAGAAAAACTATTATTAATTCTACCCATCATTTCTCAATAGGTATCAATTATATTTTAAAATTGAAAATTAATATATTTAGAGAATTATATTTATAAAATAATTATTATTTTCTGTGTCAAAATGTTGAAATTATCCAATGGCTAATTTTTCATTAATTTCTAAGAATGTCAAATTTTCGGGTAAAATTTCAATACGATATAAATATTCAATGTGTATTATTACATAATAATACCTCAAATTTGATGTACTAAATTATATAATGGGTATACATGTACATATATAGGTTTAAACTCTAAAATATTTTTATTTTATGTTTATTTTATTATTTTTATCAATTAATTATGAATCTTCCAATAACTATATTATATTCCAAGGTTTTAAAATTATATTTTAAGCGAATGACTCACTTCCACACCAGCAAGGGTAATATTTTAATAAATTGTCACTTTGTTCTTATAAAATAATTAAAAACACTCTAATTTGGTAGAAAATAGTTGAAACCAACATGGTAAGGTTTGTGGTTTTGGTTGTTTTATTGTATTGAATCCAAAATCCAAGTTAGGGAAATAATAAAGAACACCAATATCTTTTCCAATATAAACCACTCATAACATAAATTTATATTCACTAAAAAATAATTGATCACGACCTTACTATGAAAATACCTATCTAGAGTCATCATATGGTTCCCCGATATCTCAATATTCTCCACCCATGAATTCAAAATCACCCTCTAAAGGTATAATATCTTCCACAATCCTTTTTATTTAAGAACCTATTTTATGATATGCCTCTTAATTTCAATTTTTTCATGTTGGGATATGTTCTTATATATCAAAATTAAATATTATTTTATATATAAGTTATTATAGACAAATTTCAATATCATTAATCTCTCCCATGAACCTTTATGTCCCCCTGTTACCATGTTGAATTTTATAAATGGATTTCTCTCTTCTAATTTCCATCCAAGTAAAACTTTTATGTGGTTCTTCTTATTTCCAATTTTTGGTTATTTTGGTATGATTTATCATAACCCCCTTACTATCCAGTTTATATATAAATGATGAGATAAACATTTCACTCTCATTAATCCATCCCATGAACCTTTATATAGAGTAGTTACCATGAAAAAAATAGTACGATATTTATCCATTCTTTTTTATTCAAGAACCTCTTTTATGTTATGCCTCATAGTTTCCATTTTTGGTTGTTTGGGTATGTTTTCATACTACCTTATTCTGATATTTTATATTACCATGTGATTAGAGACACCTATAAATGTCATTATTCCTTACTATGAACCCGTGTGAACACCCTTTACCATGCTGAAATTTAATAAAGGATTTCCCTCTCCTTTTTATTCAAGAACCTCTTTTATGTTATGCCACATAGTTTAAATTTTTAGTTGATTGGGAATGTTTAAAAAAAATATAACTATTAATTCTATTACTATGCAATGATGCACCCATTTAAATCCCATTAATACCTCATATGAACCTTTATGAACAAATGTTACCGTACCAAAATCTAATAAGGGATCTTTCAGTCTTCTCTTTATTCAAGAACAAGTTTTATGTTATTCCATTTATCTCCAATTACAAATGTTGTTATATTTTCTTCAATGTCCCCTATAATATACTTTATCATGTCTAAATTATGATAGACCACTTTTACTCTCATTAATACCTACCATGAACCATTACATATACCAGTAACCATGCCAAATTTTAGTAAGTGATACTCTCCTTCTCCTCGTAATTCAAATATCCTCTTTATATTATGTCTCTTATATCCATTTCCTAATTTTGGGATATGTTTTTTAAATATCCCCATATATATATTTTATGTATAAATTATGATAGACCCATTTCACTCTCATCAATCTCTTACATGAACATTTATACACCCATGATATGCTATAGAAATTTCAACATGATTTTATAGGCCAAACAATTGTGTAGTAAATACCCACAACAATTTCCTATAATGGTTTTTCCCCATTATCTACTTATACACATTGATTTAGTACATACATATCTATATTTCACACTCCATGATTGTGGACTAAAATAATATGATGAATGAATCTAGGTTATATGATTCATGTTTCACACTTAAACATGATAATGAAATGAAATTGTTCAGTGCAACCCAAATTATAATGTGGTCCAATGAATTGGTAATGTTTTAGAATCATGAGACTTTATTAAAGGTATTAGGGAGTCAACCTAATAAATCATGAGACTTTTTCTATAATTATTCATTGGTAGTTAGCCTTGAATTATGTTTTTATTGTATCATTTTATCTTCATTCCACATTTCTTATGTTGCCTTTATGATTATCATGTTATATTCTATTATATATATATATATGATTATCACTATTTTTATGACCCATTAATATATCTACTATATTACATGTATTAATCTCTTCATGTTATTCCATGTTTATTCCCTTATTTTTCTTTATAGATCACCCATTTCTTATACATTTCCCTAGGTTACCTCATACAGTTTTATGTAAGATGGAATAATATGTGCTTGTCAAAGAAATTTTCAATAATGTTTTCATATCCTATGTTTTATGTTGTTATGTAATTTACCTATTTCCTAAAGTCACTAGACTTCTCTATATTCAATTTTTTATTATATATATTCATATGTAACAAATCTAGAATTAATATGTAATAAAGAGAATGGTTGCCATTAATTTCCCTTTCTGCACTTTAAAACATAAACACTTTCTCTCTCATACTTTCCCTCTTTTGTTTTAATGGTGTCCATCCCTGAATATTATTACACCAAATATAATCATCCTAATTTATTTAGATATTTAGGAATATCTTGGGATTTTTTCTATCCCATTATCATTTACATGTTTTTTGTTTTATATTACATCTACGTTGTCATCCACTAGTTGGTGTCATTCATCTGTACACATTTCTATGGTGCACCTTCTGTCTTCTATTGGAATATGATTCTTACTATATTATCAAAAATAATTTAGCTCTTTTATGGTGACATATTAATCTATGATCCTCCATATATTTCAAATAATTACTTATTTACCTACACAATACCTCTATAAAATGATTTTTTTAAAAATCCATAATTCAATAATCTAGTCTGTATGAATTGTATTATTTAATCCTTGAAACATTCCCAATTAGTGTAAAGTGTTTAGTCATTAAATTGAATAATGTTCATATTTTTTACCTAGTTTTCCAATTTCATATTGGGATAAAATAAGAGGTTAATAATGGGTCCTTCCAACTCATCCCATGTAGTGATTGAATTGACTAGAAAACGTTGGATTCATTCCCATCATTGATATCACAAAGAAATTCAAAAAATTTAAAGTCATAGAACATCAATAAACATTTTGGAGTATTTTAATGTATCTTATATCACCAATAAAACATCATATATTCACGTTAGAGTATTTATGGGGAATTCTAAAAAAGTGTACTATATTAGTGATCATTTAGATATTCACTAGTCTAATAAAAAATTTGTAGTGGCTACTAGTTATACGAGTATGCTTTGGATTTTTCCAATGAATTATGGTATAACAAATTTCAATAATGTATTAATTATAATTTATCATATTGGTAACTCAATAACCTAATTTATCTCTTCTCCCTTCATTATCATAACATTTTTTTTCATAGAATATGTACTTTCTCAAGATTGAACATTGGAATTTCCTCCCCATTTTCTCATATTTAGTGGGTGTATGTAAAATTTAAAAATCTAAAACCCACCTAATGAACAATACCATATAGATATTACGTTAAATAAAAAATAAAAAATAAACATCTAATGAAAAATTAATTGAAATTATTCTTTGGTAGTGGTGATAAAACATTTGATGACATGCAGGAAGTCATTAATGCACTATAATGGATTTTTTTTTGACACTTTTAAAAACACCAAAAAGTTCTTAAAATTAATTAAAATAAAGAGTTAAGAGATTAGATGTTAAAAAAATCAGATAGTGAAATTAGTTCTTTTGGAACATAAAACAAATTTATTGAATTGTATTAATAATGGGAATAAAGGAAGAAGGGTAGTTTTGAAAGGTTTTTTTAGAAAGTGCGAGGGAATAAAGTGTACCAAGTTCCGTTTTTATTATTATTTTGATGGTATTCCATGGTGTTTTTGAGTTTTGTTTTATGTGAATCTGGAATTAGAAGTATATTTTACTAATTCATGGTTGGTTTTAGAGTTAGGATGAGGAAGATATGATGGTCATTATATCCCCTCCTTAGTAAAAAAATTCCCTATATCCTTTTGTCTAGTAATTTATGGTTTAAATGAACTATGTGTATCATAGAAGTATATTTAATCTTAATTAAAATTTTCCAATCAATGGTTCTAAAATAGTTTGGTTCAATTATTAAAATAATGAAAATATGATCTTTTTCATTCAAAAAGTAGTAGTCAAGAATTTATGGAAGGGAAAGAGATTAGAAATTAGAATTAGAAAGTATATCATACCAACATGAATAATTTATAATGTAATAAATCCCATAAGAACCACCACCATTTTTCTATATCTCCTTAAAACATGGAGGAATTACCCCTTATTCAATTAATAATAGATTATAATGGAAGGGTGAATGAAAAAGGAAGAATAATGAATGGTTGAGAAAAATAGTGATGCAGGACCCTGTATAGTACATTTACTCACCCCATGATTTTGGAGTCCAGATCAATCCTTAATAGTAACAAGTTGGAAATGTATTTATACATTTCCAAGGGTTCTCTAGATGAATTAAATTTCTCTATATATAAATAAAATAGTAGTAATGGGTCCTCAATTTTGATCCTTTTCCATTTGATATCATAATTAGATTTCTCTTAATATAAATCTCATAATATATTGATGTTTTCTACCCCTTCACTACCTTTAAAATTTTGAATAGTGGTTTTACAACATGATATTTCATATCCCATCTCCACATAAGTGAGTTTGTGATATAAAATGTAGTTTTGATTATTTATTCTATGACATATCATGGAACATACTATTATTCTCTAGGGTAATTTTTATCTTCTTGAATTGGTTTGATGCATTGTTTCCCAAATTAATTATAACAATAAATGGAAATTACTGATGTAAAATGTGTTTTTATCGATCTTAGATCTCCATTAAATCAAAATTATTCATTTATGACCCTCATAAGGTCTTATGATAATAACTTTTCATTAAAAAATATCACTAAGTAAAAATATCTACTGGTTTTTTCTTTTTTTCTTTTTTCATAAATAATTACATCCTTCAAATATGAACACTTTTATTAAATATTTTAGAGAGATTCAACCATTTAAATCATAAAATTAATTTATTTTTATGTTAACATTACTAAATGAATTTGAGTAATCAACTAGCTAGAACCATTAGAAATCAAAGGGTTTATTTGATCAAGCACTTCTCTATATAAATAATTATTTCATTATATAAACAAGTATAATGTTACAGTTAGCCTTTATGTGGATTATCAAAAGTAAAGATAAGATATGACAAATAATCGATATCATTTTCCTCAAAATGACAATTTTTTCATTCAATTAAGTGGTGTAGAGTTGTTCTTTAAAATTGAAATTCGATCATGGTTAGACCCACATCATCTAGGGAAGGTGGATATTTTGAAAATAGATTTAAAGACATGTTATACTCAATATGATTATGTGGTTATTCCCTTTCTTCTTATGAATTCACCATAAGTGTTTACGGAATTTATGAATCAGTTTTATTATAGGTATCTAAATTCCATTTTGGTGGTGTTCATTAATGATATTTAATTATATTCCTGGACCAATTCTAATCATGAGAAACACATTGATATAGTATTGGGTATCATGAAGGAGAATTTTTTTAATCCTTATTTTCAAAATGTTATCTATAGAAACAAGAGGAACATTTCCTTGGCCATGTTATTTTTGAAATAATTTTATGCATATATCGTACAAAGGAAGAGGTTTTTATCTTTTGGACAACAGTGGAGAATGTTTTTGAGATATATAGTGCAAATAATTTTAATAATAAATTGGAGATGCATTGTTCATTATTTTTTATAACATGCCTCACTGATAGAATCTTTGATATTGAAGAGTATTATTATCCAATAGATCGACAAGTTCCACAAAAATTTTCAAGATAATAGTTTTTAATTAAAATAATTACATATTCTTATATTTCCAGAGTCAGTTTATTGGTGTATGGGATTTTGTGATAAATTAGGATTTAGGTTGGGGTGTGTTCTCATTAAGGGTAATTATGTTGTTTCGTTGGCTCACAATAGTTATGGGTTCATGTTATGTACTACCCAATGCATGATTTTTAATTTTGTTTTGTAATAAATTCATTAAATATTTTTACTCCTTAACTTTATAGTAACACATTTATAGTGTTCAAATATCATAATGGCCTGAAACAAATGTTCTTGCAAAGGGAGTTTAATCTAGGGAATCATAGATGGATGTAATATCATCAAATATTTGACTAAAACATGATGTATAGAGTAAGGAAATGCTATTTTAAAGTTAAAACATTGATTAAGATGTCATATAACCCATTAGTTAATGAGGATTTAGATAAATGGTAGCTACTTTTTCTTATATATGATATGAATCTTGATTATTTTGAACATGACAATATTGTGATTTTCATTCTGGTTTCTATTAGTCCTTGAGGAGTTAATAAGGTTATAAAGGCTTATAAATCCCATCCTTAATGTTTTACCATAATGTTAAGTCTCAATGGTGGGGATACCATTGAGGACTATAAGTCATATGTAAGATCTATGTTTTAATTATTTGATTGAGTTATAGTCCCTCCATATTATTAGGAACAAAAAATTCCTTCATACCAATATTCAATATGGGTGGTTTATCATTGAATATAGAATATTTATACATAACTGATATAATTTATTTAATTTAATGGATGGTGTTCTTAATCTATTGATGTATAACCTTTCTGTTGGTTAAGACATATCACAAATTACCAGTAAATATTTTGAATTCTGTACCACTACCCATGTGAAAATTGGAGCATATAACTATTTATTTTTTCATAGGTATTATAATAATGGATAGGATACACAATTCTATATCAAATATTTTTGATCGACTCATGATTTTATACCTCTTCATGTATATTTTTTAATCCAATATGATAGAATATTTTTTTTGTAATATATATTCAAGAAGTTTGAATAATGAATGGAATTTTAGTTTCTATTATAGCTAATTGGGACCCCATGTTTACATCTTAATTTTGTATATTGTTATTGAAATTCCTCTACACAATGTTGACCATGATCACAGATTATCATCGTCATATGGATAAACTATGAGAATAGATAATCCAAATGTTATAAGAAAATTTTTAGATCTTGTGTGATGGATTTTACAGGCTCATTGGAAGATGATATAGTTTTATTATAGATCATATACGATAACAACTGTAATACTTTGATATATGTGGTTAATTTTAAAGCATTGTAGGGAAGTCCCAATTTTTCTCCCCATTGTTGAATTGAAATAGGAGAGTCATCAATTATTATAACAGGCCTTATTCTTTAGATAACATAAAATATTTATATTATCTTAAAGGGTATTGTTATAGATCATATTCTTCAAAAATTGAATGTGGATCATTTTCGTTGACTGTTATCATTTGAGGTAGCTAATTGGGTTTTCTTGAGATTATCTGCATGGTTTTGGCATCATCATTTTGGAAAAAAATTATTATTTCCTCCATGGTACATTGACCATTTTTAGACACTATAACAAGTTAGTGAGATGGAATATAAGTTATCATTACTAATAATATTTAGTTTTATTCATATTCTGTTCCTTATATATCCGTTGAAGTTATAGTATCCTGATTCTAGTAATGTGATTTAATTAGACCATGTTGATATTAAACTTGATGATAAATAGATTAATGCACAAATATAGATTACGGATAAAGAAGAGAATACCTTATAGGGTAAAAATAATTTTATTGTGGTTTTTATGGTAGTATGGTATGATTATATAAGATTAGTGGGAGAGTGAAATGAAAATGTTATAAAAGTTAATAGTTCTCTTCTAAAGAAACAAATATTTTCTAGTTTCCAAGGATGAAAATACAAATGGTTAGGAGATTTTAACCATAATATCACATCACTATCTATAAGGTATTTATTGACCCCTGGTTTGATCATCTATTGTTTGGATCTCATTCTAGGTCATTTCTGGGGATATTTTATAAAATTTTGAATGTTTTGGGTGTTCATCATGTTTTTTCATTATATGGTCACATCATGTAGTATGTTCTAGAAAAATATGAATCATAGCAATTGGTCATAGAGTGAGGAACATGGTTACTACATTTTTAGTCAAAAACATGTTTCCTGCCCTCTAAACTATATGTCGTTGGGTAGTAGGGTCTTTCATAGTTAGATAATGGTATGTATAACAATGTTTCCAAACCATGTGGCTTAACATGCACCATTCCCATAATCTATGAAAGGTAATACTACTAGGTGTATGGTTAGTTCTAACTATGAGACGTAACCGATAAAGTCATTTGAATAGGTTTTCAACCCCCTAAAAACTCACCTTATAATTTATAAAAACCAATTATAAATACTAAATCAATATTAATTTACCCAAATATGATTCCTTGGATTTTGGAGGCTTTAATGAAGTGAATTGGATTCTCAAACATATCCTCTTCTTGGATTGAAGCAATTTTTGATGAATTTGATCTCCCATTAGTAAGTTATTTCTCCTTTATTTGGAATTTCCCATTCCTCTCTTCTCTACCCATTTCATTGTGAAGAATCATCATGCTATTGAATGATATACACCTTGATTTGATGAATTATGACACTAGGGGTTCCTCTATCATCTTTATCACCCACAGTTTAGTGTTGGTGGTTCCTATTTTGGATTATTTATAATTTGATAGTGTGATAAAAGGTTGTTGGTTTTGTATGGTTTTTCCATACCATTAAATCCTTGGTTTTCATTGTATATTTGAAATGAAATTTCAATTGATTTATTTGAAAGTAAATTGATATTGGTGATTGATTTTAATGGCATGATATTTTTGAAATGAACTTATTCTTTATTGGGTTTCCAAATTGGGATAAATTTTATTATGATGGATTAAAATGATACACAATTTAATGATATTATTTTATATTAATTCATACTAAAATGGAGTGATATGAAAAATTATTTTCAAAGGAATGAAGTTTATGAAAACCCATGATTTTATTTTGAAATTAAAATGGCATTATGAAATTGGAATTTGGGAATTTGAACTTTAATAGATGAATTGAATTGATATGAATGAATTAAAGATAATTAATTGAATTGTTGAATGCACATATGAAACTTGGTGGTTAGTGTGTGACTGGGAAAATTAGTCTTGGATTTCCACTCCCTAGAAACAAATTAATTAAGAAAAATCTATCTAAACCATGTTTAAAAGTTTTCCATGATGTGGTGTGGATTGGTTATCTAGATGGCCTGACCCTTTGGGATGTGTTCACACATCATAATATGAGTTGATTTAATTGAGTAATCCAAGAATACTTAAGCTATAAACTAATTGTCCACAAGGATTAAGAATATGTGTCTTGGTTTTTGATTACTATTTCATGCCACTGATTAAATAAATATTTTTATTTATTCCCCTGATTTATGAAAATGTACATTAAATAATATTTTTGATATATCTTCCATCAAATTTATTTGAAAGAATTTTTTGTTTTAAAATATTAATATTATTTTTTGTAACTTATATTTATGTAAACTGAAGAAAAAAAATATTTAATAATTATGTAATTTCTTATAATATCTTTGTTGAATTTCTACATGGATATATTTCTCACACCCTACCATTTCCTTTAAGAATCTGTAGACTATTTTTATAGGTCCATGAAAAGTGAAAACATCACAAAATGGTTTTGTGTGTGCATGATTCGTGGGTCCTTAGAGTGATTGTGGTTACTAGTGGATCTTTGGTTCACTTAATAGATGTGAATTATTAGCTATTTTCATTGATGTTTTTTTTATTTTGGGTCATTTTCTATATATATTTGGTACTTTCTCATTGAGTGAATAACATACCAAATATTCATTCTTTTATCTTTCACTATTATATATTTATTGTTACTTATTGTGGAAAAATTGTTATATTTGAATCTTAGTTTTTGTTAGGTGTTAGTCACCAACCTGTGGGGATTAGATACACCATTCAAGAAATGACGTGACTTGTTTGGGTATTAGTGAACTTGTATATCCAAGATGGTTCATGAACAATTGGTATGAGAGGGATTTTGAACATCTTTCAATGATGATGGTTGTACTCTAATATGTATTGGTAGACATGAGGTATTATTGTTGAAACATTAGGGGTAGTCATGAGTGATTTCCTTGAAATATCTAATCATAGGAAGTCATAAGTCACCAGGGGTGTCTAAGTAATTAATCTTTGATGAAAACAAGATTTTATTATTTTATTTTTTTCCAAAATGATAGGGGTTTTCTAAAATAAAATAAAATTTTATTCTATCTAATTGAATTGATCTTCCCATATCTGTTAAATATATTGATGATCATAAAATCTTTTCAGAGTTTTTGATGTTTTTTATTGATATTGTATAGTAAAAATCTCCATATGAGTTGTTTGAACCAACATATAGAGGTACTATCCAATAAACCATGGAAAGACAACCCTCAATTTCATTGGAATACTATTGAGATGATGTTTTAGGTTTTCCATGATCGGAGACATATACCTTTACTCATCCTTATTTAGCTTCTAGTAGTGGAACTTCAAAGGGATTAATATATAGATTTTTCTTATTAGTTTTTTCAGTAGAATCCATATGTATTCCAAGGTTTGAATGATCCTCTAGAGAATTATGACTGCTCAATAAATATTTACCTTATTTTTGATTTCATTGAAATTCTATAAGATTTAAACGTTATGTGTGATACCTTCAAGCATGAAGGGACATGAAATAGATGATGGGATTTGAAGGTTCCAACATTGAAGCATTAGGTATTCTATTATAAATACTTTAGGTCAATTTTAATGGAATAGTTATATTTAGATTCAATGGATTAAGAAATTTCTATGGGGCTTCCTAAATTTCAAAACATTTATAACACTGTGAATCATTATTCAATCCTATTTTCCAAGATTATTATGTTGTTTTAAGGTGGTGATCAATGATAATATAAAGGCAAACATATTTGAGATGGTTAATTGATCTGATACCCACTAACATTTCTTCATACTAAAGCTCACATAATGTGTGTTTATTTGGGATGGAGGGTTGATGATTGATCTTGACATGGATACTATGTCCTGGTTGATAGGAGTTACTCATAATCCTAGTGGAATATATAGTAGTTTCTTTAAAGAAATGAAGAAGTGTGACAAGTATAATGGTGTTTCATAGTATTATTAATAATGGAAACCTTAAATGTTGTCAAGAGGATTATAATATACATTCTTCTAATACATAATGGTTATCCATTCAAAGAAAAAGTTTACTAATGGACTAAAGAATTGTGTATTATGCAGGTTTTGAAGCCACATATTGATGATATGTCATATATTTCTTCCGTACATAGAGGAAAATGGTCAACTGAACATAAAGGTATAATGATTAAATACTATTATACATTAGCTAAGGGGCTATAGTAGTAGGAATTTGGAATAATGATTTATCACCTAGTGGAGGATTGTCTCATGGAAGCAATTACGAGATTGACAACAATGAGTGGTACCATTAGTATAGATTCATATTTAGTAATTTTTTTGATACATTTTGATATCATTAATTTTCATCAACTCATGATGTGTTTTTACTAAACCACCCTACAGAGCATGTATCATACATTATATATATTGATACACCCTTCAAAACTAATAGAGTTTATAGTCTTAGATTCCCCTTATTTGTCTTATCTTAATTGGTGTTCGTGATTCCTAGGAAATTTTGGTTCATGACATGAAATCATTTGATTTAATTCCCATGATTAATTGGATTGTTTCTAATTAATCGTAGATTAATTATTATCTTTTCCTGATCTCCTTTACTACAACTGGTATGCTTGCCATTTTTAAAGAATAATGTGAACCATGATTTAGAATATTTGAACAACATTTTCCAAATTTTGGTTGGGTGATATCCATGTTTTATATCAATATATAATGAGAATAATTATGTGGTGATATTCCTTCGATCATCTTTTATTTTCATGATATTTTTCCATATTAAATTTATGAGCTTCCACATGTAATGGAATTACATTTTTCTATTGACTTGGAACCTTACTTAGCTTATATTTATTCCATCTCACCTTATGGTACCAGCATAACTAGAAGATTTTAAGAATCATTTGGATAATCTGTTAGATAATTGATTTATTTTCCCAAGTGTGTCACCTTGTGCAGAGCCTATTCCTTTTGGATAGAAATATAATGGGTCACTCCACTTTTTTTTATGAGTAAAAAATCAATCGAGTTAATGTAAATAAAAAATCATATTTTATTGGGGTTGATGACCATTTTTATTAGTTAAAATGGGTAAAGTTATTTTCTATGATTTATGTTCAATTCGATAACCACCAGTTTTGAAATAATGAATTTGATATGTATGAGACCGTCCTCAAGAGTATGTATGACCATTTAAATTACCATGTCATGCATTTTGGTTTAACCAATACTTATACTATTTTCATGGAGTTGATGAACAATATATTACATGATAATTTTATCACATTTATATTGGTACTTGTGTATGATATCTTGGTTTACCCTATTAATAAAGAAGAAATTTTGAACAATCTAATTGAATTTTGAGGAATTTTTTATAGATTATCGACTTTATTCCATGTTTTCAAATGTAATTTCCAGATTCCAGAAGGGATGTTCTTAGGAAATACTATCTTATAAAATGGTGTTTCATTCAATATTTTTAAGGTGAATTCTATTGTGAAATGGTAAAAACCATTTTAATATCTTATATATTTGGAGCTTATTGGGCCTTTTAGTGTATTATATCTTGTTTTTCAAATATTTCTCAATGATGGCTTCTCCAATGATTTATATAATTCAAAAAGGTGTAAATTTATTATGGGTTTTATAATATTATAATTACGGTTGTTTATTACAATTACTTTTTTCTTCTACCCTAGTGTTCACACTTCTAAAGGTAGGGAAGGGCTATGTGGTCCATTGTTGCACATCAAATTTGAGGATAGGAAATATTCTCAAACTCGGTGATCATGTGGTGGACTATAGTTCCCAAAAAAATATACCAAATTATATAAAATATCATACTCATGGTCTTGAACTCATATATATGAGGAAATATATTAAGAGATATCTGCACGAACATTCTGGAGAATGTTTTTCCATTTATGAAGACCCCAAAACCTTTAGTCATATCATATCTCCAAATTATTTTAATCATTATCAGAGGAGATTGGTAGAATTACTAAATTTGAATGATTTCAAAATTAATAACACCCCTAGTAAGGAAAATGTCACAGCAGATGCTTAATTTATGAAACAACTATCCCATACCATGAAAGAATCAACAAAATAGTGTAATTTGAGGGATCTCATTGCTCATATTCATTATGGATTCTGGAAAACGTGGCTAATTTTTTTAAAAAGTGTTTAATTTAAATTTACTATTAAATAAGTGATTAATAAGGGAAAACATCTTTTTGATGAGTTTCATATCATTAAGTACTCATATAATAGTTGGAAGAACATAGGAGAGTGGCCATTCTATTCTTTGGGTATTCCATGTTTCTAAAATGAGTATATCATACGATTGACTATGATAAAAATATGTGATGTGTGAACACCATAATTCCCAGTGGGATGTGTAGGGTGGAACTATACACATTTTTTATGATATGAAATTATGATTTTTGTGGATAGGTAAGAGATAGAATGTTTCTGATTTTTTCGCATTATTATACCTCTCATCAAGTCAAAGTTGAGTTGCAGAACCCATATGGTTTGCTTCATCCCCTTCCCATGTTGATTTGATGATGGTAATATATTTTTATGGATTCCAAGAATGGATTTATATTTACCATATAATTTAATAAATTTATATTGGTTATGATTAATAATATAGATAAATTTTCTCACACTATTCCCATTCTTAATATGCAAAATGTTGAGCAAATAGGAATTTTATATATGTAAGAGATCATAAGATTTCATGAAACTCAATATGTTATAGTCACTGATAGGGATCTCCTTTTCAATTATAATTGTTAGAGAGGCATCCATGAGTAAATGGGATCCCATGATAGCTTTATCATGAAATATCATCCGAATAAGGATGTCTAAACAGAATGAGAAATAACGATGATTGAAAACATGTTTCGTTCCTATGGGTATGAATTTTGTAGATATTTGAATAACCACTTGAAATTAGACTAGTATTACAATAACAACAGATTTCATTATTACATAATGTGGGAACCCATTGATTCCTTTTATGGTAACCCATGTAAATATTCATGTTTTTGGAAAAATATTGGTTAAAATTATATGGGTTGACCTATGTTGGTCCAATATATGATATTAATGATTCTGTTGATTCATTATACATACATAATTTAATAGATTAAACATAAATATTATTTTTATTATCATAGATGTACATTAAACCATTCAATGGGAGACCTAGTGTTATTTAATGTTTTAAATTTTTTCATTCATTGATATAACGTGAAATAGGGAAATTTAACACAGAGGTACAAGAGATCATGTGAGGTTATTGGGAATATTAGTAAGGTGGATAACTATTTAGAATATCTTCTATGGTTGATGTCAATTAATGATGATTTTTATTTTTAAAAACACATATAGTATCTATTTTACCAATCTCATTGATTGAGTTTAAGGGAGATTGATATTAAAATTGATTTAAAAATGACTAACCATCCAGTACATAACACTAGTTTGGAGATAAAGGTTCACCATGGAATATCGACACATTTTATTAGAATTCATTAAAAATATGGTTCTGGATAATATGATACATGGGATTGTGAGACACTTATGATAGATCAATATCCTTTTATCATTTATATATAACCTTTTTGATAGGAGTTTTGGGTGTATGATGTTTTTATGGTGGGGAAGTTTTATCATCCACTCATGATCTTTCATGTTATTCTTGACACTTATTTTTTATCATCCTTTATTTTTTTTATTCTAGATAATTTATAATAAATATTCAAAAAAACAAGGTTTATTTTTGGTTGTACAAATTTGGTAATGGGTTAGTGAAATCTATGTGGTTTGGACAAGAAAATGTTTCCCTTTGTTGAGTAGTTTGAGAGGGTGGCATTTAGTTGTTACACAGTTAGTCCAAATTGGGTGGTCTCCCCACAAAACTATATAGCCTAAAAACTTCTACTTTACCAAATTGGGAAACATTTTTCCCAACCACGAGGCCTGATCATGAACCCATTTCTAAATCCCAGTGAGGGCATATTGTTAGGCACATGGTTACTTTTAATTTCCTAGATTAACATAGAAAAACCTGATAAATATTATTTAACCTATATAGAATTATATTTAAAATATCAAACTCCTTACTATATATAAAAAATCATAAGTAATCAACACTAATCTAGTTAACTTGATTTTGGAGGATCTCAAGAGGTTAATTGGGACCTCCAACCTTAGTTTTTATAAGACTAAATCACCACTAAATGCCTCCGATCTCTCAATTCTATGTGACTTATAATTTATTTTCAATTACCATTTTCACTCTTTATTTCTCCTTAGAGTGTGATTAATCCTCATAATTTTGATGGATATAAAGACCAATTTTATGGATAATTATTCCAGTGGTTCCTTTGTGATCTTCCTCCCCCAAGATTCTCTATTTGTGATTCATGTTTTGGGCGACTTGTCATTTTATCATGTGATACAATGTGGGTGGATTCATAATTATCTTCCCTACAAGTAAAAAATTATTATTCATACCTTAATTAAAAATAATTTTTTTTAGTTTTATTAAAATTGAATGAATTTTTATGACTGATTTTAATGGCATGAAAATTGGGAAATTAATCCCCTTTTTAAAAGGATTGATTAATTGGGTGAATTTTGAGATAGATGGGTTGGAATGATAATTGATTTAAGGAAATGGATTAATATTGATTCTTTGGAAAATTAATTTAAATGATTAATTATATTTAATTCAATTAATTTTATGAAAAACCTATGGTTTTGTTTCCTAATTGAAATGGAATTCTAAAATATGAATTAGGGAATTTGAACTATAATTGATTAATTAAATTAAAATGAATGCATTTCCCCTTATTAATTGAAAGAATATGTGATCTTGGGTAGTTAGTGTATGATTGGGAAAATAAATCTAGAAATTTACCTTCTAGGAAATGAATTTATGATCAAAAGTCAAACACAATCTTATTTGGAATGATTTTCTTTGTGGGTTTTCAATTGAATATCTGAATGGCCAGATCCTTATGGATTTTCCAAAACAACATGGGAATGGATGATTTAACAAATTATGTTTAGGATCCTTAATACAAAAATTAACTAAACAAAAGGATAATGAACATGTTTCTTGGTCATAAATTAATTATTTCAAGCCATAAATTATAAAACTATATTCATTCATTATATAAATTTTTTGAAATGTTCATTAATCCATGATTTTGTATATCTTCCATCTACTTGATTTGAAATCATGTTTTGTTTGAAATTATTAAACCATATTTCAATGAATTATAATTATTTAAATTGAAGAATAATTTTTTAATTTTTTTGATCTTATTATCGAATATTTGGTGAAATCTTACTCGACTATTTTGCACACAACCTACCTTTTATATTTAGAGTCTACAGAGTATATTATTTTAGGTCTAGGAAAAGTTAACAAACCACACAAAGGTGGTGGGTATTATTCATTCATGATACATGTGAGAGATTATGGTGACCAGTGGAATTATGGTCTACTTGTTACATGGGGAATTTGACATTTTTATTGATAGATTTTGTGACGCTGACTTTTGGATGACTTTTTTCATTGGAATTGTTTTATATGAATTTGGTTATTTCTCATTGTGATGTGTTGGGAATACTGACTGCTCAATGTATGATCCACTATTGTTATAAATTGTTGTATTTTTCATGTGGAAAAATTGTTCCCTTTGAATTTATGTTGATACCAGTTACTAGTCACCATCCCATTAGGATTGGAAGCTCCCTTCAATGTATGTCAATACTGGCGCAGGTCTTGGAGTACCAGGGTATCTAGGTTGGTTCATGATAGTATCACCCTCGTATTCAGGTAAATAAATATTGTTTTATTTATTATTAGATTATATAATTCGTTTTTTATATTTTTTAATAGTTTATAGAGTGTTTTTGAGTGATATATAAGTGTTTAAAACGTTACATGGTTTGAGCATGGTTAGAATAAATCATGCACCATCTACAATAAACTGTTCAAGTGAAGATGTGATTTTGTGGGTTGGAACACAATTGTTTCATGGTTTTGAAAAATTTTGCAACTATTAGGGGAAACCATTTGATAGTATAAAGTAGAGTAATCATGGTTTTCAAATATTTTTTAGACTATGGAAGACAACTATGTGAAGAATAATAGTAGAGATTGTAGTACCTATTAGTTATCATACACTTTTCTAAAGAACATGACATACTAGGATTACAATCGGGGTGATTTCCCATATCACATGCATGGTTGGTTCATTGTCTGATGAACTGTGTGACCTTACCATGTGAGAAATATTTAAGGGTCTAAAATTTGTGATATTAATTTGGATTATGGACTAAAATACTCATTAATATCTTCATCATAAAATTTCATCAAATACCCATCCACTATTGGATCACTTGAAAATTCCCTTTTATCTAGATACATATTTTGGTAAATCAATGTGAATTGGATATCTGGATACATCATTATGTTATCATTTTCTCTCAGTTTCTTTATATCCCCCAGATTTATCTTCTAAATATCATTAGATATAGTCTAACATAGATTTGTATATGTTTCTATATGTGGGTCTTGATGAAATTATGATATATCTAGTGTAGGTAAGAAGATCAAAGGATGGATCCAAAATTTATAAGTATAGTTTTTAGATTTTAATTATCCATTGAGATGTTGATTTCTTCTCTCTAGCCTCCACTGTTCTAGAACATGATGTATTAGTTTTATTAAATTTATTTTTGTGGATTATCAATGGTTTTGTTATATTATATAATGAATAAACCTTTTTTTTGGGTGTTTATATTTTTTGTAAAACAAAATGGATTTTTGATATCCCATGTTCATATAATTTTAAAATGCTGGTTTTTAAATTATTGCATGGTTTTGATTCATGAAAAGTTTTTCATGAAATTATTTCAATGAATTATTTGTTTTATATAATATAAATTGGAATGGAATTTATAATGAATGGGTTAGGGATTGTTCAAAGTTGGATGGTCATAATTTTATATGTCGCCATTAATGTAAGATGATTTATGGTTAAGGGGTAGCATCGTCAGTGGTAACACCAAGTTTGAGTGTATGGATGGATGTGTGTGTTCATATTTATAAAGAAATGATTATTCTAAGTAACGATGTATGTAAATTATCTTGTATATAATTCTTATTATGTGGTTTTTAGTTATGGAATAATATAAACTATTTTACTCCTATTCAGATGTTTTATATAAGTTTTTAAAACCATTTATTTTCCTATTGGATTTATTTGGTAAGAGTTTGGGGAATTCCTTCTAAATTTATACTCAACCTCTACATGATAACTATGCTGTTTTTCTGATATCATCAACCAAAACACATGGAAGGGGATGATATCTTATTTCTGTAGTGATTCATTATAATACCATGGGAATGGAAAGTAGAGTTAGATCATGGATATTGTTTTGGTGGTTTATGAGATTTTTTCTTTTTTGACTTTGATTCTTGTTGTTTTTATTTTTGTCAGTTGTAATACCATTTTCCATTACCACTACGATATTTTGGTTTTTTCAGAAATATATTTTAGTTTTATTAGTCACACACATGCATCATATAGAATTATTTGATGTTTATTTTTATATTTTTTGTATGTTATATTTTATAGAAAAAATTTCCCCCAAAGATTTCTTAATCCATTGGTGCCAAAAACAATACCAAGTAGCCTAGTACTTTGATATCTGATCCATTCCTTACAATGAACTAAAATAATTCTTGGTACCCATGGGTTGGAAATTAGAACAATAATTATACAAGAATATATAGGGAATAATATTACCAAAAAAAATTAAGATAAATAATAACAGTAAGTATGCCAACACTCCTCAAGGAGGAAAAACTACTATCATGGTGGAAATTCAATAAATAACATTATTGAATGAAAAAAATTATATAGATTAATAGAATTAAATATACAATGTAATAAGAGGATCTCATATCCACAGGTCACCTTATTCACTCTCAATCCTATGATTCATGTACACCCACCACCACTAAATGACGCTTTCCCTTTACTTGGACTTCACATAATATAATATAAAAATGATTAAAGGAAAACGTAGGATATAAAAAAAGATACCCTCATGATACCACCAAATATTCCATATGAAATTCTATAATACTATATAATTTATGTTTCCGGTTAATATAAAACAAGTCATGGAATGGAAGATACATATTTTCACCCTAATTGTTTCTCAAATCTTATAGATGAACGGTTTATCAATACTAGCATAATTTAATATTTTTTATATAACATGTAAATAGAATATTTTTCTTGAATAGGTAAATTGTATTTCTATGAAATTTTTAATAATGTCCAAAAATGTACTATGATTATAATCCATGAGTTAGGTTAGTTTATATAAATTAGATCCTCACACTTCACATTAATCATTATTGTTGAATATGGTTGTTCAAACCCAAATAAACTCCCCATTATATAACCCCTTATAGTAAATCAATATACAAACCATTTGGATACTCATCATTTGAAATCATTGAGAATATGGTTTAGTTATTGTTTCCATCATCAATCCATTGCTAGGTAGTATAATTCCTATGATCCTTGTCAAAAACACCAACTACCTACCAAATCTCACTTTTTGTTTAAATAGTTTATCATTCATTCATGGGAAAATAAATAATTTTAAATTAAATTATCATTCACAATTCAATTGTGAAAATCTATTTCTCTTCATACCATTTAAATTCAAAACAACATCATTGTATTTTATCAAATTCATGTATTTTGAAATAATTTTACAATTTAATCCAAATTACTAATAAATAAATATCAAATCATTTCATTAAATCTACATTCATTTCATGAATCATTTTTTTCAAAATCCACCCAATAATTCCAAATCCATTTAATGTGGGGTTTTTTTCACAAATCTATGATCTTTCAATTGAAGTATAAAATTATCTCAAATCGGGTTATTTGAATCAATTAAAAATCATTTGAAATAGGTTAGCAATATAGGGTTTCAATTGTAGTGTAAAACCTTGTGTAATAACCTACCGTTAATCAAGAGATCAAAACAAATTCATTTAATTGATATTACAGTAGATAATGTAGGTTTATGAGATCTAGAATTAAAACAAAGAATCAAAATGCATAAAATCAATGATATAATCCAACCATAATGTGATGATTCACCGACCTCAAAAGGGTGGGAATGAATAGATAGAAAAAACCCAAATCAACGGAGAAAAGACATAATTGTAAGGGAAACAATCTTCCACCAACACTTTGATTTGTAAGATAAGAGGTTTGAAGAGAAAATTAAACCTTTATTGATCTTACAAAAGGAAATGGAACAGATTTAGGCCATGTGGGGCTGTTAAAGCACCTTAAAAATGCGTCCCATGTATTTTAATTAAATTTATTGGTTTCAAAAACCCACACAATTGATTTTCTATACAGGGACTCCCAATTAGCTATAAATATCCACAATAAAAGTGTGTCCCTAAAGAACATATAGATGGTGTTTAGTGTTTTCCACATGTTTTTACAAATCATGGTCCAACCATGAAATCCCTCAATGTGTAAGGATTCACAGTTTGGTTCGGTGGTCACATGGTTTGTAAAAACCATGCAACTATAGTGTGCCACCCTCTAGGTTATCTCAACTAGTTTCACAGTTTGTAGGTCCAAATCAAATGGTAATCCCTATTCATAATCAAACCAATCATATCCCCATTTTCTTGAAAAATTTCTCAAACTTCACATGAAACTAACCTAATACAAGAAATTTTTTTTAATCAAAACCATGGTCATGAAGCACCTAAAAATGTTAATCAATACCCTGAAATGTCAAAAATAAAAACATATTATAACTAGAAATACTGTCTATAATATTTCAAATCAAAGTAATGATTCCAATAATCACTCATATTTTCCTCATGTTCCCATGTCTCATGTGAATCAAAACTGTGCTGCCAAAGAACACAGATAAATGATGTCATCATCCCATACCGAACATTTTTCTTAAACTCAAAAAAGTTTAAATGATGCTTATTCATAGATAAACAAGTTCCAATAACATTATCTTCCAAAATTCTGGCATATTATGGGTAAAAAATATACTTCCTGAGATGTCATAAATGATTTTTTTTCTATCAATGTCAACCATGGTGGATCTTGTAAATTGTACGCCACTTTCCCCAACATATCAATATTCTATAATTGAACCAATATCCTTGGTAAGAATATTCCCTATTTTCCAACAATTTTATGACCCAAATATGGTGAAACACTCAATAACACTTGGCCTCTAGCTAAAAAACCCAATACTTATTGATGATGATTTCTTTAGAATTTATACCATCTATGTTACATTACCAATATCTGTATAATCAAATGAATCTTTTTCATCATCTCTTGGATGAAAATAATTCCAACCAAGGAAGAATGACTAATATTAGTCCAAAAAATCATTGATTTAAGCTAACAGTCATACAATGCATCTAATGTATAAATTGTGACTATATATGGGTCACTACTGTTATAATCAAACCTAACAAACCCCAAATGGACATCCCAGACTCCACTAATATCAAGAACACATGAACTTGAAATTTTATCAAGGAATGATATAGTTTTCTTTGTATAACCTTCTTTGTACATATGATTTTCCAATCTCAATTTAACCTTATATCTTAATTCCTCATATAGACCTCTAATAAACTGAGAAGAAAAATATGAATACCTATTAAAGAATATAGAATAAGAAACTCCATGAAAGTGGAAATTATGTTTCACAAAAAGATTCCCTATATCCTCGACATCAGTTATATCTTAAATGAGACTAAATTTATCTAATTAAGTGAATCTATAAATCACAAACCATATAAAATTTCCCCCCTACGGGGTATGTAGTAACACCATTATAATTCAAATCACAATTTCATCCCATATTCAAGTTGATAGAAGAAGTTTTTGGAGAAATAATGAACATGTATAGTGCTTGGATATGAAATATTAGCTTCTATAACAATGGGTAACCAAGTTAGTGACATCTCATCTTAGACCTAGAACTAGAATCATTTACACGAACCATAGAACATCTTTTGGGTTCTTGGGTGTACAATCCCCTATAAATTATGGAAATGTCCCATCAAGATCTTTATTATAGGTAAAGGTACAAAACATCAGTTCCAAAAATATAGGATACCCTATAAATAGAAAATCAACTCACTAATGGTATACCCACTTAAATGAGTGTCCTTAATTCCACATAATTCATCATCAATATGATTCTACTGAGGAATAAACACAAGAAGAGTGGTGGTCAAATAGACACTTGAAAAAATATTCTCGGTGTTGTCCTCTTGGTCTCCCAAATGAATCTGTGAAAAAAAATATATTATATCCCACTCCCATAATTATTCCTCCCCTACTAGGGTTGTAATTTTCCTTCCCAAATCATCAACAGATGCATTAACCTTACCAAGTGTGTAGGAAATTTTTAATCCAACCTTTTTATTTCAAAACATTTCATTTACATGCTACAAAAATAAGATCTTTTAATGATTAGTTTAGTTTAAAAAAATTTCATAATAAAAAAATAAAAAATTCTTATAATCCAGATAGAAGGATTCATTATAGGTTCATCAGAAGTATATTTGTGGAACCTCATAACATAGGTGAATACATTAAAGGAAGGGTGATCATATGGTGTAGTATGGGAAAGTAAGGGAAACATTTTCCATGTGACCATGAAAAATATCAATAAGTACTTGAATAATATGATAAAGTCATTATAAAATGGAAATAAATAATATAATAATAAAAATATCATTAATCATAACATGGAAATTTGGCTAAAACCTTAAATGAGACATTCATAATCACATTACCAAATTTTTTCATTGAATTGTTGTAAATATTTCCATGGTTATTCACCAATGTATCGTAAAACATGTCATCTATAAAGATTAAATTATTTACCCAATGCATTGAAGTGTTATAAATAAAAACAATTATTATTTCTTAATTGATTTTATCCACATATATCATAATTAAATAATTCAAAAATAACTTTTGGAGAATAAAAAAAGGTTTTGTATCAAAATCATAGAGTTTTTAAAAAAGTTCTCAAAGATAAGATTATTATGCCATTTTCTACCCATATAATGGGAATGAAGGTCTCATGTATGATAAATCACTCAAAAATATTAAATCTAGTTGAATACCCATTAAATTTAAAGTTGTTTAGTTATATTAGAAAATAAAATAAAAGATAATTTCATGAGGGGAAGAGCGAACGTTTGAGAAGTAATTTGTTAGTATGTGGGTGTAAAATTTGTTTTAAAAAATGGTAAAAAGATAAGGGGAAAGGGTAGACCATTGGTAACACATATAATTGTTTTAATGGAATTATTAGAATGTAAACAAGTGAATGTGACCATAACATTAATATGAAATATATAAAATGAGGTTCTTGAAACGAATAAGAAAGAAGGATATTTCCCTTACCTTGAAAAGTTGTTCTTACAACTTGAGGATTGGGACCTTAGGGGATTGAGGAAATACTAGACGGATTAATTTGGAGGTACAACTTCTAGATATTCACATATTATGGATTTGGGGTTAATATAAATAGAGAAATGGGTGGGTATTTAGAGAAAAAGTGGATGATTTCTTTATTAATTTCTAAATATATTCCTTGTAAACACAGGTTAGGGAAAATGAAAAACTATGGGATTCCCATGGTATATGCTAATGATTTTGGAAACATTGATCATATTTAATGTTATTTGAATCAAATAAAATAGTATTTTACTTTTTTCGGGTATTGAAAAATAATTATTACAAAAACAGAATGTTTTTAATGATTATGTTTCAATTTAATATTTGGAAAAGTGAATTATATGTTTGGATATTGATTAACATCAATTAAAATAAATTATATTAATAAAATCATATATTTTTGGCCTATTATTATAGTTAATTATTGGTTACACCAATATGAAATAATTATAATTACATTAAACATACCAAATCACTCAAAATACATTTTTACAATTCATGAAAAAATAATATATTTTAGAAAATTTTAATAAATTCACCCTATACTAATTTTGAATTTTCTATTTAAAAAATTATATTTATTTTATCAAAATAATCAATTAAACATAATAATTATATCATTTAAATTAAAAAAAATAATTTATTTAAAATAATAGCATATTGAAAATGCATTGTAAAATTTTAGACACTTAGAAAAAATCAAAACAAATTTATCAATTATATTTCAATAGAAGTTTCATTATCATGATATTTCGTTAAAATAATATTTATTTACAATATATTAGTATATTATGTATATTTATATCTTTTTTGGATAGTACAATTTCCACCGAGATTTTTTGAAAACAAATTTGATCTCTATTTAATTAAAAAACCCATTCTTAAAACAGAATTTATGGAATAAAAGTTTTATTAATAAAATGGAATTACACTTCACATTGGTTGATCCTTGACACATAATATAACATCCCAGGTAAATAAAGAATATTAACTTTTCATATTTATTAATATTTTTGAATAAAATATCACTTTAAAGGGAACGCTATGCTCGATGGCGTACCCAATACGCAACAACAAGTTTCTTTGAAATCTTACATTGCACTCTAATAATAAAATAATATTATTTTAAATGGTAGTTAACGCCTAGACATTGTAATGGTGGGAATGAATATAACTAACTACAAAATTATTATATATGTTTTTCAAAAAATTTTACTTTTATCCAATAAAACTTAGAGGCTTAAAAGGCGAATGAATCCAATTTTAAGCGTAAATATTCGAATATTCTTTAAAAGGTCGATTAACTACCTTTTAATGGCGAACCCTTTTTAAATACACTTTTTGACAATTTTAAATGTTATATTGGACCAAATAAATTCCTTCTTTAGAATTTGAACATCAAAATTTACTTTGTGTTTTTTTTGTTATTTTCCGATAAAGATCATTTTTAGTGAAAATGTTCTATTTTAATTCAAAAACAACTTTTAATATTATTCATTTATATGGATAGATTATCTTTTTAATTGCGTTTAAAGTGTAGTTAGAATATGTTTTTACCATTTAATCCAATGGGGGTCATTTAAATGAATTTTACTATGAAATTGGACTTAAACTAGTGTCAATCTTTTGATATATTTTGCTTCTTAAAAACACGCTATTTGTTTTGACAACGGGAATTAATTATATAATTGATTAATGAAACTTATTCGTTTTGAATTTTTTAAAATATACATCATTTTTGAATTCGGAATATCAAATATAGCATAGGGGTAATTTTTGGTATTTTTTTTGAAAAACGTCAATTTTTGATGAATAGTGAATCCACTAAGTGGTGGTTAAAAAACAGATTTTTCATTTAAATGAAATTTTACCACCTCTATGATTTTAATTTCAAAAATCCGACATAAATGGTTGTCATTAAGATTTAAAATTTGGTTCAATGGGATGAAAATAATTATGGTGAATAGTATCTTTTAAGTTTTATCAATCGCGATTAATGGTAATTTGTGTAATTTAATGTAAAGATACTTTTATAATAATATGAAATGACCTTTACACATGTACTACCCTTATTGGATGAGTTATGGCCGACCAAGACAATCCATGGGTCAACTTGGGGACCCCATGGAGCCACTTGTGTAAGAAAATGACATTAATAACTTTTTATTTAATGTTAAAATAAAAATGTCACAAACATGTATTGTTTTTCTAAAATAATTTTTACATGGGGTTATACAAGTCATATTTTTGACTATAAATATTAATTTTAAATATAAAAAGATTTCCTACATCATAGTATTTTTTTATAATTTTTATACATTAAATAAATTTATTTATTTATGACACCATGATGATGCAACGATTACCTCATTAATGAACGATTTAAATAAAATGAAAAGATAATGTAAAATCTAAGATATACATTTGTGAAAAAACTATTGAATGGGTGTATTTGGAACCCTTATCACCTTATACTAGAAATATATAATTGTGGGACCTTTGATATCCGAAAACCATTTTATAATAACGTAACCTTTCAAGACTTTCCAAGAGTGCCCCTCCTCCCTCTTATAAAAGTCCCCAACCTCTACCTCCTTACCCACACCTCTCAAGCCCTTGGATCGTCTAAACTCTACTCATATTGTCTCTCCACATCCCTCCCTTTCTCCTAGAAGCCTCACATTGGGCATAAGTCTTTCCAAGGATGTCTATGTACTCAAATCAAAACGAGTTATCCGATTTGAAGGTAATGTCTTCTCTTATGTTCTTTTGTTTTATTTTGCCTCTCCAACCCACTAAACTCTTTCTATTCATTTATTTTGTAACAAAACCAGTATATTAAATATACTAGTATTCTGTTATGATGATTATTCTATCTACACTCATACACACCTCCATTTAATTGTTAAGGAACATACTGTTTCGGTGGGTGGTGAATTACTGCCTCACGAAACGATGATTCTTCAATCTTCTTTTAACATCTCTCATCATGGCCATTTAGATGTCACTGTATTTATATATGATATATAAATTATGTTTATGTATTCCTTATTCTTATGTTTTTTTCATTTATGTCATACCATTATGGTTTCCATAATGGGTAAACGTGATAATTTCATTTTAGGAAGTGCGGACTACCGCCACCTCAAAGTGATTTGAATCATTAATACCATATGTGGGATGTATAAAGGATGGATTTAATGATGTTATATATTATATTATACTGTAATTATAATATACCTATGTATCATTATTTTTTTCATTACATTAAAGTATGAAATAGAAATGAAAGTAGCGTTCATGCGTACATACGGCCTAACATCTCCATGAACGATGCATTTCATTTTTTATCTCCAAATGTTATGGAATAGTATAAAATTAATATATACTTGATATATATGATATTTAAATCATTAATACTATTCTGGAGATGATGTACCTATAACTACAAGGAAAATTCATTTCCAACAAGTTCAATTTTGACTCATGTACCGAACATCGGTAAAAACGTCTAATATGAACTCACATTATTAACCAATTATTATAACATTATAATATGTGATATGAACTGAATAAAAATATATAAAGGAGTTACTTAAGAAATTATAAATTTAACACACTTTATTATCCAAGAATATAAATAAATGAACAAGACAAGTCAAACGTGAGGTAAGGGATCCTACCTCTCTCTTTCTTTTTAAGTACTCCATTTTATGTCATTCCTTTTTATCTCATCTTTCTTAAGTTAGGGGATGCTATTTTATATCCCTCATACTGTAATTTTTATTTTCATATGATTATAGACCCTATTTTATCTCATCAAACCGTTTTTGGATGTTTTAAGTGGCACCGTTAGGCTGCCGAATTTTCGTAAGGTATTTATTATCTCACATTTAATTTTGTAAGATTTCCATTGTTCGCCACTTATTTATTGCATGTGGTGTATTGTGTACTACCATTTCATATATATTATAATGATTATATTTATATTCATGGTATTATGTGATTCATTTGGTGTTTATTATCTTTTGGTCATACGACTCGATTGATCACAACGAGGTAAGGGGTTTTTATCTCACTTTTTGTTCCCATGAGATTCATGCTACATTTTCCACTATTTCCTTTTGTGTGATGTATGTACTGCCCATGATTGTATTCTTTGTGTAATATAATTTAATTTATGTCTATTTACATATTTATTGTATGACCCTTCTTTCATGGGGTGTACGTTTCGAAAGATACCCCAATCGGTAAGGGAACCTTTCACCCTCCTCTTTTTAAAAGACTTTTTTTTGTTAGGACTTTTAATTTACATCTTATTATGTTGGGATTTGTTCTTATATGTCCTTATTTATGTAAATGATATGTCCAAGTGATGAGATACCCTTTTTATCTCTCATCGTCTCATTTTATGAATTTTAAAATGACGCTGTTAGGCTGTCAAATTTCTTTAAGGGAAATTCTTAACCCAATTTCAATTCTTTGGGTTTAATATCTACTTATTGATTATGTAATAATATGAATATGTGTGGATGAACTCTGATTGTTTTACACTTTATATCCTCTTTTATTGGGGGTATTTATATTTTTCACACATAATTATGTAATTGATTTATCCTTAATCTAAGGATACCGACTTTGTAAGGGACTTCATCACAATCTCCTTTCATTGAGGCACATTTTGTTCTAATACAGGACTTTCTTTTATACGCTATATAAACCCCTTTTAATTCTACTTATATTCAAAAGGAATCATTTCTATACGAAGTGTTTTACTAAATGAAAAAAAGTATGTTTCTTTTTAACGTACACGATAACAATGACCTTTCCGCCGCCGCAAGTATTATTTGATCTTTGGCTTCCTCAACAAGAGGTAATATTTTTAAAATTAAATAAATACCATATACTCTTTTATATATTTTGGTATTGAAAATGGTTTTGATAATAGATTTTTTATGTCAATATATTTAAGTGATATATTGTTCTTGAAATGTGAAAAAGTTTTATTTCCTTTATAATTATTTTATGTGTTATGATTTTATAATGGTACTTGGACATTTGACAGGTGGTTACATGATAAACCAAATGACGAGTGGTGTCGTGAATACCGGGATGGGTGGTTACGTTATAAACTACAATGAATTAGGTATGGAAGTCTGCCGTATGGCTATTCCATGTAATGATATGTTTGGAAGTCGACCGTATGGTTATTCCATTTAAGTATGTTTATGTCCCAAGTTACCTTTATATGTTATGTGTTCTTTATATGGGTTTATGGTAATATTTTGGTTATAAAGGATAAGTAGTGATCTTGTATTCAGTGAAGAGTATTTACTACTTCATAGAGATGAAAATTATTAATTTGATAATGTATTCATGGTTTACTTGTTGTTTTGAAAAACTAATAGTTTTCCTTCTTTATCTGGAGTCATGATTGACCACATAAACATTGGTGATTTTTATAAGGCATCATATATGCAAGAAACAAATCCCTACGGATGTTCATGTAATAATCATAAAGGTAAGTGTTTTCAAAAACCTATGTGTCAAAGATGTGGAAAGAAACACCTAGGAAAATGTTTCAAAGGTACAGAAAGTTGCTATAGATGTGGAAATGAAGGTCATAAAGCAAGAATATTTCCTGGAAAAAGGAAGCATCCAGTTGACTCGAGGAAAGGGAAAGAAGTTCGTTCTGAGGGATCAATTGAATTTTTTAAATGTGGAGCGCATGGTCATTATGAAAACACATGTACTATGAAGAAGTTTCGGGAATGGGATCACCAAGATCGTACAAATATTCATTTACCAATACCTAATTCCATTCCAATTGAGGATGAAGAAACTGACAATGACCAACCAAAGGTATGGATTATTTCTTAACATATGTTTTCCTATTTTGAAATCTTAGGATATGATTCATGATTTTATTTTTAGGAAAGAAGTGTTTCAGAATAATTTAGAAAGGAATGGTTAATGGATCATGAAGAATATAGAATGAGAATTCAACTTATAAGGGATTCAAGAGTTATGGTAGATTTTAGGATGGTGAAATTATTAGAAGTATTACGTCTCTTTTGATGATGAGGTTACATTAGAAGACTTTTTGTAGAATGTGTAACCCTGAAGTTTGATATATGAAAATTTTATTCAAGGAATAGTTATCTATTCTTTTGTGGACATAGTTAACAATAACAAATTGAGTTTATATGATCCTTACTTTTGAGGTAATTATGGGTTACTATATGTTATGATGGAAAATGAAAGACATGAGATAAAATTGAAGTTAAATTATGTTATGGTTATTTTTGATTATTTTATATCTTTTTGGGGAATGTTTTGAGAATTATATAGTTTTGGAAAAAGGACAACACGTAGACCGTGTGACAACCTATCGAAAGCTGTGGGAATCGAACCCACAACCAAAGTGCGACAGGTATTTATCACCTACCACTGGACTACGTGAAGTACCTGGTTAGTATGGCAAATTATTCTTAGTTATATAATTTTATGAACCATGAATACGTTTATTTTGGGTTGTCTAGGTAAATATTGATCTATCATGGGGGATATATGATTAGGTTAATTACTTTTTAATATGAGATCTTAAGAGAAACTGAGGTTATTTGGAGATTAATGTAAATTTTTACCTTGGAAGACTATGTGATTAAATCCATCAAATATTTGGGTTTCAATCTTATTTTGGTTTAATTTGAAGAATTTTAGGGACAAATTGTTTATCGAATGGTCTTCGTTTAACTTTGGGTTTTATTGGACAAATTTTGGAGATTAAGAATAGATTTTCTTTTTATAAAGGATTATCCTTTTGTGGATTATCTGATCTTGTTCTAATAATTTTGGTTTTGGTTAAGGTCTAAAGACATGGAAAATATATAGTTCTCTTTTGTGGATTAGGTGATTCTCTAGAATTTGATTATAACACTCTTAATGTGAACAAATAATCTTAAATACTCGTCTTTTGGAAGAAAAAATTAGTTTGTGTAAGAAATATAGTAAGAGATGAAATTATAAATGACAAGAAAGTATATTTCCTTGTGATTTAGTTAATATCATAAATAAATTCCTCAATGAAAATTAACTTAAAACTAAAATGCTGTCTGTTAACTTTTACTACTGGGGAATCAAATACCGTTTAACCCATCACAAGTTCGTGATTTTCTAGTTGTTAAATTTCTCCTAAACATGTTTCTATCACTCTCCATCAGAACTTAACCATTTGTTTTTTTCTTCTATATCAATGTTTTCATGGAATCCTAGTATCTGTTGTCTTGGGTGATCTTGGTACTTTTTTTATTTCTTTTAAAGTGATAGTTTAATTTACTCCTTTTCCGATGTGGGGCTTTCAATGACGATTCCAAGCCCAATTTTAAAATTGCGTGGACGCAATTCCCAAAAGGGGGAAAGGATGTAACATCCTAGGTAAATAAAGAATATTACTTTTTCATATTTATTAATATTTGGGAATAAAATATTACTTTAAAGGGAACTCTATGCTCAATGGCGTACCCAATACGCAACAACGAGTTTCATTGAAATCATACGTTGCACTCTAATAATAAAATAATATTATTTTAAATGGTAGTTAATGCCTAGATGTTGTAATGGAGGGAATGAACAAAAATAACTACAAAATGATTATATATGTTTGTAACATATTTTTAATTTTATCTAATAAATGTTAGAGGCTTAAACTGCGAATGAATCCAATTTTAAGAGTAAATATTCAAATATTCGTTAAAAGGTCGATTTACCACCTTTTGATGGAGAACCCTTTTTATATACACTTTTTGAATATTTTATATGTTATATTGGACAAAATAAAATCATTCTTTTTAATCTGGACATAAAAATTTACTTTGTGTAAATTTTTGTTATTTTCTGATATAGATCATTTTTAGTGAAAATGTTGTATTTTAATTAAAAACCTCCTTTTAATATGATTTATTTTTTGGATATATTATATTTTTAATTGGGTATAAAGTTCAGTTAGAATATATTTTTACCATTTAATCTAATGGTTGTCATTGGAATTAATTTCACTTTGAAATTGGACTTAAACTACTGTCAATATTTTGATATATTTTGCTTCTTAAAAACACGCTATTTGTTTTGACAATGAGAATTAATTATTAAATAGATTAATTAAACTTATATTTTTTGAATTTAGTAAAATAGCCATAATTTTTGAATTCGGAATTTCAAATATATCATAGGTGGAATTTTTGGTATTTTTCTGAAAAACTTCAATTTTTGATGAATAGTGAAACCACTAAGTGGTAGTTAAAAAACTGATTTTTCATTTCAATGAAATTTTACCACCTCTGTGATTTGAATTTAAAAAATATAACATGCATGGTTGTCATTAGTATGTAAAATTTGGTTCAATGGGATGAAAATAATTTTTAGTGAATAGTAACTTTTAAGTTTTATTAATTGTGATTAAAGGTAATTAGTGTAATTTAAGGTAAAGATAATTTTATAATAATATGAAATGACCTTGAAACATGTCATACCATTACTGGATGAGTCATGTACGACCATGAAAATCCATGGGTCAACTTGGGGACCCCATGGAGCCACTTGGGTAAGAAAATGACATTAATAACTTTTTATTTAATGTTTGAATAAAAATGTCACAAACATGTATTGTTTTTATAAAACAATTTGTACATGGGGTTATACAGGTCATATGTTTTATTATAAATATTAATTGGAAATATAATATGATTTCCTACATCATAGTATTTTTTTTATAATTTTTAGATATTATATAAATTAATTTATTTATGACACCATGATGATGCAACCATTACCTCATTAATGAACGATTTAAATAAAATGAAAAGATAATGTAAACTCAAAGACATAAACTTGTCAAAAACCTATAGTATGGGTTGGTTTCGAACCCTTATCACCTTATCATCGAAATATATAATTGTGGGACCTTTGATATCTGAAAATCATTTTACAATAAAGTAACTTTTCCAGACGTTCCAAGAGTGCCCCTCCTCCCTCTTATAAAAGGCCCCCACCTCTACCTCCTTACCCACACATCTCAAGCCCTTCGATCATCCAACCTCTTCTCATATTGTCTCTCCACATCCCTCTCTAGCTCCTAGAAGCCTCACTTTGGGCATAAGTCTTTCCAAGGAAGCCTTTGAGATCAAGTCAAAAAGAGTTATCCGATTTGAAGGTAATGTCTTCTCTTATGTTCTTTTGTTTTATTTTTCTTCTCCAACCCCCTAAACTCTTTTTATTACTTTATTTTGTAACAACAAAAATATCTTAAATATAATAGGATTGTTTTATAAGGAGGATTCTACCTACACTCATACACAACTTCATCTATTGGTTAAAGAATATACTGTTTTTGTGGGTGGTGAATTACTGCCTCACGAAATGATGATTGTTCAATATTCTTTTAACACATCTCATGGTGGAAATTAAGATTTCGCGGTATTTATATATGATATATAAATTATGTTAATGTATTCATTATGCTTCTTTATTTTTCATTTATTCCATACCTTTATGTTTCCATAATGGGTAAATGCGATAATTTCATTTTAGGAAGTGTGGACTACCGCCCCCTCAAAGTGATTTGAATCGTTATGACCACATATGGGATGTTTAAAGGATGGATTTAATGATGTTATATATTATATTATACTATAATTATAATATAACTATGTATCAGTATTATTATTTTCATTCCATTAATGTATGAAATAGAAATTAAAGTAGCATTCATGCGTACGTACCACCTACCGTCTCCATGAACGGTGCATTTCATTTTTTATCTCCAAATGTTATGGAATAGTATAAAATTAATATATAATGGATATATATTATATTTAAATATTTAATACTATTCTAGAGATGATGTACCTATAACTACATGGAAAATCCCTTTCCAACAAGTTCAATTTGGACTCATGTACCGAACATCGACAAAAACGTCTGATATGAACTCACATTATTAACCAATTATTATAACATTATAATATGAGATTTAAACTGAATAATAATATTTAAATGAGGTCCTTCAAAAATTATAAATGTACCAAATTTTATTATTAATTAATATAAAGAAACGAACAAGACAAGTCTGACTTGAGGTAAGGGATCCTACCTCTCTCTTTCTTTTTAAGTACACTCTTTTATGTCATTCCTTTTAAGCTTATCTTTATTATGTTAGGGGATGTTATTTTATGTCCGTCTTACTGTAATTTTTATTTTCATATGATTATAGACCCTATTTGATCTCATCAAACCATTTTTGGATGTTTTTAGTGGCGCCGTTAGGCTGCCGAATTTTTGGAAGGTATTTCTTATCTCACTTTTAATTCTGTGAGATTTCCATTGTTTGCCACTTATTAATTACATGTGGTGTATTGTGTACTTCAATTTCATATATATTATAATGATTATATTTATATTCATGGTATTATGTGATTCATTTTGTGTTATTTATCTTTTGGTCATACGACTCGATTGATCACAACGAGGTAAGGGGTTTTATCTCACTTTTTGTTCCCGTGAGATTCATGCTACATTTTCCACTATTTCCTTTTGTGTGGTGTATGTACTGCCCATGCTTTTAATATTTGTGTAATATAATTTAATTTATGGCTATTTACATCTTCATTGTAGGACCCTTCTTTCATGGGGTGTACGTTTCGAAAGTTACCCAAATCGGTAAGGGAACCTTTCACCCTCCTCTTTTTAAAAGACTTATTTTTGTTAGGTCTTTTTATTTACATCTTATTATGTTGGGATATGTTCTTATATATCCTTATTACTGTAAATGATATGTACAAGTGATGAGCTACCCTTTTTATCTCTCATCGTCTCATTTTATGAATTTTAAAATGACGACGTTAGGCTGTCAAATTTCTGTAAGGGAACTTCTTAACCCAATTTCAATTCTTTTGGTTAAACCTATACTTCATGGTTATGTCATACTATGAATATGTGTGGATGAACTATGATTTTTTTACAATTAATTTCTTCTTATATTGTGTGTATTTATATTTTTCACACATTATTATGTAATTGATTTATCCTTAATCTTTGGATACCGACTTTATAAGGGACTTCGTATCAATCTCCTTTCATTAAGAAATATTTTGTTCTAATACAATAATTTATTTTATACGTTGTATAAACACCTTTGACTTCTTCTTTTATTCAAAATGAATGTTTTCTATATGAAGGGTTTTACTAAATGAAAAAATTATGTTTCTTTTTAACATACGCAGTGACAAACGACCTTTCCGCCGCCGTGGGTATTATATGATCTTTGGCTTCCTCAACAAGCCGTGATATTTTTAAAAGTAAATAAATACCGTATACTCTTTTTTGTATTTTGGTATTGAAAATGGTTTTGATAATAGATTTGTTATGTCAATATATTTAAGTGATATATTGTGATTGAAATGTGTAAATGTTTTCTTTCCTTTATAATTGTTTTATGTGTTATGATTTTATAATGGTACTTAGAAATTTGATGGGTGGTTACGTGATAAACCAAATGACGGGTGGTGCCGTGAATACTAGGATGGGTGGTTACGTTATAACCTCCAATGCATTGTGTTTGGAAGTTGTTCGTATGGCTATTCCATGTAGTGATATGTGTGGAAGTCGACCGTATGGTTATTCTATTTAAGTATGTTTATGTCCCAAGTTACCTTTATATGTTATGTGTTCTTTATATGGGTTTATGGTAATATTTTGGTTACAAAGCATAAGTAGTGATCATTTATTCAGTGAAGAGTATTTACTACTTCATAAAGGTTAAAAGTATTTCATTGATAATGTATTCATGGTTTACTTGTTGTATTGAAAAACTAAAAGTTTTCCTTATTTGTGTATCATTTACTGGGCTTTTTATGCTCATCCCAAGTTATTGAAATGTTCTCCACTGGACTTAAAGATGAATAGGGTCATGGATGGGATCAAGGAAAGGCATGCTATCTAAAACATGGAACTAGACATGTTTCTTTTTAAGAGTATTTAATAAATGGAAACTTAGTAGAAGTGTCTACTTTGTAATATTTTAAGATATAATAGTTAATTCCTAATTCTCTAAAACTCTAAACATGAAAAGATACTCTATGTCAATTATTCATTTAATTCATGATTATGTAATGTTTTAAGGTCGAGTCCTTACATATAACCCCTTATAACACTAAAAAATAACCTAATAATAAGGTGTGATATGGTGATAGATTCATAGTGTGGATCAACTACCATCACTCGAGTGGTAATTTCCACTAACATGAACTTATACTGTAGGATATTTCATTCTTACATTAATAGATGATTCTCATCTTGGGATTGGTCAAGAGATAACCCCAGTGATGCTACCTCCATCACAAGATCTGAAAAATGGCCTTTAGACTGTATGACTATATTGGTTGAGTCCATATTTTCCCATTTCAATATTATTTTTTATTTTTCATTTATACTTACACATTGTAATATAAAAATTATTAAAAATAGTATAGTTTCCAATGGTTATATTTTTCCAACTGTCAAAAAACAGTCGAATATTGATGGTCCTATTCCCCTTTATAGTCACTTAATTTTTATTGAGATATGGTTTTGTAGTTTATGGTATAATATAACAGAAATTTTCTCAGGAAACAAATATCATTTAAAACATTCGGGTCGTTACATTCCTCCCCCCTTAAGAAATTTCATCCTAGAAATTTTGACTCATTATCTTAGTAGAATAAAGGTGAGGTTACTTCTATCTTATTTCCTCCTCAATTTCCCACACATCCTCATCCCATATGAGGTTCATGAAAGATAATTTGATAGATAAGGTAGTATTATGGCATATAACCTAGTCTCTATAGTATAAAATTTTCTCCTGCTTCTCCTCATAAGAGAGGTAGTGTCCAAGTTCTACTACCTCAGGATTTAGTACATGTGAGTGATCGGGTATGTACTTATTCAAGAGAGATACATATAATAAATCATTAAAATTGGATAGATTGGTTGGAAGTGGTAGACGGTAGACCTATGATCCTATGTGGTCAAGGATTTCATAGGGGACAATGTACCTTGGTCTAAACATCCCTTTCTTCCCAAACCACATGAATATCTTCCAATATGATATTCGAAGGGAATTGTTTTCACCAACATCAAACTCCATATACCTTTTATTATTTTTAGCATATCTCTTTTACAGACTCTTAGTATCCTTAATGTGATGTTGGATGAAATGAAACTTTTCTCTCATATCATGCACAAGATTATGCCCAATATTATTTCTCTCACCAACATTATCTCAAAAACTCTACGTTCTACATCTCTTCCCATTTAGATCTTCACTAGGTATCATTTTAACACTCTAATGGAAGATGTTTTTGTATAAGAACTCAACTAATGGTATATGTTCATCCTATGAAACTTTATATTCCACTAATCTTGTTCTAAGAATTTCTTTGATTGTATAAATAGTTATTTCAGATTGGCCATTAGTTTGGGGGTGACAGGCCATAATAAAATTCAATTTTGTATCCAGATCAGGTTGAAGTCCTCCCTAGAATTTTTATGTGAACCTTGGATCACAATCAGGAATGATAGAAATTGTTACCCCATGCCTCACCACTTTATGTAAATCTTTGAAAGATTGCCAGGAAATATATATTCCCAAATAGCGATTTAATGGGAAGTCTTAGTGAAACAATCCACTATAATCCATATCATATTGTATCCTTTGGATGTTCTTGGGAGAATAGTGACAAACTCCATAGTGAAATTGTCCCGCATACATGTTGGTATGTGTAGTGGTGGTAATAACCCTTTAAGAAGTTGTCTCACTTTCATTATTCGTTAAAAAAATAATAAAATTGTAGTGTATTTAACAATATTCTTTTTTATGTAATCACCAATAATGATCATGAGGGTCCCAATATATTTTAGTTCTTCTAGGATATATATATAATGTAGAGGTATGAGATATATTTGTCACCTCTTTCATTATTTCTAAAATAGATGGAACATATAGCTTTGTAGGAAGTTTCTATACACCAACTTGATCAATTTTGATCTCAAGAAACATCACATTATTCACAGGCTCTATCTTATTATGTAACTAAGGAACTTATTTTTGAACTTTTTGATATTATTTAGTAATGATAGTTGAAATATAATTTGGGATGTGGCTGATGATGTCCTTTACCTACTGATTCCCATGTCCATCCTTACTAGGACCATGGTCAATGGATCTCCTTGAATCCTCATCATTTATAAAGCAATAGGGTCTTTCTAACTTAATGCATCATCAACTTTGTTTTCTATTCCATGGTGATAATGAATTGAATAGTTATAGTCTTCAAGAAGTTACAAAAGTCTCTTCTATCTCATGTTCAATTTCCTTTTCATTAAAATATTCTTCAATATTTTATGGTCTTCGTATATATCACATATCTCTCTATAAATATATTTCCACTATATTTTTAGAGGAAAAAATAACCGCAAAAAGATACATGTCATGCAGAGGTTAATTCTTTTGAGGATACATTAATAGTCATGATCTGTAATAAATCACCTTATCCTTTAACATGAGGATGAACTCAATCCCATTAATAGTTCCATCACTACAAATTATATTTCATTATTTGATATATCATATATATAACATAGGTGAAACAACCAATATCTAATTCTTATCTTGGAAACATTCTTCATACAACTTTTTCAAGATAAACATGTCCCCTTTTGAAGTTATATAGGTTAATGGATTGCAATATCATGAATGGTTTTTCAAATACCTTCTATAATATCCTACTAAACCAAGAAAACCATGAATTTCAGTTATAGTTATAGGATGAGGACACTCCTCTACAATCTTTATCTTCATAGGGTCAACTGATATTCCTTCATTAGTAACAATGTGACCCATGAAGGAAACATGTTTTAACCAAAATTCACATTTTCTATACTTTATAAATACACTCTACATCCTCATAGTTTATAATTTAACCCTTAGATGATCCTCTGGATCCATAAGAATTTTGGTATATATCATAATATCATTAATAAAAATTACCAAATATTTATCAAGATATTCCTCAAAGACATTATTCCTTATATCCATAAATATAGAAAGTTCATTAGTAGATAAAAAGGGTGAAACAATAAACTCATAATGACCATATTTTGATCAGAATGTAGTATATGGATTATCTTATTTATTCACCCTCTATTAATGATAACTAGATCGATGATTGATCTTGGAGATGAATTAAGCCCCATGAAGTTGGACAAATATGTCATCAATCCTTGGAAGAGGGTAATTTTTCTTCATAGTGATCCTATTAAGTTGTTAATAATCAATTCATATCCTCCTTTATCTATCATTATTCATCATAAAGAGTACATTTTCTCCTTACGGATACACACTTGGATGGATAAATTTCTTCTTTAAAAGTTTTTGGAGTTGTTTTGTTAACTCCCCCATCACCACATTTGACATTATATATGGGTTCTTTTATATCATGTTGGATCTAGGCATGAGTTTAATGGAGAAATCTACCACTCCTTCGAGGGGAAGTCTAGGTAACTCCTTAAGAAATATATCAATTTTTTCTTGAATTATAGATCCATTTTTTATTCGTAGAATTTTATTTCCTTATTTATATTCATCGGTCTTTTCTAAATAGATGTTTATGGGAGTGTCTTCCAGACAAACCTCATTATGGGATATCACTCCATTGATGATAATAATAGGTTTTACATTAAATACTTATATTATTTCTATTTATCTATATTTTATTATACAATTATATTTTGAGGTCCAGTCTATCCCTAGTATAGTTTCGAATTCCACCGTAGGAATCTCCAGTAGATTTTTAAATGAGATTATGCTTACCAAAGTTAATATTTGAGTTTCTATATGTTGTTGATTTTTGGATAATAACTCCATATTTATCGGATGGTAACTCTACATTTATCAACTCATGGATTGATCTATATTCTTTGCAAACATGGAGGAAATAAAAGAAATTTTAGAACCAAAATCAAACAATATACATGATAGTTTTGAGAGAACAACAAGAGTAATGATCACCACAGCATTTGGATAATCTTCTTGAGATGTCATAATATATTATGCCTGACCTCTCTCTCATATCCAATATTGAGGATGATTGTTATTACCCTCAATTATCTTTTGATTTGGACAATTGTTGAAAAACAAACCAAGATGTACACACTTATATCATTGTAAATCAGGCTTGTCCTAAACCATTTCCCCTTTTTCATTAGTGTTTATAATTTGAGGCTTCACCTCACTATGAAAGTTCAGAGGAATATGGCCATCACTTACACACATGTAACATTTACCACTCATAAGAAAGTGGTTCCCTGAATACTTATTCCTACATTTTTTTTAATATGATAATTTTCACTATATTTACTTATTTTTCATGATCAAAGTACCTCTGTAATATTTTCTCCATTGATTTATTCTTTTCCTTCAATCTATTGGACCAACGAATCTCTCCAAATTCTAGTTAAACTTTCATAACACTTCACACTATCACCCCATAACTGTTATAGTATTTATTTGATATATTCATCCATAAATGGGGTTTTAGTCCGTCAAAAAATCTATAAACTATTCCATAAGGATCCATGATAAAGATATAGGTTTAAAGAGAATTTATTGTAAATTTAATCTTATAACATCATAAAGATTCATTTCATTCTACTTTATCTCTATGAATTCCTTCTAAATTTTCATTTTTCTCAAACAAGGAAATATATTTTTATTAAAGGATCAAAAAAGTATTCCCACTCAATAGAATAAATCTCCATTCTTAGATTCATGTTTTTAATCAGGATCCACCACTGATCAGATTCTCCCTCTAAGCGGTACATAGACATGTTGACTTTCTCTTTTTCAGAATATCTATTTACAGAAAATGTCAAGACCCGTCCCCCGGGGCCCGTATCGTGACTACCCCAAGCCCGCCTTCCAAAGGCCAGGGGCTGGAAACTAGCACCAAAGCCGTAAATCCCTAATACCAAGAAGACATTGCCTTTATAAAACATAAACATACACAACCAGAGTACAAGAAGAAGAAAACACTAAGTAAAATATGTATAACAAGATTACAGAAAGTAAAGGGGGCCAGAATACAAGCCCAACTGTAAAGTACAAATACAACTGAAAACAAGTACAACTGAAAAAGGCATAAACAACTGAAATGTGATAACAACTCCTAGATCGTCCTCCGGAGTTACTACCTGAAGGGTAGGTATATATGGCCTCCACACCACTCAACGTCCGTCAGACTCCACCGTGTACCGATATGTTGAAATGTCCTCCTCCGGGTACCGTCCAATCCTGGAGCTCTAGGCCTCCGTCAGCGCTGTCTATCGTCTGCATCCAGCACAACGAGGTGCGGGCATAACTCGTGCATGGGTGAGTATAATGATACTCAGTGGGGACCCCAAGACCCTCAAGGTCTCACAAAATCCAACAAGGATAAACCACAAAGTATGAAATCAATGGATATCCATTACATAGGTATATGCCCATACATATACCTAAGTTATCAAGTAACCCATATAAATCATGAGGAAAACACAAAGGTCATTGACTCAGCTCAAACTAGGATTTTTATTATCAAAACCATGACTGCTGGAGAACTCCTCCTCTGTCGAGAACATTGGGCATGTCGCGACACCAAGGCACTTCTCACTAACCTTGGACTGTTGAGGTACTTCTCTTGTCGAGTACCGCAGGTCTGTTGCCAACTACCAGACGCTCCTTCGATGTGGGTCTGCCGCCAAATACCGGACACTCCCCCTAATATCCCATAGTGGTACACCTCTGGTCGAGTACCGCGGGTCTGCCGCCATATACTGGGTGCTCCTTTTCCATGGGTATGCCTCCAACTACTAGGCGCTCCCCAGTGGGATAGTCGAATCACTCCGAGTCAAATCGGTCATGCAGTCGTCAGGTCTGTCAGCTACTAGGTCTCTGCACATTGTACGCTCGTCTCCAAAAGGATCCGCACCACAAGCTACTGGTCAATATGCCAAGTGTCACGAAGTCTCTCATAGATGTATCTCAAAGGACCGACAGATGATAGGGGTCTCAACGCAACAGACGACGCATCAATTGGACGTCCGGTCTGTGAGTTATTAGCATTTTAGTCCTAAGGGCCCGGTTAGATTCGTGTACGAACCAACCTGACCATGACTCAACTATACCCTGAACTCTAGTGGGGTATACTCATAGGGACAGCTATGCTCCAAGAATACCAGCACTGCTGAAGGCTTGTCAAACAGACGTCAGGTGCCAAAGATATGGCCCAAGAAGGTAATGGGTCAGTAATGGGCCCGGGTCCGGTTCGACCCGGTTAGACCGACTTGGCCCAACCCAGTTTGGGCCGACCCGGTCTAGGTCGACCTGGTCAGACTCGCTGGGTCTGACCTGGCCCATTGTGCGGGTCAACCCACTGTGATTTGAACTGGTCCCCTGGGCCAGGCCCAGCGGACAGTGAGGGTGGTTCGGCACGAAAGTTTCCACGTAGGCGGCTCGGTGACTCGACCTGGGAGACCGGGCCAGTTCGGCCAACGACACCATGGTGGACGTTGCGGGTCGGCTCAGGAGGCCGGTGGACGAGAGGCTAGCAGGTAGGCCGCACGGGGTGCGAGCAGGCCGGATGGGCACCTGGCAGGCCACGGGTGCACCGGGCAGGGCAAGGCAGGCCGCGGGGAAGGTCGCAGGGGCGCCAGGCAGGCCGCGACAGGGCGCAGGGGTGCTGGGAAGGCGGCGGCAGCGCACGGGGGCACCGGGTAGGCCGCCAGTAGGGAACGGGGCACTGGAGAGGAGGGAAGCGCGTTGGGGCGTGGGCAGGGCACCGACGGGGCCCGTCAGCGCCCCGGGTGTGCGGGAAGTGTGCCAGCGGGGCCGGGTAGTGCGTCGGGGGCGCAGGCAGCGTGACGGCAGGGCCGCACAATGCGCCGAGGGCGCAGGCAGCGTGCCGGCGGGGCCGTGCAGCACACCGGTGGCATGGGAAGAGTGCCTGCGAGGCGCGGGCTGCACGCTGGGGGTGCTGCGGGTTGGCGGGTCGGGCACCGCTTGGCCTGCGATGTTTGGCCGGGAGCACCGGTGCGCCGCGGGGGCGGCACGGTTCGCGGAGGCCGCGGATAGTGTAGCCCCGTTGTTTCCACTTTTTTCACTTTGCTATAGAATGCCACAAGAGAGAAGAAAAATGGCTGAGGATGTGGGGTTGTGTTAGGTCGGCCCGAATCCTCTGGGATTATGCCGATAACAAATGGCTCGCAAGTATGAAACACAACTACCACCATTCATTATTTTGACAGAAAAGAAGAACATGAGGAAAAGTTCATACTTTAAATAAAATAAAACCCCTACCATTGATTCTCTGGTAGTCGTTAAATGACGTCGCAGAGGGATGGTCGTCAATCCATGGTAGACGATCACGTCCAACGTCGAAGGGTTCCGAGGAAGAAGGTTGGAGAAGAAGATCATCACCGGCGTTCTTCGCGTTCTTTACGTTCTTCATGTTCTTCATTGGGAGGCTTTCTCCCTAGCTTTCTTCTCAAATCCTCCAACAAAAAGAAGAATATGTGAATGAAAATAATAGGAGGGTATGTTTATTATTACATTGGAACATAATTCAAATTTTGTGAATTAAATGACTGGGCTCCACCTAATTAAATTCGTGAGAGGTGTCACATTTAATTATATGCATGTCAAGAGGCTCTCCCACAATAAAGAGGGACAAGTGGGAGGATTTACCCTCCATCATCAATAGGGTTCGGGTGGTCCCCACCCATGTCATTTAATAGAGAGGTTATGGGTCTCGGGTGGCCTCCACGTCGTAACCTCTCATGGGGGGTTATGCTCAGGTGGGCCCCACCACCATAACCTCTCATGGGAGGTTGGGGTGTGGCGGTCCTACCATCAACTCCCAAGTGGAGGTTCCAACCACACACACTTACATAGCGGTTCAAAAATAAAATAAAGTGTTACAATTTATTTTATTATTTTTTTTTATGAAAAACCAAAAACTAAATTTTATCCTCGACTCACTGCCATTGACGTGAAAGTCTTCTTAAGTGAAAACCGGCGTTGTGAGTTCAACAGTGCCCTCACATTTCAATTCTGAGCACCAGTTCAAAATTTATAAAAACCTGCTCTTATGTTTACTGAATGTACCTAAACAGAACTTCATAAATTGATTCCGGAGACACCGGGCCTCAGAATCAAGCGACGTCAGAAATTGCAGACTCGAAAAAGTCCTATGTATTTAAAAAAGCATTTTCCACAAGAATTATGGGTCTTTATAGAAAATATATTTTCTATTAATCTTATCCATTTTTCAGTAATAAATGGGTTTGTAGGTCCACTAAAATAATGTAATTGTTAACGCATAAATAACTCAATTGAAATGTTTTCCCTTCTTGGTGAATCTAGTTTCATAGGTTTATTCAATTTATTGATCATAACTCTAGTAATTTCATTCACAATTCTCATTATTTTTTCCATTCTGAATTCCATTGGAGGTTCGTCAACACATAGTCCATTGTGATCACCATTTACGCAGTTCCTCATATTTCAAACCATTAAAAAAAAGAAAACCTTATTGAGAAAAGTGTTACTTTTAAGAATCTTATAATTATAAAGGAATTTTATGACTTAAAAACTCATGCTTAAATATTTTATTCTTTAAAAACAAATATATTTTATATAAATCCTTTTTAGTGGTCTATAAATATCATTTGATTAACAAAACATATCATCATAGAGTTTAAAACCAAGAGTGTAGGAAGGCACATTGTCATGCACCGATTACTATTCGTCTCTATCTTAAATTGTTGTTTTTGGGTTTTACTTATAGATATATCTTTTCTAGAGCCACATTTACTTTTTTTTATCCAGATAGGGATTTATTTTCTCATAAACCACTTAATTAATACTTCTCCAAAATACCATAATGTTATAATCTATTTTAACATTACCCTAAAGTTATTTATAAAATTTTCAATTTTTTTTAAAGGTTGGGGTCGAAGCCTAATTATATTATCAATTCCTAATTTCTAAAAAAACTAAATTTTCCTTTGATACTAACTATGAAATCTAACCTTTTTATTACAATACATTTCATTTACATGGTATAAATAAGGGATATTTAAATTATAGTTTATTGGAAAGAAGGAACATAATACCTAAAAAATAAAAAAATTATAATAAACATGAATGGGTTCATTATAGGTTCATCCTAAGTACATTTACATGATCTCATAAACTAGGGACATACGTCAAACAAAAGTGTGAGCATAAGTCCCATAAAGGGAAACAAAGGGAAATAGTTTACATGTAACCTTGAGAAATATCAATAAGAACCAGATGAATATAAAAAGGGATGGGAAAATTAAAAAATGGTATATAATAATAAAAATAACATGAATATTAACATGTAAATTTGGATACAACATTTAAATGAGACATTAATAAGAATATCACATTGTTTTATCATGGAGGTGTCATAAAAATTACTAAGGTTAGTCGCCAAGGTATTGCATAAGATGTCATCTCTAGTGAAATTTTATTTACCAAATGCATTGGACTTCTATCATGTAACACCATTATTTTTTCTTAATTAATGATAGAAACAGATATCATAAACACAAAATTGTTAAATAACCCATTTAGAATAAAAAATGGGTTTCGTATCAAAATCATGGCATTTTTAAAAGAATTATTAAAGATAAGTTTATTACGTCATTTTTAAACCATAGAAATGGAATGCGGGTTATATATACATTAAATCTCAAAATAAATAATTTTATAAATCTAGGTTAATACCTCTAGAAAATAAATAGGTTTTATTATTCAAAATAATAAAATAAAATCAAAATTCTTGAGGAGAATAGATAAATTTTGAGAAGTAAATTTGGTAGCATAACAATTATAATACTTGGTTTTAGAAAAGGTTAAAAAAGAGGTGAAAAGTTATCCCATTAATAAAACATAATTTTTATGTAATGTATTGAATAAAAATTTAATAAGGGAAATTGAACATAACATTCATAAAGAATATACAAAAATAGGTTCTTGAGACAAAGAGAAAAGAAGTATATTTTCCTTACCATTAAGTGTTGTTCCTAAAACATTATGATTGGGACATTGGTGGTTTGAGGACAACTTTGGATGACTCCATGGGAGGTAAAACTACCATATATTCGTGTATGATGTATTTTGAGTGAGTGATAATGGATAAATGGGATCATATTTATAGAAAATTTGAGGATTTCTTTATTTATTTCCAAATATTGGCCATGAAAACCTAGGTTGTTGAAAATAAAAAATTATGAAGTTCCTCTTGATATTCTCCAATGTTTTTGGATACATGGGTCATAGTTAATGTAATTTTAATCCAAAAAAGTGTTGAAAAAAATTTATATTACATATTTTGGCATGGGAAGTTAATGCTTTAAAAAATAATAATGTTATTAATATTAAAATTTCTATTTTAAAAGTTTGAAAGTAAATTATTGGTTTTGGAAAATGGTTAAAATATATTAAAATACATTATATTTATAAAATAAAATATTATAGTCTAAAGATTGTGGCTAATATGTTACCAAATCATTAAATTATTAGGAATTCGTTAAACAAACAAAAAACTCAAAGAATATTTTTATTATTCATGAAAATAGAACATTTTACAAAATTATCATAAATTCACTCTAACCTAATTTTTATGTTCTTATTTATAAAATTATATTTATTTTATGATAATAACTATATAAATATGATAATTTTAACTTTTAAATCTTAAATATTTATTTCTTAAAAATAATCTTTGATTGAGAATGAATAGTAAACTTTCTGACACTTGAAAAAGAAATCATAATTTAATAACATTTTTTATCAAACCATTTCATTAAAATATTTACCATTCATAATATCTTTGTTTTTACTGAATATTTATAACATTTCAATTAAGTACAATTTCTGTCTAAAAAATCAATTTATAAAATTCCATATCAATTTTATTAACCAAAAATAATCTTAAAACAGAATTTATGGAATTAAAATTTTATTTACACAATGGAATTATGCTTGAAGACAATGGGGAATCAAAAAATAACCCCTTATATATAACTTATATTAACTAATGGTAAGGTGGGAGATGGTGATTGATTCATGGGGTGGCTCGACTAACATCGCTCGAGTGGTAATTTCCACTAACTTTAACTACTTATTCATTTAATTTCATTCCAACTTTACTTGTTGAATATCAGAATGGGCATGGTCAAGAGAGAACCCCAATGATGAAACCTCCCTCACAAGCTCCAAAAAATAGTCTTTATATGACATTACTCTTATTATTGAGGCTGGCATTCCACCTTTAATTTTTAATTATTCTTTATCATTTATACTTAAAAATTATAATGTAAAAATTATTACCTAGATAATAGTTCCCAAATGTCATATTTGATTAATGGTAAAAAATAAAATCTTGATGGATAGCTTTCTATTTATACTCACTTATTTATTTAACCTATATGGTTTAGTTGTGTATGATTCAATATAACACACATATTCTCATGAATCAAATATCATTTAAAAAGTTAATTTTTTTAAAGGAAATGTCAAAACCAGAAGTCTACATGCACTCCACCCTTTTCATCTATTAGAGATTCTGATCATCTTGATAGAATATGTAACTCTATATTTTATCTTATAAAAATATTTTCATCCTATTTACAGAAATGTAATTCCAAAAACTCTTAAGATAATTAATTAAGGATTAAATTTTGATATCATGGGTTGAATAGTTCTTGTCATGTGGCTTAAGCTATCTAGAACCGTAAGCTACAATGTGTTTGTCCTATAAAATAATGTTGCCCAAACCCAAACCTAATGCATCAAAAAAGACTACATATCCCTTCCCAGCCACTATAAGTGTAAATGAATAAAAAATTATAAAAAAGTTTTATTTTATCAAAATAACTCTAATATTTTTCATCCCAAATGTGTGATAAGAAAATCATTTCCTAAATCCAAAATACAAAATTTTGAACTCATCCTGTAAATTCCGTGATGTCGAAAATTTTCCAAAAATTATCAAAATTGAAGATCATGATATTCCTCAGTTTTGGATTTAACCAATACATAATTCAAAAATAATATGATGATTTATTTGAGGTTCCTATAGAATTCCATGTTCATCATTTCCATGAATAGTGAAGTAGCGATCTTTAAACCAAAAGTCAAAACAATAATATTTGAATGACTATAACTGATTCTGATTATGTTATTATGAACATAAATAACATTACCTATGATCAGTCATCTATAACCACTTTTACCCATCCCAATAATCAATAATATAAATAATTTTCCAGAAATGGATTTTTTTTATTGTGACTCAGTTGAGTTTCTATAAATCATCACATATGTAAAGTGTCTTGTCATCTTTCATTGCAAAGATAACATAACCCCCCCCCCCCACAATGACATTATTGGAGATATAAATCCATTCACTATAATAGAATCCAATTGGGATTCTAATTACTTAATTTGAGTTGGTTCCATGAAATAATATGGAATATACATTGGCTGAGGACTAGGTACCAAATAAATGGAAAACTCCACCTATATTATTAGTGTCTAACATGATAAATTAGATGGAAACGTTTTGGAAAGCTCAATGACCCCTAGATGGAGATCAAACCTAAAATATTAGAAAAATATTTTATAATTAAACAATAATATTACCCTACCCAAATATTTTAGGTTCAACACTAATCGACCTGAGGTCCCATTCTCTATGAAAAATTGAAAAACCCATTGGGTGGAGTAATAGTGACCTGAAAAAGAGAATAATAAACCTAATACTTATGAGAAATTAGCCAATCCATCTCAAATATTATGTTAGTAGGTTTTATGCTGTGAAACAGAAAAATTCCCTGTAGGATCAATCACTAATAAGGACAAAAGACAAGAGTATAAATATATACCATTCTCTCTCTTCATTATAAGGGGAATAGTAATATACATCACATAAGTAAAAACCTCCATATGAAAATTTATTATGTTTGCAATAAGAGTCTATATAAATGAGGGTGTTACACCAATATCATATAAACTAGTCACTATATATGAAACTATAGTTATAGTACCTATCATAATCATCACACTTGCATCAGATTCCTCTAAAGACGGTTCCACTATGTGATCATTCTTTATTGTAGATGCATGTGGATGAAACCCCTTTTTTATGCTGCATATGATTCAGTATAATACATTTTAGATTATATGATATTATTCCATTGTGAATTGAAGAATATATGTGATAGAACATCTATAGGTGACATAATAATCAACATGAACTAAAAATCAAGGTTTCCTCATTGTAAACCAATTTTGAATTCCCAAACACGACACACTAGAATAAAATCATAGGGCCACTTCATGGAATTGTAGGTGGTATGGATGATTCCTTATATCGATATCCAACCAAAGAATAACAATTATTTATATTACCCTCAATGGATATAATATTAATTACACTTATTGAAAAAGGATCTTCCATAAACCCTCAATTACGATCCAGGTAAATGTCATCCTCAATGATCTATCTATAATGTCAGAATAAGAAGTGAGATTTAACATAAAGACTTGATAATGAATATATAATTGAATACCCATCTCAAATATTGGACCATTTAGTTATTAATTCATGTCCACATTAGGAAAAAGCTAAACAAGCTTTGAAAAATAGATCACCTAGTGTGCCATGGTCATGTCACTCTATTAGATGTTTATAAAATTCCTGGTTTTCACAAATTCCAAATATTTGGAATAAAAATAATATTTTAAATTGGATTTTATATACTTCCAATCAAAACCTTCATGTTTCTTCACCATCAACATCAAATAAAAACATCTCTTAATATAACCTTATATCTTAAAGGTAGCACACTTCACCATTATAACTTCTACTATTTAAAAAAAATAAAATATGTAGATCTATATTTTTCAACCAATCGTTAGATTATTGAGAGTCATTTGAGATTTAGAATGATGGTGGCCTATATTGTATGAAACAATTCCACATAGTCTCCAGATTCTTCCCATTAGGGTTCCACTATCATATCCTAAATGATAATGAGTGAATGTACTCTTCTAATATACTAGACAACAGACACCACTTCTCAAAAATACTTTGGTCCTTGAGAGGATTATCCAAATATGGATACCATCCATTTTCTTAATATGGCATATTAAAAGGAATTCTCAGTGGAATATTAGTACACAAAATAAATATAAGACATTGAAACATTTATTATGGTGTTCTGATCATCAGCACAACCATGGAATAAAACATTCCAGGATTTTATAATACTTATATAAAACAAACAAGGAATAGAGTAAATTATTTTAGAAAGAACATTTCCAAAACACTCATGGTGATGATATGCTTGTTACAATGACAGGTGGATATAAACTCTCTCTCAACTACCATTTATGTCCCAAAAATTCAATCTCTTATTTACTAGGATAACCGAAACTGTATACCAACATTAATGGAAGATTCACAACCAAAATATGATTCCACTTTGTCATGATCAAACATGAATACCCTGTAACTATAATAACAAATCCACTCCTAACATATCCTTAAGTGCATTTCCAATCATCATGGGTTGGATACTATCACTTTACATCATACAATAATATAGAAGCAATTAATATACCTAAAAATACCGAAACATAAATGATAAATTTTAAAAATTTAATGCTCCTCAAGGGTAATGTTCAAAAACCAATTAACTAAAACAATACCCAAATATAACATTAATAAAGGACACATATTTTGATGAATAACGATATAGAATATCCCATGTAATAGGTGTATCACATTTCTACTAATCACCTCTCTCACACTATGTCCTTTGAATCAATTACACCCACCAACTCTAAGTGAAGCCTTCACATTACACGGTTGTGGCATAACGTAATATAAACATCCAAATAGAAAAGGTAAGGTGTGAGTAAAATGTACCACATGGATAAAATGGATTATTCTATAGGAAATTACATAGAAATAAAATATTTATGAATTTAATTAAAACAAAACAATGCATGATAAGGCATTTACATATTTTCAAAAAAAAACTAGCTTTCTGATAAAAAATGTGTCATATATATAAAAATATTCTTAAATGACAATTTTATAAAAAAAATTATATAAAACTATTGGAATGAATTAAATATTTCTATAAAATATGCCATGTATAGTCAAGTGAAACATAACAAAGCACAATTCTCATAATCCATGAGTTATGCTAGATTCTATAAAAATATATTTCACTTTCTATTCAACATAATGACTCATGATACGAGTTCAAACTAAAAAAATCTCTAGAAGAGTACCCATTATGGGAAATCAATCAACACCCCATTAGGTTACCTGTCATACGAAATTGTGTCAATTATTTTTAAATCAGTTATTTCAACATCAATCCATTTTTAGTGAGTCCAATTCTTACCATTCTTAACAAAATTAATAAATAATTACGTAGTCTGTTATTTAAAAAAGCAATCAATAAATCATGGTAAAATCCATCATTTCAAAACACTTCATCATTCATAGTACATGTACCTAAATGTTATTTTAAACATGCATTTTAAAATTACATGAAAATCATAGATTTTCATCAAATTCAACGATTTTCATCAAATTCATTCCTTCTCATGTCATATTTCGAATTATTACAATGTAAAAAAATCAATATCAAATAATTTCATCAAATACACTTCCATTTAAAGATAATAATTTTCATAAAATCCACCCAATAATTTCAATGGAATTGTAATTGGGTGAATTTTTAAAATTCCATTACATTTTATATTCAATAATATATTCATCTCAAATAGGTGTTTTTAATTTTTTTAGACAAACTCATTAAAAATCAACCATGAATAATAGGGTTTTAATTGTAGTGTAAATACTTATAGAACCACCTATAATTAATCAAGAGGTCAACACAACACAATTCCCACAATGAGATCTGCTAATAGAGAATGATGGCCTATTCCATCAATAAAAAACACCTATAATAACAATCCATTAAATCAATGATCTAATCTATAAAATATTTGATTATTCAAAACAATTAAAAGGGGGAGAAAACTAGAGAGGTAAAACCCAAATCAGGGCACTATCAGACACCGAAGTTGAATAAGATATTCCATAGGGACATAAATTTTAAATATAATAGTTTTGGAGGCCAAATATTCCTCTAAGGAGACTTCAAATGAAAAATAATTAGATTTCAGTCAAGTTTTGGTGTTTTGGAATCTTAAATGGATGTTCTGGGATTTTAAATTAAAATTTCAATGGTAAAAATCCAATACATATGGTTTTCAAGGTATGTCCACATGACAAGTAGTAACCATGTTCTTTAATTATGAAATCCAACTAGAATTATGGATGGGTTCCAGGGTTTTTATACATAGTAAAAAAAATAATTCACAAACCATACAAATCCCTATTATCCATGGCTATATGGTTTGGAGGGGGCCCACAAGATTTGAATAAACTGTGTGCCACCCACTATATCATCTCAACAAGGCTAACTATTTTCTGATCAAAAAAAAAATTGTTTTCCCTATTCATATACCTACAATTCAAATGCCCTTGGGATTCAAAAAAATAACAAACTTTGAAAAATGAAACATGAAAAAAGTCCCAAAAAATGTACAATCAAAACAAGGGTCAAGAAATAATGAAATAATTAAAGGGATGTTATAAAATGAATGAATTATCATTCTTTTGTGTCTTTGGGATGTCACCAATGGTTAGTGGAACTCCATCTATTCTTAAAACAATAAGTATTTGTGGGATGTTACACTATGGATGTATTAACACCATATAAAAGGAAACATTGTATATAACATTAACATGTCTCAAGTAACTCAAATTGTAGAAAAATAATCCCTTTCAATAATGATATCATAATAATAAAGTAGATGAAAGCTGATATAAATAACTGATATTTAAAATATAATTTGAGGAATGATATTTATCATAAATAAATGTAATAGGGTATCATCGATGTCAAATTAGAAACCAATGGGTGAAAAAGATGAAATCATGCCTTGACGAATGTAAAATTGAGACAATAAGTACTTTCCTTGATTCATTTTGGAGATGATGACACTTTATCTTCCCTCAAATAAACCCTAACTAACTTGGTCATCCATTTAATAACCCTATTCATATATTTTATCTTTTATAGTCCTCATTTATAATTATTTTTTTGTCCTGTAATGGATATTTGTTGTTTGTTTAATCCATTATGCGTAAAAATATTTATGTATTTTGTCCATTTTTAATAATTTAATATCATCACCCATAATTTAATATCACATTAATTATTTATATATTATCTATGGTTCTATAATATATAACACACACATATATATAATCTTATCTCATGTCATTTTATATTACCTTGATTACATTATGTGATAATCGAATTAGTAATAGTTTATCAATGAATTTTTGTGTGAATGAAAATGTAACATTGATACGAATTTAAATAATCAATATAATATTACCATAACAATATAAAAATAATTATGTTATTAATTTTTTGTAATAATATTAGTACTAATGTTCTCATAGTCATCCTTAATAATATTTTAAAATATCATTCTCAAAGGTGGTTAAGCCATCCCACACATGAACACGGTTTAACTCAATTGGAGAGAATTGTTAGGGAAGTGTTTCTATTGATATAATATCATTATAAAAGATTAATACTGATTTTTTTATTTTTTTCATGATGATGAAATTTATTATATTTTTTAATGATAATTGATAAAAATAAAAACAAAAAACCATTCATCATAATGGTTGAAATCTACATGTACACACAATTAGTGTTTATATTTCTCAATGCGTTCGGGGGGGGGGGGGGGGTGAAGGTGAATAATAAGTCGAAATTTTATAATCATAATTATAGGATATATCTCATATTTTTTCATCATTTCCACATTTAATACCTATCATAGAATGTGGTAATGAATTTGTTTATCGTTTCATGGATATGATTGTCCTAGAAACTCACTAACGTTGTTCTATAGTTCTTCTAAGTGGATAAATGTGACTAAATTTGTATTATACTATTAAAATAAAACAATAGGTATTATATTTTAAATAATTATGGAAGTTTCATCTTAAAAATGTATCTAGTGATCCCATTTTATAAGAGAGGAAAATGGAACTTTTCAAAATTACACTTATATTTTTGTTATGAAATGAAATAATTCATTTGTTATTGGATCACAGGATTCAAAATTAAAGAGTTTGCGATGTATTTGGGTTATAAAAAAAACTCAAAAATGTATTTACAAACATGTTTTACACAAGTATAAGGTTTTTCCAACTATGTTTTTATATTTTTTTGTTACACTAGAAAACATGGTAACTAGATTTTAATAAAGTGATTTTAAGATTTATTAATACAACAAAATAACCCATAAAATATAATTTTGGTTTGATGAAAATAAATTTATTATATAATTATTAAAATTTAAATTATAAAAAGTATAAAATTATATATTATATAAAAATATATAATATGTAGAAAAATAACTTTTATTAGAAAAATTACATTTTGACCATTACGGTTTATAAGTCATATTTAGTATTCATTATAAACTAAATGTATAAGTCCCCAGCCTTAAACCTTACATAAGCTTGAGATATTTCAAGAATACACCTTGAGGATCATTTCAGGTTTAGAGTTTTAGATAATTAGATCATAAAACATGCATTAAATTCCACATTTAAACAAAGTGGTTACATAAAAGGTAGTATTCATTTTACCCATCAATGGAAACATATTTAAAATAAAACATGGATTCCTTCTTGACACTTCCTTGACATTAACATCACATCATGTACCTTTCCCTTTACCTGTGAAAAACATTTCCAAAACTTGGGATGAGCATAAAAAGCTCAGTAAGGGATCTAAAAATATGGAAAGGAAACATAGGTACATGTATACATAAGAATCAATGAAATCATACTCTACTCATAAAACATAATCACTTTAACATACCACATCAAATCATGAATAAATCATAGAAATCATAAGACATAAAGGTAACATGAGTCATTAATAACATTCTTACGTAGGGAGTAACCCTCTTGATTACGTTTGGAATACCCATCACAGTATATTCCCTAAATCTCTTTGGAGAAACCTTAAGGTTTAACTCCTTCAAATTACCCAATGCATTGGAGAGCTATATCAGGCTCACCCACCCTTAGTTTATCACAGAACCACCTGTCTTCATATCAATGCCTAAGAACCATAACATAATCGTATCACATAAAACATGCATAAAGGAAACATAACATTTCCACGTTTCAATTACAAGATATCAATACAACACATTTATATAAAAAAATTTTGAAAACCATTTTCAATACCCAAATAAATTAAAAGTAAAACATGGTATTTATTTTTCATTCAAAAAAAGTTATGACTTGAAGAGGAAGCCGAAACTCAAATAATCGTCACGGCGGCGGAGAAGTCGTTGTCGCCGCATATGTACGACAAAAAAACATTCCCTTTTGTCATTTATTAAAGGATTCGTATAAAAATATTCCTTTTGAATAAACATAAAAGTCAAAGGGGTTTATACTCCATATAAAATAAAGTTGTGTATAAAACAAAATATGCCTCAATGAAAGGAGATTGAGACGATGTCCCTTACCTTGGGTCCGACTTGACTCTATCGTTCTTTAATCTCCTGAATAATAAACTTGAGTTAATTTCTACTTGCTTAATAACCTTTTTCAAGTTCATTATTCCATTTATAACCTTTATTACCATGTCATGAACACTATGTTATTATTTAAGTCAATAACGGTCATTTTAACGATCATTGGTACTTGAGTCAAAAATAAACTCTTTATAATTACAAGTTGTTCATGTGGTAAAATAACCATTATATAAATTTTTTTATTAATGATGTAGATATCATATATATAATATATATCCAGTATATACATGCATTTATAATATTACATAACATTTAGAGGTAAGAAATTAAATGCACCGTTCATGGAGATGGTAAGCCGTACGTACGCATGAATGCTACTTCCATTTCTATTTCATATTTAATGGAATTAAAACATAATGATAAATAATAGTATTTTAATTCCAGTATGGTATCATATATAATATCATTAAATATATCCTTTATACATACCACATATGGTATTAACAAATCAAATCACATTGAGGGGGCGGTAGTCCGCACTTCCTAAAATGAAGATATCGTGTTTACCCATAATGGTAACCATAATGGTATGCCATAAATGAAAAATACAGAAGCTTAAGTAAAACATAAACAGATTATATATCATATATAAATATAGTGTCATCTTAATGGCCATCTTTCAAGGAGTTAAAATAATATTGAACAATCATCGTTTAGTTAGGAAGAAATTCACCATCCACAGAAACAGTATGTTATTTAACCATTAGATGTAGGTGTGTGTAAGTGTAGCTCGAATACATCTTATAACAACATCCTATTATATTGATGATACTGTTGTTGTTACAATAGAAATGAAAAAAAGAGTTTAGGGGTTTGGAGAAGCAAAATAAAACATAACAACACAAGAGAAGACACTACCTTTAAATCGGGTAACTCTTTTTGATTTGAGCTCAAAGGCTTCCTTGGGAAGACTTCTGCCCAAAGTGAGGCTTCTAAGAGTTAGAGAGGGATGTGGAGAGACAGAATGGACAGGGGTTTGCCAAGAAAAAGGCTTTGGAAGTGTGGGTAAGGTTGTATAGGTGGGGGGCTTTTATAAGAGGAGAGGAGGGGCACTCTTGGAAGGTTATAAAAGGTTACTTTATCATAAAATGCTTTTCATATTTAAAAGGTCCCAAAATTATATATTTATAGGACAAGGTGGTAGGAGTTCTAAATATACTCATCCAATAGTATTTTGACATGTGGAGTTCTTAGATTTTACATTATCTTTTCATTTTATTCAAATCATTAAATAATGAGGTAATCGATGCATCATCATGATGTCATAAATTTTTTAATTTATTTAATGTCTAAAAATTATAAAACAAATATAATGATTTAGGAAGTCATTTTATTTTTTAATGAATATTTATAGTCAAAAATATGACTTGAATAACCCAATTTAAAAATTATTTTAGTAAAACAACTCATGTTTGTGACATTTTTACTTTAACATTAAATAAAAAGATATTAATGACATTTTACTTCCAAAGTTTCTCCATGGGGTCCCCAAGTTGACCCATGGATTGTGTTGGTCTTCCATGGCACATCCAATAAGGTTAGGACATGTTTCATGTTCATTTTATATTATTAAAACATTATTCTTACCTTAAATTACACTAATTACCTCTAATCGCGATTAAAAACTTGAAAGTTACTATTCACCAAAAAATTATTTTAATCCCATTGAACCAAATTTTACATCTTAATGACAACAATTTATGTCGTATTTTTGAAATTAAAAACACAGAGGTGGTAAAATTTCATTTAAACGAAAAATCAGTCTTTTAAGTACCACTTAGTGGTTTCACTATTCATCCAAAATTGAAGTTTTTCAGAAAAATACCAAAAATTAACCCTAAGCTATATTTGATATTACGAATTAAAAAATGATGTCTATTTTACCATATTCAAAAAATATAAGTTGCATTAATTAATTTAATAATTAAATCCCGTTGTCAAAACAAATAGCGTGTTTTTATGAAACAAAAAGTATCAAAAGATTGACACTAGTTTAAGTCCGATTTCAAAGTGAAATTAATTCCACGACCACTATTGGATTAAATGGTAAAGATATATTCAAATTTCACTTTAAAACAAATTCAAAAGATAATATAATCATATAAATAAATTATACTAAAAAGAGGTTTTGAATTAAAATACAACATTTTTCATTATTCATTAAAAAATGAACTTTATCAGAAAAATGCCAAAAAATTTACCCAAAGTAAATTTCAATGTCCCAATCATAAAGAATAAGTTTATTTTGAAAAATAGTGCTTATAAAATTGTCAAAATTGTGATTTAAAAATGGTTTACCATCAGAAGACAGTAAAACAATCTTTTAAAAATATTAGTGTATTCCATTCTTAAGATTGAATTTATTCACATTTTAAGCCTCTAAATCACTTTCTAATTCATTAATAGAAATAGATAAAAATATCTATTATTCATTACATAAGTGGGATGTTACATCCTTCCCCCCTTTAGAAAATTGCGTCCCCACAATTTATTAACTTATTGAATAAGTGGGGGTATTTAGCCCTCATTGCATTTTCAGATTTCCATGTTGCCTCTTCAATCATGTGGTTTTTCCACAAAACCATTACCTGATGAATCACCTTATTCCGTAACACCTGCTCCGTATGGTCAAGAATCTGGACCGGTTGTTCCTCATAAGATAGGTTCTCTTCCGGCTGAACTACCTCTGGACTCAAAACATGAGATGGATCTGGCATATACTTTCTCAACATCGAAACATGAAAAACATTGTGTACCTGAGATAAGCTTGGAGGTAAAGCCACTCAGTAAGAAACTGTTCCAACTCTATCCAGAATTTCATATGGTCCAATGAACCTTAGACTCATCTTTCCTTTCTTACCAAATCGCATCACACTTTTCCATGGAGATACTTTGAGAAAAACATGATCACCTACCTCAAAAGAGAGATTCTTCCTCTTATTGTCCCTATAACTCTTCTGCCTACTCTGAGTTGTTCTCATGTGTTTCTGTATCAGCTGAAATTTTTCTGCCAACTCTTCTACCAATTCTGGTCCCATCAGCTTCCTTTCACCCACTTCATCCCAAAAAGCTGGAGTTTGACACCGCTTCCCATATAACGCCTCAAATGGTGCCATTTGTATACTAGAATGAAAACTGTTATTATAAGAAAACTCAACCAAAGAAAGTTGGTGGTCCCAACATCCCTGATAATACATTGAACAATCATGTAGAATATACTCCATTGTCTGGATCATTCGTTCCGAATGCCTATCTAATTGAGGATGAAAAGATGTACTAAAATTTAATTCAGTACCCAAAGACTCCTGAAGGCCTTTCCAAAAGTTAGAAGTAAACCTGGGATCATGATCAGATACGATGGAGAGAGGAACTCCATGTAACCTAACTATCTCTTTAAGATACAAACGAGAAAGTTGATCTAGGGAAAAAATATCTCATATAGCAAGGAAATGAGCATATTTAGTCATGCGATCAACAATAACCCAGATTGCATTATTACCTCGAGGTGTCTTCGGCAATCCCACAACGAACTCCATGGATATATTTTCCCATTTCCACTCTGGCACTGGTAAAGGGTGAAGCATCCCTTCCTTTAACTGCCACTCTGCTTTAACCTACTGACAAGTCAAACACTTCACAGTAAAATCAGCAATATCTCTTTTCATCCCTTCCCACCAGTAATACTCCTGCAGATCTCTTTACATCTTAGTACTTCCAGGATGAACTGAAAATGGAGAACTATGAGCTTCACATAACAACTCTATCTTCAACTAGTAATCACAAGGCACACACAATCTCTTCCCAAATCTCAAAACCCAATCATTATCAATGTTGAATTCAGGAAACTTACCCTTCTGAACGAGCTCTACCTTTTTCTGCAACTCACTGTCTTGCTTCTGCGCTTCCTTGATTCTGTCTGATAGAGAAGATTTCACTGATACCTGAAACAAAAGAGAAGAATATCCTGCACCAAAAACATCTATGCCAAATTTCATCAAATCCTTAACCAAAGGATCATGTTACAAATGCAACATTGTTAATGAAGCATTACTTTTTTGACTCAAAGCATCAGCCACTTTAATTGCTTTTTCCCGGATGGTAATGAATTATACAATCATAATCCTTGATTAATTCCAGCCATATCCTCTGTCTCATGTTCAGTTCTTTCTGAGTGAATATATACTTTAAACTTTTGTGATCGGTATATATTTCACACTTTACTCCATACAAATGATGCCTCCAAATTTTTAAAGCAAAAACAACAGCAGCTAATTCCAAATCATGTGTAGGGTTATTTATCTCATGAGTTTTCAACTAATGTGAAGCATAAGTAATTACCTGATCATTCTGTATTAGGACACAACGAAGTCCTTTCAATGAAGCATCATTGTAGATAACAAACTCACCATTCCTGGAAGGTAGTTCCAAAACTAGAGCATTCCCTAATCTTCTTTTCAGTTCCTGAAAACAATCATCACATTCTTTTGTCCAGATAAACATAACACCCTTCCGAGTTAGCTTCGTCATTTGACTAGATAACAGTGAAAAATTTCTAACAAACATTCGGTAATATACTGCCAAACCAAGGATTCTACGAATCTCAGTTACATTTGTGGGTATTGGCCATTCTTCAAAAACCTTTGTTTTTGCCGGATCAACAATTATCCCATCTTTAGAAACAATGTGACCAAGGAAAAAAAATTGTTGTAACCAAAACTCACACTTTATGAATTTCCCATACAATTTCTTTTCTTTCAAGGTTTTCAAAATAACCCAAAAATGTCTTTCATGCTCCTTTTTACTTTTATAAAACACCAAAATATCATCAATAAATACAACCAACATTTTTCACCTGAGTTAACTGATCCATCACTACAACAAACTGTTTAGTTCTGATTCTAACCATCTCATGATACTGATTTCAAAGCTCATTTCCCACTGTATGCCTTCCCAGAAAATATGTTCTGTTTCCTCTAAGAAAAACCATTCTTAACAAAAAAATATCTTCGGAAAAGCAACATGGTAATATTAATATGCTATATCATTTTAGTTACATGAAAAATTAATTTATAATTTAACAATTGTATAACTCCTAAAGTTGTCTAAACCAACCTCTAATACCAACTATAAGTCCCTAGCCTTAAACCTTACATAAGCTTGAGATATTTAAAGAATACACCTTGAGGGTCTTTTCAAGTTTAGAGTTTTAGAGAATTAGATCATAAAACATGCATTACATTCCACATTTAATCTAAGTGGTTAGATAAAAGATAGTACTCATTTTTCACATCAACGAAAACATATTTAAAATAAAACATGGATTCTTTCTTGAAACTTCCTTGACATTATCATCACGTCATGTACCTTTCCCTTGACCTGTGAAAAACACTTCAAAAACTTGGGATGAGCATAAAAAGCTCAGTAAGGGATCTAAAAAATGGAAAGGAAACATGAGTACATGTATACATAAGAATCAATGAAATCATACTCTACTCATAAAACATAAGAACTTTAACATAACTCATCAAATAATGAATAAATCATAGAAACCATAAGACATAAAGGTAACTTGAGGCATTCATAACATTCTTAAGTAGGGAGTAACCCTCTTGGTTACATTTGGAATACCCATCATAGTATATTCCCTAAATCTCTTCTGAGAAACCTTAATGTTTAACTCCTTCATGTTACCCAATGCATTGGAGAGCTATATCAGGCTCACCCACCCTTAGTTTATCACAGAACCACCCGTCTCCATAACAATGCCCAAGAACCATAACATAATTGTATCACATAAAACATGCATAAAGGAAACATAACATTTCCACATTTCAATCACAAGATATCAATACAACACATTGATATAAAAACATTATGAAAACCATTTTCAATACCAAAATAAAATAAAAGTAAAACATGGTATTTATTTTTCATTAAAAAATGTTATGGCTTGAAGAGGAAGCCGAAACTCAAATAATCGTCACGGCGGTGGAGAAGTCGTTGTCTCCGCATACGTACGACAAAAAAAACATTCCCTTTTGTCATATATTAAAGGATTTGTATAAAAATATTCCTTTTGAATAAACATAAAATTCAAAAGGGCTAATACGCCGTATAAAAGAAAGTTGTGTATAAAACAAAATATGCCTCAATGAAAGGAGATTGAGACGATGTCCCTTACCTCGGGTCCGACTTGACTCGATCGTTCTTTAATATCCTGAATAATAAACTTGTGTTAATTTCTACTTACATAAGAACCTTTTTCAAGTTTATTATTCCTTTTATATCACTTATTACCATGTCATGAACACTATGTTATTATTTAAGTTAATAATGGTCGTTTTAACGATCATTGGTACTTGAGTCAAAACTAAACTCTTTATAATTACACGTTGTTCATGTGGTAAAATATCTATTATATCCATAATTGTATTCATGATGTAGATATCATATATATCATATATATCCAGTATATGCATGTATTTATAATATTACATAACATTTAGAGGTATGAAATGAAATGCACCGGTCATGGAGACGGTAAGCCATACGTATGCATGAACGCTACTTCCATTTATATTTCATATTTAATGGAATTAAAACATAATAATACATAACAGTATTTTAATTCCAGTATGGTATCATATATAATATCATTAAATATATCCTTTATACATACCACATATGGTATTAACGAATCAAATCACTTTGAGGGGGCGGTAGTCCGTACTTTCTAAAACAAAGATATTGCGTTTACCCATAATGGTAACCATAAAGGTATGCCATAAATGAAAAATACAGAAGCTTAAGTAAAACATAAACATATCATATATCATATATAAATATTGTGTCATCTTAATGACCACCATTTAAGGTGTTAAAAGAATATTGAACAATCATCATTTCGTGAGGCAGAAATTCACCATCCACAGAAACAATATGTTCTTTAACCATTAGATGTAGGTGTGTGTATGTGTAGCTCGAATAACTCTTATAAAAAAATCCTATTATATTTATGATACTGCTGTAGTTACAAAATAAATGAAAAATATAGTTTATTGGGTTGGATAAGCAAAATAAAACATAAGAACGCAAGAGAAGACACTACCTTTAAATCGGGTAACTCTTTTTGATTTGAGCTCAAAGGCTTCCTTGGAAAGACTTCTGCCCAAAGTGAGGATTCTAAGAGTTAGAGAAGGATGTGGAGAGACAAAATGGGCAGGTTTTGGCTGAGCCAAGGCTTTTGAAGTGTGGGTAAGGTGGTAGAGGTGGGGTCCTTTTATAAGAGGAGAGGAGGAGCACTCTTGGAAAGCTATAGAAGGTTACTTTATCATAAAATGCTTTTCGGATTTCAAAGGACCCAAAATTATATATTTCAAGGATAAGGTGATAGGAGTTCGAACTATACTCATCCAATTGGTTTTTGACATGTGTAGGTCTTAGATTTTACATTATCTTTTCATTTTATTTAAATCATTAAATAATGAGGTAATCACTACATCATCATGATGTCATAAATAATTTAATTTATTTAATGTCTAAATATTATAAAAAAGATATCATGATGTAGGAAATCTTTTTATCTTTCCAATGAATATTTATAGTAGAAAATATGACTTGTATAACCCCATTTAAAAATTGTTTTAGTAAAACATCTCATGATTGGGACATTTTTACTTTAACATTAAATAAAAAGATATTAATGTCTTTTTCCTTCCAAAGTGGCTCCATGGAGTCCCCAAGTTGACCGATGGATTTTCTTGGTCGAACATGACACATAAAATGAGGTTATGACATGTGTAATGTTCATTTCATATTATTAAAACAATATTCTTACCTTAAATTACACTAATTACCTCTAATCGCGATTAAAAACTTTAAAGTTACTATTCACCAAAAAATTATTTTAATCCCATTGAACCACATTTTAATTCTTAATGAAAACTATGCATGTCATATTTTTGAAATTCAAAACACAGAGGTGGTAAAATTTCATTTAAACGAAAAATCAGTTTTTTAAGTACCACTTAGTGGTTTCACTATTCATCAATAATTGAAGTTTTTCAGAAAAATACCAAAAATTCACCATAAGCTATATTTGATATTTCGAAATCAAAAATGATGTCTAATTTAACAAATACAAAACATATAAGTTTCATTAATTAATTTAATAATTAATTCCCACTGTCAAAACAAATAGCGTGTTTTTATGAAACAAAAAGTATCAAAAGATTAACACTAGTTTAAGTCCGATTTCAAAATGAAATTATTTCCACAACCACTATTGGATTAAATGGTAAAAATATATTCTAATTTCACTTTAAAACAAATTCAAAAGATAATATAATCATATAAATAAATTAGAATAAAAAGGGGTATTGAATTAAAATAAAACATTTTTCACTATTCATTAAAAAATGATCTTTATCGGAAAAAATACCAAAAATTTACCCAAAGTAAATTTCAATGTCCCAATCATAAAGAATAAATTTATTTTGACAAATAGAGCTTATAAAATTGTCAAAAGTTTGATTTAAAAATGGTTTACCATCAAAAGGCAGTAAAACAATCTTTCAAAAATATTAGTGTATTTCATGCTTAAGATTGGATTTATTCTCATTTTAAGCCTTTAAAACACTATCTAATTCATTAATAGACATAGATAAAAATATCTATTATTCATTACTTAATTGGGATGTTACAAAATGAGAGATAATATATTTATTTAATCATTTATAGATCTTATTAGATTTGTTTTTTGAAGGATACAAATTTTATTTATTCGATTTAAATTAATTATTATAAATATAATAAGAATTTTTAAATATTTTTTTAATAACTATCATGATAAATAACAGTAATCCTAAAAATTTGAATATTATACCCCTGAATAAAATTAGATATATTAAAAATTATTAACATTATTATCTAAACTCAATGAATACATTAATCGAATTAAATTTCTATTTTTTGCAAATTACTCATAACATAACTACATATATCATGTAAAAATGTATTTTTTAGAGAGTTAATTTTTAAGAAAAACTATTCATGGTAAGGAAAAAATTATCCATGTAATTGATTCAAAATAATTTAAGTTAATATTTTTCAAATCAGAAGTACTTATTTAATCATAAAATAAATCAAAATCTCTATTCCATAATTTTGTTATTAATTAATCAAAATAGTTAAAAGAAATTATTAAAATTATATAATGTTTTTTAATATGATTATAATGAGTTTAAAATTTTAATGTAGTATTTTAAAATGCATTATTATACATTTTAATATATAGTTTTATAGGATATAGTTTCAAAAAATTAATTTCATTCACATAATAAAAAAATTTCATAAATTTGATGGTATTATTAAAATTTGTATTTTTATACATTCGACTAAAAATTAAATATTAAAAAAAACAAATAATTATCCAAATATAATGATGTTTTGATGAAATAAAAAATTAATTTTAGTATTTCAAATTTAAATTGAAAATTTTAAAAAATTATCTTATTAAAAGAAAATTTATAATATAAAGAAAATAAATTTTATAAATAACCTTTTTAATATTAACACGTATATTAATTATTTACATTTTAAATGTAAAATATATTAATAGTATACTATGTTAGTGTATATTATAAATTTATTAATAATATATTTTTAGTATGTTTTCTTATATTTGGTATAACATGTGAAAAATGTTATAGGTTATATTGGGTCTTTTAAAGTATCTGAAATCTCTGGTCATTATGAACTTGGTAATTTTGTAAGCTTTCATCAGATCATATACCTTACTAATGTGACTAATATCTTTTTATCTAACTATATACTATCTTCCTTGAGGGTTTAAAATTTCTATAGATCTTCTTGATTTTAAAACAATTCACATTCATGGTTTTTTCAGCAACCAGAAACATTCTTATTATTTCATTTCCACCATCCATAATTACTATATTTTTCCTATTCATGATAGTAACGAAGTAAAATTCATTCTTTTATTCAACCTCTATTATCTTATCCATTTCTAAAAAATTGTTTTTTTGATTAAACAATCAATTTTTACATGTTTTGGATTATTTGTTTTTTGTAGACTTTTCTATAGCAGCATCTTTCTATAAACATTTATTCATTAATAGATTCCCACAATATTTATATTATCTAGGTAGAACCAATATAAACCTCATAGCCACAAGTCAAACCTTATAATAAAATCTAAAAATTTGTCTTTATATTTGAGACACCGTTTTTGTTTACCCTATTAAACTCTTAATTAGTGTATTCTACAATTAAGAAAATCTTAATTTTTCTCTCCTTCATGGGATAAATTTTTTGAATTCTACATTCTCCCTTTAATATTTTAATTGTATGAGATTTTTCAATTATCTATGATATGGTATTTTAAGATAATATAAAATATATTATTTGATCTAAAAATATCCTAATGATCAATCCTCTTTATAGGTTTCATGGAAGTTTATGATCTATCATCCTTCTCTGATCTACTACTTAAAGAATAAAAATCATTTTTTTCTTCACCTATCATCGTCTATATTGTTGTATTATGTTATCTTAATAATCACTGTTGAATGAGAATAACACATACCAGAATTCATCATCTCTTTATCCAAAACATTTGTGCTTCCAATGATTATTTAATATATATTAAATCTATTGTTACTAGATGAAGTTTACTTTTTCAGTGAATCATGATTCATTTCCATAGGATTTATGATACGTTTTTAATTTCTCAACCAATATTATTGGATTAATTATGTTTCAAAAAGTGACTTATTCTTCTTGAAAATTGAATTCTTGTTTAGAAACCATTTAAAGCTCCAAAAGTGGGGAAAATTTTGATTTGTATTCTTACTTAGACAATATATCTATATTTTAAGGATTATTTTTTGGATAGTTTTATAATTTTTTTTGCATATTAATTGGGGTTTTATTTTCATTGAAATACTTACATAAAACTATGTTGATAAAATGGTTTTTATCTTTATTGTCCCAGTATATTTTTAATTCTTTGAATAACATCCGTATAATATTTTTTGACCACAAATTTTATAAATAGAGTTTTCTAAACAATAGTAAACCTTGTTCAATGTCATTATCATAAATGATTCAATATAGAATATCAGGATAAGTTTCTATCATTTTGAGTCCTCTTGGATGAAATACTCTTTTTTGAAAATATTCTTGAAGTGTATCTCCCTTATACACCTTCTAATATTTTGAAATTATACTCTTCCAAATATCTTTGTTTTATTTATATTAAATGATATATTAAGATGGATAAGTTATACATATCTCACACTAAGTACTATTTTCATTACATTTAATATTTTATAATTTTAACCAGATCATCATATGATTTTCTAATTACACCTAGAGAATTATAAATATTTTTAACTCTTTAATTTATCATATTATTGTGATTTTTCAATCCATGTGAAGAATTGTATTATTTTTATAGGGAATATATCTTCTCATAACTACTATTCATTGTTTTGTATTTATCAATAAGATTGTATTTAATGCTATATTTATTTATTATATTATCTTATTAATCATTAAATACTCTTAATTAATATTTATTTTCTTTCATGAGAGGGTTCAATTTTTAAAAATTTTCTACTTTGGTTTTCTATCCCTCCAGCATCATTTTACAACATTGATTTTTCATCAGATAGTATGATAATAAAATTAATATAACATCTTTACCCTACCCAATTGATTAGAATGAGATGAGGTTCCATTAAACATTGGTGGCAACCCAATAGCACCAATGGCTGGTATCAAATGTTAGGGGATTAATAAATCATTGGGTGTGGTTTTAACTTTACACAAACAAAACCATTCATGAAAATAAAAAAAACAATATAAATCTACATGATAAATTAAATTTAAATGAAAAAACTCAAAATCCAATAACTAAACAATATCATAGTAATAGAATAAAGTTTCTTCCAGAAACAAACTAAAAACTAAATGAAATCTGTATATAATAACACTGATGTGGTACCACCCCACCCACTTCTCTTTAATATATCCATGATCTAACCCACATCCCGATAATATAGATTCATAAAGATAAATAAAATACTTTTAATTTTACTATTTCATGTTAAACAACATCTTCATACACAACAATGTTAATTCATGTGGGGTGAACATATTACCTTGTAATCAATCCACCAAAATAATCCAATACACAACTATAAGACTATAACAAGTTAGATAAATAATAAAAATACAGCTAATTTAATATAAAGGACATATAAAGTTGTTAAAAAATATATTTCAATTAAAAATAAATAAATAAAATCATTTTACCCATTTATTACACTTGGTATACCCAGGCAACATTTGCACAAACACACACACACACATCTATTCTATGATATTACCAACAATAATGAGAGGTAACTCATCTATTACTATGTTGGTCATTTGTAACAATCCTTTATCTCCCCAAGTCTCATCAAGTTCCATATCCCAATAAATAGTTCCCCATATATTATAAATAAACATAATGAATTTCATATATTCAAAATTCCCATTTTAAAAATATTTTTATAAGGATAATAATTATTTTATTTATTTTTTGAAACACTATATATATATATATTATTTCCAGGTATGAAATTGAGATCATGAAATCAAATTGGATTTCTAACAACAATTTAAATGAAATCCAACGGTTTAGAATAATTCAACCAAGTGAAATCTTAATCAAGAAAATATGAAGGGTGTCTAGAAAAATATAACAATAAAAATATAAAACATTCCCTTTTATGTTTTAGAACATCTTTTAATAAATCCATAAGAATCCCTCCTCAAATAAATTGTTCTATAATTTTGTGACAATGATCTTGATAGATCTCGTTTCCTCATTCCTTTCCTTCGACTTATAGACATCGAACATCAAGATCTGATGAAACTGACATCTAGGTCATATAGAACCTTGCATAATCTCTTAATGGAAGGATTTAGTTAAAGAGAAATTATAGATAATATAATATTGATTTAAGGTAACTCTCAAAGAAAAAAATGAAATAGCTAGACGTGATATCTGTCATGGTGTGATAGAGTGAGTCATGTTTTAAATTTTTGAGAATCCACATACACAAAAAATCAAGAAACCATTAATTTAAAATCCTAAAAATACATTCATTCCATGAATTACATTTCATACCTTGCATGTCCAAAGTTATAATCTTCATGATGGGATGTAATTCATGGACTTTTCAAAGAAAATATTCATTGATGAATGACTATCCACAATGTAAACTAACTCCTATATTGAAACTCCAACTTCTATGCCACTATATTATCCAAAAAATATTGAAAAAGTAACCAATGAATTCTATACATATTATTAATAGTGAAATACAAGGACTTACATTAAACCATAGGATGCCACTTTCTCCATAATATTATAGTTTTTCTAGCCTCGCAAAGTTATATATTTGTAGTTTGTTGGAATATTTTCACTTATTTATATAATATCACTTTATCTTGTTCCCGTGTATCCTCTTTAATTTAACCACATTGTCAAAATAGATGATGTAATGGAATAATTTTTCCATGTAATGAATTATATCGGATCTCCAAGATATGTATAGCCATATAAACAAATGTCACCACAGATTCAAGATCAACATGATCACATTCAATTAAATGAATATTATAGATATATAACCTATACAATAGATATACATGAAATACATTATGAAACCAAATTAATTGTGTTGGTAAAGCCTACTAATAAGCAAAATCATCCATGTAAGGACCCAAAATTTCAATAATTACATTTCCTTAATAATATAGCATATTAATATCTTTTAGGGAACACATCACATGATATAAAATTTAGCAAATTGTTTTCCATTATATAAATTTAATTGGAGGGTATAACAAAAAGTAACCTCGTTATAAAAAATAAATAAAATGTTATAATAAAATGAAGGTATATTTCATCTTATATATATATATATATATATTATTCTTAAAATTATATCATGTATGATTATCTGAAAAATAAGTTTACCAATTATATTTTTTTAACCTAAAAACATAAGATCATTTTTTTATTTATCATGTTAATTGTAATAGAAGATTAATTTTTTTTAATTTCTCTAACATAATTGACTTTTAGGTCAAAAGTGAGAAATTTTATTTTTTTAAAAGTAATATAATTTTTAAGATTAATTGGATATAGGAATAACATAATATTTGGAAACATTTTTCTTAACCAATTACTTGTAGTTTAAGTATCATTATATATTATAAAATATCATGTTCAATGTCACAACGAACCTAGGTCGACCCTGAACCGATCACCCGAGCCGGCCCACGGCATGGCCCGAGGGGTGTTCCTGATCACCATGGGCTGGAAACTAGTGCTAGGCATCACAAATAAACAAGAGAGAACGATTTGGACAATAAATTAAAGACAAGTAAAGAAGCAGAAAAAGTATAATAACGCAAGGTAAATAATTGACATGAAAAAGGAGGAACAAGCAACAAAAGCAAACTAACCTGGCCATGACCAAAACTCCTCGCGACTCTGATAGTCATTCACCAGTCCACAACCAACTCTCGTCCACGATGAGCAAGCTCGATTCAAACCTGAAATAGAAACTAAAAACAGAAAAACGCAATAGGCGTGAGTATTAAAACTCAGTAGGCATTCCCAACAAACTATTCCCACTGCACTACCTTCAAATAAAGAAATTTACTAATTCTAGGTTTGAACTAAATTATACAAAATATTGGTTTCCACACACACACTTACATTTCTAAGAAAAGTAAAAATCCATTTCCCTTTTTAATTTAAAAGCAAGTTTAATGTTTGAAAGGAAAAGGTGCATTCCATTATAAAATATTTCTGTGAACAATTTAGAAATTAAAATTTCAGTAGTTAGTCAAATGGAAAACCACACACAACACACAACACATATAAAGGGTAATGGAGAAGAAGTGGAACAGGGGGGCCAGCAACAGAACTAGACCTCTCTAACGTCCACCACATAAAAATAATCACTAAAGGAAACATGAGTCTAACCTAGGATATCATGAACAATCCAGAACATACCATACATGTGACTCATCCTGAAAGCATGCTCTAACTCGATGATGTCATAACACCCTAACGCTCGGTATAGCCCTACATGGCCTAACCGAGGGGCCCAATCCCCATAGCAGCAATAACTCAGTATTCCCCTGCTATGGAGCCACTAGCCAGTGTGTAATCTAAACTAGTGCAACAGTCGTTCTCAGAATATTCACTCACTGTTCCAGGTTCCCATGTAAACACATGCAATAAAAAGGGGTGCGTCCATAATGTAAATCAATCTGTCACGAGGCACAAATATCACACACAACTCATGTAATCAATGCACAACAACGATCACCCCTAAGTAACTCCAATCTGAGTTTTTTCCAAAATAATTTGTTTTATTAAAGTGCCAAATAGGCCTCCACCAATTTTAAAGCAAAACCTCATTTCTCAAGAAAACCCAAAAAACATGTTCAGAAGAAATCATTTATCATTAAAACTAGATGTACATTTGAAATTACATGAATTAGGTTTAAATCCCAAACGATAATTCTTTCAATACTAGGTGTCCGCTCATCAGGAAAATGTTTCAAGTGTTCGGTATAAAATAAAGGGATCTTTTCACAGAAAATAATCATTTAAAAAAAATTAATTATCTTATATTATTTCTTATTGATTTAAATTAATAAAACATCAAGCAATTAATAAATTCTAAATTGAAAGGTGAGTGCAGTGGGGGGCCTACCTTGACTTGCAGCTCGGTTACGAAGACGCGGCACGTCTCACACTCACGCCCAAGTACGTGCGACCTACTGACGACTGCAATATCATGGGTCTTCCTCACTGATACGCGGCAAAAACTGCACAACTAAAACGCATAAACACAGACTCAAAACAAATCAAATGAATAAACAGTGCAACCACCACCTCAACACACTTTCAAAACACAACTCGCACCATCTACATTATTTACTAAACCGTTTTAAAATTTATAAAACAACTTTCAAAGAGAAACTAGTGGCTTTACACACCCAAAAAAACCCCTCTAAAAACCCATTTTAAATCCAAAGCATGAAAAAAACTAATTAAAAACACCTTTTATGCCATTAATATAATTTATAAAATCACATGCACAATTTATAAAAAACACTCAGAGGGCATAATAGTGGGGTGCACTTAAAATCCAACCCATTTTTTTTAGAAAACCAACATTTAAGCCACATACACACAAAAAATTCAAACACAACCTCAATTAATTTTTTAGAAACTAAATTCGCACCATGCTAATCAACCACAAAACAAATCAACTCAAATAAATGGGTGAAACAATTAACCAAACAAAGAAGAACCAACAATTTCCAAATGATATAATTAATTTAACAAAAAAACACATAACCAGCAACCTAAGAGATGTGAACATCAAGTTAACAAAGAAAAAAAAATTTAAAGAGGCATAAGCAATGGAATCCAACCTCGAGAATAAAGAATCTCTCGAAATTCATGTGCGAACATCAAGCTCACATTGTTATCACCCCAAGGACTGTTAAAAACTAACCTAAGAAGTAAGATTAAACAAAAAACATAGGAATTGCCCCTAAAAAATGAATCCTCAGCAGCGAAAAACTACCAAAAAGGGAGAAAAATAAATATTCGGAGTATAATGCACCTACAATGATAGTACTGGAATCTAGATGAGCAAGCGAAGAAGGTATGAGAGCCGATGGGGCTAGCAGTTCCACCTCGGATAGAAGGTGAGGAGTTGTGGGGCGCCGAAAAGTCACCAGCAGGGGGGTGAGCAGCCGAGAGGTGCGCGCGATGGGTTGGAAGGCACAAAGGGAGGGAAGTTCGGTGCTGGGGAGGCTGGAATGAGTCGAGGCGAGGCCAGGACTGAAGCGTAGTAGTCATGTAGCTAAGGTCTTGGGTATGAGGTGTGGGGTCAGCTGGCCAAGGGGGCGACGTAGGGTCTGCCGGTGGAATAGAGACTAGAAGGAGGCAGGAATTCGGGAGGAGGCCGGCTGGTCGGCTGGGTGCTGGATCATGGAAGGGGACAATGCAAAGGCAACCTGAATGTGGGAGCTGGGTGCAAGCGGCGGGTGAGGCGACCAGCCAGAGGTGCGACATGGCCGAAGTAGAAGAGGGTGAGTATGGGACGCAGAAGCTGGTGCGAGCAGTGGTCGGGCGCCGAGAGCAGGAGGGGAAAACGCAGAGGCTATTGGGCAAGCGCCAGGGGGCGATGGGCATTGGGAGTGGCCGTCCACAGGTGGGGGAAGGGGGGGAGCGTGAGGCGACATCAATGAAGGAGGGCCGATGCAGGTCCTACTGTGCAAATATGGAAAATAATGGGGGAGAGAGGGGAGCCGCCGTGTATGTAGCGTTAGGTTTAATATTTTTATTGTATTATATTAATAATAAAAATAATAATAATAATAACAACAACAGAATAATTGTAATAATACAAATAATAATAATAAAAGAAACAATATAAAGAACAATAATGATGATGTTAATAAAGATAAAAATACAAACAATTAATAACAATAATAGAATAATCAATATAAAAATAATAATAACAATAAATAAAATAAAATAATAATAATCATAAGAATAATGATAATGAAAATCAAAATGATAATAATAATAATAAGAATTTTTTTTAGCAATTTCATGACCCATGGGCCGGCTGCGTGGCTACTGCCAACCGCGCGGTGACCACACACAGGTTCGAAGCCCATTAAAATATTAAATAACCAAAAATTTTGATCTGGAACCCAGATCGGACCTTGATGAGAGGACCCGGGCCCAGTAATTAATAAAATAAAATAAATTAAAAGTCGGGTGTAACAATTCTCCCCACCACAGACACTTTCATCCCCTAGAATGTCACCAAGTCAAAAGATAGCCAAAGCTTGAGTCCATGCCCGAACAGAGCCAAAAGGAAAATCAAGAACCTTGGGTTGATGATTCACTCCACAAGTCACACCCGACCAATCATGAATAATCCATCAAATAAAGTGAGGGGAGAACACATGAGGGTTCTCTGCACCACAAGAACTCGACTAACACGGAAACTTTTAAACCCATGAACACCAACCCGAGGAGGGACTAACGCAGGAACTCCAAACCCGAACTTACTGAATTCTCCAATGAGTCGAAAAGGACTATTGAAATTTAAATGGAAAACTCCTACATGGTCACCTGACATATAGGGGCACCAGAACAAGGAACTTCCTATAACAACACTGATTGAACTAAGAATTCCCCACACTGATCTAAAACACTCAACACATCCAACTCCCTTAGTACATGCGAGACAACGCCTCCACTGAAACCTGGAACTCTCGACACAAGACGCAAAACCACAACACTCGCATCTCCAAACGATCAATAATGAAATCAGGACCAATCCACATAAGGCCCAAATACACTTTCAAGAAAAATAAACAATTATAGAGACCACATTCAGAAGAATGCAACTTCTACGATCATGAAAGAATAAGTTCATCACAGTATTACCACAAAAGATGAACTTACAACAGCGGGAAAACAAGACAAGGAAATCTTGAATGTCTCTATTCCAAGAGGAAAGATAAAGAACCAAGTGAAGGTATCACATGCCACTGACGCCCTGACTGTGCGCGAGCTTCACCCCGAGACATGAGGCTGGGGCTCTGATGGAAGAAGCATCTTATGCCTCACAGTCAGACAAAAACATCCCCTGATTAGAACTCCTTCGAAGGAAACTTATTTCGAAACCTTTCCCAGTGACACGAATGGTCACACAACAGCATGACTTCATAGGTATGAGACAAGATGACTTGGGATGCTCGAACCGGCAACACCAATGGCACATTAAAAAGTAGTCTGAAAAACTAGAAGTCATCACCGACAAAAGAGATTTCTTCATAGGCAGGTTCTTCTTGTACTCCCGGCTTGCAAAATGGGGAACCCTTATGAGTGACGAGAGTCATCAGATTTGTTAAGAACTTGCTCCCCAGATGTCGACTCCTTAAAGAGACCGACACAGGCCGTCACCAGCCATTGGCCTTGTTAACTAAGGATGAGCTCTCACCTCTTTTCTCCTTCACCTCCTCAGGTATGATCTATTGGATGGTGATAGACTTTAACACCTCCCACATCATCCCAACTCCAACTATGATGAAAAGTCCACCTCCACTGGTCCAAGGCTGGACCCTCCACTAAACCAAAGACAACCTAAACTCTAACAAACTCGGGAGTCCCCAACCACCTGAAGACATGCTCTACTCCCCTCAAACTACTACACTACCCCTAACGAACCCCGAATGTCTCGAAAGGCAAGAAACACTCTATAGAAACCAGAATTGGGAATGACTCATTAACAATTTATGAGGATATTTCCGGGTGGAATATTCAGAACAACATAAAAAACAACATCGAAACTGGCCTCGGGCCAAAACACAACCAAAAGAAACACCCCAAGACGAGATAACCAGCCCGAATCCCGAACAAGCTCAAACACAACCAAAAGAAATACTACAAGCCAAAGGTAATAGACTCATAAATCAAAAAAATTTAATCACAGGAAAAAACCACTTTCCAAAATACCAAAACCCACTTTTCAATAAAAACAATGTCCCGAAATCTTTTTTTATTTAAGTCCATTTTATAAAAAATCAAGTCAAACCTTAAATTCCAAAACCCCACCCATGGAATCCTATGAACCGCCGCATAAGCCTTCATCCCTTTTTACTCAAATCACCTATACATATGTGTCAATTTGCACTTCACGTGTCTACCAACACATATGCAGATGATCCAATGGAATAGTAAGGGACACACTTTCTATTCTGTCACAAAATCCAAACATAAGCCAAAATTTTCCAAATCAAAACACTTCCTCTTTAAAATCATTTCACTAATTACAAAACAACTCAAAAGAAGACCCATTTTTACTAGTTTTGAAACCATTAGAGAAGGAACCTTTTTAATTCAAAACCACCTTCAATTCCAAAACCACTTTAAACCTACCAAAATCAAGACAAATCACAACCAACAATGGACAACAAGAATGAGGAACCAGTGCTTATCCCAACCCGACGACATGGTAGTGAGCCACACCCCAAATAAGACATAACACCAGAGGACCTTGAATCAGGCACCTGAGCTCCACATGGGTCACTACTCCATGTGGGTTTATAGCATGACTGTAACACCCCAAGATTCCACGGTACGCTTTTTCTTTAATAATTCAATAGCTTTCATTGTATGCAAGTTTGAGATTCTAACACACCGCGACCAATCAAAGAAGTAGTTATGAATAGTAATACCCACTTTTTGAAATTATATAAATTTTATATTTCAAAATGGACTTCATTTTTTTATTCGGAATATTGATGTTATCCTAAGTTGAATTTTTTGTAATTTTCTGAGAACTTCAAATTTTCTATGAATAGAGAAAAATCTTAAAAACAACTTTTTTAATAAAAATAATTTATATTGATAAGTTATACTATTTAGTGGTTTTAAATTATAATTAGAATTTATTTTAACCATTTTATCCAATGGTTGTCATTAAAATTAATTTCACTTTGAAAGTCGACATAAACAATTGTCAATCTTTTGATATATATTGTTTCTTAAAAACAAGTTATTTGTTGTGACTACAGAAATTAATTATTAAATTAATTAATTCAACTTATCTGTTTTGAATTTTGGAAAATTGAAATAATTTTCTGAATTAGGAATATCAAATATATCTTAGGGTTAATTTTTGGTATTTTTCTGAAAAACTTCAATTTTTGATGAATAGTGAAACCACTAATTGGTAGTTAAAAAAATAATTTTTCATTTAAATGAAAATTTACCACTTCTGTGAATTGAATTTCAAAAATCCAACATATATGGTTTTCATTAGTAAGTAAAATGTGGTTCAATGGGATGAAAATAATTTTTGTTGAATAGTAACTTTTAAGTTTTATTAATCGTGATTAAAGGTAATTAGTGTAATTTAAGGTAAATATAATGTTATAATAATATGAAATTACCTTTACACTTGTCCTACCCTTATTGGATGAGTCATGGACGACCAATACAATCCATTGGTCAACTTGGGTACCACATGGAGCCACTTGGGTAAGAAAATGACATTAATAACTTTTTTTATTTAATGTAAAAATAAAATTGTCACAAACATGTATTGTTTTACTAAATCAATTATTACATGGGGTTATATAAGTTAAAATTTCAACTATATATATTAATAAGAAAGATAAAAAGATTTCATACATCATGGTAATTGTTTTATAATTTTTACACACTAAATAAATAAATTTATTTATGACACCATGATGATGCAGTGATTACCTCATTAATGAAAAATTTAAATAAAATGAAAAGATAAGGTAAAATCTAAGAATTACACTTATTTAAAACCTATTGTATGGGTGGATTTTGAACCCTTATCACATTATCCTCAAAATATATCATTTTGGGACCTTTAAAATCATAAAATCATTTCATAATAAAGTAACATTTCATGACTTTCCAAAAGACCCCCTCCTCTCCGCTTATAAAAGGCCCCCACCTATACCACATTATTCACACATTAAAAGCCTTTTGGCTCGGCAAAACTCCACCAAAATAACCTCTCAACAATCCTAACTTCATCCTATAAGTCTTACCTTATACAGAATGCTTTTCAAGAGACCATTTTGGTTCAAACGGAGTGGAGTTACCCGATTTAAAGGTAATGTCTTCTCTTATGTTGTTTTGTTTTATTTTTCTTCTCTAACCCCATAAACTCTTTTTATTCTTTTATTTTGTAACAAAACCAGTATCCTAAATATACTTGGATGTTTTTATGGTAAGGATTTGATTTACATTTAAACACACATTCTTTTAATGGTTAAAGAACATATTGTTTCTATGGGTGGTGAATTACTGCCTCATGAAATGATGATTGTTCAATCTTCTTTTAACACCTCTCATGGTGGAAATTAAGATGTCACTATATTTATATATGATATATATTATGTTTATGTTTTCCTTATGCTTCTGTATTTTTTATTTATGTCATGCCTTTATAATTTCCATTATGGGTAAATGCGATAATTTCATTTTTGGAAGTGTGGACTACCACCCCCTTAAAGTGGTTTGAATTGTTAATGCCATACGTGGGACTTATAAAGATGGAGTTAATGATGTTTTATATGATATTATACTAGAATTATAATATACCTTTATATCATTATTATTTAATTCAATTAAATATGAAATTGAAATTAAAGTAGCATTCATGGTATGTACAACTTACCGTCTCCATGAACGGTGCATTTCATTTCATACCTCTAAATGTTATGTAATATTATAAATGAATGTATATACTAGATATATATTATATATATGATATCTACATCATGAATATAATTCTGGTTATAATGGATATTTCACCACATGAACAACTTGAAATTATAAGATGTTTATTTTTGACTCAAGTACCAAAGATCGACAAAACAACCGTTATTAACTTAAATAATTACATAATGTTCACAACATTGTTATAAGTGATATAAAAGGAGTAATGAACTTATAAAAGGTTCTTAAGAAAGTATAAATTAAATCTAGTTTATTATTCAAGAGATTAAAGAATGATCGAGTCAAGTCAGACACGAGGTAAGGGACTTCGTCTCAATCTCATTTCATTGAGGCATATTTTGTTTTATACAGAACTTTCTTTTATACGGTGTAAAAAAGCCTTTTAATTTTACATTTATTCAGAAGGAATATTCTTTATACGAAGCGGTTTACTAAATAAAAAAAAAGGAATTTTTTTATCGTATGTATGCGGTGACAACGACTTCTCCACTGCCGTGACCATTATTTGAGTTTCGGATTCCTCTACAAGGCATAAATTTTTTAAATAAAAAATAAATACCATGTTTTAATTTTCTTTTATTTTGTTATTGAAATTGGTTTAATTATATCAATATGTTGTATTGATATATTTTGATTGAAATGTGGAAATGTTATTTTTCCTTTATGCATGTTTTATGTGATATAATAATGTTATGGTTTATGATATGTTTAAACCTTTTCATATAAGGAATCAATTGGACTTAATAAGTGATGGGTGGAGCCCACTATAGCTCCTAGATGCATCAGTAGATCTCATGAGACAAATTAGTGTCTTGGAACAAGTCCTTGATAAAATATTATTTGTAGTATTGGCACAAGGCCTTGACTATGTGGTTATGATAGTCTGGCATTATGAATTCCATCAGTATGAAAGTGGTTATTGATAATGCATGTGATTATTCGACTAGTAGAAAATTCATGTGAATAGGTAAATGGAATTATTTCATTTCATTTTTTCCATATTATGATGAAGTTCAAGTTTAAAAGGCTTTTGTTTTAGTTATACATTGCCTTAAATGTTTATGTTTATTTTTGAAAGTTTCCGCTGTATTGTTATCCTTACTTAGCATCTAGCTCAACCCTTTCTATGTTTTATTTTCCCATGATGTGAAGAAATATTTTATGACTGACATACAGGGATAGTCTGAAGAGTATAATAGTGTGGACTATGGAGACTATGTTATTGTGATTTTTCACTTTATGATGTAATGTAACATTTATGAATGTATCTAGTGTTTCCAAGGATACTAAACTAATTGGTCTTTCGAGACTTGATCTTTTGTGATCATACCAATGTTACATAATAAATAACTGACTCTAGGTAACTAGGGTCAGGGTGTTACAGTTTGTATCAGAGGCCGTTTTTTATTAACCTTGGAAGCTAGATTTAGACAAACTCTGATTATAGCACAAAGCCCTAAGATTTACTTTGAGGATTAGTATAAAAAACATCTGAGATTTTGGTAAAGTATAGATTTTGTATATTTTCCAAGAAATACATCCATTTATGGATACGAGTAGGTACAGGTGGCTATGGCACAGATGTACCTAGGGGTAAAACCTGAAAACACCACTTTGAGCTAGACTCGAACGGGAACTGGTGCACGACAATGGGTCTTGCTGCACTGTTGGTTATGACACTACAAGGGGATATGATTAGGACAATTCACAATTTCTTTACCAACGTTTATGAAGGTTTTTTTGAGTATATAATTCCTCAAAGAAAACATTTCTTTTTATTATTATGGATTATATCAATAAATAGTTCAATTTATGTTAAGTGTTTTACAAGTATGAAGTTATGTATTTCGATTCATAAACTAATCTAGTTTATGACATTGTTTAGAAATGGTGCCTAGTGGAAGGAATGGAAATTATATCAATGCATGCACTCCATGTGGGGATTTCCCTCCTGCTCAAGATAATTATAGTGGAGCTGGTGATGCAATTGGTTCTGATTAGCTAATCACCATACTGGGACAACTCACTCAGGTTATGAATAATAACCTTACTCGTATGGAGCACCTTGATCTGCAACGTGGAGAATCAATGTTAGATTACTTCATGAGGCAACAACCACCAACATTCGGTGGGAGTACAAATCCATTATGAGCTGAGTAATGGATAAGTTCCCTAGAGAAAATATTTCAGGCTTTGGGAATTAGTGAAAGGGAAAAAGTTGTTATGGCAGTTTATCTCCTCACTGGATATGCTGATCAAAGATGGTCATTGATACAAAACTTGAAGGAAGATGATGATGTATCAAATATGGAATGGAGAGGGTTAAAAGAGATTTTATTAGAAAAATACATTCCTCGTGACCATCGAGCAGATATGGAAAATAAATTTCTGAGTCTGAGACAAAAGGAGGATGAGAATGTCGCAAAGTATGAGGCTAACTTTAAAAGGTTAGAGAGGCATGCAGTAGATTATATATGTAACCCAAGAAGTAAGATTGATCATTTCTTTGATGGGTTAAAACCGTTTCTCCGTCGAGCCTTAGTCTCACGATCTTTCTCATCGTACCAAGATATTGTCTAATGTGCTATTAAGACAGAAAAGGAATTATCTAAATCTTATGACAATAAAGTAAAGAAAGTGAAGAATAGAATAGTAGAACAAAAGATAGATAAATGGAAATGGTGAAAGAAGGATTTTCCATTATGCGATAATTGTGGGAAGAATCACCCGGGTACTTGGTTAAAAGGAATGGGAGTTTGTTACAAATGTGGAGAAAAAGGTCACCAGACTCGTGATTGCAAGGGAAAGAAAACTTTTATCAATGTTGAATGATAAAAATGTAGGGAAATGGGGCATTATGAAAATGAATGTCCTAAGAGTCAGGGAAACTTACCTCAGAGAAGGCCCCGAGATCAAGGCCAATCTTATGTTGTTACTAAAGTTGAAGTGGAATAATTAATGTATTGGTGCTTTTGGAATCAGAGATTATATTCAGGTTATAAGAATAATGTGATATATATAAGGATTGTACTACTGTACATGTTGTTTTCATTAATGTTTTAATATGATGAAGGTAATCATATTTTTAGTATGTGACAATAAGAGAAACTTATTTTTTGGGGGAATCTAATGTTACAATTGATTTTGGAATTTAGAGACCTTTTAGAGAAAGTCTGGAAAGAGGTATTTTTGATAACTATAAAGGTTGGAAGAGATTATGTTGAGCTTTGGATAGTATTTTTTATTATTAAAACATTTCTGAAGATTATTTTTGAAATATTATAATACTATAGTTTTAGGAAAAGGACAACCTGCTGGATGGGGGATAACCTGTCGCGTCGGACAAAGCTGGAGGAATCGAACCCACAACCATAGTGTGACAAGCCTTGATTACCTACCACTAGCCTAAAAGAAGTCCCTGGTTATTACAAAATAGTTTTCCTAATCTAAATGGTATGTGTTAATATTTGGAACCTTGTATGATTAGGATAAATATAATATTTTTGAGTTCTATTTATCTTTTTTAGGGAAATATGAGTTTGTGGTAGAAATTAATTGAATGTTGAAACTCTACTTGTCATGTATATATATATATATATACCTCTCTCTTATTCTATGAATAAATTAATTCTTAAACTTTAGGAAAGGGATATTAAAAAAATGTGTTATCCTAATACCTTATGTTTTGTTGAACTGATGATATTTTAAATCACCATAGATTGAAGGTTTTGAGATCCTCAATTTTACACTTGTTTGTGATTTATGACCTCAATCACTCCCTACAAATATTTACGTTTTCCCTCCAATTATTTGTCTCTAATTGCCACCAATGTTCTCCTAATCGAGATCATAATTTGGTGTTGAGTTTTTCATTTCCCTTTCCCTCTTGTTAAGGCTAAATTTTATTAACCTTATTTCTGATATGGGTTTTCCGCAAAGGTATTATCTATTTTCAACCTTTTATTTTTGAAGAAAATTTTCAAATTTCGAGGAGGGAATTTATTGATGGAGGGAATAATGTAACACCCCAAGCTTCCACGGTACGCTTCTCCTTCAATAATGCAATCGTTTGCATTGTAAGCATGTTTGGTATTCTAACACACCACGACCAATCAATGTAGCAGTTATGAATAGTAATATCCACTTTATGAATTTATATAAAGTTTATATTTCAAAATGGACTGCATTTTTGTATTCGGAATATCGAAATTACCCTATGTTGAATTTTTTGTAATTTTCTGAGAACATACAATTTTCTATGAATAGAGAAAATACTTAAAAATAAATTTTTTAATAAAAATAATTTATAGTGATAAATTATCCTATTGAGTGGTTTTAAAGTATAATTATAATATATTTTTACCATTTTATCTAATGGTGGTTATTAAAATTAATTTCACTTTGAAATTTGACGTAAACAATTGTCAATCCTTTGATATATATTGTTTCTTAAAAACAGGCTATTTGTTGTGAGAGCGGGAATTAATTATTAAATTAATTAATTCAACATATATGTTTTGAATTTTGTAAAATAGACATCATTTTTGAATTAGGAATATCAAATATAGCTTAGGATTAATTTTTGGTATTTTTTGAAAAACGTCAATTTTTGATGAGTTGTGAATCCACTAAGTGGTAGTTAAAAGACTACTTTTTCATTTAAATAAAAATTTAACACTTATGTGAATTAAATTTCAAATATCCAACATACATGGTTGTCATTAGTAAGGAAAATGTGGTTCAATGAGATGAAAATAATTTTTGGTGAATAGTAACATTTAAGTTTCATTAATCACGATTAAAGGTAATTAGTGTAATTTAAGGTAAATATAATGTTATAATAATATGAAATTACCTTTAGACTTGTCCTACCCTTATTGGATGAGTCATGGCCGACAAAGAAAATCCATGGGTCAACTTGGGGACCCCATGGAGCCACTTGGGTAAGAAAATGACATTAATATCTTTTTATTTAAAGTAAAAATAAAATTGTCACAAACAAGTGTTGTTTTACTAAAACAATTATTACATGGGGTTATATAAGTTACCTTTTTGACTATAAATATTAATTGGATATATAAAACTATTTCCTACATCATGGTAATTTTTTCATAATTTTTAGACATTATATAAATAAATATATTTTTGACACCATGATGATGCAGTGATTACCTCATTAATGAACAATTTAAATAAAATGAAAATATAAGGTAAAATATAAGCAATTAACTTGTTTAAAACCTATTTGATGGGTGGATTTCGAATACTTATCACTTTATCCTCGAAATATATAATTTTAGGACCATTAAAATCCGAAAATCATTTCATAATAAAGTAACATTTCATGACTTTCCAAAAGAGCCCCTCCTCTCCTCTTATAAAAGGCCCCCACCTCTACCACCTTATTCACACATTAGAAGCCTTTTGTCTCACCCAACGTCTAACCAAATAAACTATCAACATTCCTCCCTTCATCCTAGAATCCTTACCTTAGGCAGAAATCTCTTCAATAAACCATTTTGTTTCAAACCGATGTGAATTACCCGATTTAAAGGTAAGGCCTTCTCTTTTGTTGTTTTGTTTTATTTTTTTTCTCCAACCATCTAAACTCTTTTTATTATTTTCTATTGTAACAAAACCTGTATCCAAAATATACTTGGATTTTTTTATGAGTATTATTTGATTTACACTTACACACATCTTCGTCTAATGATTAAAAAACATATTGTTTCTGTGGGTGGTGAATTACTGCCTCATGAAAGGATGATTGTTCAATCTCCTTTTAACACATCTCATGGTGGCCATTAAGATGTCACTGTATTTATATATGATATATATTATTTTTATGTTTTCCTTATTCTTCTGTATTTTTAATTTATGTTATTCCTTTATGATTTCCATTATGGGTAAATGTGATAATTTCATTTTTGGAAGTGCGGACTACCGCCCCTCAAATTGATTTGAATCGTTAATGCCATATGTGGGACATATAAAAGATGGATTTAATGATATTATATATTATATTATACTATAATTATAATTAAATTTTATATAATTATGATTTTATTCCATTAAATATGAAATATAAATGAAAGTAGCGTGCATGAATACGCACGACTTACTGTCTCCATGAATGGTGCATTTCATTTATTACCACTAAATGTTATGTAATATTATAAATGCATGTTTATACTGGATATATATGATATATATTATAACTACATCATGAATATAATTCTAGATATAATGGATATTTCACCATATGAACAACGTGTAATTATAAGAAGTTTATTTTTGACTCAAGTTCCAAAGATCAACAAAATGATTGTTATTAAGTTAAATAATTACATAATGTTCATAACATTATTATTAGTGATATAAAAGGAATTCTTAACTTGAAAAAGATTATTATGAAAGTATAAATTAACTCTAGTTTATTATTCAGAAGATTAAAGAACAATCTAGTCAAGTTGGACACGAGGCAAGGGACTTCGTCTAAATCTCATTTCATTGAGGCATATTTTGTTTTATACACAACTTTCTTTTATACGGTGTATAAAACCCTTTGACTTTTATGTTTATTCAGAAGGAATCTTCTTTATACGAAGCATTTTACTAAATGACAAAAAGGAATGTTTTTATCGTACGTATGCGGTGACAACGACTTCTCCACTGCCGTGACCATTATTTGAGTTTTGGCATCCTCTACAAGCCATAAATTTTTTAAATGAAAAATAAACACCATGTTTTAATTTTGATTTATTTTGGTAGTGAAAATTGTTTTATTATATCAATGTGTTGTATTGATATCTTGTGACTAAAATGTGGAAATGTTATGTTTCCATTATGCATGTTTTATGTGATATAATTATGTTATGGTTTATGATATGTTTAAACCTTTTCATATGAGGAATGAATTGGACTTAATAAGTGACGGGTGGAGCTCTCTATAGCTCCTAGATGCATCGGTAGGTCTCATGAGAAAAACTAGTGTCTTGGCACAAGGCCTTGGCAAAATATTATTTGTAGTCTTGGCACAAGACCTTAAATATGTGGTTATGATAGTCTGGGATTATGACTTCCATCATTATAAAAGTGGCTATTGATATTTCATGTGTTTATTCGACTAGTAGCATATCCATGTGAATAAGTAAATTTCATTATTTCATTTTATTTTTCCATATTATGCTGAAGAAAAAGTTTAAAAGGCTTTTGTTTTAGTTATACATTGCCTTAATTGTTTATGTTTATATTTTAATGTTTCTGGTGTATTGTTATCCTTACTGAGAATCTGAGCTCACCCCTTTCTATGTTTTATTTTCCCAGGATGTGAAGAAATATTTTATGACTGTCGTACATGGATAGTCTGAAGGGTATAGGAGTGTGTACTATGGAGACTATGTTATTGTGATTTTTCACTTTATGATGTAATGTATCAATTATGAATGTATCTAGTGTTTCCAAGGATACTAAACTAATCTGTCTTTCAAGACTTGATCTTTTGTGATCATGAAAATGTTACGTAATAATGCACCGACTCTGGGTAACTAGGGTTGGGGCGTTACAGTTGGTATCAGAGATAGTTTTGTACTAACCTTGGAAGCTAGATTTAGATAAATTCTTGATTAGAGCACATATCCCTAAGATATAATTTTAGGATTAGTATAAAAGAACATCTGAAAATTTTGGTAAAGTTTAGATTTTGTGTATTTTCCAAGAAATATATCCCTGTCTGGATACGAGTAGTTAGAGGTGGCTCTGGCACAGATGTACCTAGGGGTAAAACCTGAAAACACCGCTTTGAGCTAGACTCGAACAGGAACTGGTGCACGACAACGGGCCTTGCTGTACTGTTGGTTACGACACTCCTAGGGGATATGCTTAGGACAATTCACTATTTCTTTACAAACAATTATGAAGGTTTTTTTGAGTATATACTTCCTTAATGAAAACATTTCTTTTTATTATTATGTATTATATCCATAAATAGTTAAATTTATATTAAGTGTTTTACAAGTATGAAATTATGTATTTCAATTCATAAACTAATCTAGTATATGAAATTGTTTAGAAATGGTGCCTAGTGGAAGGAATGGAAACCATATCAATGCACACACTACATGTAGGGATTTCCCTACTGCTCAAGATAATTATAGTGGAGCTGGTGATGCAACTGGTACTGATCAGCTAATCACCATACTAGGACAACTCATTCAGGTTATGAATAATAACCTTACTCGTATGGAGCACCCTGATCTGCAATGTGGAGGATCAATGTTAGATTGCTTCATGAGGAAACAACCACCATCATTCAGTGGGAGCACAAATCCATTAGTAGCTGAGCAATGGATAAGTTTCCTAGAGAAAATATTTCAGGCTTTGGGGAGTAGTGAAAGGGAAAAAGTTGTCATGGCAGTTTATCACCTCACTGGAGATGTTGATCAATGGGTGTCATTGATAAAAAACACGAAGGAAGATGATGAAGTATCAAATATGGAATAGAAGAAGTTAAAATAGATTTTATTAGAAAAATACATTCCTCGTGACCATCGAGCAGATATGAAAAGGCAATTTCTGAGTCTCAGACAAAAGGAGGATGAGAATGTCGCAAATTATGAGTCTAACTTTACAAGGGTATCAAGGCATTAAGTAGATTATATATGTAACCCAAGAAGTAAGATTGATCATTTCTTTGATGGGTTAAAACCGTTTCTCCTTCTAGCCTTAGTCTCACAATCTTTCTCATCATACAGAGATATTATCTAATGTGCTATCAAAATAGAAAAGGAATTCACTAAATCTTTTGACAATAAATAAAGCAATTGAAGAAGAGAACAGTGGAAAAAAAGACAGATAAAGGGAAAAAGGGAAAGATGGTTTTTCCATTATGCGATAATTGTGGAAAAATCACCCCGGTACTTGGCTAAAAGAAATGGGAGTTTGTTATAAACATGGAGAAAAAGGTCACCATACTCGTGACTGTAAGGGAAAGAAAGTGGCTATCAATGTTGAATGCTAAAATTTTAGGGAAATGGGGAATTATTCAAATGAATGTCCTAAGCATCAGGGAAGCTTACCTCAGAAAAGGACAAGGGATCAAGGCCAATCTTATGTTGGTACTAAAGTTGAGGTGGAACAATTAATGTATTGGTGATTTTGGAATCAAGGATTCTTTTCTGGTTATAAGAATAACGTGATATATATAAGTATTGTACTACAATACATGTTGTTTTCATTAAGGTTTTAATATGATGAAGGTAATCATATTTTTAGTATGTGACAATATGAGAAACTCTACTTTTTGGGGAATCTAATGTCACAATTGATTCTGAAACATAGAGACCTTTTAGAGAAAGTTTGGAATGAGGTATTTTGGATAACTATAAAGGTTGGAATGGATTAAGTTGAACTTTGGATAGTATTTTTTATGATTAAAACATTCTTGAAGATTATTTTTGCAATATTATAATACTATTGTTCTAGGAAAAGGACAACCTGCAGGATGGGGGATAACATGTGACGTCGGACAAAGCTGCAGGAATCAAACCCAAAACCATAGTGTGACAAGCCTTTATTACCTACACCTTGCCTAAAGGAAGTCCCTAGTTATTAAAAAATAGTTTTCCTAATCTAAATGGTATGTGTCAATATTTGGAACCTTGTACGATTAGGATAAATATAATATTTTTGAGTTCTATTATCTTTTTGAGGGAAAGATCAGTTTGTGGTAGAAATTAATTGAATGTTGAAACTATACTTGTCAAGTATATATATATACCTATCTCTTATTCTATGAATAAATTAATTCTTAAACTTTAGGAAAGGGATATTAAAAAAATGTGTTATCCTAATACCTTATGTTTTATTGAACTGATGATATTTTAAATCACCATAGATTGAAGGCTTAGAGGTCCTCAATTTTACACTTGTTTGTGATTGATGACCTCAATCACTCCCTAAAAATATTTACGTTTTCCCTCCAATTAGTTGTCTCTAATTTCAACCAATGTTCTCCAAATCGATATCATAATTTGGTGGTGACTTTTTCTTTTCCCTTTCCCTCTTATTAAGGCTAAATTTTATTAACCTTATTTCTGATATGGGTTTTCCACAATGGTATTTTCTATTTTCAACATTTTATTTTCGATGAACATTTTCAAATTGCGAGGATGCAATTTATTGATGGAGGGAAGAATGTAACACCCAAATCTTCCACGGTACGCTTCTCCTTCAATAATGAAATCGCTTGCATTATATGCATGTTTGAGATTCTAACACACCGCGACCAATCAAATTAGTAGTTATGAATAGTAGTACCCACATTTGGAAATTATATAAATTTTATATTTCAAAATGGATTTCTTTTTTGTATTCGGAATATCAAAATTATCCTAAGTTGAATTTTTTGTAATTGTCTGAGAACTTCCAATTTTCTATGAATAGAGAAAATACTTAAAAACAACTTTTTTAATGAAAATAAATTATAGTGATAAATTATACTATTGAGTTGTTTTAATGTATAATTAGAATATATTTTTACCATTTTATCTAATGGTTGTCATTAAAATTAATTTCACTTTGAAATTGGACATAAACAATTGTCAATCTGTTGATATATATTGTTTCTTAAAAACAGGCTATCTATTGTGACAGCGGGAATCAATTATTAAATTAATTAATTCAACTTATATGTTTTGAATTTTTTTAAAATATACATCATTTCTGAAATAGTAATATCAAATATATCTTACAGTTAATTTTTGGTATTTTTCTGAAAAACTTCAATTTTTTATGAGTTGTGAAACCAGTAAGTGGTAGTTAAAAGACTAATTTTTCATTTAAATAAAATTTTATCACTTCTGTGAATTCAATTTCAAAAATAAGACATATATGGTTTTCATTAGTAAGTAAAATGAGGTTCAATGAGATGAAAATAATTTTTGGTTAATAGTAACTTTTAAGTTTCATTAATCGCGATTAAAGGTAATTATTGTAATTTAAGGTAAATATAATGTTATAATAATATGAAATTACCTTTAAAATTGTCCTAAACTTATTTTATGAGTCATGGCAGACAAATAAAATTCATGGGTCAACTTGGGGACCCCATAGAGCCACTTGGGTAAGAAAATGTCATTAATAACATTTTATTTAAAGTTAAAAAAATTTTCACAAACATGTGTTGTTTTACTAAAACAATTATTACATGGGGTTATATAAGTTAACATTTCGACTATAAATATTAATTGGAAATATAAAAAGATTTCCTACATCATGGTAATTTTTTCATAATTTTTAGACATTAAATAAATAAATATATTTATGACACAATGATGATGCAGTGATTACCTCATTAATGAACAATTTAAATAAAATGAAAAGATAAGGTAAAATCTAAGAATTAAACTTTTTTAAAACCTATTGGATGGGTGTATTTAGAACCCTTATCACCTTATCCTCTAAATATATCATTTTGGGACCTTTAGAATCCGAAAATCATCTCATAATAAAGTAACATTTCATGACTTTCCGAAAGAGCCCCTCCTCTGCACTTATAAAGGCCCCCACCTCTACCACCTTTTTCACACATTCAAATCCTTTTAACTTGGCCAAACTCTAAAGAACTAACCTATAAACATTCATCCCTTCATCCTAGAAGCCTTACCTTATGCAGAATGATCTTCAAGAAACAATTTTTGTTCAAACCGTGGGGAGTTACCCTATTTAAAGGTAATGTCTTCTCTTATGTTGTTTTGTTTTATTTTTCTTCTCCAACCCCCTAAACTCTTTTTATTATATTTTTTTTGTAACAAAACTAGTATCCTCAATATACTTGTATTTTTTTATGGGAATTATTTTTTTTACACTTACACCCACCTTCGTCTAATGGTTAAAGAACATATTGTTTCTGTGGGTGGCGAATTACTACCTCATGAAATAATGATTGTTCAATATTCTTTTAACACCTCTCATGGTGGCCATTAAGATGTCACTGTATTTATATATTATATATATTATGTTTATGTTTTCTTTATGCTTCTGAAATTTTCATTTATGTTATTCCTTTATGATTTCCATTATGGGTAAATGCAATAATTTCATTTTTGGATGTGCGGACTATCGTGCCCTCAAAGTGATTTGAATCATTAATGCCATATGTGGGATGTATAAAGGATGGAGGTAATGATATTATATATTATATTATACTAGAATTATAATATACCTTTATATCATTATGATTTCATTCCATTAAATATGAAATATAAATTAAAGTAGCGTTCATGCATATGTATGGCTTACCGTCTCCATGAACGGTGCAGTTCATTTCTTACCTCTAAATGTTATGTAATATTATAAATGCATGTATATACCATATATATATATAATATATATGATATCTAAATCATGAATATAATTTTGGATATAATGGATGTTTCACCACATGAACAACTTGTAATTATAAGAAGTTTATTTTTGACTCAAGTACCAAAGATCGACAAAACTACCGTTATTAACTTAAATAATTACATAATGTTCATAAAATGGTTATAAGTGATATAAAAGGAATAATTAACTTGAAAAAGGTTCTTAATCAATTATAAATTAACTCTAGTTTATTATTCAGGAGATTAAAGAACGATCGAGTCAAGTCGGACATGAGGTAAGGGACATCGTCTCAATCTCCTTTCATTAAGGCATATTTTGTTTTATACACAACCTTCTTTTATACAATGTATAAACCCCTTTGACATTTACGTTTATTCAAAAGGAATCTTTTTTATACGAAGTGTTTTACTAAACTACAAAAAGGAATGTTTTTTTTGTCATCATATGTGGTGACAACCACTTCTCCGCTGCTGTGACCATTATTTGAGTTTCGGCTTCCTCTACAAGACATAACTTTTTTAATGAAAAATAAATACCAAGTTTTACTTCTCTTTTATTTTGGTATTGAAAATGGTTTTATTATATCAATGTGTTGTATTGATATCTTGTGATTGAAATGTGGAACTGTTATGTTTCCATTATGCATGTTTTATGCGATACAATTATGTTATGGTTTATGATATGTTTAAACCTTTTCATATAAAGAATGCATTGGACTTAATAAGTGACGGGTGGAGCCCGCTATAGCTCCTCGATGCATCAGTAGGTCTCATGAGACAAACTAGTGTCTTTTCTCAAGGCCTTGAAAATATATTATTTGCAGTCTTGGCACAAGGCCTTGACTATGTGGTTATGATAGTTTGGTATTATGAATTCCATCATTATGAAAGTGGTTATTGATATTGCATGTGATTATTCGACTAGTAGAATATCCATGTGAATAAGTAAATGGAATTATTTCATTTTATTTTTTCCATATTATGTTGGAGTTCAACTTTAAAAGGATTTTGTTTTAGTTATAAATTGCCTCAAATTTATATGTTTATTTTGGAAAGTTTCTGCTTTATTGTTATCCTTACTGAGCATCTGAGCTCACCCCTTTCTATGTTTTATTTTCCCAGGATGTGAAGAAATATTTTATGACTGACCTACAGGGATAGTCTGAAGGGGATAAGAGTGTGGACTATGGAGACTATGTAATTGTGATTTTTCACTTAATGATTTAATGTATCATTTATGAATGTATCTAGTGTTTCCAATGCTACAAAACTAATAGGTCTTTCGAGACTTGATCTTTTGTGATCATGCCAATGTTACGTAATAATGAACCGACTCTGGGTAACTAGGGTCAGGGCATTACAGTGACACCGAGACCCCTCTATTTTCATCCCTAAATTCAAAACAAAGACAAAAGACTCAAAACCCAGACTACCCCTAGTAACTCAGGTCTCGTCGCGAGCGGTGGTGATTAGGCACCGCCCGTAACCTACCTCCTGAGCTCCGACAGTCCTAATATCCATCTACTGATCATCCAAAATAACAAGATCCTCCTCTGATACCATTTTGTCACGACCCAAACTGGGTCAACCCTGAACCAGTAACCTGAGCCGGCCCGTGGGATGGAACGAGGGGCATTCTCGATCCCCACAGGCTGGGAAATAGTTCCTGGAATCAAAACAATACACGAGGGAACGATTTGGACCATAAATGATAGACAAGTACAGAAGCGGAAAAAGTCAAATAATTCAAGGCAAAAAAATGACAGAAAAAAAAGGAAAAACAACCAACAACAGCAAACTAACCTAACCACGACCAAAACTCCTCACGACTCTGAGTGTCGCTCACCATTCCCCAACCAACTCTCGCCCATGACGAGCATTCTCGAGTCAAACCTGCAACAGAAACTAAAAACAGGAAAACACTATAGGTGTGAGTATTAAAACTTAAAAGGCATGCCCAAAAAACTATTCCCAATACAATACCATTAAATAATGAAATTTACTAATTCAAGGTTTGAACTAAATTATAAAAAATATGGGTTTCCACATAAACACTTCCATTTCTAATAAAAGTAACAATCCATTGCCCTTTTTAATTTATAAACAAGTTTAATGTTTGAAAGGAATAGTTTAATTTCATTTTAAAACATTTCTGTGAACAATTTAGAAATTCAAATTTCATTTTTTAGTCAAATGGACAACCACACACACACACAACACACACTAAGGGCAATGGAGAAGAAGTGGCACGCAGGGTCCATCAACCGAACTAGACCTCTCAAACGTCCGCCACATAAAAATAAACACTAAATAAAACATCGGTCGAACCTAGGAGATCGTGAACAATCTAGAACATACCATACATGTGACTCATCCTAAAAGCATGCTCTAACTCAATGATGTCATAACACCCTAACGCTCGGTATAGCTCTACATGGCCTAACCGAGGGGCCCAATCCCCATAGCAGTAATAACTCAATATTCCCCTACAATGGGGCCACTAGCCAGTGTGTAATCTAAACTAGTGCAGTAATCATTCTCAGAAGATTCACTCACTATGCCAGGTTCCCATGTCAACACATGCAATAAAATGGGGTGTGCCCACAATGTAAATCAATCAGTCACGATGCACAAATATCACACACAACTCACATAATCAATGCACACCAATAATCACCCCTGAGTAACTCCAATGAGAGTTTTTTAAAAAAATAATTTATTTTATTAAAGTGACAAATGCACCTTCAAAAATTTTAAAGCAAAACATCATTTCTCTAGAAAACCCAAAACACTTGTTCAGAAGAAATCATTTATCATTAAAACTAGAAATAAATTTGAAATTTTGTGAATTATGTTTAAAGGCCAAACATGAACTCTTTCAATACTGGGTGTCCACTCATCAAGTAAATGTTTCAAGTGTTCGGTATAAAATAAACGACTCTTTTCACACCAAATAATCATTTAAAAAAAATTATTTATTTTATATTATTTCATTTGATTAAAATTAATAAAACATCAAGCAATTAATAAATTCTAAATTAAAAGTTGAGTGCAGTAGGGGACCTACCTTGACTTGTAGCTCGGTTATGAAGATGCGGCGCATCTCACACTCGCGCCCAAGTATGCGCAACCTGCTGACGACTGCAATATTGTGGGTCTTCCTCGCTGATATGCTGCAACAACTACACAACTAAAACGCATAAACACAGACTTAAAACAAATCAAACGAAAAAGCAGCCCAACCATCACCTCAACACACTTTTAAAACACAACTCACACCATCTACATTATTTACAAACCTGTTTTAAAATTTATAAAACAACTTTCAAATAGAAACTCGTGGCTTTACACACCGAAAACAAACCCCTCTCAAAACCCATTTTAAATCAAAAGCCTGAAAAAAACTAATTAAAATCACCTTTCATGCCATTCACACAATTTATAAAATCACATACACAATTTATAAAAACCACTCAGAGGGCATAATAGAGGGGTACACTTAAAATCCAACCCATTAATTTTTAGAAAACCATCTTTTAAGCCATATACATCCCAAAAATTCAAACACAAACTCAATTATTTTTTGAGAAACTAAATCCGCACCAAGCTAATCAACCACAAAACACGTCAACTCAAATAAACGGGTGAAACAATTATCCAAACAAAGAAGAACCAAAAATTTCCACATGATATAATTAATTTGACAACAAAACACATAACCAGCAACCTAAGAGATGTGAACATCATGTTAAAAAATTTAACATAATTTAAAGAGGCATAAAAAATAAAATCCAACCTCAAGAATAAAGAAGATTTTGAAATTCATGTGTGAAAATCAAGAGCACATCATTCTCACCCCAAGGACTTTTAAAAACAACCCTAAGAAGTAATATTAAACCCAAAACATAGGAATCTCCCATAAACAATGAATCCCCAGTAGTGGAAAACTACCAAAAAGGGAGAAAAATAAATATTCTGAAATGATGGGTCGAGAGGGGTGCACGATGGGTCAGAAGGTGCAAAGTGAGGGAAGGTCGGCGCTGGGGAGGCTGGAATGAGCCGGGGCTAGGCCAGGACCAAAGCGTAGTAGTTGGGAAGTGAAGGTCTTGGGTAGGGGGTGCAGGGTCAGCTGGACAGGGGCGTGGCGTAGGGTCTATGAGTGAAATGGAAACTGAGAGGAGGCGGGATTCGGGAGGAGGACAGCTGGTCAGTAGGGTGATAGATCGTGGTAGGGGACAAGGCAGACAAGACCTAGATGTGGGAACCGGGTGCGAGCGGCGGGTGAGGTGACCAGCCAGAGGTGAGGCACGGCTGGAGTGGGAGAGGGTGAGTGATGGACGCGGAAGCCGGTGTGGGCAGCAGTCAGGCGGCGAGAGCAGGCAGGGCAAACGTGAAGGCTGTTGGGAAAGTGCCTGGGGGTGATGGGCGATGGGAGCGGCCGACCGTAAGAGGGTGAAGGGGGGAGCACCAGGCGGCAACAATAAAGGACCGATGCAGGTCCTACTATGCGAACCGAGAAAAGAATGGGGGAGAGGGGGGTTCCATAGGGTATGTTGGGATAGGTTTAATTTTTTATACTATTAAAGTAATAATAATAATAATAATAATAATAATAATAATAATACAATAATGGTAATAATAAAAATAATAATAATAAAAGAAACAATATGAAGAACAATAATGATGATTTTAATAATGATAAAAATAATAATAATTAATGACAATAATATAACAATAATTATAAAAATAATAATAACAATATAATAAATACAATAATAATAATCATAAGAAGAATGATAATGATAATAATAATAATAATAGGAATTTTTTTAGCAATTTTCTGACCCCTGGGCAGGCCGCTCGGATACTGCCAACTACGCGGTGACCACACATAGGTGCGAAGCCCATTAAAATATTAAATAACCAAAATTTTTGATCTGGAACCCAGCTCGGACCTTGAAGAGAGGACCTATGCCCAATAATTAATAAAATGAAAATAAATTAAAAGTCGGGTGTGACATTCAAATTACCAACCATTGATATTTTAAAACATAATCAATATTTTTTTTCAAAAAATATTCAATATAAAATATAAAATAGTTTTTTTAAATTTGATAATATCAATTTCATGAAATTAAATAGATTATAAATTTAAAATAATTTGATCTACATTATCTATCAAAGGCCACTTTTTTTATTTATAATGATGATGTTACTGCGTGTAAATATTCATTACTATGGTAAGTAATATTCCCTAACAAAATTTCCTCTTTATAAAGTAGTATACGTTCCCTAGATCCCCTAGTCACCAAAAATTTTCCTAGGTCTCTAAAAAATAATTCCCTCATTATGAGTATGTTTAAAGTCTCAACATAGGTATCACATATTTCTTAACTTTCTTTTCTAATTAATTCATTTCCAAACCAATTATAACAATATTATAATAATAACATCATAATAATGAATATATTAAAATTTTATTATAATAAAGGTTTTTATTTAATTTATTATCCAAAATAGACAACAAAAACCATGAATTGACATTGGAGCGTTTGCATAGATTACTTCATCCATAAAAAGATGCTTTATATTTTTCATCACCAACCCTCGTAGATGGTCGTAATGATTGTATTAAATAATTAATACCATTTTTATAATTTATTTACCAATATTAATGATAGATTAATATCAACAATCACCCCTCTCATTCAATGGCTAATGGAAATGACAATAATATGTTCTTCACATTATCTCTACCAAGGCTAAATGTATTGTTTTTCTTTCACATGAAAACAAGGATCGTATTCAGATATATATGGGGATTATAAATAAAATATATAATAAATATTTATAATTTATATCATTAATTTTTTATAACATAAGAGGTTATGATGATTATAAGTTAAACCATAATTATTAGTGAATAACAAAAAACCAGTTCATTGTAATATTTTTCATTACATTTTACTGCAAATCCCTTGTAATGGTATTATAATATGCTACGACTTTGTAAAACATCAATTACAGTATTATTATGGGTCTTTAAATGATGAATTTTTTTTTATAAAATTGAATATCAAAACTAATGTAATGAACCTATTCATAAAGGTTTTTATTATTAAAAACAAAATTTTTAGAATAGATAAACAGAGTGTAATACATGAAGTGAATTATTGTTAATGGTGAGTATAAATATAATTATAAAATAATAATGTCTTGAAATAAGTATTTAGGTTTTTAATATTTATGATATAGGAAGTTAATTCATTTCATTGAAATCAAGGGTAATGGTAAGGGACTTTTTAAATCAAATTTGTTTCTTTGAGTTACTCAGTTTATTTTTGAATAAGGTATTTCAATGACTTTATAGTTTGATAAAGGTTCATAAGTTATTTTTTGGGGAAATGATATTCTCAACCAAAATTAATTTCAAGTAATATTTTTCTTTCCAATTTTCAAAAATAAAAGGGAACTTTTTTGTAAATGGACACATAACTATGAATTATTCCATGGTAAATTCAAAATATTCTCAAAAAACTAATTAGAATTATCTTGAAATTATCTGTCTATCCTAATGTGAGGGTTTTTTGATAATATTTTTTTATAAATCGTTTTGGATATTGAGTTTTTAATGTCATATGATTTCTTATGTTCATGTTATGTGATATGCGTATAAACCCCATTCTTTTCCCATGGGTTATCTAAGTTATGAAGATGAATGTTTTTAAGATGCACACATATACATGGATGATGAGGGGTGGGGTTGTATATCACCCTCAAATTCAATGTTATAATACAATATATCATGAGATATTCTGGTGTGGGAATAATGGGTTTGTTCACATGGGTATAAGAATGAGTTGTTTACTCTCATTTTCAGGTTTGGATATAAGGAGTTTTTTAACATAGGTGTCGGAATAATGGGTTTACTCACACATATTTTCCTATGATTATAGATTTTCCACATTATCATCTGTATCATGTTATGAAACATATAATTAATTTTTATCATGATATATGATGAATGAAGATTTATTTTATTTCCATGAAAAGAGATGTTTTCATGATTATTCAAATTAATGTTTCCTACACATTATATTAGGTTTGCAATTTTAATATTTTTTATTTTATGTTATCTTAATTATCTATTTATTATAATATATATATCAATCATGTTTTGTAATTACAATACATGTTCTTATAATATGTTATTTAGATCTTTATGTTTTCCTCCTATTATCCAAATGCTATAAACTATTACTTTATGATATGTATTTTCCCTTATTGAGAATTTAAGATCCCCATGTTATTTTGTTTCTATTTCTTGTGTTATAAAGATGTACATCATGTATGATGTCTATTATAGGGTATAGAGGGGAACATTTTCATAAAATTGATTACAATTATTATAATATAAGATATTTATGTAACTAATTTCCAATAAATTGAACCCTCTGGCCCTTGGATTATTCTACTATTTTGTTATATATTATTTTTATCATGAGATAAATGTATTATTAATGTTATGTTTAACTTGTGTCACTTCAGTTTGTATCATAGGATGATTTAGTTATTTTAGAGACTGGTTTTGTTGGTTCTGAGAGATTAGTTTATATAAATTTAGTAAAACCCATAATGATAAGTTTAATATGTCATCTTTATGTTTATGTAATGTATAGATTATTTTTTTACTATAGAAAAATATCCCTATACAAATACTAAAATTGGGTGTGGTTTTTTTATAGATTCATCTTGGGTTAACAAACCAAAAAAAGATAGTCAAGTATATCTCAATCATTATTCTAGTTCATTATGAATGAGACCTTACTACACACCTAGTTTAACACTCCTGAGGGATATTATTTGGATAATCACATAATATTTAAAACCCATTACATAGGATTGGAATATATATAACTAGTTCAGTTAGAAATCCATTAATGAATAACCTAGATTGAATCCCATATATTAATAGGATGATGTATACACATTATTTATAAAATCAGTCTTCTTTGTTAATTATTTCATTTCATGTGAAATCATTTATATAACTATTATAATTCCTAGATTTCATTTAGTTATGGTACATTTGGGAACCCAAAATAATAGAGTTAACAATTGGTACAATTGAAAATGTGGATATTTCCCCAAGGGGAAACCAAATGAGTTTGAGGGTAGAATGAAAAATGTCGTGGAAACTCTCAACCAACAATCTCAATATGTGATAAAATAAAAAATCATTTTGATATAAAAAATGAAAAGAGTATGTAGAAAATAGCTATAAAGTCATTTATATAGAAACATCGATCCTATTTCAAAAGACCTTTTAATATACTATTCGATGATCAATGGGTCCATTCAGTAGAAAAACCAATTTACATTCACCAATTAATTTACCATGAGAAGGTTGTTTTGACCATCTAATATTTAGATTGTGATACTATATAATGATAGAGTCTCATTAATAACACCACATAAAGGGAGAACATAGAAACTATTGAATGGTAGGAGTTAAATAATATATTTTTCACTAAGTATTTTACATATATTCTTTAAAAAACAATAGAGGTGGAATTATTGAAATTTATTAAAAAATAAGGGTATTTATTAATACGAAGAAAAATAAAAAAGTAATTCATGGAATGTCTCTCATTTGTTTCTATAATATCGAGAGAAAAAGAGATCAATTGTTTACTATCTTAAAACTATGTCTTCAAAATGAATTATCCATAAGAGAGTTCTGAAGTTATAATGTGGTTTTTTTTCTTTTAATATTGAAATGAAAACTACAAAATCTCAATATTACCTGAAAATGAAAAGGAATATGGAGTATCATGTAATAACTAATGATAAGATACCTAGAGGGAAGAAATCCAAATTTTCAACATATAATAAATGTGTGGGAAAGAACCCAGGTAAATTACTCAAGGGATCAGGGAAGTCTTTTATGTGTGGTCAAGTTGGGTAATAGGACCATAACTATCAATCCAAGTCTATGAAAATGATTAATGTAAACTAAGAGAATAAGATCCCTTTAAATGATTAAACTACACTAAAATTATTCACGTGTAAGGAGATAAATGTTTTTTTGATTCAATGACTTAACCGTTGATCCAATTAAGAAAAAATTCCCCACAATCCTCCCAAATAAAGGGAATAAGGTGTTGAATTTCCCATCACCACGTCTAAGGAAGATCACGATAATTATGTTATGTGTTGTATATTTTATCAACCATCTATATTTCTTAATACCTTATTTGATCCTTATTCATCACATTATTTTTTTCAAACATTTTTTCTATGACTTTGGAACCAACCCACCCAATTAAATGGATATCGAACTGTTATTATATATATCAATGCTTGTTTAATTATGAAAACCATGTAGAAAAAATTTATACAATATTGGTTATGGTACCCACAATAAGGGACGCTTCACTAAAATTATTAGGGAGGAAGTCAACATTCATGATTTTATTAATATATATATATATATATATAATATATATATAATTCTATATGAACATCTTTGTCTTCCCCAAGTGTGATAAATTGAGGTCTTAGATAAACACATATGTGGATCCATGACTATATAAAAATGGTATGTATATAATGGATCACATTGAATTAGAGGAGTTAATGAAAAAACTGTAAGAAACAATAGAAAAGGGTTTCATATACCCCAGTGAAATACCTTGGAGTGAACCAGTACTAAATTTTAAAAATATGGATAGATTAATGTGATTTTTCATTGCTTATTGTGATATTAATAAAATAATGATAAAAAGTATCCACCATCTTATATTGAATATTTATTGGATAAGATACGAGGAGCACAATAATATTTTAAGATTGACCTTCGATATTGATTCCATCAGTTAAATATCACAAGGGAGGATTTATCAAGATGATATTTTGTACATGGTATGAACACTATGGGTATATTAGGATATCTTTTAGTCCACCAAGGTTAATTTTTTATTTATTTTTCTAATGAATATAGTCTTTAGAGAAAACCGTGTTATTTTTTTTAAATTTATAGATGAAAAAATATATATTCAATGATAAAGGAAGTGCATTAATATCAATTTAAATGTATGTTAATGACCATGAGAAAGGGTATTTTTTATGTCAAGTTAATAGAACGTGAATTTGGACTAAAAATATTGTAATTATTTTTCATGTAACCCCAATCAAGGGTAAATTAGAATATTCATCAAAGATAGAAGTTATCACGAAATACTCCAAAATAATATCTATAACTAAGATCTATAAATAGTTTGGATTATTATGATAATTTTGATGCTTTTTTGTAATTTTTTATGGGCTATCAAATCCACCATTTAATTTTATAAAGAATTTAGTTTTATTCCTTTGGATAATGGAATGAAAATAATTTTTTTATGTAACAGAATAATAGGTCGGTCACTTCCCTTATACAAAAATTACACTACATTTGAAAATGGTTTTGATTACATCCCAATAAAGATTAATAATGTAATTTCTTTTGGTAAACCCTAATTAAAGGATCATGGAAAAAATTACCCAACTCATTATTTAGAGCTAGTGGATGTGATTTTCACATTAAATATTTAATAATATTATCTCCATGGAGAAAATTATGATATATATTCTAAGAAATGGTTCATGAAATAATTCTACACATAATAAAATTGAATACGTACCATTATAGGAAGTTTTATTTGATTGTGTATTATGACTTATCTATAAATTCACTCCTTGGGAAGGTAAATATGGTGGTGGATTCTCTTGGTATGAAAAATCCACTTTCTCTATCCATGATGAGGAATGAAAAATTCCCAATAATAATAGATTTTTTAGTATAAATCATGTTGACATCATTGGGTTAATAGAATCCTATCATTATTAAGGGAATACTCATCCTTCCTTTCATGTAGTGATTAAATAAGACTAAAAAAGATGTAGAGAAAAAATATAGGTACTGAATATTACTGTGTTCATCATTGAAAATGACGGTGTTATAATGTTTGGGACTCAAGTATATAACCCATAATATAAATAAATGAAGAATTAACATTTAGATGATTCAAATAGAAAACTTTTTCTATGAAACTAGTAATTATGAATATTTATTGAGAAATAAAAGAACAACTAGTGGGATAGTATAAATAGATAAATCTTGAGTACATTTATCACTGAAATTTGGTCAAGAAAATTTTTGTAGAATGGTAAATGTTTAATGGTATATTTTAACTATTACCCACAATAGTAATGAAATGGGAAAACATAACCCTGGACATTATCGTAGGACTCCCCCAAATATTTATAGTCCATAATGATATATGGGTTCTAATTGATCTCCTAATAGTGTTTGTTGCATTTTATTTCCATCAATTTTGATTTCTCCCATTTCCAACTAACTATGATATACATAAATATTATGGTGATGTTACATGGATTAATAGTATCCACTATATCTAATTGGGATCCATGGATTAACTTGAGATTATGGATAATTCTTTAGAGATTACAAGAGACAAATCTAAGCTTTAGCACTTTATACCATCCATAGATTGATGGTTAGTGTGAGAGGAAAAATACACATCAAGAGTATTTTTTTGACATATTATTCAATGGATTTAATTGGATGTTGAGATAAAAACCTCACCGTTGAAGAGTTATCATTTAAAAAGTCACTATTTCTAAATTCGTATGGCACTATATGAGTCTCTACATGGGAATAAATGTAGGAATCCAATATACTGGGATGAATTTTGATAAAGTTAGTCGATAAGTCCCCACCATTTACAATAAATGATGGATATTATAGACACCCGAAGCTTGACGTTCATGGACATTACATTACTTTTGCAGAATATCTAATACATAACAAAAATAGACACACAAGGACCGTAATAGTTTAGTGTCTTTGGAAACTTGGAATATAAACATCTAATCATGTTGAAAGATCTTCAACATCTCCCATAACGATCCTCCCATTTTTGTTTCCATACCTAAAACCTTTCATTTAATCTTGGGGGAAATGAAAACATAAAAAGTGTGAGCTCAAATGCTCAGTATGGGTAAGCATGGAGAAAATAAAACAAACTATATACATTTTAACTTAAAAACATGAACATAATATTTAAACATCAAAATCTTGAGCAATGACATAAAACATGGCAGTACATAAGGCATAGATCATAATGGATCATCAATCATGATAAAATAGAATATGAATAAAGAATGTAATTGTGGCATCCATTATGCACATGTAATGATTTCCATAGTATCCAAGGCATTACTGCCATGACCATCTTAGTGGACAAAGTCCCTTTCTGAATCGAGTTCACTCCTCGTTTCAGTCCTGTAACACTGAACCGAATTAACTTACCATTACAGCCATGTATATCTCATAAGATATAAATCTTTACCCAATGCATTTGAGGGAGATATCGGTCCCACCCATCTCAAAATGAAATCATTCTTACTTGTGCCACAAAATAAACATACATCATTCATAATAACCCAATAAATAAAATGGGTTTCATAAACATCGTCCCATCATCACATAATCCATATAAAATAAATGAATATCATATTATCATAAGAAAAGTGAAACCATGTAATTCAGAGAGACATTATACATGAAACATACACATATGATATAATGTCATCTTATATGGAAAATGGTTTTGATAAAGCACTTGAAATGAATTCTTGAGGAAAATATTCTTTCTTTTTCAAAATAAATTTCTTTTCACAAAATGACATGCAATTTTAAAAGAAAGATATTTTTGTAAATATTTATGAAATATTTTGGAGGAAGATTCTTGTAAATAAGGCTTTATAAAATCGTAAAAATCCTTTGATGCCGTATAAGTTAAAAAAACATTCTTCTCGTACTTTTGCCGGAAATGCCAAAAAGTACCTTGTAAAAGAAAGATTCTTTACATACCATGTAGTAAAAGTCCAAAATGGGTAAAAATAACTTTAAACACACATGAAAATATTTTTAGAGAACATGGGGTTGGATGATAAAGATAACCCCAGTAAACACTTAAGAATAAACAACCACGGATAAAAATGAGATTGATAAATTATCCCTTACCTTAGGTCCAATATGCTTCGTATGGATCTGAAACTCCTGTATAATTATTTAAATAATGTCATTGACTTATTACAGAATCATATTCATTATTATGATATCATATATGGTTCACTTATTAATTTATATTACCCATTCTTTTGTAAATTAATGTTAAAGTAGCGTTTCGGGTAAAATCGTTTCATTTGTCATTCACGTTTTAACTTTTAATTATTAAAATGATTACATAGATCATGGTTAATTACATCCAGAATGTAAAACATGATTTATATGTAATATATATTCATAATATACATATATATAATAGATCGATAAATGGAAAGAAATACACCGTTCATGGAGATGGTAGGCCGTACGTACGCATGAACGTTGTTTTCGTTTCCTTATTGAATTGAATGGAATTAAGTAGATGACATACATATATATATATAAATAAATCCATTATCATTATTATTTCATATATTTCATGATTACTTATTATATATACTTTATAATCATTCATGAATGGTTAATCATTGAGAATGAATCTCATCGCGTCGTGGAGACGGTAGTCCGTACGTACGCACGAGCGATGATATCATTCCCATGATCGTGGAATTGTATTGAAGTGTATGTATAATATTTAAGAATCAATATCACTTTACAATAATCATATATAGTCATTATTTAAACCATTATACCCATCCAAGTAATGTGGTGGTGGAAAATAGATTACACCACGGCGTGGAGACGGTATTACGTACGTACGCACGTGCGGTAATATCATTTTCCGTAGGATGGATAAATGGTGAAATAGGGTTGTTTCATACTTATAATAACATATCATTATATGAGTGATACTTATGTTATTTCTTCATAATGAAACAACAAAATAAGAATAAGTGGAATAAGAAATAAAGTTGAAAGAATCGGTAATGAACATTACCTCTTCTTTGAAGCGCCTCTTTGAGACCGCCTCTTAGGGCACTAACATTGGTCTTTGAAGAAGACCGGGACCTCTAGGATGTTTCTCGGGAAGTGTAGAAGAGACTTTGTAAGGGTTTGGCCGAGCATGAAGGATCAAATTGGTGTGAGGAAGAGAGGGAGGAGGTGCCCTTTTATAAGGGAGGGGTAGGGAACCTTTGGAAATCTTAAAAATATTAATTTATAATAAATTGAAACCCACTTAAAAACCTTCAAAAAAGACTCATATTTGAATATTAGATTATATAGGTTTGTAATCTCATCAACCAATAAAATTTAGACATGTTAAGAAATTATTTTAAACATTATCAAGTTGATTTATCTTTACATAATACATTTAATTTTATTTGTGGTAATAATCTTATAAATTTTAAATTATAAATCATAATTACTTATTTGTTGTGAATTTTCAATAATTTGATACTTTATAACATATTATACCATATAAATTTAAAATTATAATTTTTATATGTTTTTCTGATTTTTAAACAATTTTATAATATGTTATTTTTATAAAATAACTATACTATCAATTTTGACACTATTCATTTATTTAATTTAAATAAAATATATAAAGAAGAAATGTTCAAACTAAAAGCTTTAATATATTTATAAAAGGACATATGTATCTAGAAAATTTGTATATAACATTAAATAGTTTATATAATATTTATTTTATTATTTTTAAAACCATTTATTTGTTGTATCTCTTATTAAAATAATTACTACAACATTTTTTTATAGTTATTTAATATAGTTATTTTTGCATAAAATTTAAAAATAAAATCCTATGATGAATATAAATCATTTAAATTTCCGAATAAAACTTTTACTCGAATTTATCATCTTAAAATAAAAATAGTTAAATTGTTGTATTTATTAAATTATGAAGGTGACAACTTTGGCATCATTTAAAATAAAATAATATAAGTGTCATAATCACTTTTATAAAACTCCAAACGGTTATATATTAGGTCATTGGATGATTACGTTGTAGATATACACTAGAAATAAGTTTTTTTTAGGTTTGTGTGCCTTTTAATGGGTATTATTATTTAAATAAAAACTATATTAATGATTTTTCACATAATAAATAACTTCTGCATCATTAATGTATCACCATTAATGAGAATTATTTAATCCCTAAAAATTATAAATAAATTATCATGATGTATATAATTTTATTTTATTTCGGGATACTATTCATTTTTTATGTTTTATGATTTTTATCACGAAATTAATAATATTATACTTATAAGATTTAAGAGAGTGACATGTTGTCACTTTCTTTGGTTTTAATAATAATTAAATTGTTTTCATGGTCAAAAGTCCATAAAATGAATCTAATCCGACCCTTAGGTAATATGGGTATACTTTTAGCCATCAAATAGAATTTTTTTCATGTGTTAGGGTAATTTTATAATGTTATATTTACCCTTAATTACCTGATTTACCTTTAACTATGGTAAATAAAATTTACCGTAGTTACAGTTCATAATTCCCAAAAATAAAAAGTATCCTATTACCATAATTTGGACCCACTGATTCCAAATATGGAATCCATTTTTTTTCAAATTCAATACATAGAAGTTGCAGAAATTAAATTAAAATAAATCTCGTTGTTGAATGAAAACGGGTTTTTGATTAAAACATTACAAAAGATTGAATTGATTTAACCTACGAATTCAATGTAAAATCAATGATAATGACATAAATTATATTAAATGGTAAAAATATTTTCTATTTATACTTTATAACCATTCAATATTATAATTTAACCACATATGTTATTACTATGAAAAATGTTGTTTTAAATTAAAATATAGTGTGTTTTTATTATTCATTAAAATATGAAAGTTATCAGAAAAATATCAAAACATTATCCAATGTAAATTTTTATATCCTGATTCCAAAGAAGAATTTTATTTTGTCAAATTGAACTTTTAAACAAGTCAACAACTAGATTTAATGTGGGTGAGACATCAAAAGGTGGCAAAACTGCATTTTTTTGAAAAATACTTATTTTTCCGAAAAAATTTATTTTTTTCTTATAACATGTTCTAGAAAATGTGTAAGAAGAATAATAATTTTATAAAATTCAAAATTTAGTTAATACTATTCATAATGTCTAGTTCATTATAATATTATAATAATATACCGTTGTTTAGTAAAACCCGTTATTGCATACAACACATGTTATCGAGGAAGGTCGCGATTGTGTGTAATCAAATCCAAGTTAGGGTTGCGTGTTGTGTAAGACTCCTTTGTTGTTTCATATAACTGGATCCAACAATATTTAATTTATACATTGAATATATATATATATATATACACACTCAATGTTGCGAACATGAAATTGGGTGTAACACAATCTAAGAATAGTGTTGCGTATACTGCAACTAATACGGTGTTGCGTATATCACTAGATAATCCTGTTGTAGCATAAAACACATGACATCAAATAAATTAAAAATAATACTTATCATAAAATATTGGGTTGTTACATTCTACACCCCTTAAAATGAATTTCTCCCTCGAAATTCGTCGGGTTTATGCATGGTTTTCTACTTGAATGTTTCTTTAATTAAAACCCACATCATAAAATGAAATAGAAAATATTGGCTTTAAAAAACTAAAGTATGAAACATAACGGTTACGCAAATTAACTCATCAATGGGTTTTCATGTAAGAGAACTTAGGTGAAAATATGGATATGGAGGAAAAATCTAACCATCAAGTTCTGATGGAGAGTGGTAGAGAACATGGCTATGAAAAATCCAATAATCAAAAGCCATAAATTTGTGATGATCTAGGGTTCCATCTGATTCATCAGTTATAAGGGCGATAAGACTTCATTTTTGGTTTTCAATATCATTTCCCTAAAGTTGAAGAATTTTAATTAGAATAAATACTTACTTTATTTTGGTACAATCTCACTTTTGTTCGTACCTTGAACAATTTCCACTTCATCTCTTAAAGAAATGAAGTTGAATTTGTTATTCGTGAAGTGTTAGCAGATCATGTGATAGAATGACGAGTCATTCTATCTATCTTAAACAAAAGGTTAGCAAAAGTTACTAAATATTCATAATTCGATCTATAGTGATACTAATCATATATGGTTCCTAAAATGGACTTATACATCATATATCATTCTGCTTAATATAATAAAACTAGTTTCTACTAAACAGGGACTTCCTGTAGGCCAGTGGTAGGCGATAAAGGCCAGTCGGACTTCGGTTGTGGGTTCGATTCCCACAGCCTTGTCCGACGCGATGGGTTGTCTCCCATCCTGCAGGTTGTCCTTTTTCTAAAACTACATTACTATAACATCCCATCAATAATATCGAAAAAAGTTCTATCCTTAAATAATAATATCTTATGTCCAACATAAGCTATTCCAATCTTTATCTAAAATACTTCGATCCAAGCTCATTGTATAAAGAAAATGATTACTTGAAATGTCATCAACCAACCTTCATTTGTCCCCCATTATCTTGTTGGTCACATTCCAATCATGTGAATACCTCAACCATGTATTCTCTTGAAAAATGAATACCCATTAATCCTTAGTGAAAACATGAATGCTGTTAAAAGTTAACTCTTTCCACGTACCAAAATCCAAAAATTCTATATACTCAAACCATGTTATAACCTTCTCCTTATATCAGTCATGAGCTCATGAATACTATCAAACATTTAATTTTCTCCTTATCCCTTAATTATGCGCATATAATCTACTTTCCAAAAATACTAGTACCATTCATCACACACTTTCAAAACATAAGGGAAGACAACAGTGTAACAATCCTTAGATGTCTCTTTATTCCATAGTACAATGATATTAATTATATAACAGTACACTTGATAAAAATGTAATCATTCCACTACCTTCTTAAACTGTTGACCGAGCTTCAACAATTCTTTCATCTTACATATCATTTGTAGTCTCTTCATCATCATCAACATAAATATTACACATACGACCATACTGATTCTCTTCATGAGACTTTCCCTTAGAGAATTGGTTTGCATAATGCCAGTACATTCCACATTTAAAACATTTAGCCATTGTTGATGTCGTAGCAGTACCATTATCCTTATACATGGTGTTAACCGAACCTTTTCCTTTTCACTTACTGTCTTTCTGTCCTTCTTTTCCACACCCAAATCATCTTCCAGTTCCTTTGAAACAATCTCCCAGATGCCTCTTCCCACATGATTTACATGAGGGAAATTGAACTTTCATTCCTCTATGATCATTATGAAACTCCAACTTTCTCTTATTATCTGAGTCGGGAAACTTACCAAAGTTGACATTATTGATCATATTATGAGATTGCTGATTAGGCATAATAACGATGTTTAAAATTCAAATCCCATTTCATTTGGTTGCTCATGAAGAATATCATTCCATTGTCTATCATATCCTTCATTATCATGAATCTTCCTGTTTCCAGCCATTTTCTAAAACCCAAAAAGTATAGTGTGAGAGGCAAAAATCATTCTAGGGAAAACAACATAGTAAAGGGGGAGTACCCTCAATATCTAACATCTCAGGTTAAATTCTATGATCATTGCTGTAGTTCTAGGGCTGTATCCTATACGTATACTTATCATTAGGGATATCCCTAGAAATACCTTAGAAATATCTCTAGGGATCTCACTAACGTTTTCACATCCTAGTTTCCAAAGGTTGACTAAACCTTTCCTCTGATACCTACTATAGAGACCCGAAGCTTAACGTTCATGGACATTACATTACTTTTTTTGAATATCTAATACATAACAAAAACAGACAAACAAGGGCTGTAATAGTTTAGTGTCTTTGGAAACATGGAATATAAACTTCTAATCATGTTGAAAGATCTTCAACATCTCCCATAAAGATCCTCCCACTTTTTTTTCCTTACCTAAAAACTTTCTTTTAATCTTGGGGGAAAAGAAAAAATAAAAAGGGTAAGCTCAAATTCTCAGTAAGGGTAAGCATGGAGAAAATAAAACAAACCATATACATTTGAACTTAAAAACATGAACATAATATTTTAACATCAAAATCTTGAGCAATGGCATAAAACATGACAATACATAAGGAATAGATCATAATGGATCATCAATCATGATAAAATAGAATAGGAATAAAACATGTAATTATGGAATCCATTAAGCACATGTAATGATTTCCATACTAGCCAAGGCATTACTGCCATGACCATCTTAGTGGAAAAAGTCCCTTTCTGAATCAAGTTCACTCCTCGTTTCAGTCCTGTAACACTGAACTAGAATAACTTACCATTCCAGCCATGTCTATCTCATGAGATATAAATCTTTACCCAATGCATTAGAGAGAGATATAGGTCCCACCCATCTCATAATGAAATCATTCTTACTTGTGCCACAAAATAAATATACATCATTCATAATAACCCAATAAATAAAATGGGTTTCATAAACATCATCCCATCATCACATAATCCATATAAAATAAACGGATATCATTTTAACATAAGAAAACTGAAACCATGTAAATAATAGAAACATTATACTTGAAACATACACATATGAAATAATGTCATCTTAGATGGAAAATGGTTTTGATAAAGCACATGAAATGAATTCTTGAGGAAAATATTCTTTCTTCTTGAAAATCATTTTCTTTTAACAAAATGCCATGCAATTTTAAAATAAAGATATTTTTTGTAAATATTACTGAAATCTTTTCGAGGAATCTTCATGTAAATAAGGCTTTATAAAAGCGTAAAAATCCTTTCATGCCGTATAAGTTAGAAACACATTCTTCTTGTACTTTTGCCGGAAAAGTCAAAAAGTACCTTGTAAAAGAAAGATTCTTTACATACCATGTAGTAAAAGTCAAAAATGGGTAAAAAGAACTTTAAACATACATGAAATGTTTTTTATAAAACATGGGCTTGGATGATAAAGATAACCCCAGTAAATACTTACGAATAAACAACCTCGGATAAAAATGAGATTGATAAATTATCCCTTACCTTAGGTCAAATATGCTTCGTATGGATCCGAACCTCTTGTATAATGATTTAAATAATGCCATTGACTTATTACAGAATCATATTCATTGTTATGATATCATATATCATAACTTATGACTCTATATTACCCATTCCTTTGTAAATTAATGTTAATGTAGCGTTTTGGGTAAAATCGTTTCATTTATCATTCGCGTTTTACCTTGTAATTATTCATATGATTACTTAGATCATGGTTAATTACATCCAGAATGCAAATCATGGTTTATATATAATATATATTCATAATATACATATATATAATAGATCGATAAATGGAAAGAAATACACCGTTCATGGATACGGTAGGCCATACGTACGCATGAACGATGTTTTCATTTCCTTATTGAATTGAATGGAATTAAGAAGATGACATAAATATATATATACATAAATCCTGTATCATTATTATTTCATATATTTCATGATTACATATTATATATACTTTATAATCATTCATGAATGGTTAATCATTGAGAATGAATCTCATCGCGTCGTGGAGACGGTAGTCCGTACGTACGCACGAGCGATGATATCATTCCCATGATCATGGAATTTTATTGAAGTGTATATATAATATCTATGAATCAATATCACTTTAATATAATCATATACAGTCATTTTTTACACCATTATACCCATCCATGTAATGTGGTGGTGGAAAATAGATTACACCACAACGTGGAGACGGTATTCCTTATGTACGCACGCGCGGTGATTTCATTTTCTGTAGGATGGATAAATTGTGAAATCGGGTTGTTTCATACTTATAATGACATATCAGTATATGATTTATACTGATGTTATTACTTAATAATGAAAAAACTAAATAAGAAGAAGTGGAAGAAGAAATAAATTTGAAAGAATCGGTAATGAACATTACCTCTTCTTTGAAGCGCCTCTTTGAGACCTCCTCTTAGGGCACTAAAATTGGTCATTAAAGAAGAACAAGACCTCTAGGATGTTTCTAGGGAAGTTTAGAAGAGAATTTGGTAGGGTTTGGAAGAGCATGAAGGCTCAAATTGGTGTGAGGAAGAGAGGGAGGAGGTGCCCTTTTATAAGGGAGGGGAGGGGCACCTTTAGAAATCTTAAAAATATTAATTTATAATAAATAAAACCCCATTTAAAAACCTCAACAAAAGGATCATATTTAAATCTTAGATGTTATAGGGTTGTAATCTCATCAAAAAATAAAATTTATACATGTTAGGAAATTATTTTAAACATTTTCAACTTGATTTATCTTTACTTAATCAATTTAATTTTATTTGTGGTAATAACATTGTAAATTTTAAATTATAAAAATTAATTACTTATTTGTTGTGAATTGTCCATAAATGGATAATTTATAACATATTATACCATATAAATTCAAATTTATAATTTTTATATATTTTTGTGATTTTTAAACAATTTTAAAATATGTTATTTTTATAAAATAACAATAGTGTCAATTTTGACACTATCCATTTATTTGAATTTAAATAAAATATATACAGAAGATATGTTCTAAATAAAAGCATTAATAGATTCATAAAAGGGCATATGTATCTATAAAATTAGTATAGAACATTATATAGTACGTATAATATTTATTTTATTATTTTTAAAACCATTTCTTTGGTGTATCTCTTAATAAAATAATTACTACAACATTTTTGTAAAATTATTTAATATAATTATTTGTTGCATAAAAATTAAAAAAAAATCCTATTATACGGATAAGTCTATTATCATTCACAATAATACTTTTACTCGGATTTATCATCTTAAAATTACAATAGTTAAATTGTTATATTTATTAAATTATGAAGGTGACAACTTTGGCATCATTTAAAATAAAATAATATAAGTGTCATAATAACTTTTATAAGACTCCAAGCGGTTATATATTAAGTCCTTGGATGATTAAGGTGTATATATAAACTACCAATAAGTTTTGTTCAGGTTTGGGGGCCTTTTAATGGGTATTATGATTTCAATAAAAACTATATTACTGATTTTTCACTTAATAAATAACTTCTGCATCATTAATGTATCACCATTAATGACAATTATTTAATCCCTAAAAATTATAAATAAATTATCATGATGTAAATAATTTTATTAGATTTCTGTATACTATTCATGTTATATGTTTTATGATTCTTATCACTAAATTAAAATACTTATAAGATTTAAGAGAGTGACATGTTGTCACTTTCTTTGGTTTTAATAATAATTAAATTGTTTCCATGGTCCAAAGTCCATAAAAAGAATTTAATCCTACCATTAAGTAATATGGGTATACTTTTAGCCATACTATATTTTTTTCATGTGTTAAGGTAATTTTATAATATTATATTTACCCTTAATTACCCAATTTACCTTTAACTATGGTAAATAAAATTTACCGTAGTTACTATTCATAATTCCCAAAAATAAAAAGTAGCCTATTAATATAATTTGGACCAACAGATTTCAAATATGGAATCCATTTCTTTCAAATTCAATACACAGAAGTTGCAGAAATTAAATTAAAATTAATCCCATTGTTGAATGAAAACGATTTTTTGATTAAAACATTACAAAAGATTGAATTGATTAAACCTACGAATTCAATGTAAAATCAATGATAATGACATACATTATATTAAATGGTAAAAATATATTTTATTTATACTTTAAAACCATTAAATATTATAATTTAACCACATAAGTTATTACGATGAAAAAATTTGTTTTTAATTAAAATATAGCATGTTTTTACTATTCATTAAAATATGAAAGTTATCAGGAAAAATATTAAAACATTATCCAATGCAAATTTTTATATCCTAATTCCAAAGAAGAATTTTATTATGTTAAATTTAACTTATAAACATGTCAACAACTAGATTTAATGTGGGTGTGACATCAAAAGGCGGCAAAAATGCATTTTTTTGAAAAATACTTATTTTACCTGAAAAATTTATTTTGTTCTTATACCACATTCTAGAAAATGTGTAAGATGGATAATAATTTTATAAAATTCAAAATTTAGTTAATACTATTCATAACAGCTAGTTCATAATAATATTATAATAATATACCATTGTTTAGTAAAATCCGGTATTGCGTACAACACACGCTATCGTGGAAGGTCGCGATTACGTGTAATGAAAGCCAAGTTAGGGTTGCGTGTTGGGCAAGACTCCTTTGTTTTTTCATATAACAGAATCCAAACATATTTCATTTATACATTGAATATATATATATATATACACTCAATGTTGCGAACTTGAAATTGTGTGTAACACAATCTAAGAATAGTGTTCCGTATACTGCAAGCTAATTTGGTGTTGCGTATAGCACAAGATAATCTTGTTGTAACATAAAACACATGACATCAAATAAATTAAAAAGAATTCTTATCATAAAATATCGGGTTGTTACAGATATGGTTCAAACAATTATACAATATATGAAAGTGGCATAGAGTAAAAAAATTCATAATATTGATTATTGGATATGTGATATTTATTTTTAATAAGGTGAAAAATAATTTCGATGAAAATATCAATGGAAATAGGTTCTGAGATTCAGGAAGAAGTGGTGGATAATCCTCAGAAACATTTGTCCCATCAAGATCCCTGATCATTTTGGGGTCATAACATAGCACATATCACTCCATTTTCACCTCTCCCATTTTGATTATATCATCCATGTCTCATTAATGATGATTTAAATACCACATCCATCACATTTACTAGACTCCGAAGTTTCTCAACTAGAACTTTACCAATCTTATGAATAACAACTCACATAGATCTTGCATCAATGATATAACATTATTCAAAACAAGACCACAAATATAGTAAAATTTCTATGGAGAAATCATAAGATTTAGGTGGATAAATTGGTACCTAAGGATGTTATGAGATAAATTTTCCTTGCTATTTTCCTTCATTTTAATTATATTTTAAGGATTAGAATATTTTATGGGGTGTCAAATGTAACAACCCAATATTTAAGTAATCACATTTTATTAATTAAGTATGATGTTAGTGTATTGTTTGGAATGAAACACTAGAGAAATAAATGATTCACTATATTTTTTCTATAAGTGTAAAATTAGAATGTACTACTAAATGTAACAACATTATAAATACTATATAAAAGTGTATAAAAAATAAAAGTTGTTTTTTACTTATAAATGTAGGTTTCATAAAATTATATCATATATTCATATCTAAAAACTAATATTATAACATTTTGATTTTTAATTTGAAAAAATTAACCTTATTTTTGGATCTATCATTTTCATGTTTCCTTAATATGAGTTTTTGGAATTTATTTAGATGATTGATATTTAGTTAAATAGTGAAAAATACTAAATTTTAAAATATTTCGGATACTATAACATCACATCGATATAAGAAAAAGCTAAAACATAGGAAACATTTATTTATAAAACTATATTTCTTATATGTAACATTATATATTTTATAATAACATGTTCAACTATATCCCAATATTTGATATTTCAAAATAGAAGCAATATTCCCAGAAAAAATTAAATTAAATTATAAATTAGTTTTTTTTTAAAAATTATCAATTGATTCAAATGAAATGGATTATAAAATTAATATTAGTTGTTCCAAAAAATATAATTGCCAAAATAATTATTTTTAGCATAAATATTATTTTAATTTGGTTAAATATTTATTAACCTAATAAAAAAATTAATTTTTCCAGGTAAATACATTTCTTAATATTGTGTGTTCATAAAATAAAATTAATAAAATTTTAATTGATGCTATTATGTGATGTTTAAACTTAAATATAAATTAATTAACACTAATTTAAAGGGTAATTAATGTTACATAGTACTACGATCATTTAATTATTAAAATGACATATTCTAGGAATTTTTTTAACATTATATATTTCTATATTTAAAAGTTAATTTTATCCAATTTTGAAGTTAAATTATGATAAATGGATCACAAATTCAGATTAATCATTTTGAAATTTCGTAATAAGGGTCTATTTATATATTTAGTAATAAAATATTTGACATGATTACAATTTATTTAATAGTAATAAGGGTTTAAATGACTATTCTAAAGTGGATCAAAATTTACTAAGTTAACATTAATGTTATACATTATAGAAAGCATTTGTTAGGTTTTTAAGTCATAAAAATTTTATTAAAAAATATTCTAAACCTAACACACCTAAAATTCATTCCATTCCATTCTTACCCCATATCTATCATTCTTTTCCATGGAAAATTCTATCTTCATCACGTATAAAAGGGGGAAAAATTTTCTATTTCAATTATACACTCATAGTTAGACATTTTCATGTACCCCAACCAAAATATACTCTCCATGGGTTAATTCATAGAACCATATTCCCCCAGTCCCCATATATTATTTAAATTCCATGAATTCAATGTCTATCGTCTAAAGGAAGTTCAAGGTTTCAACATAGGTATGACATATTTATTGAAATTTCTATATTACCATTTATTTTATATAAAAACAACGACCATTGTATAATAATAAAATTAAAAACATGAGTGTTTTTATATATTATCATATTAATGGTTTCATAATTATTTTATATGTACATTTTATAATGAAAATATCAATTTTCATTAGTGTTTGGGCATAGAATACATCCTCTAGAAAGCAATAATTTCATTTTTTCATCACCACCCATCAAATATGGAAATAATAATGGAATTTAATGAATAAATATGATTTATATATTTAAAATAATACTATAAATAGATCTCTTAATATTTAAATTAACATTTATCATTTTATGTGTAACTGAAACACTTATCATGTGTTTTTTATACTACCACATACATGAATAATCATGTTTTGTTTTACTTCACTATAAAATAGGGATGGTTTTATGTTTTATTGGATTATAATATATATAAATATATATATATGTTTTTATGTTTGTGTTTATTATATATCATTAATATTTTTAGTTTTTGATCACATACAATTTGATGATAGTTATATGGTAATCTATCAATATCGATAAATATCCCATAACAACTTCAGTTTATAATTTTTCATGAAATGTTAATATAACTCTTCTATAATGGTATTATAAAATTATACATATTTGTAAAAATCATTAACAGTGACATTATTTTATTTATATGATGATATTTTTAGGGAAAATGTATATAAACATAACTTTTACATACCTCGTTCAAAAGATTTATGATTATTAAAACGTGATGTTTAAAATAGAACACCAAAACTGAATTCATGTTTTTTTTTATTTAAATAAATAGTATAAATAAATTTTTTTATGAATAATGTTATAAAATAAGTAATTAATATGCATATAATTATTATTTAATTGTTTAAACCATACTATGGACACCATGGGTAAATGTAAGGGACTAGGTAAAAAGAAATTTTTTCTTTCAATTAGGTAATTTATTGTTGAAAATTGTATTTCCCATACATTAAATATTGATTTATTTTCATAAATTGTTTTGGGTAATAGGTGTTATTTAACGAAAATGAATTTCTTGTAAGGTATTTTTTCATTTAACTTGAAAAAATGGATTATATTGAAAGGGGACTCATAACTATCACTTTTACCACAATGAATAAAACAATATCTACAAAAAAACCCTTTTCATGATTTAGTTCTCAATACCTTAAAATGATATATTTATCATGAATTTTTTTTATATTTTATTAACTTATAAAACATTATGAATAATGATATTTTAATATCCTATAATTTCTTCTGTTCATTTTATGTAATATTTTTAAGATTCCCATTCATTTTCCCTGGGATGTTTATATTATAATGATGTATATTTTAAAGTGGAACACATATATTTGGATAATGAAGGGTTGGTTAAAATATATCTATCGAATTCATTAGTATTGGTCTATATCTCATGAAGTATCTAATCATGTAAATAATGGGGTTTATCCCATGATCCTGGTTTGGATGGATTTTCTCACATTTTAAATGACAAACATACTGAGTTTACTCACATATTCATGGGTATAATGTGTTTTCTCACATATGTTTTAATATTCTTATAGACGTTCCACATTTTCAATTTTTCACGTTGTGACATGTTTCAATGTTTTTTATCTTCTATTTTCATGTTTTCAGATGCAATTTATTTCCAAAAAATGGCATGTTTTCATGTATCTGCCTTATAATATATCTAGAATCTTATGTCATGTACAAATGTTATACATTTTAAATAAATTTCCATAATTATATAATTATTATTGTATATGGATCCATCAAGTATCATGATTGAAATACATGTTTTTATGATCCCCTTTTTAGATATTTATGTTTCCCACACATCCCCATCATTTTTATGATCTAACACTATGTGATAAGACTGTTCCATTATCAAAAGATTGAGATCATCCCTTTAATATTTTATCATTCCAATGTTTATGAATAATATTACAACATGTGGTAATTAACTAAAAGGGTATAGAGGATAATATTTATGGAAAAAATTAATGTTGTCAAAAAATAACATGTTTATATAACTAATTTAAAAGATAATAATCATTTATATCTTTGAATATATAACCTGTGTGAGATGTATTATTTAGATGAGAAGGATGTTGTTTAATATAAATTGTGTTTAGCTTGGTTTAGTTTAACCCATTAAATCATGTATATCAAAATTGTTATCATAATGAGGATATATCATTTAATAGTAACCCAATCAATGATTTCCTAGCTCTGGATAGACTTCTGTGAATATATTATCACCGACTATAATGTATAAAGGGAGAAAATGATGATACACATAATTTAGGTTCTTACATCTGAATGAATCCATATGTTTTCTAATTTTCTAAAAAATCTACATCATTTAAAGAAATTAATTGTCTCTAATACGGAATGTTTCCAATGATTTAATCTAGAAAACATGTGATAGGCATATATGGATATATAAAGCCATAAATAAATCTACTTTTTTCATTCACTAATAACTGTAGTTTTATGATTACTCCACTATGTGAAAATAATTGTCCCATAACTAAATAAAATCAATAACATAATATATAAACATGTATTCCTATGTATGAATCATTTTTTCAGACATCCCAAACATTTTAGGATGGTACGATGTACTCATAGTCATCTCTGTACCCACCACATCTTGGGAAGATCACTATAACTAGGAGGTAAACTGATGATATCCTTCAGAGATGATTCAAATTGGTATTCCATGTAATTTTACCATTCCTAAATTTAGATAATTTTTATATCATCTACTGTATTATACATATGCATTTGAAAAAATTTGAATGACTTTGTGATTCAGTCCCAAATCAGCCATGTTGAATCCTTTTTCAAAACAATTCTTGTTAAACCTTTAGAATTTCTATAATGATCTATTCTCATTTATATATGGGTGTATGAAATTATTGCAATATACCATCTAACTATTGATAATGAGCCTTTAACTATTTATAGGTGAATCATTTTTTCACATAACCCACCACATTTTATTTCATATATTTCCATTGAAAATGGATTCCCAAATCCTTGTACATTTTCTAAATTCCCTGGTAGATTTGTCATTTTTAATGGTGATAATATAAAAGACACTATACATGAAATGATTCTAGAATAACTATCTGATTTTGAAAATGAAACACCAAGATTCCATCTTGCTTTCATCCATCAATTGTCTCCCAACCATTGATATTTGATTTAATAGAGAGTAAATAAGGAATGGAACTTTTAGTATCATATACAAGATAAATAAACATAGGAATAAGATAATCCAAAAAAAGAATTGTATCTTTATTATACTCAATGCGATATGGATTCACATTAGCAATCATACTCATTTATTTAAATTTATCCTGATATTTTCACTCTATTTGAATATAATTATTTCGGCTTAAATCATCAGCTATAAAATTTATTTTCATAGGTGTACAAACCATGTCAAAGTAAAACATATGGAAAAATTCAAACCATTATCATTGTATAATGTTCAAATATCATTTCAAAATTATTTTCTTTAATATTTTAAGATATGTTAACATACTAAACATCCCACCAATGAGATAATGATGCCATGTTTTAGAGCATAAACTAATGCATCAAATTAAATGTCTAGGTATAGATTATTCAATTATTGAATCTGGAATTTTCATGATCGATATTCAATGAAATGATATAATTTGATGAGAGAAAAAAATAGTCTAGACTGATATTATTAATAATAGACCACATAATGTTTCCCTTATTCAAGATGAATTTGGGTTTTCATCTAAGAAATACTATATGTAAGATCCAATATTGATTGTTGGAAATCATCACTACCCAAAAATGGAGTGGTCTTTCTTGTTATCATATTCATATGAAATGGAGAATGTGAGAAATCATGACAAAATTTGTGAGAGTAACCTGGTATTCCTTGAAAGACACATGTCTCTAAAGAATTCTTCATAATTTTCCATAAAATGATATATTATATCTCTTAATGGTCTACCAATATAACATTATTGGGAATTAAATTCCCAATAACGTGAACATCTTGTATACCTAAATCATATTTATAGAATTTTTTCATAAAATAAGTTCTCTTGTATGGTTCTCAAAAAACTCTCAAAAAGCCTTTCATGATCTTTTTTCCCATTAATATATAATTATTCTATAAAAAATTACCATAAAAGCAGAATATAGGTACCTTTTGACTATGTAACTCATCAATTACTTAAAAACTATAGGTGTATTTGTAAGACCAAAATCCATGACCAGATATTCATAATCACTATAGAGGATTTTAATATCTTTTTTTTGAATACCCTCTTTCCTCACTCATATATGATGATACGCGAACCATATATCAATCTTGAAGAACCATTTGGATCTTTATCTTGATAAAAAATATCATCAATTCTTTTAATATGATATCTTTTGAAAATAAACAATGATACATGAATAACCAACAATTTTTTTTAGAATAGGATCAGGAGTAGCAATAGAGATGTATTGTTTCATATGAATCATTTCCATAATAATTCATCTAATTTAATAGTAAATTCAATAAATTATATTAGTTCCTTTCTATTTAATATAAATTAAAAAGAATTTGTCCATAAAAGGTGATCAAATGGAAATTATAATTTCATTTCTGTTTTAAAACCAGTGGAATATTTTTTAAATGCATCAGAACCCAAATATATAATGGTAGGAAAATAAATAGCATCATTTATGTCATTATTCACCAATGTAAATAGATCAAATTGATAATAAATAAATCAAAAAATTAGTGCTAAAGGTATTTCTCTTTCTTAATTCACATCCAAAACTCCTTTAAATATATACTTCATCCCATCAAGAGAAGTAAAATTCACTCATCATACATAAAAATAGATATAAACCTTGGAAGAAAAAAATAAATCCATTATAAGGTTTAAATAAATTTTGTCCATTTCTATACCAGATAATTCATAGAAAACTAGGATCCATCAATGTAAATTGAACAACATACACCCATAAATCATCTAAACTCTCACTACATTAGATGTTTATGGAAACTCATCATATGTTGCATCGTATCAATATGCAACCCAATTTGATTAATGGCACTAGAACCAATAAAATTCTAGGCTACATCTATATAAAATAATACAATCATAAGAGTTGAGTTAAAAATAATGGTACCTTATACTATCTAAGAACCTAATTTATCCCCTATGATCATTTTTGTAGAATCATATAATATCTTAATCATTCCACCATGCTCTTCACTCCCTTGTGGTTTATTTTTTGTTGAGGAGTTGAATTAAATCAAAAATCACCCTAGTACACTCAGTTTTATGGAAAGAAAACTATTATATCATTATTGTTTAGTGGGAGTATAATATTTTTGATTTATAATAAAGGCATTACAAGTGACTGACATTGGATAAATAGTGAAATGAAATACAATTTGACCCCAAATTATATATTTGTGGCATGATTTTGGTTATGTAGGACAATGCCATATCTTATTTTTGAACAAACAAGATCAGAAACCTCTGGGATTATTACTGGTTTATTAAAGAGAGGTAATTAATCCAGATATCTGATTAACTGATGTTCTACCTCATTGGAAGTATAAAAAGTTCTTCTACTTATTCCCAACATTAGAGTTTACACCTGAATCCATATAAATGAATGTGATTCATCCAATAATACTCCTAGGAATATCCATTCCTTCAATTGAATATTTTTATTCATGTCTAAAAAATAATTATTATAGAGAACATCTGTCATATAATGAATTTATAGTCATTGTCAAGAATATAATTTACATTCCTTAAGGGATTTTAATCTATCCAATTATATAGAAAAAAGATATATCTTGATAAACATAACATCATATTCCATCAAATAAATATTTTATTTATTAATTTAAAAGAAATCCTTCATTTTATCAATCATGAAGGCATATGGGTATTATTATTTATTGAAATATTATTCAAATTACTCCCATGTAGGACCTTGGATGAGTTTAGCATGTATAACGAAATCATACTATTAGTAGTTGAGATCCTATATCTTGGAAAATTATACCATCACATTTATATAACCTGGGGTTTAAGGAAAATATAATCTCTGGTTATTTCTTTTAAGAAACACTTTTTCCAATTCTAGTTTTGAATTCACTTGAATTATTAAAGATTTATTTTTTAAAAAATTCATATATTGATCTATATATTGTTTCTTATCATTTCCTTTTACTTATTTAAATGATTAGAATGAATGTACAATTCATTGAAGAATATTTTGGTTCACTAGTAGTTCAAGTGAAACCACATTCCCTATGATCATTTATTGTTGGTATCTAGGTTACCTAACTTGTCTTATATCTCTATAGTTAAAATAAAATAAAGATTTAACCACCACTTATCTTTGAAACTGAATTCATCATATATTCCAAGTTATCAAAATATAAAAATTTTTAATGGGTTCTAAGAATAATTGAAGATAATATAATAAATAAAACAATATGGTAAGACTAATTATAAATGATTGAGATGTAACAATCAATGGATAAAACTATGAAGATAAGGTGATGATACATCTAAAGGTTTATAAAAACACATATTTATATAAACAACTCCTTGGTAAAATGATTTTTAGAAAAATGAGTTAAGATAACTATTTTTATACAATACATTTCATATTATAAATTGTCCAATCTCCTTCCAACCATCCCTATATGGAGTATTTTCTTAAATGATACATTTTTTAAATTCACAACCGTAAACATTATCATGGAATGATATGATATTTAACTAAACATAAGGAAAATCCCATAGAAACTAATGGTTGGACAAAATTTACAAGATTTTACTAAATGTTTGGGGGATTATATTCCATTTAATTGTTTATAAAATTTCAATATATTAATAGAAAACCACACTAATACTATTTTATGTATGAACAATAAATATTAAAACTCAAAAACCAATTAATAAATAATATATTAGTAGTAACAAAAAATTGAACAAGACACCAAAAAGAAACTAAAATTCATATCGATGTCGAATCATTGATATAGTACCACTCAAACCACACCACATGAAAATCATCAACCTCCAACCCCCATCCTGAGATTTTACCATGAAGATTCCTCTCTTGAGAAATAAGAATGTTTTCCTTTAATATATTCCATGAAAAATAACATCTACATATGGAAATGTTGTATATGAAAAGGTGAGTATACAAGACAGTTGTTAATCTACCCAAATATTCCAATATGTGAAAAACATAGATCATTTTACCTGATAATTAAAAATATAAATAAAACAATAGTGATTAAAGATACATTTAATTTTTTAAATTATAATTAAAATGAATAAAATAAATATATTATCGTTTTATTACACATTAAATATACACTACATGTTCATAGACAAATGAAGACACATTTATTCCATGACATTCACAATACTCATGATATGTAACTCATTCATCCACTAAGTTGGTATTTGGGGATAATCCTTTATATACCCCAAGTGGAACAGAGTATATCTTCCTAACCAACAAGGGTCCAACCAACGAAAATAATCACATTCCATTATGTATATTCTAAATTCGCATGGCAAGAATCCTTTTTTTCCAACTAATTATATTATTCATTTCATTAATCTAGTTAAAAGGAATTTATTGAAGGTATATAATTAAAATCCATAATCTAAAAGCGTTTATTAACAACCATGTAAATTAAATCCAAGCCACTTTAAATAAATAAATAAATAAATAGTGTTTACCATCATGAAATCATAATTTATTTCCATGAAAATTGATAAAAAAAATATAATAAAATTTTAGTTCATAAGTTCTATAGTTGGTGGATATAAATTGAAAACCCACCTACCTATAAATGATTTAAATTATAGAATACCGACATAATTCTTCAGATATATCTAGAGTCTACCTTAAATTCATTTTATTTTTATAACTTACACATCACAATGTAATGAAACTAGAATCCAGATAATAGATAACCTCACAAAATATCATAAACGATATATTGAATTGAAGGGAAAATAATTAGATGCTAATTAGTATTGAAGAGAACTAGAATTGTTTTTCTATAATTCACATCAATATTGGTGAGAAATTGATATTCAAATTATGAATCTACAAGAAGAAATATATTTAAAAGCCATATTTTTGTAGCATTAAAATATAAAAAACATTTTAACATCAGGAATAATATTTCACACCATGAATGGACTAATATAATATCCTCTAGAATCTTTCCAGAAAATCATTCACATGAAGAATTTTATATGAGAAAACTACCAAAAAACAATTCATGTCATGAATAAAATTGAATGAATGAACTGAATCCTATATCCATATTCTTTCTTCTAAGAAAAATTATTATCCAAATACTACTTCCAATTCAATATAAGAATGCCAAATATAAAAAACTATTCAATAATATAATTTACCTAAAATAGTGGTTTCTACATTCAAATATATATGTAAAAAATCTAGAGGTTTCTTATTTAAATATTTCCTTAACTAAAGGAATATTTCTCAAATAGTGTTAATAGATCTAATCTCATCATATACTAGACTTGATTCATCAAGGAAATAATTATCAATTGATTTTTTAATATTTTAACCCCATTATCATTCTTGAGATAGATTTAATTACTATATCTTATTTAAGCCTCTTCAAAGACTCTTTGAATATTAATTCAATTTTTTAGAGTGTTATTATAAATAATAAAGCATTACCTTAAAAGAGATTTAAACCTATTCTTCCATTTGATAGTCTTCCATTTAAAATCATAACGACTTACATACAAGTAAAAATACACGGGATGTTAATTTCACATCCATTCGGATGAATCCAATGACCTAATACCACATGTTTTTCTGGTAGGATAGATGAAGACACACTTTAGGGGGTGTGCAGGATCAAATGTAGTAAAATTTAAAAAAAGATAATTCCCTCTTCCAAAACCCACCTTTTTATATTTTAAACATGTGTGGTAAATCATGAAACAAACAGATCTTATAGTTGTTAACTCAACCCATATACATTACATGAATATATGTAATTATTTAAAGATATAAAGATTTATTTTTACATGGTTAAACCATGATTTGGGAAAACTACTATTTATTATACTTGTTGTCATCCATGTAATAGATTTTGAAGTGTAAATATTTTTATTAGACTAAAAATGGTTTTGAGATATTTTTATCTTTAAAAATATTCACCATATTACACAGGTATATCACATAATATTACTCATGTAAATAGTGGTGTATCAATCATTTTATTTATAATAGCTTCCACGAGTCTTCTTGAATGTGTAAAAATTAAATATATTGTCTTTGAATGAATTAGAATATTTAAATACACATTCAATAAAATAAATCTCTATTGAATCATAAAATTTGAGACATCATTATAATTTAATAATTTCCAACTCCTAATATAGCTTCTTTGTTTTTGAATACTATGTGTTAATCTATAGGACTGCATGTATGCAAGCACTATCTGAACTCTCCTTCTTCTTCAATACATTTCTCTCTCACTACTTAACCCTTAAAATTATTTTCAAAAGAAACGTGTCATTTTATTTGTATTTTTTATTGTATTCTATAAAACCCAACATGTTATCAGTTTTATATATCATGGTAAAAATCTTCTCAAATGATATATATTTTCGCTGAAAAGCTACCCTTAATGCTTATTTTTTTCTATTATTTTAATTGTTTATCTAATCTAAATATAATTTTTTTACTAATTCTTATTCTTCTATGGTGTGTGTTATATTTATGAAATCACACTAGATTTTTTTGGATAATCTCTCAAACATATTTTCCAGGAACTTCCCATACATCATTTTTTAGTCTTGTTGAATTTCCCTAAATGGTATTTTTATAATGATATTATGTAGGATGGGATAAATATATTTTAGTTCAATTTGATTCACTATATAGTTTCTACATAATTTTTCAAATTGTCTTACCATGTGAAATAAAAACATTTTTTATTATTTTTTTTATCTCATGTAATCATGATGAAAAATTCCTTACACGTATATTGAAGTCATATATTTATTCTCAAAATATACTCTAAAAATTTTCAAAATTAAATATTCTTCAAATGATGTTTCAAATATTGCAGTATCACAACACTTCCATCTTAGACCATAGTCATTCTCCACATGAGATCACTAAAATAAAATAGTATAGACTCAAGAAAAATCTTATAAATTTCAGTAAGTATCATATCAAAAACAGAATCTTATAAGGTATGATTGAATAGTTTATATGTTATGTTTTAATCTATTATTCATTTCTCTAAGACCTTCACATTTAATTCATAGTTTATTTGTAATGAAATTTCTCATTTATGAGAACATCAAATTCATATATTTTTCAATAAAAATTTATCATTCATAATAGCTTGAGGTTAAAATTCCTCATTCATACTTCTTGGATCATAATAAAATTTTGTGTATATTTTAATAAAAGAACCAAAACATCATCATCAATATAATTCCACCTAAATTTTGATCACCATAGGTAAATTTCAAATAATATCATTCGTAATTTAATACATATAGGCCTAATGATCATTTATATTAAAACTTCTTTAAAATTCATCAAATTAGTCTTGGATAATTGGTAGAAATATTATAATTATATTTTAAACATGATAGAATGTTTATGGAATCATCAAAAATATTTTCATTTCATTAGATTTAAAACTAGAAAATTTAGTTTTTCAGTCTACATAAATCTCAAAAAAATTCCTTGGTGTTAATCTCTCATTAGGTCACAAGATATTTAAATACATAACGAAGGATAATTATGGAATACCAATTTATCAAAAAAAATTATGATGATTTGTTTTTGTTTTTTATGAGTATTTATTACGTATAATACGATAATGTTTACATAGTGGGTGTCCGTGCTTATGTTGCTTTGAAAATAATCTGTTCACACATTTATAATTTTTCTACCATAGTAAAATTAACTATACACACATCAATGTAAATCCTTAAAAACTATATAATACATACTATATATGGTTAATAATGCCTAAAGCTAATAATTTATGACTCACTTAATGCATTAGAAATTCGATGTAATTTTTTTTATATAGAATTATTTTGAGACCAGGTGTTGAGACGACGAGAGATTCCGCGCCCTGGAGTGTCCAGAATGATCTCTTGAAAAATGTTATGCTTTATATAGCACGCATGAGTGATTTCCCAAAAAAAATTGGAATAACTCTTAAACAGTTTCACAGATCAGAAATATTATGGCACCATTGTGTTCAAAATGGTTGGTTTACCCTAGGAGCGACTTAAATATAGTCAGCACAGACCTCCAACGAGAAAACTCGATAATGGCATAACTGTAAATAAGGTTATCAAATAAAATTATTTTAATTTTTAAATTCTTATGACTCGGAAATGGTGACTTGTATTGAAAATTAGAGACCACCATTGAGTTCATGGGGGTATGATTTATTTAGGAAGATCTTTACATTGGTCAGCATGAGCCAACTGTGGAAGTTAGTTTTTGGTCGTAAATAAAATAATTAAGTAACTATTATTTTATTGTCAACTGCTTATAACTCCTAAATAGTAACTAGGATTGGTAATATGAGAGTAACATTGTGTTCATGAGGGTTGTTTTCCATTTGGAAGAGCCTAACCGCATCCGGTGTGGGTCACGAGTGAAAGTTAATTTTTTTGACTATTTTATGGTTTATTTAATTAAACTGGCGAGCATGTTTTTCTAACTTTTAAACTAGTGCTCAGATCAAATATCTGAGGGAACCGCTGAATTCATAATGCTAGATTTGCCTAATAAGAGTCTAAACTCGACTGGCGTGGGTCAATAGTAAAAGATAAAATTCCTAATTTTAGTGGAAAAAAATAAAATAAACATAAAATAAATTCAATATTAATTTTATTCAAACGGTTTCCACTGCGATGCGACGACTAGTCAATGCTATGATACAGTGATGATAAAATGATGAATAATTAATGAACCTCATTAATGAGGCAACATGGTGAGGAAAAATTCATATCCTTTAATTAAATATTGATACAAAGTTGAAAAACAACATTAGGAAATTTTTTGATGAATGAGAAATCTCTCTCTCTCTCTCTCTCTCTCTTTGACGAAGAACACCATCGATGAATGCCATCAAATCAAGGATTTGAGGATGCCGATGGGATGGATTCGAGAATCTACTAATGATGAATAATTCTAATGGATCAAGGATTGACGATGGATAAATGCTTTGTCCCTCCTTAGTGATGGATCAAAAAATAAGGTAGGGGTTTAATTATTTTATGTTTTACCTATTTTTATTAAAAAAACAATGAAGGAGTATCAACCCACAAATAGGTTCATTCGTAGATCCAGTGTTCTTGAAGGATGATGTTTTCCATGGGGGTTTTCACTGTAATTAATGATTATCCATTAGAACTGTGATCCAAATCCTCTCTTGTTTTCATACTTCTAATGCAGAGGGTGCAGGCCGACACGAACAAGGGTTGAGCCCCTCCTCTTGTGAGTTCTTCGTGGAAACATCTTTGAAATAGAGGCAGAATGGATCTGAGGTCATGGAAGTGATGATGGTGACCCAATAGGACTGATGGAATAGATATATCTGATATAGGAACACCAGAATGGACCGGGTGGCCCACAGATGGTGTCGCCAATGCGGTACCAACGGTGTTGTGGCACCACCCTAGGCGCTGCATGCAAGACAAAGTGGATGACTCTCATCGTCCATGCTCGCAGAGGCGGTGCGCTCGGTGTGGGCCATGGAGAAGGAGGGTTGGGGCCTGTTGGACATGGCAGTGGGCTAGATGCAGTGCCAAAATGGTGCCACATAGGAGGAGTGGCCCATCTCTGTGGGCTGTGTGCTGACTATGGGGGCTGCTGGCTTACTAGCTACGCGTGGCCAACCGGACCGGCCAATTCAGTTCGGGATAAAGCAGAACGGGCCACACGATACACCCAACTAAACTTTCAAGCCAGCCTGTTTAGCAGATCGAGACGACATGATAAAGTCTAGTCGTGTGGCATCCCGTTCCAGGAAAAGAGACCGACCTGCCAATGCAGGTTGGGATGGATAAATTCTTCTCCCTGGGTGACCAAGAAGACTACACCCACTACCAACCTCGATTGGGTTTAGTGAGGCCCAATGGGGAAGGCCAGTGTGCCAGAAAGATAGGATTGTGTCAGGTGGTACATTAGGGTCGGGTTGGTTGGTTCGGTTTGAACAGGTCAGATTGAGCCCAGATACAAGCAACCCATACTTACAAAAAGGGACATATCTCATAGATCATGTGTCAGATTGATGTTTCTTCTGCAGTGTTGGGACCCACGTGATGAGGTGGTCCTTATAAAATTCTCTATGTACAATTTCATGGAATTTTAACCAACATGGATTGATGACTCAGCTACCTAGGGAGACTCCATGACTGAGCCACCCATCGAGACTCAATGATTCATCTATCAGCGAGACTCTGTTACTCAACAACCCATAGAGACTTCATGAACCAGATACCTAGAAAGACTTTGTGACTCATCTATCAACAAGACTTTATGACTCAGCTTCCCAGAGAGATTGCATGACTCACCTACCCATCAAGACATTTTGACTCATCTATCTATGGGACTATGTGGCTCAACTACCCAACAAGACTCTATGACTCAACTATCAGCAATACACCGTGACTCAGCTACCCAACATGACTCTTTGACTCAGCTATCAGTTAGACTCCATGACTCAGCTACCCAGAGAGGGTTCGTAACTTAGATACTAAATATTTCTAGGTGACTTATCTATCATAAATGACTCATTGAGGATGAGTGCCATTTTTGTGATTGATGTTCAGTGTTTGTAACCATTTGTTTTTCAATCAAAACCTTATGTTATAGCTATGTCAATATGAATTTAGTGACTCTAATATTTTTTTATTCTTTTGTGAATTATTTTGTTGATTTCTGGGAGACCCTAGTTGGTTTTGAGGTCCGTACTGAGTATTGTCATACTCACCCTTGCACGGGCTTCGCCCCACCTATAGTGTCTTGTTCAGACGACAGACAATATTCACTAAGATCTTCGATAGACAAGACCAGGTGGTGCTCAGAGGTGGATCTACAAATAAGTTACACTTCAAAACATTTGACAATCATATATGTAAGTACCAGACCCCAGTTCCTCGAAATCAGTGCCTTGTTTGATTATGTTGGTACACATACAAGGAATACGAATCTCGAATGACCAAGTAGTTTTGTATTATTGGAAACAGATTACATACATAATTTTATCATTACAATATGAAGGGAATAACAACACTAATTTATTCCACTAGCAACATCATGTCTCCAATATTATGCTTGCATGTCATTCATAATTTACTTCTTCATATCCAAAGAAAAATGAAACATAAGAAAGGGTTGTGCTCAAACGCTCAGTAAGAGTAAGCAATACAACAGAAGATAATATATACATTAGACATGGTGAATAATTGAAAACACATACCTTTAATAATAAACATGAATACATTATGGCAGGAAAACGAGCTGAGTAAATAATGCCATAATAAAACATAATAAAGGGTATTATACCTATCAATTAACCACATGAACTTTCAATTACTAGCTTTATAATGACGTAAGTGCATATTGCAGACATCCAAAAACATTTTTTCATGGACTCATCCAAGACATAAAATTATTAAGGCATCTTCCAAAATCCATATACCACATTGGGAAAGGCCTCGACCAATTTCACGTCTATTTGACTCATTAGACCTATCAATGCATTTAGGGGCTATAGCAGGCCCCACCTGTTACATAATAAGTCCAATGAATTCCTCATATGAGCGGGGATCAAGATAAACAACAAATACATTTATATTGAAACTATCATATGAAATCTAACTATCTTTCCCCAATCATTAAACATAAAATACTAACCATTCAGAAAAATATGGTGAATGGTTTTATGGTAGATCTTCCACAATAGAGTTAGTCATAAACCATTAAATAAAATATGGTATATGACTTCATAAATTATGAAACCCAATAATACCATGGAATCAATAAGAGTGTTGAATTAGACGAAAACACTCTAATAAAATCATTAAGCAATTCTTGAGATAAGTAGTTTTTTATTTTGAAAAGAAGAGTTCTTTTGGAAAAAATCTTTGTATAAAACCAAAAGTGAATTAAGATAGTATTTTAATAATAAAATGAGTGATTTTATAAGGTTAATGGTTCCCAAAAAACATATTATAGAGTTCCCTGGAAAATAGATAAAAATATGAGAAATTCACTTGAATCGGGCTTGTATTTTGGAAATAGTTTTGAAAGATCTTTTTAAAAATGTAATTATCCATAAAATAAGGAAGGATTATGGTTTTTAAACATATATATGATACTCAAAAATAATATATGTGGAGTAAATAACAATACATAATAATTTCATTTAGTTATTTAGACAATGAAAGTATCCCAAATGAAAATGGAAGTTAGGGTGGAAAAACCCTTACCTTAACTCCAAACGTGTTCCTCTCTTGTATTTAAGCTCCTGTAATATGAAATTATAATTTTTAATAACTTATTTCATAACCTATTATATATGTATTTAGTTTACCATAATTAAAGAAAGTTCATTTATGTCTTTATTAACATGTTATTGAATTGAATTCCGTTGTTCTGGAGTGTTCGTTTCCTTTATTTTCATATTCAGTTCACTTGTTTTTATGTAATGAATTTCATGTGGAATGGTTATAAATCTCCAGGATTGGAATTATATATTATTAATGAATATAAATAATTTATAATGGTAATTTCTATCATTTGGTTACATGGAATAACGATGAACCATTCGATGACCACCACTTCGATTATTCGGCGGTATTTGGAATATTATGAACTAGTTTTGTCATATAACTTAATTATATGTACATATTATGGTTCTTGAATATTAATTAGGTTATAACACATATATTATAGTCTAGTAAAACCATGAATATGGTTTCATGACTAGTAATGAAGAAGAAATTGAAGAATGAAACATTGTCATCCACAAAGGTTATAAATCAGAACCTCTTGGACGTCGATTTCATTTATAAAATAAATGGGAGAAAGTTAGAATATTTATGATGGTTCTTCCATAAACATGATATATATCTAGTATATAGATCTTACTGGAGTTACCATGATTATTTGGATAGATTAGGTGAGGAGAGGATAACAAATGAAGATAAATTGAAATAAAACTAAAAGAGAAAGAAGGGTGATTTACCTCTTGAAATAACCTCCTTGAGAAACTCTTTAAGGGAAGGGTTTTTGGTATTTTGGAAAGACTAAGTGCTTTTAGGTCGTGGGGAGTGACTAGGGAAGTGTAATTGGGCAGAACATTGAGGAGCTTCAAGGCTTAGAGGTGTGAAGAGAAGAGGTAGTGGTGGGGGTTTTTATAGTGGACGAGAGGAGTAAGTTTTGAATATTTAATTCATTATTTTATTATTTCCCTCAAGACAACCTATAGTATTGTTTCATGTGACCACTAATACTAATAATGGCATGTGCGTTCGATCCAAGTGTGCTTACATCATCCTTTCATCACCTATGATGCAGTAAAACAAGTATTTAGCATTTATCATATTTTATTGTATTTTACTATTCATAAAAAATTCTAGAATTTAAGAAAAATTCAAAAAATACAACACTACCATTTTTTGATGTGTAGAATTCAAAAGTGGTGTCCATTTTTGAGAAATAATTTTCTAAATATTATTAATTATCTTTTAAATAAAATCATACTTAATTCAAAATTTAACAGTTCTAATTCTACAACCACTTCTTTATCACAATGAAAAATTAACCTAGATGTTATTACCTTCTAGCATTAAGAAAATAAAATAATAATAAAATTTACTACTTATTAGGGTCATATTACTATTTATATTACTATTCATAAGGTTACGTTATTATTCACTAAAAAAATCAAGTTTGTTCTATCAGACTCCAAATGACTTACTGAACACAACTCTAGATGACCATTTTTCAAAATTCAAAACATAGAAGAGGAAAAGTTGTGTTTAATGGTAAGATTATAAAATTTCATTTTATATTTATTTTAAAAACCTTAGGGTGTTACAATATACACCTACCCTTCAGGTAGAATCCTTGGTGGATCACCTCCACAACTTGTACTTCCATTTTCTATACATTCCATTACAGTTGGTTTTGTATTCTGGGCCCCTTCTTTCCTTTCAGTTGCACCTCTACTTGTGTGGTAACTTCCTCATGTGATATAATTATTGTTAGTATCTCAGTTTCAGAATTATTTTTCACATCATGGGTTGTGTGTGTATATGTTAAAAGTAAATGCCTTCCTTTTTTTGGGATATGACTTCTGGTGCTAGTCACTAGCCCCTGGCCTATGGAAGGTGGGCTTTGGATAGTCACAGCACATGCCATGGAGGATGGGTCATGAAAAATCACATATAGTGAATTTCTTTATCAAAAACAAAAATTTGAGACAATATTAATAAATTTATTAACTACTCCCAATCCCATCAATACCTTTAAATCCATCACCCATGTGAATTAAAATTTTATTTATGTACCCAACATGCCTCGTAATTCTATGAAGGATTATGCAGTCTTCAATATAACTTCTTCAAACTGTTGAACTAAGTATAACCTATTTTTGTAAGTATTATACCAATTAACTATTGTATATGGCACAATAGTTTATCCATCAATTATATAAACCTTCCATACAAAATGTTTTGGAATATACACCTCCCACTTTCTTATAAATTTTATTTTATTTGAAATATAAATAAATAATCTTCATGTGTGATGTATTTTTCTATTTACTATAGCATCCACTTCACTCCAAATTAGTTGGTGGATTCTCATTCCAGCACATAACTCTCCATGAAATGAATATCAAAAATTATATAACATAAATACAACCAAACTCCTTTGGTTTGTTCGACTAGAACCCTTATTACTTCTATACATTAAAATTATAGTGAATTAAATGACTATAAATTTATCTATCACGGTGGATTCAAATAAAACAATGTTCATTGGTGTCAATTAATACATTTTTTAATGTTTATATAATTAAAAATATGGGAAACATGTGGTTTTGTGAATGCTGATAGAAAGGTAAATTTAAAACAATTTAAATTGATAAAGGTGGGGAGAAACTATGTCTTGACCTTATGTGATTAGTAATGATATCACATGATCTCTCAATTAAATATATTTATAATCTAATGCTCACCAGTTGAAACTTTCTTCTATACCACTTCCACTATTCCAATTAAAAAATGTAGTGATTTATTTTATAATACACTAACTCCTTTTAAAATGTAAAACCAGTTATATAATCCATTTATATGTGGAATTATATTAATATCCTTATACCATATCCTCCTTCAATGTATACTTCAAGAAGGGGTATAAAAATGAACACTCCAATCACATTTTTTTTCAGAAACCATTCCCATTAAAATGAAATGTTAATTTACTTACGCATCATGATCAATGAATGGATTCATTATGATATCTACATTTTCTTGAAGATATCAAAGTGAAGTGAAATAGTTGAAAAAAATAATCAATTACAATCACTCCACACCATTAATCCGAATATATATTTATTAGAGCAACAAAAAAATCATTAATATTATTTCTAATCTTGTAATTTATATAGATTAACACACTTGGGATAACCACAATAAGATAACCCTCCATGAATAAGGATATAAGAAAAATAGGGAGATAGAATGAAAAATATAACAATAAAATATAATTGAAAACATTACCTAGTTCCTCTATTGATACAAAAATTTATCACTAGACAAGAAAAATTATTACTACTATTATATTTAAAATTTATCACTATAATGAGAATGATTTGGTGATATTATCATGAAAATATGGACATTTTTCTTCATTAGATGATTATATATGCATTGTTTCATTTTTTTCATCTCTAATATTCAGTAAGTAGAAATCATCTCCAATACTAACCCTTGTATCACTCCAGGATCATGATCTATATAGACCATTGATTGGAGTCTTTTCTGAAATGGTTATAAATTATATACAATAATCCTATAAAATATCCTTGTTTTATACATGTTATCCACATATCCATCTTCATCATCAAAGGTTGTCGATATTTTTTTCTTGAACTACAAAATGAAAATTCAATTTCACCCATAACATATTATTCATTAAATAAATTAAATGTTTTCTAAACTATATAAATGGGGTCGAATAATCAATGATTGATGTAATATCAGTGTAACCTATTCTATACATTACGGTTCTATTGGTACTCTTGAGGATACATAACTTTGGGAACATAAAATTTCCCTATAAATCAACACCCTAATAATTATTACAATGGAGTTCTATAATATCATGTGTTGGGGAATAATATTTCAATTGAAGTGTGACATATTCTAGAGTATACATTGAAGATGTTTATGTGAGGGGCATATTGTAAATTTCATTAGAAAGGATAATAATGTCATTGAGACTCAAACTCAATGGTCTCTCTAAGTCCATATTTTGGTAATATTTTTTTATAAATGGTTGGAAGAGACTATCATGTTTACCTTTTTTATTATAGAACCATATATTGATGGGGGGAGGTTGTATAATATCATACACAAAAATATGTTATGTTGGTTCAAAATAATTCATATGCACAATGACATTAATAAGATATAGCTTATGAAATTCTTCATTTTTTTCTTCTATATAGAGTTTTCTTAAAATAATTGAAACTAAAAACAATTAAATTGTTAGGAAATAAAAATTGATTCAAAAAATAAAAAATAGTTAATAAATATCACTAACATAGACCATGTATAAAAATTAAGCTATAAATTATAAGAAATCAAGAAACTATTATCTAAATATAGATATAACTAGGAAAAGACATAAAATAAAACTAAATAAAAATAGCAAAATATTCTATAAATTACCACCCACCTAGTTAAGTGATTACATGTCCTCAATTAATTACTTTTGACAAAACAATTCATCTAGTATACACATCTACTTTTAATTATTTAATATTTTATTGAAGTTTCTATAATAAGGAATTTATTTAACTAAATTCTATATATCAACATACACTAAAATTTTCTTTTCTAAGATATTTATATACCAATTAATTTATTACTTTCATGATTCTTATTATAAAAAAATTATTTGATTTGTACATTCCCGATTTGATTTTACTATTCATCATATTTTTTATCTCCTTGAAAAACATGGAACATAAAATATTTTTATTTTTCCTTAATAAGTTTTTTATTCATGGAACGTAATAATTAAATATTAATTATTTAGAAATAAATCATCCCATAAAATGTCATCTATAATAGGAATATTTGGAAACTATGGGATGATATCAAAATATAGCTAATAGAATAACTGATTTTCCATGACAATTATTTATGATTATTATTTTTCACTAAGTAACCTAGTTCTATGAAATACTTGGGAACATCATGTCATTTATTATCTATTAAAAAATAATTCTATATTTCTTTTTCAATTGTGTTGTAAAAAATTATTCTAGGATTATGTTCCATAATCCATTGCGCTAATGCAAGGATTTAATTGTCCTAAATATTCTTCACATAATCCTCAATTCCATTATTTTATAAATAGAAGATTCAAGGTCATCAAAATGTCATGTCGCACAATTATTTGATTTAAATTTCTAAATATATTTGAATTATACATCCCTATAGTAGGATAATTCCACTCTAATACACATAAATTAAACTACACAATTTGAATAAAATTCAAGAATATTACATTACAAATCTTAAAAATTGATCAAAAAATGGACAGACTAAATGAATCCTTATTAAAATTATTTTTTACTTTTGTTAATAGATTGTTCTCTATTTTTTGAAATCCAAAATATAAAAAAAACAAGAAAAAAGATTTATAAAAATATAAATTTAAAAAAATACATAGAAATAAAAATATATTCTTTAGATATAACCCCAAATAGGTGATTTATTTTACTATCTTTAGCTCATGAAAAATTAATGATAATTAGTAATCTAATCCTATATTATGATTTTATGATATGAACTGTGAAATACTTATTTCACTATTTATCGTATACATATGCATGTTTTCATGGAACCCCAGTTCATGTATAGGATCATCCACCAATTTTTATTATCAAAAAACATCTCCAAATGTGGTGGTGAAATAAATTTTGGGACCTCCATATCTATAATATTAGGAGATATGGTATATTTTTTTTCTTGAACCTCTAAAGAGTGTATTATATTTTCATGTGTTATGTAATATACTGTTATAAAAAAATACTTCTTGTTTATAAAACATCTACAAAGTTAGGTGGTATCCAATCTATTTCATCTATCCTGAATTCAACCTATGTCTTATTATTTATTTCTATATCCATCAATACATCTATGTTTATATGATGTGGTTTTTTCATTTATAACATAAACATAGGGGGAATAGGTAAAAAAATTATTGAAATTATATTTATATGAAATAACATATAAAAAACCTCTCTTAATATTTGTAGGATTTAGATATTTATCTATGTATAGAGCCTAAAGGTATTCATTATCTGATATAGTAGAATGTTTGAAGTATTACTAATTCTATATCTAGATCTCCTGAGTATTATATTTAAAATAATCATATCATTATTTAATGAGTAGTAGACCATATTATTTGTAATTTTTATACGCTACATTGGTTTCTTGTTCCTGTTTACCGCTAAATTTCTCTTCATTATCATATCATATATCCTTACATTCCAACATTTATGAACAACCACTTGAATAATTTCATGAATATTCATATTAAAAAATGAAAATTCCATATGTTCTACATAAAAATTAATTATTATCTATTGAAATTAAAATTAACTATGAAGATAAAAAATCAATTGATGAAAAATTACAATCCCAATGTTAAGTGTATATCTATCTCACAATAGAAAAAAAGATGAAAAATAAAATTAGAACATTATGAATTCAATGGTATCATAAATATTTCTATTACAATCTTTTTGATAAAATGGCTAACCATACAGTTGCCTCTCAAATACTCTATAAGCTATACTATGGTATTCTTTTTCACTTTTTATTATTTTTTGTTTGTAATTTAGTAGGAATAAAGTGAAACATCAATTGATGATAATGTTATGTGAAAGTAAAATTGCATGAAATGAAAATGAATAATGTTAAGGACATGTGGTCACGCGTCCTTGGTTTATCACATATTATATGAAATCATTCTCTAAACTAAATTTAATCCGGACACTACTTTCCAAAATCTCTAAGTATCAATATGAATATCCCCATCACTATCATTTTTATGATTAGTGTGGTATTTTTATAGTACATGACCTCCTTTATTCTTATAAAAAATTTGGTACACTCAATGAATGTGTAGGGGGAAATTAATCTCTCTCTACCACATCCTCTCTCAAGGTAGGATATGATAATGAAAGACAATTTCACACCCCAGATAACCAAGATACATTCATTGAATATTTACTTCTACAAATTAATCTCTCACATTAACTATAAGGATGGTGATTTATTAACTACGAGCTCATATTATAGAGAAAAAACTAGTGCAAGGATAAATTGCAGAAACTCTCAAAGAACCCCACCACAAAAAATGTCAATTATCAAAGTAATAGATAAGAATAATTAGACATTCAGAAATAATTTTTTTATTCAATAACTACATTTGTTTACTACCATGGATTAACCATAAATAGTTATCATTATATGAATATGAAAGTGCTAAAATGGGTAGGATCTTGGATTAAAAATTTATAATGCAAAAAGATTAAGTGATAAAAAACCATGCCTATATTTTACAATTTTAACTATATTGGGAACCCAAATTCCCTATCTCATATGAATAATTTATAGAACAAAATAAAATATTATTTTTTTTGGGATTACTACCATATTTAATTAATTTATTTGTTACATGCTTCCACATGGGTACAATAGTTTCACCTTCTACTTTCTTATGTAATTCGCAATTCATACCCATTATCTCCCATATTCATGTAACCTAAATCATGATCCATGACATGTTTTCATTGGATACATACCTGATATGGTTATATATTAGGTACAAGAATATCAAATAGTCCCCTTGATTTTTTAATGTTAGTAATATGTCTATCTTCATCATCAACATCAAGGGATTGATTTTCCCACACATTTATAAATTAAGATAGTTTTACAAACTATTATACTATAAAATGGAGACTAAGAGGGTGTTTATTAATCAAAATAGTCTTTATTTTATGGTTAGGGAACATTGGATAGCATAAAATCCCATTTTCTTTAAATTACGATTTCATTATAGATCTTGTGGCCATATTGATTTAGGAGTGCTAAATTTTACTATGGTTGTTTTTTCAAGTCTTGTTATGTTTTAATAACTTTATATGATGCTTCAGGGATATATAATACATTTTTAGAATGAAAAAATATTTTTTTATCCATATATATTCTATTTTTATATACATATTATTATGGTATTTCTGTGGGAATGTTTTATGATTATGGAGTGTTATCAAGGATATTCATAAGGCATTGTTTTCTGAAGATATATTCACATGGGCTAGAACTGGCTATAATTACTATATTGAACCACTTTATGTTTTTCATGAAGAAATGTTAGTGATGTTTCATACTCTTTACCTTTTATGAATGAATGTTTTGAAACTCAATGGTTTCCAAAGTTAACCAGAAGAAACCTTTAAATTCATAATTTATTCTTCCACAACCAGTTTTTCTCAAATGAAAAACTATTACAGAATTCAAATGATTTTTCAAATATATCATTAAACTATATGTATTCAATTAATTTTAGAACTTTTGGTTTATTTAAACATATATAGTAATAATCATTATAAAATACATTAAAAACTACTTTCTAACAATATTATAAATAGGAAATAACTGAAAAAAAACTAAAAAACCTAATAGAAATGATAAAAACTATTATATGTTAGTTGTGGATGCCTATGCTTGGGAAGATCAAATTCCCTTACTAGGCTATTTTAAATAAATTAATGCGAGGAATAAAAATGAAAATAACTATTCCACGTGTCAAAAAGATGTATTTCATACCAAATACAACTATAGGTCATCCAAGAACATTAATTCACATCAAATGGTATTGGTAAGGAATACCACATACACCTTGTTATCATATTTATATATATCCAATACTACCCTCCCTAATCACTAGTCCCATATGATAAGGAGTGCTACTATCATGTCCTCTACCCACACCACCATATACCCATATTTTATAAAGTAATAGACTCTATTACTGTAGAAATGTATAATTAATATATTTTGGATTATGAGGTTTTCCACCATTATTGTATTACCAAAATTATACTATCACACTTGATATAGTAGACACATAAATAAAAAATTTCTTCTATAAATCGCATGAATTATATATAAATTTGTATTCACCCATTATTAATGTGAACTACCAACACTAATAAATCATGAATGAATAATTCAATATTGATAACCCAAATACCCTAAAAATGGATGGCTCATTTTACATTCTTTTTTTACACCATGAACATGAATTCTTCATCACATACAAAAATATTACTTACTAGTGGTATTTCTATCACCTCATCCACCAGTAAAAACATAATCTCAAATTCAGGGCTATTATCGCCTCTCAATATGATTGCCTCTCAAGTCCTAATATACTATAAAATCAAGGTAATTTCATTAAAATTTATTAAATACTTGTCCATAAACCGAAAAACTATAATATCCATATATGATAGTCAAAATCACCCACTTACTATTAGATCCATGAGTGTCTATCAAGAACTCATTTCAAACTAAATACCAAAATAGATATATAATGACTATAATATTAATTGGAAAACATAAACTGTAGTTTTATTGATCTATAAAATAAAATCACTTCATGTGTCATATATTTCTAAATTACTATATTAAAATGAGATATTTTATCTCAAACTCTTCAAATTAGTGATACATATTTTTCTTTCTAATGGATGCCTCAGACTTTGGAAATTTTATCTATTGAAACTATCCTATGGTAACACTCTACACATCTATAGTAGTTTATTCAACATATTGACATATGAATAATATACATTTAAATAAAAATATATTTTATATGATGGATAATTTTAATGATTCTAGGTATATTATTTCATGATGAATTGATAAATAATTTCATTTCATGCCAACACGATATTCATAATTCAAAAATATATAATGCAAAATACCACACTTATGTAATTATCCAATTGATAACATATTATACCCCTTATAAGGACACATTGTTAATCAAATTATCTGATTATAATCACATGATACCTCTATATCAATTTTTTTTATAAATATTTTCATAATATTTTTAGCTAATACGAGATCCTTACAAAATTGTGAAATCATAAAAAATCATAATACAATTTCTACCTTGGAGACCATGATTTCAAAACATTATATTAAATTATAAATTATCTATGAATATTAGTGATGTGAAAATAATCTTAAGAGTGAACATAAATTCCCACCTTCAATAGGCAATTGGGTGGATACTATCCCCCATCATATTTAATAATAAATAATTGATGTATTTTACCTCAAAAATTTAAAACATACCTGAAGAATTATATACCCTGAACTAAAATAAAATATCATAAATGAATAGATGTTAGGGTTTGGAACACAAAAAATATTGCATAAAATTTCATTAAAATACAACCACTCTCTGATAAAATAAACACATGAATACTTTTAATCCAATGTAATCCCCAAATATATAATATAAAAATTACACACACAACATTCTAGTTAATCTTGTATGTTTTGAAAAAATCATATAACAATATAGTTTCAATATAAGAAAAAAGAGTATGTTACACCTCTACTATCTCCTATGATGAGTCGGTATGAAAAATAAATCATTGTTTAATTATATATATATATTAAATTTCAATTAATTTACAAAAAATATCGATGTGAAAATTCAATTATAGAAATCATGAACCTCTTTTCATCATTCTATTTCCATCCTCATCAGCATTAAGTATCCATTTCATCACTATCACCCATATTATATCATACATATCTCTATAGTTTCCTCATAACATAAAACTATACTCATTATCCATACCACAAATTATATAGTGATTTTAACCACAAAAATAATCTACTGTTGTTGCTAAAATAAGAAACAATATTCATAGGGACCGCACAATAAAAAAATAACCATATAGTGGAATTATTAAAACAAAACCATATGTAAATGTATTTAAAATACAATTTCCAATATAAAATCCTACACCCATCCAAACCACATCCTCCTTAGGGAATAAATCATTCCCCTACATCAAAACAACCTTAAAATAATTTACAATATAACAGTTTTCATTAATAGAATTAAACAACACAAAGCCACCAATATAATAAATATCATTTCTAATAAAAATATAATACATCTTATTATAACATATCAATAATAATAAAATCATCTTTCTATAAAAATATTTGTATATACAGTAATAAAGACTAATAGAAAAAATAAATTTCATTTTTCATACAATGTTATATTCAATAACTTCCCCATGTACTTGGCTAACATACCACAGTAAAACTAATAATTTTAGCAAATTTACTATCTAACATTATATCAAATAATTTTAATATAATACCATCTACCATATGGGATCCATAATTTCATTGTTTAAAAATTGTTTATTTTCATAACATCCAATAAATAAAATAAATTAATTATAATTTTAAAATTATTCCCTAAAAATAACCAAAATTCAAAATCCAAACACCTTATCTGAATTTAATATAAAGTAAATATATTAATAAATTTTTCAATATAATTATTATTCCATGCCCATTTTGTTAAACATGATTTACCAAAATTTCTCATTTTATGGTTCATTACATCATTTAATGATGATATAATTCCAAAATTTCATATATGTTTCCCATTAACTATATGATATGTTTTTAATTATATATAAAATTGAAATTTTTATAACAAAAATATAATTGGACTATAAAAATCCACTAAAGAAATAAATGGGTTGATTAGAATCCCGTATATAGTAATTATGATAAATCATCATGAAAAAAAGTTTGACCTCAAATATTAAATTTCAAATTCCCTATAGATAGTGTAAAATCTCTAAAATAATTTTTAACTAATTATTAAATATAATTCTACAGTAAAATATAGTTGTATAAGAGTTCACTATTAAAATTCTTGGAATATGACATGTAATTTTAGTAACCCTGAATTCATGCTTCCATAAATTAAAATATGTGATGGAATCTAAAAATAATTATCGATCACATAGAAAATATCTAACAATTCATACAAAGATACACCTTAAGGATTAATGTGTATTTATATAAATTAGATTAATTTTTTCGATGAATTTTAATATCATATTTTTAACTTTTAAAAAGAAATATGATGTTTCCTAAAACACCATCATGTGTTATCATCAATCAGTAAAAAATATTTTTCTTTTTTTGGTAACTTCCCCTTTAGTAAATGTATAAGAATAGTTAAAAAATTATACATTTTGATATTATATAATAAAATACTTTCTAAAAAATCCAAAATGTTGTTATCAAATTCAGAAAAAAAAACAAAGAATGAAATGATTACCTATTAACTGCCTCATATTGTCTAGTACCATTACCTTATGTAAAAACATCTCAACATAATATTACATATAATCTAACTTGGTATTTATTGTTAACTATTTTATCCAATAATAGTAACAAATTATCTGATACATTTATTTTTCATCAATACCAAAATTATTTTGGAATAACAATACAATGGATACTATGAAAGGTTTTATATTGTTTTCCTTACCTTAATACATGTATTATCAATTATTTATTTTCTATAACATAATATTTACAATATTCCTAAGGGAATGTAAAATTGTAATAAAGATGTCGTTTTCTTATTAGAAATTTTTCTATCAAAATGTACCAAATATACCTGTCTATTATTCATTTATATAAATATAAAATGCACAATATAAATATAAAATACACAGGTCCTTATAATCAATACCCACTACTATTAGTCAATGAAATGTGGATTCTAAATATTAAGAAAATATCAAACTAATGGGACAACCAAATATCCTTCCATGTAGACCCATTATACTAATTTAAGTATGACCTCCAATTTAAACATGAATCCAACTTTGATTACTTACAAACAAATACAATTATAAATATTAAAAGTTGAATCTCAAACTAGAAATATTCAAAAATTCTTTTATTTTATAGATCCCATGTGACAGCCATATGTCAATGTTGTAATTTAAAATATATAATTTTGTGTTATTTTGAATTATTTTGATGTTTTTTAGAGTTATAAGAGTTGTTTTTATATTACATTTTACCTATATTTTGGGGTTATTGTTCATCACACAATATAATAGAGAGTCACGGTATGATTATTAATATTGGAATATTTACTTGAGTCTATTAGATGATCACATAGTGGTATGGGGAATCATAACATGATTAGACTTTCTTTTCCAATTTGGTATTTTTTTCATTTTTTAATTTTAAGAGTTCAGTATATGATGAGTGAGGTAATACCACATCCATGTTTTCAGGTTATTATTAATAAATTTTATACATATATTATATTTTATCATTTTGGAATTAAAGTGAGGATAAAAATATACATTTATGGGTGATTATCACATCGTGGTGATTGAAATAATATATAAAGCTTCATTGAATTCACTTCGGAGGGTGTTTTCTTTATAGTTTAGGTCATTTGATAGAAAGGGGAATCACATGATAAAATATATTATTAAGTGTTAAACTTTTTCCAAGTATCATGTGTATGGTTTTCCAGGCGATCTATTTTCTTTTACTCTATCTTGAAGTTTTTTTCATGGTGAAATTTCATGAGGAAGGCTCTTGATGCCATGATGGTTTTTCATTGAACTAGGATGAGAGTGTTTTGGGTGAGGTTGTTGATTATTAAAATAATTACAACTAGTGGTGGAAAAGGGATCAAGATACTCTATACTTACCAAAGAAAGTGTTCTACACTATGAATGAGTCGGTTAAACCGTTGTGGGATTCTTGTGACAGGCCTCAAACCATGACCAACATGGTCACAGTTTGAGGTGTCCATCCAAACAATTAGGTAGAGAATTTCCATTTATACCCTTTTAGACCTAAACAATAATGGGCCTCCTCATGTACCTTATTCATGTATTTTGATTAAGATTACCATAGTGTAAAATCACCTTCGTTTATCATTAGTTTTTTTTAAATACCTCAAAATAACATATGTTTTCTGATGGTACATTCCTCTTTTCCACTCCATTATCATTCACCTATTCTCCCTACATCCATTTCCCCTAGGATTTACATTATCTAATTAATAATAATAGAAATAGTTTTCAAATATAGAGATGACATTTTTTTTAATTAGATGACTCAGGTTGTCAAGGGTTTGTAGTGGTTTTTTCTTTATGATTTTTCTCTCCCAATAAAAGGTGAGTCATTTTCATTTGGATAAGGTAGTTGAATATATTATGTTTATTTCTTTTACAAGTTATAAATTGATTTGGTTGTCCAAATTAATTTACTATTATGGAATGCATATTTTTCAGATCCCTAATTGTTTATAAAATTTCAAATTCATATTTTTAAACATGTCCATGAGGGTTTTAAATTAATTTTTTATTATTCATTTTATATTAGATTATGTATCATAAATGATGTTTTTAAAAATAATTAGAGGATATTTAAATTTAATTAAATTTTGGGAAGAATGTTTGTGGACCTATTGAGATTTCTCATGAATTTAACCCATATTCAAAATTTGTTATCAAGTAAATAGATATTTTTGTTCTAAATTTACTCATTTTTGAGGGTGACTTCTTTTATGTAATGTATAGTTAATTTTTCATTAAATATTTATATAATATAGTTATATATTTTTTCAATGATCAGCTAGTACCTTGTAAATATTTTTTTATTGTATACTATTTATATGATCCACTTGAAAATATTTCCTATATATTTTTTTCTGCCTTTTGGGTTTTTGAGAAAAACAATTTGATACATTATCATTTAAAAAAGTGTATGTTTTAGAAGATGTTGTTGTATTTGTGATAATGTTTTCTATTTTATTACATACTGATTTTTAGGATGAATATAAATCTTGTTTCATATCTGATTTCAAAATTTAATTTTCCAAAGAAATATAGGTAAATAATTATAAAATTCAATTTATTACTTACTAGAATCATGTTTTTTTACATTTAGAAATGGTTGTGTAAATCTGGAGGATTTCTCCATTGGAAAATTGGATCTGATCCAAATAATTGTTTTGATGAACTTTAGTAACTTAAATATATGTGGTACCTAATAAGTCATTGTGATCATACAAAATAATAAAACATTTTTTTAGTCATAATTTAGTCAGGTAATTGGTTCCACTTGAAAATGTCTAAGAGAATCTCATTCAAGTAGCTTATGAGTTTTCCATGACTCTAATTCACATGTTCGTGGTCATATCTTAAGAACTGCCACTACAATATTTTTTTTGTTACCCCATGATCTTATCAGGATTGCATGGTACTATTTTCCACCATTGATGATTGTTTATTGATTCTTTATAAGATAGTGTTATTTTTTATCATCATTTATTTTTTATGACATGATTAAATTTTCAATCCTATTTCTAAAAGTGTGTAAATATGAATGGTATTGAAATAATAAAAATGATTTGATTTTATTTAAAATTATCATATAACACCATTTAATAATATTTAACCATTAAATTTTAAATTATTGGATCTAACCCTATTATTGATAGTAGAATATTCAAATATTTCATTCAAATGAATTTAGATTTATATTTATACATTGTAAAAGAATGGAATTAATTCCTAATATTATTTTAAATTTTTCAAATAGGTTTAAATTATGATTTGGAAAAAAAATTATAAATTTATAAACCATTTTTTTATGATTTAAAATTATAAAAAGTTTTTATCTAAATGATGTTAAACTATAATGTAAAAAATATTATATAAAAAGAAATTACATATATAAATTGGTGAAATACAAAAAGTCTTTCTTAGCCTCCACACTATATACACTCGTATACAAGTGTATATAGCTCTTCTATTTTGATATAGGTGTGAAAGTTTCCATCATGGATTATTTTTTTGTTTTTTTAGTCTATAAGTATATGTACTATGAAGTGGTGAGCATCTCTGAATAACAAGAGATTTATTTATTTATGGTTTTCATAATTTTTTACCTTGAGTCCTTGGTATATTAGCTATTTCATCCATTGAATTTCATCTTAGTAACTTATTTTTCTCCTGATATATATATATATATATATATATATATATTCTATATTATTATACTAGATCCATTTTAAAAAAGATGATGTTTTTTTGTGAAAAGTGAATTCAGTTGGGTTTTTCTCTATACTTATTCCATCCTTAGCTAGATCATATTTTTCTATTCACTTAATTTATTTCCATAGAATCCCAATGAATTGATGCACCATATTAGATTCATGGTTAAATTATTTATTATCAGTATTATTATTTTATGGTTACATTATTTATATTTCTATATTTTTCAATGCCTTGTTTCTTTTACTAGTTTATGGTGATTGGGAATGCACTTCATGTCTGATTCTCGGGTGCTTTGGGTTATATATCAGGTTGACCATGGTCAATCAGTTAAATCACATGAATGAAAATCATGTAAAGGAATTTATATAATCAAATAATTTAATATTTTCAATTCCTAATTCACAATAAATTTTCTATGATTATACTAGAGGGTACGTTCATGAAACTATTATGAATTTTTGACTATGAAAGCGTTCTATATATCAAAAAAAATCATGAACAGTAATATGAATTCAATATTAATGTTTTGTATGATTGAAAACATAATAAATTCCATTTTTTGGATTAACTAAGAAAAAATAAAATTTAATATTTTATGACATAGTGCTTATTTAAAGTAATTAATATAATTTGAATCCTACAAAACCATAATAATGGATCCTCAAAATATTCAACTTATCATGATTAGAAAAAAAAAGATCCAACCCTATCAATACCTACACTATGGTAACTTTTTTGACTATAAATACGTTGAACTTTTATTATAAAAATGTATGTTGATCATTAATTGTTCACTAACAACTAAAATGGTCTAATTTTCATCAACTAGCTAGTGATTGTGATTTTTGATTACATTCATTAAGGGGATTGCATGTTGAACCATTGATTATTAACTGATATTTTTAATAAATAAATAGTCTTAGAAATATTTATTATTTTAAACATATTTTATCATTCATATATAAAATAATAAGCATTCATTATTAATCATTTATTTTATTAATTGTATTTTAAAAAAATGTATATATGTTGGGAGTTGTTTTGGAGATACTTTTTTGAAAAATGATTTTACTGGGTTATGTAAGGTTTAATATGTGTTTTATAATCTCATGTATTAATAAATTGATATTTATTAGAGATATTTAAGGGTGATTTGTAGATAATAACTCTAGGATAACCATAAAATTAAAATTGAATTTATTGTGTATGAGTTGACTGATGTAGTTGAATTGGATTTAGAGAACTGTATAATAAGGATGTTATAATCAAAATTGATAATAAATGGAAATTAAAAATATGATAATATCAATATTAATTTAAATAATAGTTATAATAATGCTTACTTAAAATATGATTCAAGTTGGATAAAATGATAAATTGGGATAATGTTCTAGAATATTGATATGGATGTTTCAATGTATTTCTACGGGTTCATATAATTTTATGTATGTGTAAAATAAATATTTAAAAGGAATTAAAAGTATATAAATTCTATGAGTATCATTTTAACATATTTAGAATTAATTATATATTATGATATTCTTATAAAATAATATGATGTATTTTTTAATTTGAGGGGAACTTATAATTAGTAAAATGAATTATTTTAACAATATTTAAAGTCATTTGGGAGATAAATGTAAAGAGTTCTATATGGATCCAACAAATTATTTTTACAAGACATTATTAATATAATTTATTCTATTAAAATCTATAGTATTATTCAATGTTGATACATATTGTTTAGGAATACATATATATTTATATATAAAATTATTTGTGGAATTTTTGGTGCAATCGGTATGTGGCTAAAAATGGTTCATGATATATAATTTGAAGATAGAGTATTACTATTATTAAAAGTGTTCATGTGACTATTTTTAGAATAACAACATCTTAAAGATATTGGTTATTTATGTTAGAAATGTTATTCTTTATTTTTTCTATTTATATAATTCTGGTTACACATGAAGGAAATGAAATCTTCTTTAATGTTATGACGTTTTAATGAAAAAAAATTCATATCATTTAAGAAAATATTTAATTTCTTATAGGGATACCTTTTTTATGAAAGGTTAAATTTTTATTGTGAGATATAGAAAAAATAAAACAAGTAGTTAATGATATGGGAGATAAAATATATTACATATAAATTATTAGACAAAATAATGATATAATATTAAAAACTATTAGAATATTTTAAAAATAGTTTCCAAAAATTATCATATTTAATGATTCTTGGGGTATCATATTTTAATATAGGTCTAAAGGTAATTCATTTAAAATTATGAGTTCAAAGGAATTTAAATTTGAGAAAATTAAATACAAGGAAATGATAATTCAATACATTACCTTGTTAGAGTTCTACTTAAACTAACCTAAGGTACTTAATTCATTTTTGAGAAAAACTAGTTTCACATCATGTTAGATATTTTCATTCATAAATTATATATTATTCATTGGAGTGTTATTTTCTTATTTATTATTCTCTTAAATAATGACTTATATTATTAATTTTAGTCAATAGAATATGTATTCTAATAGTTTTGGAAGACTAAAAATTTAATAAACATTTCAGGTCACCATATATGTTATCTATTGGAATGAATGAATATTAAATTTTATAGTATTGTTTAACACCAGTTGTGAATATATCACAAATAACATTAACTAATGAGAAATGTTTTGAAAATGTTTTCAAAGCCATGAATTTTATCTTTTTAACATTCCCTATAAAATATTTCCCCATTTTTATGGGATTGAAGATAATAAATTTTATTATTGATAAAATAGAAAATATTAATGATTAAAATTAATATGAAATTATATAAAAATTATATAAATATAGTGAATTTTTTAAATATTAATAAATTTTGAATAATGAATAAAATGATTTTTTATCCAGGGTAAACTCAATTATTATATAAAATGGTTTTTAATATTTTTTGAGGTCTCAATAATTTTCCTATAATTATAAATATTCATCAAAGTTTATTTGATTCCATGGTTTCATAGTTGGAATATTGTTGGTTATAATAATAATTCAAAGAGAAATTTAATATCATACCTTTTTTCTGAATGTTATGCAAATGGATACAATAATTAATAAGAAAATTAAATTATAAAAGTAGAATTTTTTATTCACTAAAAGTAATATAAAACTTAATATGAATAATTATGAAACAACCGATTAATTTATAGAATTGTCAGGAATAAAAAGATAAATATATTTAGAATAATTAATATGATTATTGAAACTATAAAATTATATAATAGAAAGTATAGGTGTGACAAACCCATGAAAATATTCATGTGTGAGTAAATAAATTTTATGACCCATCCTTAAACATTACATAATTTTGATATAAGTCGTTAATTTGAATTTAAAACATATTGAGGATATTTTTAGGTATAGAGATTAAGAAAATTAGGTTATAACTCATAAATAACAGCAAAAATATTACATGTAGACACTTCTAATCACTATACAATTTTTCATAAAACAAAAAATCTTTAAAAATAAACATGGTATCATTTCATTTTTTAATAGCATAAATTTTACTTGATCCCATCCATGAATCTATTATTCGTTATTTCCTATGAAAAATATTTCAAATATTGGGATAAGTATAAAAAAGATCAGTAATGGATACACAAAGAAGGAAAACTATTAGTTTAAGGAAAACATGAAAACCTCGAATTCAATATCATAATGTAAGACTTTTCACCTTTAAGAAGTAGTAAATATACTTAAATGAATATAAGCTCATTTATTACACTTTTTTTAACCAAAATATTCCCATAAATCCCATTAAAAGAAAAATATAACATATAAAGGTAACTTGGGACATAATCATACATAAATGGAATAACAATATGGTGGACTTCTACATATATCACTAAATGGAATACCCATAAGGCCAACTTCCATACCCAATTCATTGGAGGATATAATGTAACCAACCTTCATTTTTATTATCACAAAACCACCTGTTATTTGGTTTATCACATAACCACCCATCTTTGATTTATCACATAACCACCTGTCAAATGTCTAAGTTCCGTTATATAATCATAATATATAATTGATTGCAATTATAAACATTTCACTCATAAAATTTCATTAGCAACAACAAGAACTAATTTCATGATATTGAAATAGTAAATCCTCTTTAAAAATACTTTTCAATACCAAAACACCTAAAAAGGTAATAATGGATTTTTTCCTTTTAAAAAAATTAAGGCTCATAGAGAAACCAAATATAAAATAATCGTTACAGTGATAGAGAAGTCACTGCCACCGCATATGTTACAAATTTTTTTTTTGTCCTTTTTCAAAATGATTCAAAAAAAATATTCTGGTTGAATGAAATAAAAATTAAAATTGGATAATTATACACCGTATAAAATAAGGTGGTTCTTATTAATTAAATACGACTCAATGAAAGGAGATTTACATGAAGTCCCTTACCTCGAATCTGAATTATCTCGTTCATTCTGGATATTCCTGAATAATAAACCTAGGATAATTTATACTTGATTTAGAAAATTTTTCATTTTTATTAATCCTTTATTTCACTTATTAACATTTTTTAAAAAAATTATATAATTATTGAAGTTCATATTGGTTATTTTTTCAATATTCGGTACCGGACTCAAAAATAAACTTTTTTGATATAAAATGTTCATGTGAACAAAAGTACATCATTTATAGAATATTATTCATGATTTAAATATCATATATATCAAGTATAATTTATTTATAATAGTCCAAAAATATTTATAGATAATAAATCAAATGAACCATTCATTGAGACGGTTGGTCGTGTGTATGCATGAACGAAAATTTCATTTCATTTTCATATTAATGGAATGAAAACTAAATGATAAATAGTTATATTATAATTTTATAATAATATGTATGTTCTATATGTTACATAATATCATTAATTCCATCCTTCATATGTTCCATTTATGTCATGAATGAGTCATATCACTTTGAGGGGGCGGTATTCCACACTTCCTCAAATGAAATAATCATATTTACGCATTATAGAAACCATAAAGGTATGTTGTAAATAAAAATTAAAAAAGCATAGAGTCAATATAAATATAATATATATCATATTTATTAATTATATTTATATATATTTGTGTGATTTAATGATGATAATTAGAATGAATCACATTGCATCGTGGATACGGTAGGCCATACGTACGCACGAGCGACAATATCATTCACTTAATGGTTAAACAATATGGAATTGGATGTTATATTAAATATAAAGAATAATTATGATGTTATAATTATTATTTAAATCCATTATACTCATCATTATACTCATCCAACTTAAGTCATGTTGGATAAAATATTACACCATTACATGGAGATGATAAGTCATGCGTACACATGCATGGTGATATTATTATTCGTAGGATGGATAAAAGGAAGCATAAGGTTTCCATATAATTATAATAACATATAATCATGTATAAGATACTGGATTTATTATATTAGAATATAAATGACTTAAGAAAAGAAATTATAAGAAGAAATGAATTTTGAAAGAGGTGATAATACAAATACCTTTTTTCAAGTATCTCTTTTTGAATTTCACAAAAGGTATCCTTAGGATGGATTTCTACCAAAATTGTGGTATATAGGATTAAGGGATGTATTTTAAGAGCTTATTTTATCAGAATTTGGATGATCCAATGGGATTGAGAGGTGTGAGTTAGTTGGTATAGTTGGTGGCCTTTTATAAGAGGGAGGAGGAGAACATTAGGAAAGTCATAAAATATTATTTTATTAAAAATTTATATTAGAGTTATAATATATAAAAGTGAAATAATTATAGTATAAGATAATTATGGGTCTCAATATTCTCCAAAAATAGGTTTTTGACATGTTTATGTCATAAAAACAACCCCATATTTTACCATTAACCCTTAGTTAAAAATATTAACTCTTAGCATGTCTTCTTGTATATTTGTAATATATGGTCACTATAGTTACTATAAATTACTACTAGAACAAAATTTTGATCATTAATGATATTTTTAATATTATATAAGTCTTTTTTCGGAATCTTAGTTTATTAGGACTGTTATTTCATTTAATAAAATATTATTTTATTTAAAAACTCATTTATGTCACTTTTGACAATATTTAGTAATTCATTTTTTTAAGTCGTAAAAACTTAATTCCTTATAACCAAAGGAATTTAATCATATATCACTGGACATTTTCATCAAAAAAATTCTTTTTTGGATTCAATGTTTTGATATTATATTTATTTTAATATATATATTCTCGTTTATTTTAATCTTTCATTAATAAGGGAATAACTAAATCATTATTATGTCACAAATAAATTTATTTAATGACTAAAAATTATAAATAAAATACCATGATGTAGGGAATTTATTTATATTTCCAATGAATATTTATATTCAAATATATTTTTATATAAAATTATTCTAAAATTTTTGTATTAAAGTATACATGATTATGTATTATTTCTCTTTTCATTAAATTAAATATTATATGTTGTCATTTTCACACCCAAGTGGCTACCAAATGCCAAAAAGTCTTCTTAAATATTATAATAGTCATACATATCACATACAATATGATTAGGACACGTTTTAGGGTAGCATAATATTATTGTAATATTATTTTACCATTATTTACCTGATTTACCTTTTAACCATGGTAAATACAAAAAATCACAGAAGTTACTATTTATATTTCCAAAACGTAATAGGTAACTATTTATATAATTTGAAACTTATTATTAAAAATGGAATCAACTATTAAAAATTCAAAACGATTAATTTAAATAAATTAATTTAAAATTAATTTTCGTTGTAAAAACTAAAAAAAGTGTTTTGAAGAAGTAAAAATTATCAATAAATTTTCAAGGGCTTATATCCAATTAAAATATGAAATTACTTTCAATGAAGCTAATTGGATTATTTTATAAAAACATAATATAATTTCTCTTTAAAAAACTAAAATTACAATATAAATATATAAATAAATAGGATGAAAGGGAAATTTTGAATAGAGATCTAGTATTTTTCACTATTCATTAAAAAAATGAATTTTATCAGAAAAATACCAAATGTAAATTTTGATTTCCCACTTATATAGAATAAGTTTTTTTATCAAATAGAACATATAAATTGGACAAACACTATTTTAAAAAATGGGTCTCCATCGAAATGCGGTAAAACAACCATTTAAAAATTTTAGATTATTTTATGCATAAAATTGGATTCATTCTCATTTTAAGTCTCTAAAATTCATTAGATAAATGTATAAACATTTAAAAAATATGTTAAATCATAATATAGTTAATTATACTAATTCCCACTAATACAATGGCTGGGCGTTAACTACCATTTAAAATAATAATATTATTTTTGTAATATTTTTTTGAATAACTCAATATTATGTGCAAAGTGAGATTTCTAAGAAACATGTTGTTGCGTGTTGAGTATACTATTATAAATAGTGTCCCATTTAAGTTAAAATTAATATTAAATTCAAAAATATTAATATATATGAAAATGTATAGTTCTATAAATACATGGGATGTTACATCATTTTCCCCTATGAAAATTCCATCCTCATAATTTTAATATTGGGCCCAAAAACATCATTGAAAATCCCACACTAGAAATGGAGTCAATAAAACTATCCCTTTAAAATAAATTAAGTGAAATTCAAAAGTCCCGTGATATAACACATACTAGGATTCCATGTAAGAAAATATTCATTTAGAAGAGAAAATAACCAACATGTTCGGATGGAGAGTGATAGAAAACATGATTAGTAGAAAGTTAACAACCAAAAAACTATCAACTAGTAATGGGTTAAACAGTCATTGATTTTATAGTAAGAAAGCTAAAAAAGAAACAATTTTTATATTAAGGTTATTTTTATTAAGTTGAAAAATTTATTTATGAGCTTGTCTATGTACATAAGGTAGCATACTTACATATCAAGTAGAATTTCATCCTTTAATAAATTTCAACCACAAAGTCATATTTTCTAAAAACAGTGAATATTTAAGAAGATTTGGTCACACCTAAAGCACTAGAATCATCTCACAAAGAATCTAATAAACCCAAAAAGATTAAATAATTGTTCATCCTTTATTTAAACATTAATGAGAACCAAAATTTTTAGGTAAGACAAGATAATTCCCAAAAAGAATAATCATTTATAAGAAAAAACACTACTTTTAATCTCCATTAAACAGTAATAACCAAAGTCCAAAATAGACCATCTAACAAAAAAAATTCAATAGAATTCCTAAAAACAATCCAATAAAGGATTGAAATAAAAAATTAGAAGGATTTATTCACATAATCTTCCAAGATAAATTTTAACAATTATCACCAAATGACATAAATCACTCTTAATGCCTTATACCAAAATGTAATTAACCTAATCACATATTCTACAAGATATGTTAATAATCTCATTAAATACACTAATTCCCCATATTTCAACAATTAAAATCCTATATTAATCCCACAATATTATTCTTCCATTATTCCTCAATTAAATATTATTGTATTCTATTTACCTTAATCATATAAAGTTCCCAAAATAGAGAGTGTCTTCTAAAATAATATTTATAACTTAATCCCCAAATACTTTTTCAAATAACATGTATATCTATTCAATAAAAAAATAAGTTCCCAAAATCAAATTATACTGATTCCACAAACTCATTAAACTGAAAATTAAAAGTCGTACAAACCAGGGACTTCATGTAAGCTAGTGGTAGGCGATAAAGCCTTATTACACTTAAGTTGTGGGTTTGATTCCCACGACTTTGTCCGACATGATGGGTTGCCAAAATTACTATGGGTTTTAATTTTTCTAAAACTTTATCATTATTATAAAATTCCCAAGATTACATAAAATCATCAAAAAAACTATAACAAAATTTACCCTCAATTTTATCTCATGCCTTTCATTTTACATCTCAAAATATAATAAACCATTATTTACTCAAATTCAAGGATCATATAAACCCTAAAGGCTCTTTAGAACTGTATATAATAAATAAATAAAAAAATATTCCTCATTTTTACATAAAAAACATAAGGGTTACTCATACTAGAGGTGTTCCAAAGTAATCATGTCATTAATACATTTAAACAAATCAACATCTATTGATCTAACATAACTCTCATATTTCTAAATTGTAGACATATTAATCATCCAGAATTCTTTATTATACCTTAACCGTATTTTTCCAAAATAATTCCAAAATACATATTTCCATCAAATAGAATCATGAATCATGTCCTAATATTCAATAATATGAAAACATGAGCTAATAAATAATCATACCTTTTATAGGTCATTTTTAGTTTGTACATCCTCAATTGGAATGACCTTAGGTATTGGTAATAATATATTTGTATAGTATTACTTATCCCATTCCCAAACCATCTTTATAGGACATCTATTGGTGTAATGACCATGAACACCAAATTTAAAACATTCAATTGAACCTTCGGAAAGAAATTTTTTCCCTTTTGTAGAGCCAACTGAACACTTCCTTTTTTCATGGAAGGTTATTGCTTTATGACCATGATTACCAAATATAAAACATATTCCCATCCCTTTGAAACATTTTCCTAGTTGTTACTTTGAACATCCTTAATAGATAGGTTGTTTATTATACTTACCATTATAATTATTACATGAACTTCCATTGGGATTCATTTCTCGCATATATGATGCCTTTAAAAAATCACTATAGTTAATGTGGTAAATAATGAATCCAGATAGTTGGTTAAGAATGACCACAAGAGTTTTTATTATAGCTCCAATTTCATTTGGTTTCTTATTCATAAAACCACCATAGTTTCTTTCACATCCATTGTTAGTTTTGTACATCCTAGATCCAGACATTTACTAAAACCAAAAAGGATTGTGTGAGTATATCAATAAAATCATTATATTCTATCTTATAAGGAGGGTAAACAAAAAGATATACTTACTCGTGTCATCTTAAACTCATTCAATTTATGTAAATAAACTATCACACTTTCTAATAAGCTATCCATTGTGGTTATATAAAACATGTCACTTATTTTTAAATAACACTCTATCCTCTAAAGTTATCTAAACTGATCTATGATGCCAACTGTAAGCCCCACCCTTAAACATTAATTAATCTTATGATAAGTCATTAATTTGAATTTTAAACAAATAGAGTATCTTTTTAGGTTTAAAGATTTAAAAAATTAGGTTAAAACTCATACATAACAAATTAAATATTAAAAGTAGACACTCCAACTCACTAACCTTTATTTCATAAAAAACTCTTTAAAAAGTAACATAGTATCGTTTCATGTTTTAATAGCTTAACTTTTCCTTAATCCGATCCTTAACACTATTGTTATTTATGTTCTGTGAATTTTTTTTCCAAACATGGGATGAGAATAAAAATACCAGTAAGGAAAACACAAGGAAGGAAAACTATTAATATTGGGAAAACATAAAAACCATAAATACATTATTATAATGTAATTATTTTCACCTTTAATAAGTAGTAAATATAATTCAATAAATATAAGCTCATTTTTTACCCTTATTTTAACAAATATATTACCATGAATACCATAGAAAGAAACATATAACATATAAAGGTATCATGGGACATAAAAATACTTAAATGAAATAATCATGCATTTTACTTCCACACATATCACTAAATGGAATAACCATACGACCAACTTTCATATCATATGCATTAGAAGTTATAACGTAACCAACCATGCTAAGTTTACAATGAAACCACATATTATTCAGTTTATCGCATAACCACCCATGTTTGTTTTATGATGTGACCACTCATCAAATGTCCAAGTACCATTATATAACCATAAATCATAAATGGTTGAAATTATCAACATTTCATTCATAAAATTTTATTTGCAATGACAAGAAATCATTTCAAGATATGGAAATATGGAATCCACTTTCAAAACCATTTTCAATAACAAAAAAAGGAATAATTAATTTCTTTTCCTTTTAAAAACATTATGGTTTATAGAGGAATCCAAATATTTAAAAAATGTTATAGAAATGAAGAAGTCGTTGTAATCACATACTTAAAAAAATCTTTTCTTCATTTAGTAAATCCCTTTGTATAGAATGTATTACTTTTTAAATAAATAAAATGTAAAAGGATATAATTATACATCATATAAAATAAGGTGGTGTATATTAAGTAAATATGCCTCAATGAATGGATATTGAGATGAAGTCCCTTACCTCGAATCCAAGTTGTCTCGTTTATTCTGTATATTCCTTAATAATAAAAATAGGCTAATTTCTACTTTCTTGAGAAAAATTTACAATTTTATTGTTCATTTTATATCACTTATTACCTTGTTATAAGAATTACATAATTATATAAGTTCATATTGTTCATTTTGTTGATATTCAACACTTAAGTCAAAAATGAAATTTTTTTGTAAATTGTCCATGTGGTTAAAACTACATCATCTACAGAATATTATTCATGATTTAAATGTCATATATATATAGTATATATGTATTTAGAATATTATATAACATTTCTCGATAATAAATGAAATGCACTATTCATGGAGATGGTAGGTCGTACGTACGTATTAACTATTCTTTCATTTCATTGTCATATTAAATGAATGAAAAATAAATTATATCATTGACACTGTAAAAAGTTTCCCCAAATAATTTCCAATTCTTATATACATAATTCATGATAGTAGACCCTTTCACAGGCTTCGATTTTACTAGTCGTGGAGCCTGAACAGAGTTACAGAGTTGAAGTTATGGACATTCGAAGATGGGATGGAAAACCGGTTCACGGAGCCCATTCTCGAAGCTCCCTCCATGATCACAGAAAAGAGGAACTTGACCTAAGACTCTATGAGTTCCATGAAGGATAAGGCATAAGCCTCCGTGACTTTGAGAAATTTTATGGAACTGACTCTGGTTGTGGAGCACGCCTTTATTCGCAACATCATTGTTTCTTTGTAGTGAGCTTTACCGACCTCCAACACCTATAAACATCTTTCTCCCCCACCTTCATAAGAATAGTTGTGCTACCCCTTCGGTTGTTGTACACACATTTAGCTATTCTCCTAAGCATTGAAAATAGGTGCCCTTCTCAAAGCGTTTCTCCCTTTGTGATGGTGGGAGATCCTATGGGTTTATCGAGGATCCATGAGGCCCCATGCTCCATGAGACCATAAGCTCTGTGAAGCCCTTTGCATCATGATACCAATCACTCCATGAGGATCAATGCTCTGTGAGACCCATATCTTCATGACGCCCCATGCTCTACGAGACCATGAGCTCTGTGATGCCCTTTACTCCATGAGACCATGTGATCCTCAAGCCCCCTTGCTCCGCGAGACCCATAGATCCATGAAGCCCCCTGCTCCACGTGACCCTGAGCTCCGCGATGTCCTTTGCTCCATGAGAACATGTGCTCTTTTAGGACCCATTCTCCTCGATACCCATATCTCCTCATGGCCCTGTGATCCGTGAGACCCAGATCTCCATAAAGCTTTTTCGCGAAGACCTATCCTTTGTGATGCTCTAACCTTCACACCCACCAGTCCATACCATAAGGGATGCACCCCGACACCCACACTCGGGATCAATGCCAGACATTGGTCTCGACCCTCCGAGATGGTCCCTTAACTATCATTACTCCCCCCACCCATGAAAAATTTAGAGTCACACCATGATATTTTTAGGCTACATCACATATATTTTACATTTCACCCTTCTTCCCATCCACATTCCACCTTTGGAATACCATGATTTGAGATATTCATCCACACTCCATGAAATACCTTGAGTCAAAATATTCCTCTTGGTCTATTTCTCACGTCATGAGTTGGGATTCTCATCATCAAATACCCAAGAACCTTTAGTCAAACCATTCCTCAAGAAACTCACCAAAAACCAATCACTTGACTCCAATTCCAGGTTGAACTAGAAAGGTCTGCTCTTGCGTAAGTCCCAACATTATCCAATGAAAGGAACATTATGCCTAACAATCACCTCTATATGAATATAAGTTGCAGTACACCCTTTGTGGAAAAAAATCATACCTATTTCTCTAAAAATTATTTGACTTATCCTCCAAACATAAGATTCCATTGGTCCCTTATACATGACAATAAATTGTAGTACACCATATATGAAAATCATAGAATACTTCTTGCTCCAAACAAGATATAGCTTATGAACTAAACATAAGATTACACTAGTCCTATAAACATGAATTTAAACTGTATCAAGCACTATAATTTGATAATAGGACTCATCTTCTTCCAAATAAAAGATTCCTTATGTGAAAAAATAGGATGCATCATTCTTTGATCACAGTGGCATAATTTCAAGAGGGTTGGAATCCATTCCAACATTACATAACTTCACCTCATGCTTTTCATGTCCTTAATTTGGATCATCACCCTCTTTAATGTCTAATGAAACCCCCTAATGGCCAGGTCCCATGCCGCATCAACTCACCTACCATTCTGGGCCAACGTTCAGGAAGACATTGGACAACACTTTGAGTCAGGTACTATGTTTTGAACTTGGCCAGTAGTCGACCCTTATTTGTTTGTCCCAATTTCAGGAAAATATGATATGGATGCTATGTTTTGAACATGGTTAATTGTTATTATCTATCATCACACAACCCTATCTACATTCCAAATGTCGGGTATTTACATCAGACTTTTCTATTCCATTTGTTTGGACTGATTCCAACACCAATGGAATTATCCCGCTTCTGTACAAGAGCATAGGTGTAGGCCTCAATTATATAGTTAAACCTAAAAATGAATTAGGATGGCCTATTGTCCATACATGATGAATAAATTATGGGTATCTTCTATTCATAATCCCAATCCACCACTTCCACTCCTTAGCAGCACCCGGGAGGCTTCTCGGTGTAATCCACATTCACTATTGTCCCTCATTAGTGGCACCCGAGTAACATCCATGCATAAGACTCATCCACCATTGTTTCTCCTTATCGGAACTAGGCTAGCTTCCGTACGTAATCCCCATTCACTATTTCTGCTCTATAGCAACACCCTGGAAAACATCCAAGTGTAAGCCCCATTCACCACCATTCATGGATACACCTTTCTCTCACAGTTGTTAGATCAATTTTTTCCTCTTGTTTCTCACACCGATCACGAGTCATGTGATCTTAGAGTAAGAATTAACCATGACACCCAATATGGTTCATCTTAGTGTGTAGTCCCCATTCCCCAGCAATTTTTCAAGTCACTTTCCTCTACGTACACCCTGATTCCATGTACTCATCCTGAACTATATGGACATTGATCCTAGCCCATTTCTAGGCATGGTACGTATGAATCCTCTCTATGGTGCAAGCCCATCACCCATCAGTCCCAACCACATGATGTCAGTTCACCCTCGTCTTTCCTGACATTAAACTGTATGCCCCTCTTTTCCTCCCACATGACACTAAACTATATGAACTCGAACTATGTGGGTTTTGATCCCTGTCACCTGGACAAGGTACATAAGAATCCTCCCTGTAGTTCAACCCCAAACACTATTCAAACTATGTGGGTATTGATCCCTGTCTCCTAGACAGGGTACGTAGGAAACCTACATGAGGTTCAACCCTAAACACTAGTAAACTTTAGTGTCCCCTTTAGTGGAACTCACATCCTTGGTATGTCCCAGTGGCATCAGACCAACCCTTGGGATGCTAACCACCTATAATCCCCATCATGTTGTCAGGTCATTGTCCTCCATATACACGCCAATTACATCCCCCACCCTGAACAACGTCGACCTTGACTCCCTACCATGAGGACATGTAGGAAGCCTCCCTAAGGTTCCATCCCATCACTCATGTACCATTCTGGTATCCCCCATGAGCCTCTATTTTTTGGGAAGTTCATGCCCCAACCTGGAGGTTATACTTATTATGGGTCCCATCCATGTTTCCATTATCACAGGTTTCTTCCTCAGGTGTCCCATCACCCCTTTGAACTAGGTTGGTTTTGATATCATTCATCTACAAAGGGTAAGAAGGAAACCTCCTAGAGGATCAATGCCTGTCAATGGTAAAACTTGGTGTCCACCATTCTACGGTGCACTCCCCCCGATCTGCCCTTAGTAGTGTCTAGATGAACCTTCATAGTGTGACATATTTTCTTTTGGGGACAAACCACCCTGGGTATTCTCTTATTGGGTATCATGATCCATCTATCAAGTAAAACTTTCATGCACTCCCTCCTAGGGATGTACCAATCTGATCAGCCTCCATGGGGTATTCTAATCATCCTCATACGATCTCTTCAAGACATTAAAATCACCACCTACCTCGTGTTAAACATGATATGCCTAAGTAAAACCTCCAAATATACACCTTTGGCATAACAGTCTCCACAAGGCATTAAACTAATGGCCTACCTCGTGCTAAACATGAGATGTCTAAGGAAAACATAAGAAGAGACGCCTTTGGTGTAACCATATCCATAGGATGTTAAACTCATGGAATACCCCATGTTAAACATGGGAAGTTGAGGGAAACCTAAAATAAATGCCTCTTTCATAATTTAACTCGCGACCAACATGGTTTTCCTTGAGTTCTACGCCTTTGAGATTCCCTCTTATGTGGAAGAATGCAAGTTCCAGAATGTCCATGCATACAGAGATGCCCCGACATGCCTGGTGTAGTAATGTACTTCTAATGAAGGTTTTATCCATGTCATGACCCCTAAAAATTTCCAAAAATAAGAAGCATAATTAACTGGTGTCCACAAAGATATGAAATCAGGAATGAGATTCACGAACAATGACTCAAATCTACGAGGGAGACTCAGACTAGACGACAAGTTCTGAGGAGGAATCCTTATAAGGAGAGAATGAAATACCATAATTATGTTTCAATTAAGGAGAAAACATCCCCAAATAAGAGATGGATGCTGATAGCATTTGGAAAGAAAGAATGTGGAGAAAAAATATGTGCATCCTCTACAAACAGATGTGCACCCCAACGAAAGAGTTTGAAACAAAAATGGTGAACCTGTTGTGAATCTCTTCTCATTCAGTAGTGAGTAGTCAAAATATGTCTATAAAACTGAGGTTTAACCCATGTGAATACCTTCTCCTACATATGTGTGGGGATGAGTACCATCAGGTGTGTGATGACAATGGTTCATCGGCTCCTCGTCGAATCTTCCACCTTTAGAGGCCACGTCAGGGGAATCCACCCCCCAACTCCATCGGATCTTGGCCGACTCCGCCACCTTTAGAGGTTGTGATGGGGAAATCCTCCCCTGACACCATCGGTTCCTCGCAGACTCTGTTTCCTTCAGAGGGCATGCCAAGGGAATCCCCCCCACCCCCCGACACCATCAGCTCCTCATCGACCCCACCTCCTTTATAGGTCACGCAAGGGGCATCCAACCCCGACTCCATCAGCTCCTCACCGACCCTACTGCCTTCATAGGTTGTGCCAAGGGCATCAACCACCCGAATTCATTAGAACCTCACTGACCCCACTACCTTTATAGGCCATACTGGGGGAATAATCCTCTGATTCCATCGGCTTTCCACAGACCTTGCTGCCTTCACATGTCATGCAGGGGGCATCTGCCCCAAATCTCTCAACTCCTCACTAACCCCGGAACCTTCAGAGGCCTCAATGGGGGAATATGCCCCCCCCCCTAAATCCATCAGATCCTTGTCGACTCCACCGCCATCATAGGCTGCACCGAGGGAATCCACCCCCAACTCCATAAACTCCTCACCAATTCCTATGCATTCATATATTGTGCAGGGGGTATCCACCCCCAAACACCATCAGCTCCTCGCTGACTCAATCGCCTTCATTAGTCATGTAATGGGAATCCACCCCCAACTTCATTGTCTCATCACTGACTATGTCATATTCAGAAGCTGCACATGGGTATCCTCCCCCAGATTCCATCAGCTTTGCGCCTACTCCTCTGACTTCATAGGCTTCACATGGGGCATCCTCACCTGACTCCATTGGCTCCCCGCCGACTTCGACATCTTCACAGGCCACACCGGGGGCATCCACCCCTGACTCTATCAGCTCCTCACCAACCCTGATGACATCACAGGCTGCGTTGGGAGGATCCACCCCCAACTCCATCAGCTCTTCACCAACTACGCCGTCTTTATATGTTGTGCAGGGGGTATGCATTCCTGACTCCATCAGATCCTCACTAACCCCGCTGCCTTCAGAGGCCTCGCCAGGGGCATCCACCCTAGACTCTATCAGCTCCTCATTGACCCCACCACCTTCATAGGCCTCATAAAAAAGAATCATCCCCCCTAATCCCTCAGCTCTTATCTAAACCTGCCGCCTACAAGAGGCCGTGTAGGGGGAATCTGCCCCCCCCCCCAGACTCCATCAGCTCCTCGCCGACCCCGCCACCTCCATGAAGATGTGTAGAGGGCATCCGCCCATGACTCCATCATTTCCAAGATAAATCAGCCACTTTAATAGGCTATACCTGAGGCATCCACCCACGACTCTATCAAATCATCGTCAACTCAGTCGCCTTCATAAGTTCACGAGGGGGAATCCACCCCCCCCCCCCCCCCCCAACTCCATCATCAACTCGTTGACTCTGTCATCTTAAAAGGTCATGATGGGGGTATCCACCCCCGACTCCATTGACTCCCCTCCAACTCCTCCTCTTTCACAGGCAGCACAGGGGGTATCCCCCTAACTATATCAACTCCTCACCAACTTCATCGCCTTCACATGATGTTCTTGGAGAATCTAACACCCCACGCCATTGGCTCAACACTGACTCCACTGTCTTCATAGGCCGCATAGGGGGTATCCACTCCCAAATCCTTCGGATCCTCACCGACTCTACTACCTTCACTGGATGTGTAGGAGGTATTAACCCCCGACTCCATTGGCTCTATTTAGACTCTGCCGACTTCAAAGGCCAAGATGGGGGAATCCACCCCCCAACTCCATCGGCTCCTCGTCGACCCCAATGCTATCACAGGAAGCACTAGGGGAATATATCCCCCAACTCCATCGGCTCCTCGCTAGCTCCTCTATCTTAATAGGGCACATAGGGGGTATCATACCATCACTCCATCGGCTCTTCACGGACCCACCACCTTCAGAGGCCGCGCAGGGGGGTGGTTCCTCCCCTAAATCCATCGGCTCCTCACCGACCCCACTGCCTTCAGAGGCAGCGCATGGGGTATCTCACCCTGACTCCATCATCTTCTAGCCATACCCACCACCTTCAGAGGCCATGCTGGGGGGATCCTCCCCATGACTCCATAATCTTCTCTCCAACCCGGCCACCTTCAGAGGTCGTGCAGGGTGGCATCCACCCCCACTCCATCAGCTCCTTGAAAACTCTACCGCCTTCATCCATCCATGCATTGGATATCTTCCCATGACTCTATAAGCTCTTCATCGATTCTACCACCTTAATCAGCTCGACCAAGGGGCATCCTCCCCTGACTCCATCAGCTCCTTGCTGAACCTGTCACCTTCTTAATTCCACACAGGGGAATCCTCCCCCCCATCTCCATCGGCTCCTGGAAGACTCTGCCGCCTTCATAGGCCGCATCGGGGGCATCTTACCCCGACTTCATCACCTTCATAAGGCCACATGGGGGAATCCGCCCCCAGAATCCATTAGTTTCTATATAACTCTGCCATCTTCAGAGGTCGTGCATGGGGTATCTGCCCCTAACTCCATCGAATCCTCACTACCTCTAACACATTCATAGGCCACGCAGGAGGCCCCCACCCCCCGACTACATCACTACCTCACCGACTTCACTGTCTACATAGGTCTTGTAGTGGGTATCCTCCCTTGAATCCATTGGATCCTCTCCGACTTCTCCACCTTCAGAGGCCACGTTGGGGGCATCCTCCCATCAACTCCATCGGCTTCCTTCCAACTATACCATATTTATAATCCACATAGGGGTCATCCTCCCCCTAAATCCATTAGATCTTTGTTGACTTTTCGACCTTCAGAGGCTGTGCTAGGGGCATCCTCCCCCTAACTCCATCGGCTCATCGTCTACCCCACAACATTTATAGAACATGTAGTGTACATACTCCCACAAAATTTTTAATCTCCTCGTTGACTCGGCCTCCTTCATTGGCAGTGTAGGGGGCATCCTCCCCTTGAATCCATGGGCTCCTAACCAACTATACTACCTTCACAGGACATGCCGAGGAAATCAACCCCTCAACTTCATCGGTTCATCACTGACACTACCGTCTTCATAGGATACACATGGGGTATCCGCCCCCTGACTCCATCGTATCCTCACTGACTCCCCTACCTTCACAAGACGCACCGGGGGAAACCACCCTCACCTAATGGTGCATCATAAATAGCACTAGAATGAATTGTAGAGGTCCTCCCAACAATTTTATCATTAGGAACAAGTTTCCTCCCCATCACCATCATCAATCATTGCAGAGGTCTTCCCTGAACTAATATCATCTGGCATGATAGTTCTCCACATTTCCCTCATCAGCCAATGCAGAGGTCCTCCCCCACACTATTAATATCTGGCATGTGGGTCCTCCCCATCACCAGCATTATCTAATGTAAAGGTCCTCCCCGCATCACTACCATTTAGCCCAAAGGTCCCCCCATTCCCGACATAAACTAGCATGGAGGTCCTCCCCATGCATCTACAATATCCATCACGGAGGTAATACCCATTTTAATTCCATACTTTTATATAGAGAACTTATATTGGGTTCAGTTTGATCATATCCCTACTCCAGTTGCCCTATATTATGAGACGATGCTCCAAGATTCTACTCCTTCTCAGATCCATATCCCGGTCATACTGATTCTCTTAGCTTCCATGCCATCTGGGCTCCGGGGCCCTATCGTACCAACGCTCCAGGCTTCTACACCTTCTGGGCTCCATGGCCCAATCGTACTGATGCTCTAGGCTTTCACTCCATCCTTGCTCTATCTCCCCATCATACCGACTCTCTAGGATTCCACGCATTCTCAGATCCATCGCCCCATCATACCGATGCTCCAGGCATCCATGCCTTTCGAGCTGGTTCGCCATATTGTACGGATACTCCAAGATTCCATGCTTTGTAGGATCCATCACCCCATTATACCAATGCTCTAGGATTCCATGCCATCTCAGCTCCATCTCCCTATTTTACCGATATTCCATGCTTTCATGCCTTTCAGGCTCCATTTCCCCATCATACCAATGCTCTAGGATTACATGCCTTATGGGATCCATCACCCCATTGTACCAAAGCTATAGGCTTCCACGACTTCCAAGCTCTATATCCCCATCATACCAATGTTTTTATGTCTTCCCTACCTCCCTTGAGATACTCTTTGTCATCCCAAATGTTTCATTGGATCAACTACAGAGGTCCTCCCTATTTCCCTGACACAAGCTTCTGGAATGTTCACCATGGGATTTCCTAGCTCAAGAATGGAGAACATTCATGCATACACTAGGGGATGTTTAGGGTAAACTCATCATATGGATTCCCCCTAGTCCCAAACCACTAGAATGGGGTAGATATGACCTACCCATTACTGACACAATCCTTGTGGATTCATGCCCTATTTTCATGATGTTAAACTATATAACAACCCATGTTCTAGTTTCATGACATTAAACTACATAACAATCAACATCCTAGTAGCATGATATTAAAATTAATAACAGGCAACATCTTGGTTACATGATGTTAAGCTATGTGCCATTTTTTTCAAGGCAATTTGACCTTAACCAATAGCCAATATACATCTTAATAACATGAAATTATAATGCATGATGCAACGTTCTCATCGTATGGCATTAAATTGCATGTCTATCATCTTTAGTACACAACATTAAACTATATCCTAACCATCTATCAATCATAAGGAGACTAATTGTTATGCACGAGATGGCTCTACATTCCCACCGCATGATGTAAAATAGTGTAATGCCATGATTTTCCCAACGAGAGAGTTCTTTTCATTCAACCCTAGTCAAATACCATGCCACTCTAAAATGGGAATACTCCCAGTCCATTTCCATGTTCCCCTCAATCTGATATACCATGTTGGAATGCTCAAATTCACTATGGTGTAAGACCTTGAGTGTTGGACTCAAAATGAGTATACTCCCAATCCATTTACACGCATCACGTCATCCCATTATTTGGATTCACATCTTCTTCACATTTGATAGGACCCCTAACGGTCTGGTCTCATGCCACTTTGGCTCATCTACCGTCCTGGGTCAAAACTCTTAAAAACATCAAACGACATTTAGAGACAGATATCATGTTTCAAAAATGGTCATTAGTCAACCCTCACTTGTCTATCAACATTCCAGGCAACAGGATATGGATGCCGTGTTTGGAATACAGTCAGCCGTTATCCTACAACATTACTCCAACTTCATCATTCTGATCTAGATATCAGATGTTGTGATTCACATCATTACACCTCTTTATGTTTAGGTGGAAATCTAACACTCTTTGTGTTACCCCTCCATGCATCTATGTGCATTGAGTAGGAAGGTTGGTGTCATTGGGATGTTTTCCACTGAGCCTTCCCTTGCCCTTGATGTTTGCTTCCATGTGTCAGTAAAATCCCATCACTACTCCTTGTTTCCCACATTGAGAATGACCCACGTAGGCTTAATAGTTTTTGTAGGGTGTGTACTAATACAGTTGATAAATATAGGAATTACCAGCCTATATGACTTTAAACTACTCATATTCATTCAGCTTGATGTCAAACTACTCATTATCATCTTGCTTGACTTTAATCTGCTCATCTTCATCACACATCATGTTAAACTGCTCATCTTCATCCAGTATGACTTTAAACTGATCATTATCATCAGGAATTAATTTAAAGTTCCTCTCATCCATCATGTCATTAAACTGCTCAATATCATCTTGCATGACGTTAAAATACTCATCTTTGTCTTGCATGACATTAATTTTCATTATCATCCTACATTACATTATACCACTCATATTCATCCCACATGATGTTAAACTACATTATCTTCTTGCATGACATTAAACTGCTCATCTTCTTCCCACATGATGTCAAACTGGATTATCATCATGCATGAAATTAAACTGCTCTTCTTTTTATTCCATGACGTTAAATTCCATTATTGTCCTACATGACATTAAACTACTCATCATCATCCTGAATGATATTAAACCACATTATCATCTTACATGACATTACACTACTCATATTCGTCCCGCATGACGTTAAACTACATTATCATCTAGAAGGACATTAAATTTATCATCTTCATCTATCATAATGTTAAGCTTCTCATTATCATCCTACATGACCTTAAACTGCTTATCTTCATCCGTCACGATGTTAAACTGCCAATTATAATCTTTCATGACTTTAAAATTTTCATCTTCATCCCACAAGATGTTACATTTTATTATGACCCACGTGACCTTAAACTATTCCATCTTCTCCGCATGAAATTAAAATGCACAATCTATCCAGGATAAGTATGTAAAACTACCCAGAACTCATCCTACGTGGAGGTAAACTAAAAAATGGTCCAAAATCTACAAACATAAACTAAGATCTCCTCTCATCCTCGCCACATGACTTTAAACTTTACAACACCATCAAGAGCTATGTATGGCTTGATTCCCATCCTAATGGGATACATAGGAATGATTAGACATTTCTCCTTAGATTTCAGCCCCCAAATTCTTCTCTTTAACTACACCGTGGGTATAGTTCTCTGATTTGATCTCACACAGTGTAGTGTAGACTACTTTGCCACATTTTTTCTGGGTTTACAATAATTTCACTGTGTTCCCCTCCTATTCATATATCCTCCCATGTCCTCACCACACGATGTAAAACTACATGGACCTTTAAGAAAAATGTGTGTCTTGATTCCCATACTTATGGGATATGTAGAAATACCTACACATTTGTTCCATAGGCCCATCCCCAAACATCAAGATCTCCCGTTGGGTTCAGATTCATGGTTAGGTTGTTTCTCGATACACATGGTGTGGTGTGGGATTTACTCACCTTAATTCACATTGAGGTTATCACAACTACACCATGTACCCCCTTTATGGAGATATCCATCGCTTTTTTATCGTCCTTAATGATGTTAAACTGTACAGGAATGCTCACGCTTCACGTGTCCCCTTTATTTGGTTCTACATCAACATTCACATTCTAAAAGACCCCCAAATAGTACGGATTATTGTACTTAAGGATTTATTACCTTTTCGATCCAACATCCTAGATGATTTTGAAAGACACTTTGATACATGTCTCACATTTCATCTATGCTCAGACATCGACACTAATTTTTTATTCCCATTTCTGGTCACATGATATGGATGTTGTGTTTTGAAAATTGTAAATAGTAATCCTCCATCATTATCACAACCCCTATATGACACAAATATTGGGTTGAATAATTCAGGTTGTCCTGCTGTCTCTTCGAACATATGTATGCCTTGAGCAAGAATGTTGGTCCAGTTGGGATCGAACCTTCCCTCCCTCATTACATTATTGTCATGAACATATATACTGAGAAGAACCTGATCACATTCCATGTTTCCCACAATAAGCATTTATCATGTGGTCTTAAGAGATCTGTGAAGGAAATACCCACATAAAAGATCACATGATCATAGTCTGAGCTCTATGACCCCAAAATAAGATCACCCTGTCCTCACTGCATGACGTTAATCTGTGTGATCCATCTGAACTGAAGGATGTAAAACTACTCAGTACTCATCTACCTTGATGATAAAGAACAAGTTGGTTGTGAATTTCCATTTGTGGCCTAGCCTTAGGTCCCTCGACCTTTCTGGAACCCTGGACTAAGTTATCATTTAGGATTGTATGGTGTGGTATGGACTCCATGTCCTCATTCACCTCAGGATATTTTCCCCATGCCACACATATCCCCTTGACACATCCCTCTTTCATCCATAATCCTTTATGCAAGACATTAAACTACATGGGTACCACCATGATTTACACATCCCATACTTTGGCATTCCATCACCTTCAATAATCGAAGGGACCCCCAAGAGATATGGATTCTAGGCCCCAGGGCTCTTCTACCATATTGGGCCAACATCCCCAATGATTTCCAATGACAATTTTATACAAGTCATGCATTGAAAATATCGTTAGCAGTCAACCTCAATTGTTTGTTCCCATTCCAGGTCGCACGTTATAGATAATGTGTTGCGATAAAGGTCAACAAAAATACATAGATACTACTATCATTTTGTGGTCTCCAAAATGATAGGCACTGTGATTTACCCTTTTTACCCGTCTTTCTTAAACACATTACATAAATCTAGGCATCTACCATCCAAGCTCTATGACCATAAACTATGAAATACCATGTCCTTTCCACATGATGTTAAACTGCCTTACCTTTTTGGGAACTACATTTGGATTGATTCCCATCCTTAGGGGATATGTATGAAAACCCAAACATTTTGTCTTTGGGTCTAACCTAGGTTCATCTATCCTTTATCTCATCCACCTATTCTAAGTTATCTTTGGGAATTATGAATGGTGTGGCATATGTGGGCTTGTAACCTAATTCATGTTGGGTTATTTTTCATACCATACACATTCTCCATCGAGTTCCCCCTCCAAGATTTCTCCTTTTCAAGTGACATTAAACAGCACGGTATACTTCATAACTACATTTGGATTGATTCTCATCCTCATGGGATATATATGAACACCCATGAATTTCACCTTCAGGTCCATCCATATTTTTTTAGAAACCTCATCTTTCTATCCCCCTAACCCAAGTCCCTCAGGAGGGGGTGTGTGGTGTGGTTTGTGTTCATGCCCTCATTCACGTCAGGTTTTCTGTAGCCATGCTACATACCTACCTCTTGAGAGATCTGCACCCTCTATCCTCCACTCATCTTATCGAGTCATCTGCTCCCAAATTGGACCCCTCTATCCTCTTTGTAAAATTACCAATTTAACCAGGAGAACTTTGGTTCAAGACCTAAAGTGTTGGATTCAATATAGATGTGTTTTCTCCCATTCCCATGATTCATGTTCCCCTTTATTTAGGATTGTATTACCCTTTTTATTAGAAAGGAACCTTGAATGTCATGAATTCTAGGCCTCAATGTTCAACTAATATTTCGCTCCAACGTCCAGGAGGATTTTGAACGACAATCTGACACAAGTCCTATATTGAAAATATGGTCATAAGTTGGTGATCATTTTTTGTTCCCATTTCAGGTCATACAATATAGATGATGTGTTTTGAAAATGATTAATAGTCATCCTACATCATTACACCACCTCTGTTAAGACTTAAATGTTGGTTGTATGATTCATAGCCTTTTCCACTCCATTGTGTCTAGTAGAATTTTGACACTCTTGGTTCTATCCCTCGGTTATGGTTACACGTTAAGAGGATGAATCCATGGTGATGTGTCATTAAAGGCACCACACTATTACCCCATTTCTCTATATTCTACATGTTTCAAATACCTTTTCCCACCTTATTTCCAACATCGAACGCAACTCATGTGGTCTTAGGGATTTGATCAAGGTTTTTTCCCATTTAGAAGACACTCACTTCCTTAGGACTGAGCTCTATGACCTTAAAGAAATATCTCCCCACGTCATGGATGTATGAAGTTAAACTGCATGGAAACATTTAAAACTACATGTGGCTTGATTCTCATCCTCATGGGAAATGTAGGAATGCCCATAAATTTTTCCTTCAGGTCCGGCATAGGCTCCCCTAATTTTCTCTTCAAGTTGGCCTTTTGGCACTATCTTTTATTGGATTTTGTGTTGTTATGCGGACTCATACTGTCTCGATTAACATCAGGTTTTCCATAGTTTCACCACAAATTCCCATTTTAGGAGATAGTCTCTCCTTCCCGTTGTCATGCATGATGTTAAACTACACTCTCAGAACTACGTATGGATTGAATCCCATCCTCATGCGATATGTATGAACACCCAGACGTTCCATATTAGGGTCCAACCCAATATTCTCTGATCCTTTTCTAGCCCCTCATCTTGAGGTTTCTCCTCTAGAGTTGTGTGCGGTATGGTGTGGACCTTTTCCTCATTCGCACTGGGTATGATTTATCACACTTTGTGCATTCAATATAAAAACCCATTCTTCTACATGCCTCCAATCCATATGACCTTAAAATATATTTTATAGTCCTACATGACTCTAAATTGAAACCACTTTGTTATCCAATGTTAAAATACATAGGATAGTCTTATCATATGACCCTATACTTTGAAATTGTTGTCCTGGCCGCATGAAATAAATGGCACTGCATTATGATGTACTCACTCAAGTGGACATTATGTTTTGTATTGGTCATCCACCATGACATTTTTCATGGACTATATATGGATTTAATCCTATGGAAATGTCTAGATTCTCAGTCCTAGTTTTGTTTCTTTACAAAAAAATCACATACATCTTAAAGAACAAACAATATCTATCAAATGTTGATTCTTTTGGTGTGTGGGACAGACCCACATGACAGAATTGTCCCTAGAATTAGTACCCTACCATGTCATTGTCCAGAACTAGGTACGACTTGATTCTCATCATAATGGAGTATATAGAAATGCTCGATCACTTATCCTTGGGCCCAACCCAACTCTCATTTGTTTGTCCCTCAACCTAAAATCTCTCCTAGGAGCACATGGTCTGATGAAGGCTCCTAAAATCCCCATTCATGTTTGGTTTTTCTATAGTCATACCATGTGTCTCCTTTTCTATTTTCCATTGTGGTCCGAGCTCTAAGAGCATAAAACTAAGATCCAACCATCTTGTCCACAACACATTAAATTACACGGAACTTTTAGAACTACATATGGATAGTTTCTCATCCTCATGGGATACCTAGGAACACCCAAACACTTTGTCTTTAGGTCCAGCCCCAATTCTCTCAAATATTGTCCTCTTTCTGACCCCGTCGCCCAAATTCTATTGGGAGCATGTTGCCATGAGTACCTATTGGGTCCTTATACATTTTTTTGCAACAACTACACCATGTGTCTCCCTTGTACATTGAAATGGATTTGACCCACTCTATTTGACATGTTTCGTTAGTTTACTCGAATACACCATGGCAAAGATCCCAAATTGTGTATTTCCTGCATGGAAATTCCCTCATTTCATGTCCACACTTCATGATCCCTTTATTATGATCTCTATACTCTTCCACATCTGAAGGGACCCACTCTACAGCAAGGTCTCATGCTACATTGGCTCACCCACCATCTTGGATTAATGCCTTATAAGACCATAAATGACATTTTGTGATATGTCCCATGTTTCAAACATGGATAGTAGTCGACCCTCATTTTCCTATCCCCGTACTAGGATAACACAAAATAGATGCTATATTTTGAACATGGTTAATAGTTGTCCTTTATCGTCACACCACAATCATTTAGATCCAGATCTCAGGCACCATGATTCCAATATTTCCACACCCTTATGATCAAGTGGAATTCTAACACAATCAGTTTTACACCTCAATGCATTAATGTGTGTTAGGCAGGTGGGTCAATAATTATGGGATGCCATTCACCGAGCGTTCTGTTGCCCTAAATGTTTATCTCCATGTACAAAGAATGTCCAACAACTACTCCTTGTTTCCCACATCGAGCACAACTCACATGGGCTTACTGGCTTTGGTAGGATGTGTACTAGTTCAACTGAACCATGCATTCCTCTCATCCCGTATGACAATAAACTATAATCAAATAACTATGTATGGCTTGTTTCCCATCCTAATTGGGTACGTACGAATGCCCAACCACTCTGTCTTGGGCCCAAACCAAATTACGGCTTCCTCAGTCTCTTGACTTAAGATTTCCCCAGAGGTTACATAGTGTGGTATGGACTGCCTTGGTCTTCATTCACATCGGGTCTATAATGGTTGCAACGCGTACTCCCCCCTTTGGGGTCTCCCCTTCAACTCTCCATCCTACCATATGATGATAAACTACACAGTTCAAAAAAACTATGTGTAGCATGATTCCTATCCTCATGGGGTACGTAGAAACACCCTCGAACATTATTTTGGCTCTATCCCCAAGTTAGAACACTTATGGTCTATGGTATAAAACAAATCCCATTGTGAACACATGATGTGATGTAGATTCCTACAGTCCTCATTTATGTTGGGATATGTACGCACTGCGCATTTCCTTTCTATGTAACCATGTACTCGACAAATGAATTTAAACTTTGGATCTACCCCGAACAAGTTTATAGTGAACAATAATAACTAAGGTATGATTTTACTTCCTCGTTAAAGAGGATCACCCCACTAGCATTGGCATCTAAACTCATTGTTCTCATGAACTACTTTTTGTTTGATTCTCACCCCTAGGGGATACGTAGAGATGCCCATGAATTTTTCCTCGGGCCCAGCCCTAGGATCATTAATATTTATTCCCCCCACAACCCTCATTATGGTCCAAACTCTATGACCTTAAATTAGGATCCAATAGTCCATGAAACATGACTTTAAACTATTAGCCTCGATCTATGTAGTATGACATTAAAGCTATGTGCAACATCCTAGTCATATTATATGAAACTATTCCATTCATCTTCCTCATGTTCATTATGTAAAACTATAAGGAATTCTAGGACCTCGCTAGATAGGACCTGTTTCGAAGTATTTTTGATCCTATATTTGACTGATATGCTCACCCAATGTGCTTTCGTCATGGTGGTGTAATTTTAGGAGTGTTAGACTCTATTCCAACAACCCATAACTCCAAAACCACTCCTTTCATGCCCCTTATTAGGTTCCTCATTCCCTTTCAGGTCTGAAAGAACCCCCTAACAGTATAGATGCATAACCTATGGCTCACCTACTATCCTGGGACAATGTTCTGGAAGACAATGGATGACATTTTGAGTCCAGACCCATGTTTCAAATATGTTTAGCAGTTTGAAATCATTTTTTCCCCAATTTCAAGCTAACAACAAAGGGAAACTGTGTTTCAAACATGGTAAACAGTTATCCTTCATTTTCAGTCCATCTCTATAGTTTTAGAAAATTTGGGTATCTTGATTCGCACATTCCACTCCCCTCTATTCAGATTGATTTCATTGCCCCTGGAATTACCCCGCTCATGCACCAGAGCATGTTCAGAAGAGAAAGTTAGCTATCCAAAGACCCCCATTCTCCAACTATGAACCCTATTATTCAAGACATTACCAATGGTTATTGATGTACAGTTCTAATCCCATCACATATTCTACTGTTAAACTCTCTCGTAAAGGTGAATTTCCTTCTATTATTTCTTTCTTCCCACACTGAGCATGGCTCAAGTGGGCTTAGAGATTTATTCGGCTGATTCCTCAATGTAATTGAGATACAAGGGACCCCAAGTTAGGCATTTTTCTTAGATGTTTCCTCATAACATGGTTCGCTTCACCCTCCTCATCCTCATTAGAACCTATTCTTGGGGGAGGGGGGAATTTGTAGGCACTGTAAAATGAGTCCACAAAATATTTCCAATTCTATAACACATGATCCATGAGCCTAGACTATTTCACAAGCTTTGATTTTTCTAGTCGTAGTACCCAAACTAAGCCAAGGATTAGGAGTTATAGACATTTGAAGTTGGGGTATAAAATTTGTTCGTAGAGCCCATTGGCATAACTCCCTCTACGATCATGATGTAGAGGAACTTGACTGGAGCCTCTGTGAGCGGCGCAAATGCTGAGGTGGAAGCCTCCACATCTTTAAGAAACTTGAGGGAACTACCTCTGGATTTGTAGTATGATTTTATTTCATGACTTCATTTTTTTCTTTGCGACATCCTTTTTTATTCGGGGAGAGCTCCTCCAACCTTGAGCGCCTATAAATATCAATCTCACCACCCCTTCATAAGAATTTTTATGCCGCCCCTTCGGTGGAAAACATCCCATTTAACAGTGCTCCTGATCATTGAAATGTGATGGAATTTACAAAGCGATATGTAATTTGCGATGGAGGGAGCTCCTTTGTTTTGCTTGAGGCTCCACGAATCCCTTTTCTCCGTGAGACTCTGAGCTCCACGAGTCCGTTTGCTCTGTGAGACATTGTGATCTGTGAGGCCCCATGGTTCTCAAGACCCAGATCTCCATGAAGCCTGTTTCTCTACGAGACCCATAACTCTACAAGGCCCCATGCTCTGTGAGACCTAGATCTATAGGATGGTCCATGCTCTATGAGACCTTGAGCTTTGCGGCGCACTTTTCTCCATGAGACCATGTGCTCCGTGAGGACCCATGCTCTGTGAGACCCAGAGCTCTTCGAATCCCCATTCTCCATGATACCCTAAGCTCCATGATTCAATTTTCCCTATGAGACTCTCTGCTCTGTGAGTCCTCTTTCTCTACAAGACGCAGAGCTCTGCAAGGCCCCATGCTCCACAAGACCATGATCTCTGTGAAGATACTTAACAAAGACCTATCCTTCGGGAAACTCCTACCTCCACACCCACTAGTCCATACCAGAAGGGATTTACCCATGCATCCACACTCAGGATCACTGCTGGCATGCATTCCCAGCCCCTTGGGCTAGTCCCTTCGCTACTGTTTCTGACCCCAATGAACAATGCAGAGTCTCACCATGATCTTTTCGAGTTGGGTCGTAGATATTTTACATTAGTCCCTTATGCACATCCACCTTCCACCTATGGAATACCATGATTTTAGATACTCCTACACACTCCATGAAACAACATGACTAGAAAGATTCCTTTTGGTCCATTCCTAATGTCTTGAGTTGAGATTCTCATCATCAATTTCCCAAGAAGCTTTAGTCAAACCGTTATTCAAGAAACTCCTCCAAACCTAATCACATGACACTTATGCCAAGTTGAACTAGAAAGGGCCACTCTTGTGTAATTCCCAACACCATCCATTTCTAGGATCATTATGCCTAACAATCCTTTCTATATGACTCTAAACTATAGTACACCCTATGTGAAAATCATAGGATTCCTTTTTTCTAAACAAGGGATGACTTATGTGTAAATCATAAGATTCAAATAGTCCTCTCTACATGACTATAAATTGTAGTACACCCTATATGAAAATCATAGGATGCCTCTTATTCCAAACAATAGATTCCTTAGGCACCAAGCATAAGATGCCAACAACAATCACTAAATAATATTAAACTATAGCATAACTATTCATTAAATAATAGGATGCCTCTTGTTCCAGATAAAATATGCCTTATGTTTCGAGAATAGGATGCCTCGTGCCATGATCATAGTGGTGTAATTTAATGAGGTTTTGAATACATTCAAACATTCCACCACCCCACCTCCCGCTTTTCATGTCCTTCATTTGGATTTGCATCATATTTCATGTCTGAAGGGACCCCTTAACAGCCTGGTCCCATGCCGCTTCGGCTCACCTACCATTCTAGGCCAACATTTGGAAAGAAATTGAAAGACACTTTGAGTCAGGTTTTGTGTTTAGAACACAGTGATCAGTCTACTATCATTTATTTAGCCCCATTTCTTGCTAATGCACTATGGATGTTGTGTTTCAAAAATGGTCAACAGTTTTTATCCATCATCACACCACCCTCACCAAGTTCCAAATGTCGGGTATGTGATTCACACTTTTCAACTCCCTTTGTTTGTAGTAATTCCAATTCCATTGGCATTATCCCGCTTGTGAACTAGTGAATAAGTGTAGGCCTAAATTATATACCTCAAACCACTAGTGATTTGGGATGCCATCATGGCCAGAAATGAGGAAGACATTACGAGCATCTTATATGTGTAAGACCCATCCACCATTTCCACTCCTTAGTGGCAGACCAGCCACATCCATTCATAATCTCCATTCACCATTGCTGCTCCTTAGCGGCACTTGGGAAACATCCATGCATTATGCCCATCTACCATTTTTTCTCCTTAGCGGCACCCATGAAGCTTCTGTGCATAATCCCCATTATTTATTTTCACTCTATAATGGAACCCTCTGTATCCTCTAAGTATAAGCCCCATTCACCACTCTTCATGGATGCACATTTGCACCATGGTCATTAGGTATGTTTTTACCTCATGTTTCTCTCACCGAGCATGACTCACGTGAGCTTAATGCAAGCATTGACCTTGAAACCCTCTATGGGTCATCTCAATGTGTAGGACCCATTCCCCAGCATGTTTTCAAGTCACTTTCCTCTACATACACCCTGATTACATGCCCCAATCATGAACAATGTGGACTTTGATCCTTTCCCATTTCCAAGAAAGGTACTTAGGAAGCCTACATGAGGTTCAAGCCCATCACCCATTGGTCCTGACCACTTCACATCAATTCACCCTCATCCCACATGACGTTAAAATGTATTCTCCCCTTTTTCCCACATGGAATTAAAATGTATTCACTCAAAATATGTGGGTTTTGATCCCTGTATCCTAGACAAGGTATATAGGAATCCTCCCTGAGGTTCAACCCCAAACACTATTCAAAATATGGGAGTTTCGATCCTTATCTACTAGATAGGGTTTGTAGTAAGCCTCCATGAGGTTCGACCCCAAAAATTGGTAAACTTCAGTGTCCCCTTTAGTGGGACCCACATCCTTGGTTCATCCAAGTGGCATCAGTCCAACCCTTGGGTTTCTAACCATGTGTAAGCCTTATCATATTATTGGGTCATTGTCCTCTATGTACACCTAATTCAATCCCCCACCCTGAACAATGTTGACTTTGAATCCCTGCCACGGGGATACGTAGGAAGGCTCCTTGAGGTTCAATCCCACAACTCATATCCCATCATGGTCTCTCCCCTGAGCCTCTATTTTTCAGGAAGTTCATGCCCCAACCTAAAGGTTCCACTTCTTACGTGTGCCAACCTTGCGTCCATTATCAGGGGTCACTTCCATAGGTATCCCATGACCCCTTCAAACTACGTCGATTTTGATCCCTGTCGTATACAAAGGTTATATAAGAAACCTCCCCGTGGTTCAATCCCATCCAAAGTTAAAACTTGGTTTCCCCCATTCTGAGGTACACCCTCCCTGATCCTCCCTTAGAGATGTCGAGATTATCCTTCCCAGTGTGACATCTTCTCTTTATGGGACACACCACCCTGGGTCCGCTATTAGTGGTTTTCTAGATCCATCCATCTATTAAACCTTTCAGAAACCCCATCCTAGGGATGTACCAATCTGATCCACCTCCATGGGGCATTCATATCACCCCCATCTCCAAAAGATGATAAACTTATGGCCTACCTCATGTTAAACATGAGATGTCGAAGGAAAACCTCAGAAGATATGCCTTTGGCATAACCATATTCAAAAGATTTAAAACTCATGACTTTCCTTGTGTTAAACATGATACGACTGAGGAAAACCTCAGAAGATACACCCTTTGGAATAAAAATCTCTAAAAGATGGTAAAATCACTGCATATTGCATGTTAAACATGGGAATATGAGGAAAACCACATAGAAATGCCTCTGGCATAATGTAATGCCCTAAACCCAGTTACCCAGAGTTAGTGCATTATTACATAACATTGGCATAATCACAAAAGATCAAGTCTCGAAAGACTGATTAGTTTAGTATCCTTGGAAACACTAGATACATTCATAAAGTTTACATTACATCATAAAGTGAAAACTAAAAGAAAATTTTTCCTCCATACTCATATCCCCTTATACTATCACTACAGGTTATTCATAAAATACTTCTTCACATCCTATGAAAAATAAAACATAGAAAGGGGTGAGCTCAAATTTCTAGTAAGGATAACAATATAGAATAAACTTTCATAAATAATAAGAAACATTTAAGGAAATTTATAACTAAAAAAAGCCTTTTAAACATGAACTTTAGTATAATATGGCAGAAATAAAATTAAATAATTCCATTTTCTAATTCAAATGGATATTATACTAGTTGAATAATGACATACAATATCAATAACCACATTTATAATGATGGAATGCATAATTCCATACTATCATAACCACATAGTCAAGGCTTTGTGCCAAGACTACAAATAAGATTTTGTCAAGGCCTTTTTCCAAGATACTAGTTTGTCTCATGAGACCCACCGATGCATTGAGGAGCTATAGCGGGCTCCACCTGTCACTTATTAAGTCCAATGCATTCCTCATATGAATATGTTTAAACATAACATAAACATTCGTATTAAAACTAGTATACGAAATATCCATACTTTTTCCATAAAACATGAATGGTATAAAAATAACACATCCATAGTCAAACATATCAAAAAACCCTTCAATACAATATAGAAGTTTTGTATCATAATAAATCAACTTCAAATAAGCTTAAAATCCATCCAAGGATGTTGGCATAAATGAAATAAAACTCTTTGAGAGAAATATCTCTTTTTTTGAAGTAATTTAAAAGTCACATCATTATAATAGGAAACATTTACTTGTGAAAATATTCTTATAATATTATAAGGTAATCTTTGATGAGTTTATAATGGTAAAAAAATAGTTTCACCTGTCGTATAAGTTAAAAAAATACATTCTTACCTTAATTCATTCGAAATGGTTAAAAAGGACCTTGTTTGGAAAATAATGGAAAGATTCCTGTATAAAAATATTTTAAAAAGTAAACAAGGGTATAAATGAATTTAACCCATATTCAATAAAATAGTAAGAATGATTTGAAATATATTTTTAATAAATATGGATGTGGATGATAAAGAGGTCCTAGTAGATAATTACGTATAAACAACCTCGGATAATGAAGAGATTGTGAAATAAACCCTTACCTTGTACTTTTCCTTGGTTTGGGGTAGTTTATCCTCATGTATAATAGTGAAATAGTTTTTATTAAATTATAAAAGAATCATATGCATTAATACGATATCATATATGATCTTTTAACATTTCTTTTTTAATAATATCTTAGTATTATAATCATTTTGGGTGTTAACTTACTCGTTTTTTATATATTTTGTTACATAAGCCATGTGTTTTATGGATAGGTTGTATATTATTCATATCTATAATGATATAAAGTCATTAAAAATTATTTTTAATCATCGAATGAGAATTATAATTGCATGGATACGATGGGGTATGAATCTCATCGCGTTCATGGTGACGGTAGTCCGTACGTATGCACAAGCGACAATATCATTCTTTTGATATTAAAAAAATATAATTGGATGGTATATCATATATAAATAATCATTATAATGTTATATTTATTATTTACATCAATTACACATCATTACCATACCCATCCATATAATAATGTTTTGAATAACAATTACACCACGACGTAGATACGGTAAGCCGTACGTACGCACGAATGGTGACATGTCATTCAAAGGATGGATAGAATACTGAATAGGGTTGTACCATATTTATAATAACGTCACAGTATATATAATATACTAGAGTTATTATTTTAGAAAGGAAATAACAAATAAAGAAGAAGTTGAAGAAGAAAGGAACTTGAAAAAGGGTGGTGAAAACATTAACTCTTCTTCTGGTTCTTCCTTTTCATTTGATCAAAAGGGCTTGTTAGGTTGGATTTATGGCTAAATTGAGGCCTCTATGATGAAGGGAGTATAGCTGAGAGGGTATTTGAGAAGAGGATGGCTGAGCCAAAAGGCTTTTAAGGTGTTACTTAGAGAGAAGGGGGCGTTCCGTTTTATAAGAGGGGTGAGGGGCACCTTAGGAAAACCTAGAAATATTATTTTTTAATAAATTCATATTCAGTTTATAATGCCTCCAAAGTGGATTATTTAATTTATAAGGTGGGGATAGGTCATAAAAAACTCAAAAAATAGTTTTTAGATAGGTTTGGGTCACTATATTAACCTTATCGTTTTTTAACTCTTAGTTAAATAGTTTCACATTTACCATGTCTCTTTGTATTTTTATATTATATAGTTAATAAACATACTATATACTTTCAAGAGACCCCCAAATGGTCCATTAATGATACACCTATCATGATAAAAGTCCTTTGACCGAAACTTAGAATTTTATGAATATAATATCACTTAATAAAATAATATTAGTTTTAAAAACTCATTTATTTTAATTTTGACACTATTCAATAATTGATTTTTGTTAAAGTCATAAAAATTTTATTAATTAGGAAAAAATTCATTTAAGCAATCCTAACATGTCAAATTAACCAATAAAATTCTTGTATGGCATCAAAACTTTCAATTTATATTTATTTTAACATTTATAATACTAATTATTTGATTCTTTCATTAATAAGGAAAATACTGCATCATTATTGTGTCATTAATAAATTTAATTATTCAATGTTGAAAAATTATAAATAAAATACTATGATTTAGTAAATCGTTTTAGATTTATAATGAATATTTATAGTCTAAAATATAACATATATAACCCTATGTGAAAATTGTTTTTCTAAAAGATATATGCTTATGTCATTTTTCTATTTACTTTAACTTAATTAATATAAAGTGTCCTTATCACATACAAGTGGCTACATGCGGTCCCAAAATCGACCCAAAGATGCCCATGGACGGACATGTATCAACCAATAGGGTTAGGACTCGTTTTAGGGTAAAATAGTAATATTATAATATTATTTTTTACCCCTATTTATCAGATTTACCCTTTAACCATGGTAAATAAAATATTTACCGAAGTAATTATTAAAAATGTCTAAAAATAAAAGTTACCTATTTACAAAATTTGAACCTCCTGATTCTAAATATGGAATCCATTTTTCTAAATTGAAAACACATAAGCGGTAGAAATTAATTTAAAGTTAATTCCCGTTGTCAAAACAAAAAGCGTGTTTTTAAGAAATAATAACTATCAAAAGATTGACACTTGTTTATGTCCGGTTTAAATGTGAAATTACGTCCAATGAACAAAATTGTATTGAATGTTAAATATATATTCTAAATATACTTTAAAAGTACTCAAATTCATAATTTATCACTATTAATTGTTTCGATTAAAAAAAATTTAATTAAAATTTAGTAGTTTTCACTATTCATCAAAATATGAAAGTTATCCGAAAAGTACCAAAATTTCATCCTAAGATAATTTCAATATTTCGAATCCAAAAATGAAGTCTATTTTAAAATATAAAATGTATAAAATCTCAAAAATTGGGTATTACTTTTCATAATGGCTAGTTTGATTGGTTCTGGTGTGTGTTAGAACTCGAAGTTGCGTACAACACATGCTACTGTATTATTCAAAGAGAAGCGTACAATGAAAGCTTGAGGTGTTACATTCTCCCCTGCTTCAAATAATTTTGTCCTCGAATTTTTTATAATACTACCGCATGAAAAGACTCGGGTGGTTCTTCATCATAAGTTCATCAGGTTCCCACATTTCCTCTTCCTTCTTATGGTTTCTCCATAGGACTTTTACCAGACGAGTCATCCGGTTTCTCAGAACTTGTTCTCTCGTATAAAGAATATTGATAGGCTCTCCACAATAAGACATATTGGGTTCCAGTTCTAATTCCTCATAGGTGATTACATGCATTGGGTCAGGCATATATTTTCTTTACCGTGATACGTGGAACACATCGTGAACTTTGTAGAGACTTGGAGGCATTGCCAAATGATACACTACAACCCCAATTCGTTCTAGAATTTAGAAAGTTCCAATGTACATAGGAATCATTTTTTCCTTATTACCGAAACATATAACGCCTTTCTATGGTGATACCTTTAAGAAAACATGATCTCCTACCTGAAATTTGAAATCCTTCCATCGGTTATCGGCATAGCTCTTCTGCCTACTTTGAGCTGCTTTGATATGATTTTGGATTACCTTCACCTTTTTCATTGTTTCCTCTACCAGTTCCGGGCCTACAAGTTTTCTTTCACCAACATCATCCCAACAGGTTGGTGTGCGACATATCTTGCCGTATAACGCTTCATACGGTGCCATCTGAATACTCGAATGGAAGATATTGTTATAGGAAAATTCTACGAGAGGTAAATATTGATCCCGCATAACCTGAAAGTCAAGTGAGAAAGATCTCAACATGTCTTATAAGGTTTGAATAGTCTGTTATGACTGTCCATCTGTTTGAGGGTGGTAGGAAGTGCTCAAACGAAGTTCAGTATCTAGGGCTTTCTGAATACTTTTCCAGAATCTTGATGTAAAACGGGGATCATGATCCAAAACAATTTATAGGGGTACTATATGAAGTCTCACAACTTCATTAATATATAGTCTTGCTAGTCGTTCAAGTGGTAAATCTTCCCTTATAGAAAGAAGATGTGCTGACTTGGTAAGACGATCGACAATGACCCATATTACATCATTCCTTCTAGAATTATTTAGTACTCCCATGACAATGTCTATTTTGATATTATCCCATTTCCTCTCAGGTATGGGAAGAGGTTGCAATACTCCACCCGGTTGTTGCCTTCCAGCTTTCACTTGTTGACAAACCATACATCTTGACACAAAATCAGCAATCTACATCTTCATGTTGTCCCACCAAAAATGTTCCTTCAAATATCTCTACATTTTTGTTCTCCTAGGGTGTATAGAGAAATTGGAACCATGAGCATCATCCAACAATTCCCTTTTTAAATCAGGTAAATCGGGAACGCAAAGTCTCCCCCCAAATTTCAAAATTCCATATTCATACACAAAGTCACTTAGTCTCCCATCATTCACAGCATTAATCTTCTTTTTAAACTCTTCATAATCAGCCTGAGAACCCTTTATCATTTCTAGTAAAAATGGTTTGGCAACCATTTGAAAAAAGTATCGATGTTTCACCTTCCATGGTGATTCCCATATCCATCATTACTAGATCCATGAAAATATGATCCCTATCAATTCTAAACTTGTTCAAAACTCCATGATCCTTTCTGATCAAAGAATTTTCCTCCTTATTTACCTTCCCTAGGTGGTAGTGTATTGTGAAATCATAATCCTTGAGTAGTTCAAGCCATCTCTTTTGCCTCATGTTGAGTTCTTTCTGTGAGATAATATACTTCAAACTCTTCTGATCAGTATAAATATCACAATTTTCACCATAGAGATAATGTCTCCATATCTTCAAATCAATGATTATAGTATCTAACTCATGATAATGAGTAGGATAGTCCTGCTCATGAATTTTCAGCTGTCGTTATGCATAGGAAATAACTCTATCATTCTGCATAAGGTCACAACAAAGTCCTTTCTTTGATTCATCACTATAAATAACGAACCCATCATTCCCCAATGGTAGAATCAATATATGAGAATTGAATAATACTCTCTTAAGTTCTTCAAAACATTCTTCACACTTTTTTTTCAAAATAAATTTAACCCCATTACGTGTGAGCTTCGTTAATGGGTTAGCCAATCGGGAAAAATTCTGTATGAAATGCCGATAATAACCTGCTAAACCAATAAAACTGCGTACCTCAGTTATACTCATCAGTGCTGGCCATTCTTGGGTTTCTCTTGTCTTATAAGGATCAACATAAATTCCATCCTTAGAGACCATATGTCCAAGAAAATAAATCTCCTGAATCCAGAATTCACACATGCTAAACATCCCATATAATTCATGTCTTCTCATAGTCTTCAATATAATGCACAAGTGATTTTCATGATCTTCATAGCTTTTGGAGTATACCAAGATATCATTAATAAATACCACTACAAATTCATCAAGATATTCCATGAAAACTCTATTCATTAGATCCATAAAAATAGAGGGTGCATTAGTCAGCCCAAAAGGCATTACTGTAAACTCGTAATGCCCGTACCTGGTTCGAAATGCTATATTCGGAATGTCTTCCTTCTTCACACACAACTGATGGTATCCAGATCGAAGGTCAATCTTTGAAAAGTATTGATCTCCATGCAGTTGGTCAAATAAATCATCAAAGCGAGGTAGGGGATACTTGTTCTTTATTGTTATAGCATTTATTTCCCTATAGTTGATACATAACAACATAGATCCATATTTCTTCTTAACAAAAAGTATAGGGGCTCCCCATGGGGAAACACTAGGGAGAATAAATCTCTTATTACTCAATTCCTCTAGTTATTTATTTAGTTCAACTAATTCCACAGTGGTCATTCTATAACGGGTCTTTGATATGGGCCTTGAACCAAGAATTAAATCAATGGAAAACTCAATTTCTCGTTCGGGAGGATGTCCAGGTAAATCGTCCAGAAACACATCCACATATTATTTCACAATGGGTACATCCTCTATTTGAACATTCCTTTCCTTACCAACAGTTATTTCATTCTCTTCCTCCCCAATAATTGAATTCAGTTGAGCTTCTGGGGGTGGATCTAGAAAAGAATTAGGTGGTGATGATTCCGGTCTAAAGATAAGGTGTTATTTATCATCATCATAAAAAATCATAACCTCATTCTTCTTAAAATAAATATTCACATCATAGTCAGAAAGCCAATCCATACTAAGGATTATATCAAATTCAATCATAGGTATGATGATGAGATCAGCGGATAAAGAACATTTATGTGCTCTAATGGGGACTGATTCACAAAACTTTGTTGTAATGATACTTCCCTTAATAGTTTTAACTGACAACTAACTTTTTAGATCAAATTGTAAATATCTAATTTTATTAGCAAACTAGGAAGATATGAAACAATGCAATGATCCAGAATCAAATAAATCAATTGCTAAACTTGAGAAAACCATTAAATTACCTGCCACCATGTCTTTCGAAGCTTCTACCTCATGAGTAGTGATAGCATAAGCTTGGCTTTGATAACTTGGCCTTTTCTGAGGTAAGTTCCCCTAACTCTTAGGAAATTCATTTGCATAATGTCCCATCTCTATGCAGTTGTAGCATTGAACATCGGTAGATTATTTCTTCCCCTTGCAATCACGATCTTGGTGGCCTTTTTCACCACACATGTAATAGACTCCCATTCCTTTCAAGCAAGTATGGGTGTGTTTCTTCCCACATTTATTGCAGGATGGATATTCAACTTTTCCCTTATTCTCCTTATTTCCATTTCCAGGGTGATTAGCAGATCTCGTATTCTCTTGATTTTCTTTAAAGTCATAAGACTTAGTGAATTTTTTTCTGTCTTGATAGTACATCACACAATATCTTCGTAAAATGAGAAGGTTTGTGAGAGTAATGCTTATAAATTGCCTTTCCATATCTGCTTGATGGTCCCGAGGAATGTATTTTTCTAAAAATAGCTCTTTGAACTCCCTTAATTCTATATTTGATACTTCATCATCTTACTTCATGTTTTAAATCAATGACCACCATTGATCAGCATCTCCAGTGAGGCGGTAAACTACCATGACAACTTTTTCCCTTTCGCTACTCCCCAAGACATGAAATGTTTTATCTACGAAATTTATCCATTCCTCAGCTACTAAGGGATTTTTACTCACATTGAATGTTGGTGGTTGTTTCCTCATGAAGTTATCTAACATTGATCCTCCACACAATGGATCAGGGTTCTCCATACAGGTAAGGTTATTATACATAACCTGAGTGAGTTGTCCCAGTATGGTGATTAATTGATCAACACCAGTTGCATCACCAGCTCCACTATAATTATCTTGAGTTGGAGGAAAATATCTATATGGAGTGTGTGCATTGATACGGTTTCCATTCATTCCACTAGGCACCATTTCTAAACAATTAAATAAACTATATCAGTTTATGAAAAAAAATACATAATTCCATACTTTTAAAAAACTTAACATAAATTGAACTATTTATGGATATAATCCATAATCATAAAAAAATGTTTTCTTTGAGGAATTATATACTCATAAACCCTTAATAATGATTTTTAAAGAAAATAAGAATTATCCTAAGCGTATCCCCCGGGAGTGTCGTAACCAAGACTGCAGCAAGGCCCGTTGTCATACACCAGTTCCCGTTCGAGTCTAGCTCAAAGCGGTGTTTTCGGGTTTTACCTCTAGGTACATCTGTGCCAGAGCCACCTCTACCTGCTGGTATCAAGACAGGGATGTATTTCATAGAAAACTCACAAAATCTCTACAATACGAAAATTCTAGGAAGTTCTTCTATACTAATCCTCAAAGGCTATCTTAGGGCTATGTGCTCTAATCATAGTTTATCTAAATCTAGCTCCCTAGGTTTGTACTAAACTTCCTCTAATATAGAATGTAATGCCCCAAACCTAGTTACCCAGAGTCGGTGTGTTATTATCTAACATTGGCATTATCACAAAAGATCAAGTCTCAAAAGACTGATTAGTTTAGTAGCCTTGGAGACACTAGATACATTCATAAAGTTTACATTACATCATAATGTGAAAACTACTACAACATTTTGTCTCCACACTCATATCCCCTTATACTATCCCCGCAGGGCATTCATAAAACACTTCTTCACATCCTGGGAAAAATAAAACATAGAAATGGGTGATCCCAAATGCCCAGTAAGGATAACAATATGGCGGAAACTTTCATAAATAAGCATAAAAATTTAAGGCAATTTATAACTAAAAAAATCCTTTCAAACTTGAACTTTAGCATAATATGGCAGAAATAAAATGAAATAATTCCATTTACATATGCACATGGATATTCTACTAGTTGAATAATCACATGCAATATCAATAACCACATTCATAATAATGGAATGAATAATGCCAGACTATCATAACCGCATAGTAAAGGCCTTGTGCCAAGACTACAAATAAGATTTTGTCAAGGCCCTGTTCCAAGATAGTAGTTTGTCTCATGAGACCTACTGATGCATCGAGGAGCTATATCGGGCTCTACCCGTCACTTATTAAGTCCAATTCATTCCACATATGAATAGGTTTAAACATAACATAAAAATTCGTATTAAAACTAGCATAAAAAATGTCAATACTTTCTCAACAAACCATGAATGGTATAAAAATTATACATCCACAGTCAAACATATCACAAAACCTTCAATATAATATGGAAGTTTTGTATCATAATAAATCAACTTCAAATGGATTTAAAATCCATCAATGGATGTTGACATAGATGAAATCAATACTATTTGAGAGAAATATCTCTTTTTTAAATCATTTAAAAGTCACATAATTATATAAGAAAACATTTACATTGAAAATATTCTTATAAGCCTGTAAGGTAAGCTTCTACAAGTTTATAATAGTTGAAAATAGTTGCACCCGCCGTATAAGTTAAAAAAAGACATTCTTACCTTAATTCTGTCGAAAAGTTTAAAAAGGACCTTATTTGGAAAACGGTGGAAAGATTCCTTTATAAAAATCTTATAAAAATTCAAAAAGGGTATAAATGACTTTAACCCATATTCTGTTAAATAGTAATAATGATTTGAAATAAATTTTTTAGAAATATGGATGTGGATGATAAAGAGGTCATAGTAGATAATTACATATAAATAACCTCAGATAATGAAGAGATTGTAAAATAAACCCTTACCTTGTACTTTTCCTTGGTTGAGGGTAGTTTAACCTCCTGTATAATGGGGAAATACTTGTTATTAAATTATAAATGATTCATATTCATTAATACGATATCATATATGATCTTTTAACATTGATTTGTAAATAATATCTTTGTATTATCGTCGTTTCAGGTGTTAACTTACTCCTTTTATTTTATATGTTTAGTTACATAAGCCATGTTTGTTATGGATAGGTTGTAAATTATTTATATCCAGAATGATATCAAGTCCTTCAAAATTATTTTTAATCATCAAATGAAAATTATACTTGCCTGGATACAATGATGAATGAATCTCATCGCGTTCGTGGAGATGGTAGTCCGTACGTACGCACGAGAGACAATATCATTCTTTTGATATTAAAATAATATATAATTGGATGGTATATAATATATAAAGAATCATTATCATGTTATATTTTTTATTTATATCAATTACACATCATTATCATACCCATCCAAATAATAATGTTTTGAATAACAATTACACCCCAATGTGGAGACGGTAAGACGTACGTACGCATGTATGGTGACATGTCATTCAATGGATGGATAGAATACTGAATATGGTTGTACCATATTTATAATAAAATTAAAATATATAGAAAATACTGCAGTTATAATTTTAGAAAGGAAATAACAAAGAAAGAAGAAGTTGAAGAAGAAAGGATCTTGAAAAAGGGTGGTGAAAACATTACCTCTTCTTCGGGTTCTTCCTTTTGATTTGATCAAAAGGTATCCTTAGGCTGGCTTTCTGACTAAATGGAGGCCTCTTTGATGAAGGTAGGATATATTAGAGGGTATTTGGGAAGATTTTGGCCGAGCCAAAAGGATTTTAAGGTGTGAATTAAAGAGAAGGGGGAGTGCCCTTTTATTAGAGGGGTGAGGGGAACTTTAGGAAATGATAGAAATATTATTTTATAATAATTTCATTTTCGATTTATAATGGCTCCAATGTGTATTATTTAAAGTATAAGGTGGGTATAGGTAGAAAAAAACTCAACCAATAGGTTTTAGACAAGTTTGGTTCACTATATTAACCTTAGCTTTTTGATTTAACTCTTAGTTAAATAGTCTCACATTTACCATGTCTCTTTGTATTTTTATATTATATAGTTAATAAAATTAATATATACTTATAGTAGACCCCAATTGGTCCATTAATGATACAAATATGATGATATAAGCCATTTTTACAAACCTTATATTTTTAGGAATAGAATATCAATTAATAATATAATATTTCTTTTAAAAACTCATTTATGTCAATTTTGACACTATTAAATAATTGATTTTTGTTAAAGTCATAAAAACTTTTTTAATTAGAAAAAAATTCATTTAAGAAATAATAAAATATCATATTATCCAATAAAATATCATATTATCATATAAAATAATTTAATGGAATCAAAAAGTTCAAAATGTATTTATTTTAGCATTTATAATACTAATTATTTGATTCTTTCATTAATAAGGAAAATAGTGCATCATTATTGTGTCATAAATAAATATAATTATTCAATGTCTAAAAATTATAAATAAAATCCTATTATGTAGGAAATATTTTTCTCTTTATAATTATTTTTTATAGTCTAAAATATAACATATATAACGTTATGTAAAAATTGTTTTTCTAAAAGATATATGCTTATGTCATTTTTGTATTTACTTTAACTTAATTAATATAAAGTGTCCCTATCACCTTCAAGTGGCTCAATGGCATCCCAAAATCGACCCAAATATTCCCACGGTTATAAATTTATCAACCAATAGGGTTAGTACATGTTTTAGGGTAAATTAATATTATTATAATATTATTTGTTACCCTTATTTACTGGATTTACCCTTTAACCAGGGTATATAAAATATTTGCCGAAGTAATTATTCAAAATGTCTAAAAATAAAAGTTACATATTTACACAATTTGGAGCTCTTGATTATAAACATGGAATCCATTTTTCTAAATTCAAAACACAAAAGTGGCAGAAATTAATTTAAAACTAATTCCTGCTGTCAAAACAAAATGTGTGTTTTTTTAAAAATAATAATTATCAAAAGATTGACACTTGTTTATGTCCGGTTTAAATGTGAAATTACGTACAATGACCAACATTTTATTAAATGGTAAAAAAATATTCTAAATATACTTTAAAACCACTCAATTTCATTATTTACCACTATTAATTATTTTGATTAAAAAAGTTGTTTATAATTAAAATTTAGTAATTTTCATTATTCATCAAAATATGAAAGTTATCCGAAAAGTACCAAAAAATAACCCTAAGATAATTTCAATATTCCGAATCCAAAAATGAAGTCCATTTTGAAAGATAAAATATATAAAATCTCCAAAAGTGGGTATTACTATTCATAACGGCTAGTTTGATTGGTTGTGGTGTGTGTTAGAACTCGAAGTTGCGTACAACACATGCTACCATATTATTCAAAGAGAAGCGTACCGTGGATGCTTGGGGTGTTACACATAAGATACCTTGGGACTGACCTGGGATTCATTTCATTCTATGCCATTGAGATTACCTCTAATGAGTAAGAATATAGGCTCATAAATGTACTCACATACAGAGATTCTCAAACATGCCTGATGTTGTCATCTACTCTTACCAAAGGTTACTGCTCTGTCAAGACCCCTTGGAATGTCCAGACTGAAGCATCATAATTATCCTGCATCCACAAATATATAGCACCGAGGATGATATTCATGAACAACGAATCAGATCTATGAGGAAGACTCGAACTAGGTGATGTGTTCTAAGGAGGAATCAATCGAATAAGAGATCGACATACCATTATCCTATTTTGATCAAGGATAAAACATCCCGGAATAAGTGATGGATGCCCCCCCGCCATTGAAAAGTGATAATGCGGGTCAACAATAAATGCGTCCTCCATAGAGGGATGTGACCCAGGTGAAAGAATGAGAAATAGATACATATATTAAAATATATATGTAATATATGTTACATAATTTCATTAACACTATTCTTTATAAATTCCATGTATGGTATGAATGAGTCATATCACTTGGAGGGGGTAGTAGTCCACACTTCCTCAAATGAAATTTTTGTATTTACAAATATAGAAAATATAAAGGTATATTGTAAATAAATTTTAAAGAAGTATATATTCAAAATAAATATAATATATCTCATATATATTAATTCCATTCATGTATAAATTGTTTATTTAATTAAGATCATATATAATGGAACCCATCACATTGGGGAGATGGTAGGATGTATGTATGCACGAGTGAAGATATAATTCAGTTAATGGTTAAGTGATATAGAATTGGATGGGATATTAATTATAAAAAACAATTATAATGTTATATTAATTATTTAAAACCTTTATACTAATCATTATAACCATCCAACTTAATTCATGTTCAATAACAAATTACACCACGGTGTAGAGACGGTAAACTATACGTAGTCACACATAGTGATATTGTTATTTGTTTGATGGATAAAAGGTGGAATAAGGTTTTACCATAATAATAATAACATCTCAGGATGTAGAATATAATGGATTTATTACTTTTGTATTGGAATGACATAATTATAGGAAGAAGAAGAGAATAATTTTGAAAGAGGTGATAAATAAAATACCTCTTTTTTGAGTATATCATTTTGATTTTCACAAAAAGTCTCAATATGATAGATTAATGACCAATGTGTGTCCTATATAAGGAAAAGAGGGATATTGAGAGCTTATTTTAGCAGAAGGTGGATGAGCCAATGGGATTGAGATGTGTGTGTAAGTGGCTAGATGTGGTGGGCTTTTATAAGTTGGAGAAGGGGAACTTTAAGAATGTCTTCAGATATTATTTTATTAAAAATTTATTTTAGAATTATAATAGATCCAAAGTGATATAATTTAATTATAAGATGTGAATGCATCAAAACCCTCTCATCCAGTAGTTTTTATACATGTTTAGGTCATAAAATTAACCTTATCTTTTAGCTTTAACCCTTAGTTAAAAACCGTAACTCTTACCTTGTCTTCTGGTATTTACATAAAATATAGTTAATATAAAATAAAAATAGAACCTCAGGTGGGCCATTAATTGAATTTTTAACATTATATAAGTCAGTTGGCAGAATATTAAATTTTAAATACTATTATATCATTTAATAAAAAAGTATTGGTTTTAAAAAATCAATTATGTCAATTTTGACACTATTTAGTATTTGATTTTTATTAAAGGTATAAAAACTTGATTCCTAAAAAACAAAGGATTTAAATCATCCCTCACATGTCAATTTCATCCAAAAAAATTCATTTATGGAATCAAAATGTTAAAATTAAATTTATTTTCAAATTTATAATACCATTTATTGGAATTTTTCATTAATTAGGTAATCACTACATCATTATTGTGTCACAATTAAATTTATTTATATATTGTCTAAAAATTATAAATAAATTACCATGATGTGTCAAATATTTTTTATATTTCTAGTAACTTTTTATAGTAAATTAGATCACTTATACAACCATATATTATAATTGTTTTATTAAAACATACTTGTTTGTGTTATATTTTCCTTTTCTTTAAATTAAATGTTATAAAATGTCATTTTCACACCAAAGTGGCTCCCAAATTCCAAAACATCATCCTAAGTATTCTCACAGTCAAAAGTATCTCATACAATAGGATTAAGAAAATTTTTAGGGTAATTTTATATTATAATTATATTATTTATTAAATTTTTACCTAATTTACCCTTTAACCATGGTAAATAAAAACAATTGCTAAAATTACTATTCATAATGCCAAAAAATAAATGGTTTTTGTTTACATAATTTGGAACATGTGATTTTAAATATAGAATCCACATTTACAAATTCAAGACATAGAATTTCAACAAATTAATTTAATAATAATTATCATTGTCAAAACCAGAAAACAAGTTTTTAAGAAGAAAAAACTATCAAATGATTGACATATGTTTAATTTCAATTAAAATATGAAATTACATAAAATTATTATAATTGGATTAAATTATGAAAATATAATCTAACTACACTTGAAAATAATTATAAGAACAATATAACTATATAAATAAACTAGACAAAAATGTTGTTTGGAATTAGAATCCATTATTTTTCACTATTCATTAAAAAATAAATCTTGTTAGAAAAATAAAAAATTTAAATTTTTATGTCTCGATTATATAGAAGAAGTTTATTTTAAAAAATAGAACATTTAAACGTGACAATAACTATTTTTAAAATGGGTTTTCTATCAAATGGTTGTAAAATGACGGTTTATAAATAATAGAGAATTGTATGCTTAAAATTGTATTTATTATCATTTTAAGATTCTAAAATTCATTGGATAAATATATAATTTTTTTTAAATATGTAAAATCATAATATAGTTAATTTATTTTATTCCCAACTATAAAATGTCTAGACATTAACTACCATTTAAAATAATAACATTATTTTTGTATTATTTTTTGGTATAAATCAGTGTTGTGTGCAACTTAATACACTACTAGAAATATGACTTTTACCAACGGTTTTGGCCAAACAGTTGGTATAGTTCATTAATTTGGACCTATACCAATGGTTTGGCCAAAACCGTTGGTATAGGTCACTTATATGGACCTATACCAACGGGTTTTTGACAAACCGTTGGTATAGGGGGGACCTATAAGACCTATACCAACGGTTTTGGCCAAACCGTTGGTTTAGGTCCATTATAGAGACCATATACCAACGGCTTGGCCAAACTGTTGGTATAGGTCCCCCCAATACCAACGGTTTGTCCAAAACCGTTGGTATAGGTCTTAAAATTAAAGGACCTATACCAACGGTTCTCAAAACCGTTGGTATAGGTCTATTCCAACGGTTTTGAGAACCCTTGGTATAGGTCCTTCAATTTTTAATCGAATCTTCTTACTGAGAACATTATATAAATCAAAATTTAACATTATTAAAACAATACATATACATATTTATGAAATTATGTTCACAAAAGTCATGTTAGGTTAGTGGTTAAGTCATTCAATTATAAACTAGAGGTCCTGGGATCAAATCCCACCGAATGTTTTTTTGAAATACATATACCAATGGTTTTGAGAACCGTTGGTATAGGTTTTCATATTACTTATACCAATGGTTTTCAAAACTGTTGGTATAGACCTATTGTCATGGATTACTTTCCAACGGTCCTCCAAACCGTTGGTATTGCCTATACCAACGGTTTGAGGGCCTATACCAATGGTTCCAAACCGTTGGTACAGGGTATTTTTCTAGTAGTGATATTTTGAAGAAACCCATTGTTACATGTAGAGTACGATATTGTATATTGTGTCCCAATTAAATTAAAATTAATATAAAATTCAAAAATATTAATAGATACCAAATTTATTATTTTGTAAATACCTAGGATGTTATATAAAAATTATTCAATGGATTATCCATGGATGATTAATACTATAGTGAATGGTAATGGGGATGTTATCTTAATAGAAATTTTAATAAATTCATCAATTATAAATGTTCATGAAATGTTAATTTATGGAAAAGTAGTACTCTAAATTTAAAGGAGTCCCATAATAAATGTATAAGGGTAAATGTAAATAATTTCATATGTGTCTGAATTTGATATATAAAGAATAAATAAAAATTATAAAACACTTACAACTAAATATTAAATGGAATAGAAATAATAGCAGTATTTTATTAATGAATTACTAGGAAATGGACATATGAAAATAAATTCTAATATAGAATTTTGGTGAATACCAAGAGATAAAATACTAAATTAAAAAAAGATAAATTCTTAATTAATAAAAATGAAATTTATTGTTTAAAAGAAACTAAATTTAAGAATAAATTTTTTGAACACACATATGTAGTAAAAATTTTGAATTCCCAAGTGGCACAACATTATCTTTTCAATAATGATCTACAATTTTATATATCTATTTGAAATTACAAGTTTATTGAAATGAACTTATCCATAATCATTATAGACTATTAAAAAATTAGTTATTTTTATGAGAACTTTACGATGGATAAAGAATCATATCCAAAAAGATGATGGATTTATTTAAAAAAATTATATTTTTTATTCAACAGAACTAACATATAAAATAACATAAAGTACACCATGAGGAGAAATGATATAATGATGGAAAAAATAGTTTTAAAAAATAAAAAATAAATATAGAGATATTAATATAAAATCAAATGGATAAAATTCACCAATCATAAAAAAGAGTAAAATTGAATTGGAATAAATCATTGAAATGATTACTAATGTAGAAATTATAGTAATAATGAATGAAAAATTAATGTGAAATAATGTAATTAACAAAACACCATTGTTTCTATGAAAAATAAACACTTAATATATGGTTTTAAATTAACTAATAGTTCACCTATTTTGATGAAACAATTAATCATAAAAATAAATAAAAATTATTTATTTATTTTTTACTACATTCTTATTCATTATAGTAATATAAATAATTTTATATAATTTTTAAATCAAATATTAAATAGTATTACTTGAATAATTTATATGTCCATGTGTTTCATAGTCCTAATGAAATGTTAGTATTATTTTTTATTATAATTTTATATTTATTAAATAGACTTTATTTTTCCAATTAGCATATCAAAATAGTCATTATTCCAATATTGTGGATTTTTCTAAAATATTAGATTTTTTTAATAGTGAAAAAATATTTATTTCACCAATATTTTCATTTTTATATTCTTATTAAGATATAATAATCCCTTAAATGATTAAAAACCATTTTTAGACCAAATATATATTTAAAAAGTAATATGATACATTTATAAATATAATTTTAAACATAAAAACCCATGTTTAACATTCTGGATATCTTTGTTATGATTTTGTTAAAATAAAAACTATTTTTGGACCACATTTGATTAAAGTACACACACGATTCCTGGTAGTTTTTATTTTATTTATAATACGATTATATTTCATTTTATTTATCATAATCCAATTAATTCCATTATAATTATAATTATACATTATTTTGGTGTAAAATATTTCTTATACTATAAAATTGATTTCTTTAAAATGGTGTTTCATTTTTTTTGAAAATTGTCATAGAATTAGTTTATACCACAATAAAAATTAAATATTATAAATCATATTCCACATTTTATATAAAAATTTTAAAATTATTTTTGTTACAAATTTTTGTCATAATGAATATTTACAACGGTAAAAGTTTTTTCACCATGGTTAAGTTTAAAAGGGTTAAAGAGGCGGTTTAACAAAGAGATAAGGAATACTATATCTCTAAAACTTTTCTAAAAATGAGTTTTATTGTATTTAATTTTATTATCCTTTATCATAAATTGGAAAAAAAATTGAACCACTTTCCCTTTAAAATACAATAATTGTATCATAATGTTCTTTATATAGACAAGGGTGATAGTTCTCCCACATATATAATGGAACCACCTATCCTCACTTAATCACACAAATTTAGAACATTAACTCAACCATGATCTATTATAATCCAACCAAACTACCTTACTATCATTCTTGAAGTCATGGTCTCAACAAGAGACCAATCCTAAAAGGATTAATGTGTAAGCTAAAGGAAGATATGTTTGGAGGATATATAAGTATTATCTTAATTATTTCGTGTTTATATCATCTTTTTTCTCCCTAAAATATAATTAATATATAGTAATAATATAAAAATAATATCATTAATAAACATAAATTATATTATGTTGATTGATCAACTATTTTTAACTTCATCTCAATCCCCTGGAAAATGAACATGTCGGTTATTTGTATGAGTGGACAACCGCATCCACGAAGTATTGTATTTAATTTTTTTTCACCCCCAAATATTGATGGTCGTAATTAAATAATTAATAGATAAATCTGTTTTTATGGTACACTTATTATTCTTTAAAGACAAAATATTTTTTACATTCTTACAATCCCTTTCACTAGAAAATTGGAACATCAGTCATGCATATGTTTGGAATACCCTCTCCCCAAATAGTTGTATTTAATTTTTTCATTACATAATCAAATGGATATACATATAAATGAATATTATGAATAAATATGTTATTTATAATTTTATTATTTATTTTTTGATGTTAATACTTTTTCTCTTTTATTACATTTTTCACCAATTGTAAAAAATAATATGTCTCTCATGCAGATATGTGAACTACAACCACTATGAAAAGTGTTTATTTGAAATTCATTATAAACATTCATATATGGTTCTAAAAAAATATTTAATGTTAAAAAGGTAAAATTATAACATGTTTATTATTCTAGAGAGAATATAACTATGACCCCTTTGACCACGATCAATAAAATGATGTTGTTTTGAACTGAATGACCTCATAATATCTGACTTAATCAAAACAAATTTATTAACAGAATAAAACATGAAAAAATTGAAAAAAAATTATTAATAATAATATAGTAAAAATAAATTAGTTCATGAAGAATTTAAATAACATATATAATTGTATTATACATTGATTGAAGAATATATGAAGAAATACATTACTCCATGTAAAAAATTCATTTAAATTTTGGTTTAAGGTTTTATTTCCAAAACATTTACCTCCATATATATGTTCTTAATTTTCTTTTATAATTTTATTATCTCTACTCAAATTATATTTTTATATAATTTCCAAATATCCATCACTTTTTATAATGTTAGTAAAAAATAAACATTTAAATTATTTTGGTACATCTCCCGTTTGACTTTTTAAAAAAATATTTATTAATGTTTACTACATGAAAAAAAATTCCACTATCATATACATTATTAATTATTAATATTAAACTATATATTTTCATTGTATAATATATAATGTGATATTTAAATTCATCAATGATATTTTATTTTGTTGATTTATCATAAGAAAAATATAATTCATCTTATTTTAATGAGATGAATGAATGTTCATTTTATTGTGGGTTAAAATGAATGTTATGAAGGAAAAATCGAACCTTAATTATTTGTATCATTACATAGTTATTTAAAATTATATATGATGATTATTGAGTCTCAAATATATCGTTATAATTCATTAGGTAATGATTTATTCTCTAATAAAATTTTTTATTGAATATATTGATATTTAGTCATTTTATATGAGTTGAAAAAATTGGAAAATTGTGATGAATATAATACCCTAAGGTGAATATATGGTTATTATATTTTGATAATGATTTTTTATGAATATTTTTTTTCAGGTAGACGGTAATTGATATTTTAAAATTCAATGGTTTTCCATCATTGAAATCCATTATCATGAGTTCCCATGTTTTCCATGCTGTCATTACAACTTTTCAATACATGATATGAGTATTAATGTTTTAATTTGAGAAAGGGTAGATTTTTTAATTAGATTATGATTAATTTTATATACTAAATTTTCTTTTAATAATGTTATATTTTCATTGGTTTATACTGTTTTCATTGGACTAATAGGTTTCAATTATTTTTATATCCTTCAATGAGATATTTTTCTCATCAAAACTTTTTGAAATATTTTTCATATGTTCTAGGTATATGTAGGAACTATAAAAAGACAATATTTAAATTATAGTGAATCATCATAAATTAATAAATATTTCTTCAAAGAAAGATTTCATTAAATGTAAGGAATGTTTTCAAAAAATATACCCTCTGTGAAACTTTCTAATTTTTATAATGGTTATTGTAGAAACCCAATTTGAGGTATGTAGCCTTTGTTTATTCTTTTTTATGTGTTAAAAGTGCATGGGACATGTTGAGCAGAGGTTGGGAGAGTTTGGAATGGTCTTGAATAAGTTTGGAGGATTTTCTTAGGGAGAACGGTTTGAGCATTGTTAGGGGAATCCGTGCGGGTTCTCCAGGAAACCATGTAGGGGGAGGTAGTAGGCTTCGCATGACCTGCACATGGATTGCCAAACCATGTGAGGAAATCGTGTGGACCCCTCCTCTCGAGATAGTGGTCTGCACATGGTTAGCGCACATTTTTTCAAACCGTGCAGACTAACCATGCGACTACTTAAAGGAAGGGTTTTTTAATTTGGGATCCTTTGAGATTAACCTATTTCACTATCAATATTATCCCACTTGAGCCTCACTCATGAATTTGGGTTCTCAGAGGTTGAAAGTGCTCTCCCACACTTCTTTGAAGCGATTTGAAGGGGTTTCTTGGATGATCGAAGGCAGTTCTCCTTGGGTAATTCTCCATTTTGGTTCTTTGAGGTTTTGGTTAGGCTTATCCCTATTCCTCACATAGATTCCTAGACATACAAGGGATGCATGTAGATCTAGGGTTGCATTTCCTTTGTGTGTTAAAGGTTGATCTTTTTTATGTTAGTGAAGGGTTTTTGAGGTGGTTTCTAGGAGGCGTTCACGTGGTTTGGAGTGAGTTTGGGTGAAGGGTCAATTTCGCCAAACCCTAAGAGGTAGGTGGATTCTCTCTCAACTACACTTTGTTAGAAAATGAAGCTTGGTTACAATTGATAGGTTTTTCTTAAAATTAATTGTGGTTTTGAGGTATAAAATTGGTTGGAAATCCCACTGGGGATGTTTTGTGGATTCCTTTGGGAAAAAGGGATTTTATGGTAGAACATTCTTGTTGTTAAATTTTAAAATGTAGATTTTGAATTTTTTTGCTTGGCTTGGGTTAAGTAAATGGTTTATGAAAATGGATTTCAATAAAGAAGTTTGTTTATTGAATTGGGGTTTTTACATGGAAAATGATAAATGAGTGATTTCAATAAATGGGTGATTTATTGAAGTGGATTGACATATGATGGAAATGAGTGATTGCATATTGTTGTGGACTTGGTCTATTATGCTTGCTTATGGATTGTTTGAATGTTGTGTGGAAGTGGGCGGGAAGTACCACTATAAAAATGGTATCGATAATGGACGGAAGGGCCACCATCAATAGCAAGTGGGCATGAAGTACCACTTGAGTGGATTGGTAATGAATGGGTTGAACGGGAAGTGCCCCATGGTTTGTTGTGTTCTTTTTTTGTGATGTTTTTTGATGGGGAATGTGAGTGAAATATTAAAATGGTAATTATATTGGGGCATGGTTGAATTTGACTCCTTGCGTGGCATGTTTGTTTTGGCTTGTGTGGCATGTTTGGCTTATGGAATGTTTGGATTATAAAGAATTGGAAGCTTCGTTTTTATATATATAAAATGTTTTATATAAATATGCTAAAGGTTTTATCCTTACGACCTGTGTAGGGATCTCAGATGGGGGAATTCTATTGAGTAGTTGTACTCACCCACTTATTTGGTGCTTTGTTTTCTTTTCATATGTCATGTACCGTAACATGGGAAAAGGTAAGGCTTCACTCTCCTTTAGTGGTGCGCTGTGATGTTTTGGTGGAGCTTGGAGGTTAGAGCTTGGTATGTAGTTTTGGTGGTGTCTTGGCCCGTGGTGTTTTGTTGTTTAGTTTCCTCTTTGTACTATGATGTTTTATGGATATATCTGGTTTAATGGTTTTGGGTTTTGTGATGGAATTGTTAGTATCACTTGGTTGGGTTTGAAAGTGCATGCATCTATAGTTTTTGGTTGGGTGAGTTATGTTACCTTCTTAAGGGAAAATCATTCTCCATTGTTCCTTGAGGCATTCAAAATTTATTTCTAGCCTTTGGATCCATGGTAAAATCACATAAGTCCATGTAAACCTCACAGCATCGTCAAGACAATGAGGTAGGGGTGTGGTGTTACAAGTGGTATCAACTTATTCGGTCCTTTGGAGTTGATTCTCGGATTTGGAGTTGACATTATTTGGGGTATATTCCTCGAGTCGGGATGGTAGATAGGCATAGAAATGTTAGAACATGGAATGTATAGAATAAAAGGATGTAGCTAACCGTTTTATGTTGAACTTCAAGTTACTAGGGAGTTGGTTACATAAATGTTTTGGAGACACTTATAGGCATTGGAAATCTCATTGTCGTGGGTGTAGCCAATGAGATGTGCATGGCATATATGTTAGAAATGACTTCCCTCTAGGATGCATATTTCATTGGGCATAATGATTTATGGGCTAAATTGAGAAATGGGTTTTCAAATGGGTGAAATGGAAATGTGAATAAATTTGGTATATTGAAAATGGTTTGGTTTTAAAAAATTGTGAAACATGGAAAATGTGAAAGGTGGAAAGCCTCGTTGTGATAGTGTTGTGTAATGTGATTTGTAATGGGAATTCTTGATGCCTATGGAAGTGAGAATCATGGTTATTTGTTTTCTGTTTATAGAAATTGAATTAGGTAGGCGTTGTAGAGACCAACTGGAAGTGGCCGATGAGAACGTGGTTGCACCTGAGCCCCAGGTGAACAATTAGTTAGTCCATAGCATAGTGCAAGCCTTCCAAGCTGTGGGAAGTGTGAATAGAGTGGAAGAGACAAATCATGTTGATTATGTGGCTCAGTTTCAAAAGCAGGGTCCACTCAAAATTAGGGGTGATTCAGACCCGGAAAGGGCAGAGGCGTGGCTGTCTAGAATGAACAAAATTTTTGGATTCTTGGGGACACCTGTAGAGCTGAAAGTAAAGCAAAAAATGTATAAGCTAGAGTATCTTTCTCTTCAGTGGTGGGAGTTGGTAGTTCAAGTAGAAATAGACTAGGGTATGACGTGGGAAGGCTTTGATGAATTATTTAATAATAAATTCTACCCTCATATGTTCAGAATTCAGAGCACAACTGATTTCTTCAGATCTAATGCAAGAGTAGATGTATGTGATGATGTATGAAACTATTTTTATGAGCTTAGTGTGGTTTTCACCCAATGTGGAGGGTAGGATGTCATTGAAGGAAAGGATCTTCAAAGAGGGGTTGAGGCTAGAGATCTGCTAAAAAATAGTAGTGTTGTGTTTCAGTGATTACACAGAGATGGTTAATTGAGCATCGGTGGCTGAGCAGGATCTGTTGGGAGCATTGGGAGGATGAAGCATGGTGGTACCCATGGGTTATAGTTGGAACTATAACACTGGGTTCAAACGGATGAGGGACACTTATTCCCAGGGCAGGAGTATGGAGAATAATCTAATGATAGGATCGTTAAATGTTCCTCTGAAGCCCCAGAGAAAACCAGGATGTTTTTAGTGTGTCTCTACATTAAATATCAAGCATGACTATATGGCACAACCTTGAGCATGTCACAATTGCTAGAATATGTGGACTATTCAGAGCTACTATAGGAATTCTCTATGTTTGGGTGTGCATGACACTCCTCAGGGATCACAGACATCATATGCTTCGAAAGGATGGGGACATCAACATACCCCTCATCAGTAGAGCAAAGTCAGTCATGGTGATTCTCGGAACACAAAAACTCCTTAGTAGGGAAATAAAGATGAGTGTGTGGCCACCAAGGTGTTGTTCGGCGCTGAGCAGGTTGTAGTGGATGATCATTCGGGACTATCCAATGTGCAAGGTACTATTCTTTTAAATTCTACCATGATGAAAGTGTTATTTGTTACGAGTTCTTCACACTCTTTTATTATTGCACGTGTGGTTGAGTTGCTGGTTTTAAGGGTAGAAATGATGCCTTGAGTTTTGAAACTTCAAACTCCTCTGGGTCGAAGAGAGTGTCGTGCCTTCTTGTGTAGAGCATGTTGTATTGTTGTGGGCGAGGTTGAGCTAATGTGGAATTTCTCAATTCTTGATATGGATGGGTATGATGTAATCCTGGGAATGGAATATATGGTGGTGTTTAAGGCCCACATCGACTGTAATGCATGAATAGTGGCTTTTATGACACGCAATGGTATTAGAAATATCTTTAGATGATAGAGACATGAAAGGATGGGTGCAATGGGTTTGTTGGCAACAGCAGTGGGAACGCTATCGTTTCAGTTGGCGGTGTTGTCATTAGAATCGGTAAAGGGTCTTGAGCTGAGTGTTCTTCTGGCAGTGGTGGATCAGTTTATGGATGTTTTTCATGAATAATTCTCTAGTTACCTTCTGTAAGAGAAGGGGAGTTTACAATTGATCTCCTTATGGGGACCAATCCTATCCCACTATTGTCTTAATGAATAAAACCTACTGAATTACGGGAATTGAATGTCCAGTTGGAAGAGTTAGAAAACAAAGGGTTTATTTGGCGTAGAACATCTCTGTGGGCAGCGCCAGTGTTGTTTGTGAAAAAGGAGGATGGAACTTTGAGGCTCTCTGTTGATTATCGTAGACTTAACCAAGTTATGATAAAGAACAGATATCCACTTCCATGAATTGATGAATTTTTCAACCAGTTGAGGGGATCCCAGGGGTTCTCCAAGATTGAACTGAGGTTGGGATATCATCAATTGCAGGTGAGGAAGGATGATATTCCTAAAACAGCTTTAAGAAGTAAATATGGCCATTATGAATACGTGGTTATTCCCTTTGGTCTAATGAATTTTCCAACAGTGTTCATGGCATTGATGTATCAGATATTTCAGAGATATCTGGATTGATTTGTGGTGGTGTTCATAGATGATATTCTGATGTATTCATAAACAAGGGTGGAGCATGAGAATCACCTGTCAATAGTGATTGGGATATTGAGGGATCATCAGTTGTATTCCAAATTGTCAAAGGGTGACTTTTGGATACAAGAAGTCCATTTTCTTGGCTATGTGATTTCTAAAAGGGGTGTTTTAGTGTGTCTGGAAATGATAGAGGCTTTTATCTCATGGAAACCTCCAAATAATATGTTTTAGGTATGGAGTTTTCTCGGTCTAGCTGGGTATTATTGGAATTTTTTCGTGATTTTTCACGATTGGCTTCACTGATGACATCTTTGACAAGAAAGAATGTTCAATTCCAATGGAATGAACAGTTTCAGCAGTGTTTCAAAGAGCTAAAGGGTTTCCTTTTTAGAGTTGGTGTCCTGAGAACCAACTATTTTTACTTTGATTATGTAAATATACCCTTATTATATATTGTTCATTGTTCTGCATGAATATAATATAATAATATCTTTGAATATGTTTTGCATTAATAAAGTCCTGAAAGATCCCCGCTATGATGAAAAACCTGAAATGATCTAAAAATATTCATAAATAATGTTCTATGGTTAGATGATATACTATTATAGGACACATAGTATATAGACCGTCATGTGTGAGTACTCATAAGATGATGATACTCTCTCTAATGGAGTTCACACTTGGTAATCTCCATGATTGGAGATATGAGAACATACCCGCTAGTAGTAATTCTGCATGTCTTGGTGTCATCAGATATTGCTATCTATGAGCATGTTTAATGGTCCTTAGACTGGAAGATTATCATCATCTCATGTCATGACTCACAGACTTAGATTTGCTGATGAAAACCATCATGAAGACAGTTGGCAGGAAGTAGGGTATGTTGGGTGTGTCACGAATGACATGTTATTAATGGATCAAGGAAGGATTTTTCACTTCCATATTTGTGGAAGTAGATATCTTAGGCCCTTTGATTGAAATAGAACTGTCACCCAAATTCTGTGGCAATGGTGTCATGACGAGTTTATTTCTGGAAGTCAAAGAATGACAGATCAAGCATATAGGTTTATAACGCTGCCGTGAAACCTTCTTGATGAGATATTGAGAAAAATTGATTAAATTACAGGGTAAGAATTCGTATGGGGTGACACGTCAATGTGGAATCAACTTCTTTCCATTGGGTTCCTTGACCCGTTGCTAGATAGTAATCTTGGACTTTAGGCAAGACCGCCTAATGCCAACGAGAAAGGGGCCTAGAGGGTCACACACTAAGTGTATCCAAGTATCTCAAGTACAATAATGATTATTCCCGTATGTGGTTTAATAATTATTCAAGGAATCCTAAATCTTTTTAATGTTAGAGGAAGTATAAAATGAAAACAAGATATACACACCATGTACATTGAATGTACACACTGTGTAGTTTTCATTTTGGAAAGTAAACGAAAAACAAGTACACGCCATGTAGTTTTATGACAAACAAGTACACGATGTGTATTAATGATTACATGATGTGTAGTTTTTCCAGTCAGGATTTTGAGGAAATTATATTGTTTTATAAAATGATATTTATTATAATCAGCATGAGCGCATGTCAAGGAATTAATGATTAGACAAGGCAGTTATCAATAAGAGTTAATGAAATAAATAAAATGTGTAACGCGTTTATTTATTTTCATAACTCTATAACCGCAATCCCAATTATAAGTATCCTCACAACCCCAATAATTTTCTTATTAATCATTGTGCACAACAATTTTGGATAATTCTCTCAAGACCGAAAGAACTCCTTCTTCCAAGAACACTCTCATGACCAAGAGAGATGCACCTCTATCAGATCAAGGCGATCTAAGGCAGACGACAGAAGCAAAGTCTTCTCCATGCTAGCACCCATAGATTCTTTTGGTGATGCCTAGAGATACATGGTGTACGTGTGGATCACCACTAGAGGATGTCTACACTTGGCTTCGGTGACGCAATGAGTAATCACACCAGAACGTGATCAGAAATATCAATGAAGAAAGAATACCATAAAAGGTACTTCTTGTCAATTAATTAAATTAATTACAATCAACCTATGATGATACTCTTTTGGGGTTCTGGGACTATTCTTCTTCTTTGTCTATTTCTAGGATTCGATCCATGGATTATGGAATTTATCATCGTATTGATCCCAGATTGATCATTGCTAATGGAAAAACGCCAAGTGGGCACATCCACCCATGAGCTTCCATTGCGCCAGATACCTTCAATTAGTATTAGAAGGAGGTTACAATATTGATTATAGTTATTTAATTTTTATTGATAATTTATGCATTTATACTTGATTCAATTCTAGAGAAATCATTGTATAAAACTGAATGAACGAGATCTTTTCTTCCTCCTTTGTTTCTCAATTCACATCATAGATACGACCTTTTAATTTTAATTTTGATTAAAATAAAAATGAGGAACTCATCCGGAGGAGCCACTCTTTCTGTCTGTACAACACAAGAATACATGACGTGTAGTAAAAACTACATGTCGTGTACTTAGGTTCAACAAACCGGTACTGGTCGGCCAAACCCACGCCCTGTGAATAGAGCATACCTATGTTTTTATTACACCATGTTGACCAGAACTGAACAACGCATGGAAAATAGATTACACGACATGTATGTTGAATCAATACGCCATGTAGTCTGATCCGGCCCCGGTGAAACCGTGTACAAGGAGAATCCATGTACCGCATACATGGGATTTCCAGGTGGGTAACCACGTAATAAGGAAATACACACTGTGTTAGATTAATCTACACGTCATGTACTCCAAAATTTCCTAAGTACAGAAAACATGCCAAAGCCCCGGCGTGTACTTTGGATAAAGGGTGAAAATAACACGCCATGTAATATAGCCTACACACCATTTACTTTTCAGAAATCAAATTTCACCTGGTTTCCTTTAATGTACAATGACCCGTACAAGGAATATGGATGAGAAGAATTTCAAGTAAATTAAAAAAGGAATTTAGGATAAATAATTGATTAATTATAATATCAAAATTAATTGAATTCATGTGCGACTTATCTTGAATAAAAGAACGATTAGAAGAATTGGAATACTAAATACGCATAAATGTCATTGCATGCTATGGATGATCACGAGCTATACCGAAGACCCTTTGTGTGTGTACGGTTTCATTTAAATTTATTTAATTTAAATTCGTTGGTCTGCAAGATTTCTTTCAATGATATGTAGGGCATGCATGGCCATGGTTTCTTTAATATAAAACTCACATAATAGATGATCTCCCAAGCTAGAGGAGATGGTTCAAAATCTGAATCTGAGGCGAAATCAACCCAAGAATATACAAAGGTGGACAGGTGGGATCTGAAAAACACGAACCATTGGGTTCAATGTGTTTTTTTCTAGGTCAGGGTTAGCTTATCAAAACTGCCATATAAGATAACCAATAGAATCTCATGATCATTCCATCTTATTTTATCTATGTCTAATTTCATGGTTTATTTATTATGTATGCGTTGTCGAGATCACATAGTTATGAAATATACAAGCATGCAAAGATGGAATAAAACAAAAACTGGACTATGCGTAAACATTTTCAGAACATAGTTAATCACTTAAGAAATCATCACTTAATATTAACAAGCATGTGATAATGCAAAACTACGCATAAAGGATTAAAATCCCTCAAATACCATATTATGTCAGACCAAGCCTTCCGTTACATGATTAAGGGAAAGACTCAATAAAACTATGTGTTTGACCAACCTTTGTTGGGACACTTACTTTTATAAAGGAAGCTCTTATGAATGTTTTGGGTTGACTTAGACATTTTACATCAAGAAGAGTAGTCCTTTCTAGACTTATTTTAAAATAGAGGCAAGTGTTGACGAAATACAAGTCAGGATTTCCGGATTTGGGATTTCACTCAACTGATCAAGGAACTGTATGCTCACAGTTTGAAAAGACCTGCCTAACTAAATACCATTAAATATCTTGACCAACCCTTGTTGGGGTTATCTGAATGGGAATATGGATCCTTGCCACTATAATTTCATCACAACTAGACATTCCGAGTTCAATGGTGAGGGCCATTGGGACTTGATAAAATAGAGGGAGAATTAATAAATTCATTTATTATTTTTCATAAAATGTAATCAAAACGTACTGATAAATATGCTCTTCTAATTCTTAGAATCAGTATGACAAACTCAGAAACCACATTTTCTCTGCAATCAATTATAGATAAAGACAATATCCTCATTGGTAGTAACTCTCAGTAATGGATTAGGTGCCTTCCGGTAATCCAACGCCATGAATGAAAGGTTTATGTGTCGGAGTCCTCACTTCCTGATTTTTCAGCCCAAGGGGCGAGTGATGAAGATTTCCTGGTCTATTATCAACATTTGAGCAATGCACTTGATGTTCAATGTTTGATGATGTCATCAATTTCTAGTGAGATCATAAAGTCTCATGAAGACATGGATACATATAGCATGCTCAAGCACCTATGTGTTCTATACTAGGAGAGAGTAAGAAAGGAAATGTTTGAGATCTCTAAGGCTCTATTTTAGAGAATCTTTGGAGAGGGTGCCCCAGTTGGGCCTCATGTAGTCAGGATCATTGGCTACATTGAGCACTTGGAGGTTCTTGGGTTTAAACTCCCAGAATAACGGGGTACCGATCTTATTCTTGTATCACTCCCCCAGATATTCTCTAACTTTGTTGTAAATTTCAACATGAACAACATTCAGAATTCTCTATCTGATCTTCTTATCCTCATTCGCCAAGTTGACAATGACATGAAGCGTGAAAATCCTTCCATCCTTATGGTGAATAAAAGGAAAAGGAATGAGAAAAGCTTTAAACCCAACACTTCTTCAAGGCCTTCCAGGAAAAGGAAGATCAAAGGGGAGACCTGAGAACAGGAGAGGAAGCACATCTACAAAATAGATAGTTGGAGAGAGATAGACTTCAATGAAGTCAAGGCTAAAGATACACAAGAGTTGGTACAAGAACAGATTCCACAAAGCCCCATGGAAGAACAATATGTTCCAGAGACACAGGAACTGTGTAGGAGCATGAGAGAGGTTAGAGAACCATAATGAGATGGTTTTCTTGTCACTGAGGATGGTGATTCATTATTGTTTGACAATGATGATCCTCTTACCTACATGGAATCAGTTGAAGGCACAAACATTTCCAAGTGGCAAGAAGCCATGAATTCTGAAATGGATTCCATGTACCAAAACCAAGTCTATATTTTGGTAGATCCTCTAGTTGATGTAAATCCTATTCGTAATAAATATGTATTCAAGAATAAATTATACATGGAGGGACAAGTTAGCACCTATAAGGTATGACTGGTTGCAATAGGTTTTAGACAGCGTCAAGGAATTGACTATGATGAAACCTTTTCAACGGTTACAATGCTGAAATCCATTTGTATCCTATTTTCCATTACAGCTTACCATTACTATAAAATTTGGAAAATGGATGTCAAAACAAAATTCCTTAATGGGATCCTTCAGGAAGATGTTTACATGACACAACCTGAATGGTTTGTGACTCAAAAGGATGTCAATAAGGTATGCAAGTTGCAGAAATCTATTTATGGATTAAAGAAAGCATCAAGGTCATGGAACATTCCTTTTGGTGAAGCTGTAATGGAATTTGGATTTGTTAATAATGAATGTGAGCATTGTGTCTACAAAAGTTTTAGTGGAAGTCTAGTTGTTTTCCTAATAGTATATGTTGATGACATATTACTAATTGGAAACCAAGTACCAGTCTTACAGTCAGTTAAGGCATGGTTGGATAAATGATTCTCTATGAAAGACTTGGGCGAGGCAGCATATATTCTTGTGATCAAGATCCATCTTGATATATCCAAGAGAATGCTGGGCCTAAGTCAAAGTACATACATTGACAAGATACTGAATAGATTTAGTATGGAACAATACAAGAGGGTATTGTTGATAGTGTCACATGGCATCCGATATTCCATGAAAATGTGTCCTCAGACACATGAGGAAAGAAAGAAAATGGTAAGGATCCCTTACACATCCATGATTGCGTCATTCATATATGTTATTCTATGTACAAGTCTAGATGTTTCTTATGCATTAAGTGTGGTAGGTAGATATCAAGATGATCTAGGAGACTGCCATTGGATGGTAGTCAAGATTATACTTAAGTATCTATGGTGTACTAAGGATATGTTCCATGTGTATGGAGGAGATGAGGAACTAGTTATCAGAGGACATTTAAATGCCAATTTCCATATTGATCAAGACGACATGAAGTCGCAAACAAGATACATCTTCAGTTTGAATGGAGGTGCAGTGAGCTAGAAGAGCTCAAACCAAGGTGTTGTCGTAGATTGTACAGTGGAGTCTAAGTATATCATAGCTTCTGAGGTAGCTAAAGAAGTAGTATGGATGCATATCTTCGTCCAAGAGATGGATGTAGTACCTAGTAGTAAAGATCCTATCACGCTCTATTGTGATAATACTAGAACGGTGGCACTTGCAAAAGATCCAAGGTCACATTAGCTGAAAAAGCACATACTTCCGAAGTATCATCTCATGAGGGATTTTTATCAGAGAGGTGAATTTGCAGTGAATAGTATTTCCACAAAAGACAATGTGGCAGACCCCTTGACTAAAGCCTTGACTTAGTAGAAACAAGATCATCATGTGAGGTCTAGCAGACTAAAAGTAGCAGGCAGTTGGCTCTAGTCCATGTGGGAGTTTTTTAGAGTTGGTGTCCCGAGAACCAACTGTTTTTACATTGATTACATGAATATACCCTTATTATATATTTTTTATTATTCTGCATGACTATAATATAATAATGTCCTTGAATATTTGTTGCATTAATAAGGTCATGGCAGATACCCACTATGATGAGAACATTGAAATTCTATAATAATATTCCAAAATAATATTCTATAGTTGGATGAAATACTATGAAAGGAAACATACTATATAGACCGTCATGTTCGAGTACTCGTAATAAGATGAGACACTCTTTCATGGATTTCACACTTGGTAATCTCCAAGATGGGACATTATGAGAACAAACCCACTAGTAGTAATTCTTCATGTCTTGGTATCATCAGACATTGCTATCTACGAGCGTGTGTAATGGTCTTTAGAATGGAAGATTATCATTAACTCGTGTCATGACTCCTGCACATAGATTTTCTAAGGAAAAACATCACAACGATAGTTGGCGGGAAGTAGGGTACATTGGGTGCATCTCGAATTACATGTTATTAATTGATAAGTCGAGGAAGGATTTTTCCCTTCCATATTTATGGAAGTAGATATATCGGGCCCTTGATTGAAATAGAACTATCACCCAAATTCCCTGGCCATGGTGTCAAGACGAGTTTATTTCTAGAATTTAATGAATGACAGATCGAGCATATAGGTTTATGACACTACCATGAAACCTACTTGAAGAGATATTAAGAAAAAGGGATTAAATTACACGGTAAGCATTCATATGGGGTGACACATCAATGCGGCATCAACTTCTTTCTCATAGGTTCCTTAACCTGTTTCTTGATAGTAATCTTGGACTTTTGGCAAGCCCGCTTAATGCCAACGAAAAGGAGGCCTAGCGGGTCACACACTAAGTGTATCCAAGTATCTCAAGTACAAGAAAGATTATTCCCATATGTGGTTTAATAATTATTCAAGGAAGCCTAAATCGTTTTATTGTTGCAGGGCAAATAAAATGAAAACAAGATATACACGCCATGTACATTGAATGTACAAGTCATGTAGTTTTAATTTTGGAAAGGAAATTAAAAACAAGTACACTCCATGTAGTTTTATGAAAAATAAGTACATGCTGTGTATTAATGATTACATGCCATGTAGTTTTTCCAGTCATGATTTTGAGGAAATTATATTGTTTCATAATATTATATTCATTATAATCGGAGTGGGTGCATGTCAAGAAATTAATGATTTTAGATGGAGGTTTTCAATAAGTGTTAATGATATAAATAAAACACGTAAGGCGTTTATTTAATGTCATAACTCTGTAACCTCAACCCAATTATAAGTATCCTCACAACCCCAACACTTTTTCTAAGAGTCATTGTGCACAATAATTCTAGAGAATTCTATCAAGACCGAAAGAAATCCATCCTCCAAGAACACTCTCAAGACCGAGAGAGATCCACCTCTATTGGATCAAGGTTATCTAAGGCGGACAACACAAGAAAAAGCTTCTCCATGCCAGAACCCGGAGATTCCTTTGGTGACATCCAGAGATAGGTGGTGCAAGTGTGGATCACCACTAGAGGAAGTTTACACTTGGATTCTGTTACGCAATGATGAATCACATCGGAATGTGATCATAAATATCAGAGAAGTAATAACACCATAAAAGGTACTTCTTTTCAATTAATTAAATTAATTATAATCAACCTGTGATGATCCTCCTTTGTGGTTCTGGGACTATTCTTCTTCTTTGTCTATTTATTTGATTCAACCTATGGAGTCTTGTATTTATCATTGTATTGATCCAGGATTGATCATTAATAATGACAAAAATCCATGTGGGCACATCCTCCCACAATCTTTCGCTGCACCCGGGACCTTCTCGCCTTACATGATCACTAATCATGGTTTTTCCAGAACTGGTAAAATGGTATGTGGTGTATTGTGATGCATTGGGATCATGGTTGGGGTGATTTCTCATGCAAGGGAATCAGGTGGTTGTGTATGGCTCATGGATGTTGAGGGTGCATGATAAGAACTACCCAAATCATGATTTGGAATTGGCAGTAGTGGTCCATACATTTAAAGTGTGGCTTCATTATATCTTCGGTGAGAAATTCACAGTATATATAGATCATAAGATCTTGAAGAACATTTTATCACAGAGGGATTTGAACTTGAGGAAAAGGAGATGGATAGAATATCTCCAGATGTTTTATTTTGACTTGATGTACACACCAGGTAAGGTAATTTGGTTGTGGATGCATTAAGTAGAAATTCATATGCTCATGTGGTGAAACAGGCATCAGAACAATGGAAGTTGATGTTGGTTATAGCTGACATGCGGTAGGAGTGTGAGGACCAGGGTGATAGAGTGGTCTTCTTTCCAGTTTTGTTGATTCCTGACTTGGTTGTACTAGTTAAAGAGGCACAAATATCTAATTCTTTGTGTGTGTCCATGAGGTGAAAACTCAATGGTGGGGAGACCAATGAGGGTTGGAAACTGAATCGAGATTCAGTTATGTGTTTTCAAAATCGGATGGTTGTACCGGTTGCTTGTTAGGAGGATCTTCTTAGGGTGTATCATCATTCCAGGTGAGCTGTTTAGCTTGGAATTTCGAAAATGTATAAATCATTGAAATCACAGTTCTAGTGGTCTGCTATGAAAAGAATAGTGGTTGAGTTTGTTTCGAGATGATTGACTTGCCAGTAGGTCAAGGTTGAGTATCAGAGACCAGCGGGAATCTTGTAGTCTTTAACAATCCCTGTTTGGAAGTGGGAGCAAATAGCGATGGATTTTGTCACATGTCTCCCATGAACAGTCAGATAGTATGATGCCATTTGTTTGATAGTGGATCAGCTAATGAAGTAATCCTTTTTCATTCCAATTCGTGAATCTCATACAGTGGAGGATCTATCCAAAATCTATATCTGGGAGGTGGTAAAAAAGCATGGTGTTCCAGTTTCGATCGTATCTGATAGAGATCCGAGGTTTAAATCTCGTTTCTAGAAATCCTTGCAGCAAGCCCTTGGGAAACAGTTGACCATGAGTACAACGTATCACCCTAATACAGATGGTCAATCTGAGAGGAAGACTCAATCTTTGGAGGATATGTTGCATGCTTGTGTCATGTATTTTGGTGTCTTTTTGGAGGAGCACTTGTTTTTGGTTGATTTCTCGTACAATAATAGTTTTTATACATCTATACATATGGCTCTGTTTGAAGCATTGTATGGGTGGTTGTGTCATTCTCCAATGTGCTGGGTGGAAACGGGTGAGTCCTAGATGGTTGGACCGTGCCTTGTCCAGGAGACTATGGAGAATATCAAGTTAATCAGGAAGAGAATGGATATTTCTCAGAGTCTTCAGAAATTGTATGAGAATCATTGTCGATGGCCATTGTCGTTCGAGGTGAGTGATCATCTTTTCTTGAGGATCTCTCCTAGGCTGGGACATCGTTGGTTTGGGAAGTAGTGAAAGTTATCTTTGAGGTATATTGGACCTTTTGAGATTATTGAGCAGGTTGGTGAGGTGGATTATCGTTTGGAATTGCCACATAGGTTCAGTGCGGTGAAAAATGTGTTTCATGTGTCATAGTTGAAAAAGTATTAGCCGGATCTGGGCCATGTTATTTTATGGGATCATGTTGAGCTAGAGTTGGATGCTTCATTAGTGCACGTACCAGTGCGGGTTGTGGATAGGCTATAGAAAGTCTTGAGGGGTAAAAGCATCGGTCTAGTTTGGGTTTTGTGGCAGCATTGGCAGATCCAAGAGGAGACATGGAAGCATGAGAAAGAGATGGTCAGGCAATGGACCGATCTCTTTTGGCTTAGGGTGGGTTCACAACTTTTTGAGGATGGAAAGTCCAATGTTGGGGAGAATTTAGCACCCCTAGTATGTGGAATATAGCCTATGTTTATGCTTTTTTATGTGTTTAAAGTGCATGGTATGAGTTGAGAAGAGTTTGGGAGAGTTTGGAATGGTTTTGAATAAGTTTTGAGGATTTTCTTAGAGATCACAATTTGAGCACGGTTAGCGGAAACCGTACGGGTACTCCAGAAAACCAAGTAGTGGGAAGTAGTAAGCTTCGCATGGCCTGCGCACATTTGGCCAAACCATGCGAGGCAACCATGCAGACCCCTCCTCTCGAGACAGTGGCATGCTCATGGTTAGCGCACAGTTTGTCAAACTATGCAGACTAACCATGAGACCACTTAAAGAAATGGTTTTTAAATTCGGGCTTTTTCAGGCTTGACCTATTTAACTCCCAATCTTCTCCTACTCAATCCTCACTTGGGATTTTGGGTTTTTAGATGTTGAAGGTTCTCTCCCACTCGTTTTGGGAGTTATTCGAAGGGGTTTCTTGGTGGATCAAAGGAGGTTCTCCTCGGGTAAGTCTTTCTTTTGGTTATTTGAGGTTTTGGTTAGGGTTAGCCCTCTCCCTCTCTTAGTTTCCTAGATCTACAAGGGCTTCATGTAGATCTGGGTTTTTATCCTTTGTGTGTTAAAGGTTGAGATTGTTTATGTTAGGTAAGGGTTTTTTGAGGAGGCGTTCACCCAGTTTAGAGTACATTTGGGAGAAGGTTCTATTTATCCAAACCCTAAGAAGTAGGTGGCTTCTCTCTCGACTCCACTTTGTTAGAACTTGAAGTTTGGTTAAAATTATTTGGTTTTTCTTGAAATTCATTGTGGTTTTGAGGTACGAAATTGGTTGGAATCCCTTCGGGGATGTTTTGTGGATTCCTTTAGAAAAAGGGGTTTTATGGCTGAACATTCTTATTCTTAAATTTTAAAATTTAGATTTTAAAATTTTTAGCTTGAATTGGGTTAAGTAAATGGTTTATGAAATTGGATTTCAATAAAGAATTTGTTTTATTGAATCAAGGTTTTGACATGGAAAATGATAAGTGAGTGATTTCAATAAATGAGTGATTTTTTGAAGTGGATTGACATGTGATGGAAATGAGTAATTTCATATTGTTGTGGCCCTGGTGTGTTATCCTTGGTTATGTCTTGTTTGAATGTCGTGTCGATGTGGGAGAAAAGTAACACTATAAAAAGGTGATGGATAATGGATAGTAGGGCCAACATTAATAAAAATTGGGTGGTAAGTACCACTTGAGTGGATTGGTAATGAATGGGTTGGACGTGAAGTGCCACCATGGTTTGTTGTGTGCGTTGTTGGTGATGTTTGTTGATGGGTCTTGTGAGTGAAATATGAAAATGGTAATCGTCTTGTGGAATGGTTGAATTAGATTTCTTGCATGGTATGGTTGTTTTGGATTCCTTGTGTGGCATGTTTGTCTTATGTAATGTTTGGCTTATAAACAATTGGTAGCTTGTTTTTTCTTTATATAAAATGTTTTATATAAATATGCTAATGGTTTTATCCTAGTGGAGTGTGTAGGGAAGTTAGTAGGGGAAATCCTACTGAGTAGTTGTACTCACCCCCTACTTTGGAACTTTGGTGTCTTTGTAGATGTTGTGTACTGTGACATGGGAAAAGGTAAGGAATCACCCTCCTTTAGTGGTGCACTATGATGTTTTGGTGGAGATTGGAGCTTGGATCTTTGTTTGGAGCTATGGTGCTGTCATGGTTCGTGGTGTTTTGTTGTTTAGTTTCTCCTTTGTACTCTGATGTTTTGTGGACATGTCTTGTTGAATGGTTTTGGGGTTTGTGATGGAACTTTTAGTATCACTTGGTTGGGTTTGAAAGTTCATGCATCTTTAGTTGTTGGTTGGTTGAGTTGGGTTGTCTTCTTAAGGGAAAATCGTTCCCCACTATTCCTTGAAGCCCTCAAAATTTATTACCATTCTTTAGCACCTTGGTAGTGTCGCTTAAGGCCAAGTAACACTCATTGCCTCCTCAAGACAATGAGGTAGGGGTGGGGTGTTATAGTTTTCCTATTTCTATAAAACTCTAAACCTAAATGATCGTGGGATTGTAACACTCTAAAATACATTTTATTAATCTCTTACTTAAATGTTTTTTACGTTATTGGGTCTTATAATTAGTTTATGAAGAAGGTTTAAGATAACTTTAGAGGATGGGATGATCTTAAATGTAACATTAAAGATATTCAAAATTATATTTATTTTATCATCCAATACCTTAAGAGTATTTCCATGCTCATTTATTTAATTCATGCCTATTTTTAATGGTTTTACATAATGGAAATAGGGAAACCAATGCTGTATGGAATTAATATGATAATATCCTACCAAATCAGAAAACTAAAATTCATGGACTGAGATAATAGTAGTTTGAGATTGTGTTATCTAAAAAAACTAACAATAAATAGTAAAACCCATGCAAGAGTGATACTAGATTATCTATAGAGAAATATTTTAATAGGAGTGTATTTCAGGAAATAATACCTATTTTCATTTTATATATATTTATATAAAATTAAAGATATTTGATAGATAAATGATTTTATGAATATATTTGATATTCAAAGTTGTTCTATGTATCGAAATGAAACTATCTCAGTTGTCCATATTAGAGGTGAATTTTATAAGTGTTGGTATTTAATATACAATATAATGTAAAAAAATTGTACCTTGTATTTTATGGCCTTTAATGATATTAATCAAATTAAATACTTCAATGATATCTTTTGACATTTAAAATAATCAAATTTATTAAATTTAACTTAAGGTAGGGGGACTTACTTTCTGCCTCTGATGATTTTTTTTGACTTAGAATGCACTGAATATCATTTTGAACCATGATTGTAAAATTGTACGACTTTACACAGGTATGAAACAAAAATATTAGAATGATCTTGTTTTTTATCTTAAAATTAAAATAATCGAGGATGATATTAGATATAATATGGAATTTCAGATGGGGTAGTTGACAAATAGGTTCCTCATCCCTTTAGGAAGAAGAATCAATCATGGTATATGGAATTATAAAATTAGTCATTAAAAAACAAAGAGGTAATCCTCTATTGGGTTAAAGTTTTTAAAACATTTTACATTTTTTCGATAGGATATGTAAATTTTATTTGGTGAGGTATGTTTGGATATTGTTCTAATGTCTAATGATAATAGAAATGGTAATTATTTTACCAATAGTGATAAACTATCATTAAAATGTTTTCATTTAAATGTAATTTATCACAATAAAGGAATGTTTCCAAGGGAAAAATGATGGAAATATTCATATTCATATGAATAAGGTTAATTCAACATCATTATCTATGACCTTCATGAATGATGGACAATCAAATGATGTATTTACCACTCCATTTTTTTAATAATTATTCAATAATTTATAAAATATATACATACCATCACTTAAAATTAATGTAAGAGGATATTTAAATGATGGTATTTCATACTTGGTATTGAAATTATGAGTTTCTAGTTATTTATTTTGGTGTAAATAATGTTCCTACTATATTTATGGGTGTTATGAAGAGTTTTTTCCTTAAGTAGTTTTATATATTTTATCTGATATTAATAGAAGAAACTAAGTTATGATTTAAAATCTATGAAGATCAGGAGAATCCTATATTGATTTTTTTGTAGACCATAATTGAAATAAAGTATTATGGAAAATTATAATAATGTGAACTTTTTTCATGACCCTAACCAATGGGGGCTGAGACTCAAATACCCCAATCCCTACTCCAATAAGATAAGGTCATGATACAACCACCAATAAGGCATATCACAGACATTGGATGTATTAGCCTGAGGTATATGTATGTATGCACATATATTCAAACTCAAAAAAAAAAAAATGTAAAACAACTAATAAAATCAATTCATACATCTATAACCCTAAAATTAGAGTATAAAAAAATAATTACAAATAATTATTAGAGGACAAATACATGACCAACAAAAATTGGAAATAAATTTAGACCTACTCTGAAAGAGGGGACTTATGTCAAATGGAACACCAATATATCACTTGGTGTGTCTTGCCCAAACTATATGTACATGCTCCTAGTCTACTTATGACTCTAAAAGTTCATTCATCTATATAAGAAAGGACATGTGCGGGAAGGTATTTAGCATTAGTGATTTTAAAAACTACCTAGTAAGACACTCCAAAAATAACAAAACACAATGCATCAAGAGTAATTAGCTCATCATATGATATTTAAATTATAATGGGAGAAATAAAATATAACATAAAAATATACTCAGAATGACCCCACATCCCACATGGTCATAACTATTTCCCTCCATAGAACTCTTATAAGGATTCATGGTAATGAAAATCTATATGATCTCACTCCAAGATCCCTTCCATCCATGATGGAATAAAATATATAGATAACACACTTTGGGTATCACTTAGATTATGAAACATCCATGATAGAATAAAATTAATAGTATAATCTTACCTAGGGGATAACCACCCCTTGATATATATATTCACTAACAACAATTATCCTATAGGTTGCGGTTATTAGGTATCAATACAAGGAAATCCAAACTGGGTAATGAGGGGTTTTTAGGAGATATACACACCATTGAAATAATACCTCAAAATAAAGATCATATATTGATACACATATAGGGTTTTAGTGCCTGGGGATCAATAAAAAGATTCAAAAACATACAAGAAACATCCTATTAGTAAGGGGATCAACACTCATGTAAATATGTGTCTTGAAAACCACAATAAACCCATCAAAGGAAACATCAATGAAAAGGGGATCTCTCTATACCACTCAAAGGGATACAATATCTAAGATGCTATGATAATATTTCAAGCGGTCTAAGACAAATCACTTTAGAATAAGGGGATAAGTCTTATAACATAGATCATTAGGAATATCAAAAGGGCTCACGCTCTATGATGAAAATGGGATACTACACCTAACCTTCATTGGAATGGAATGGGGGATCACACTCTTCCGATACTGGTCGCATGGAAGCACCAAGAATATATCAATGAATTTAGAAATGAATAAATAAGAATACAACATATCCTTAATGGAGTACATGGTTTGTCCAAGTGGGTACAAGACATGTCTCACAGATCCTGGCATTTTCTCTATCTCATGCTCAAAATGAAATTACTTTTTCAGAATAAATGGTGTCTCTAAAGGGTATATGGTGTATAGAAGTCAGCATAACACTCATCATGTCTTTATGTCCATGCATGTGTACCCCAAATTGTGTCTGTGTACTTGGTTATGTCTGAGTATATGGCTCTTACTGTGTACTCTATTTTTTCAGTGTACTTCCCTAGTACTCAGTGTGTAGGGTCACATGGATATCTTCGTATTTACCCCTAAATATTTTGACCTATACCTATGAGTTCTACATCTTTTGACATGTGTCACATGGTGTGAAATATTTATCTTCAAACAAAAACCCTATCACCATAATGTAGAAACTTCATGGAGTGTGTTCGTAGAAGTATACACCGTGATGTCTTATTTTTCACAAAAAAATATAGAATGTTCAAACACAATTTTTTGAGCCTCCACACTCATAGATTCCATAGGAAATCATGTTCCACATCATGTATCTGAGGTTCAACAAACCTCCTCACCATCTAGAGATAGATTATGACCATTTCGGTTGTACCTACCACTCGGGAAACTACCACTATTGCACCTCACTCATACCATATACAAAAACCATGAATCACATCTCATGACCCATCAGTGGATCATATTTAATCATTATGAACCACCAAAGCGATGTTTAATCTCTATCCCAGACCCATGGTAGAAATCCAATGCACCAAATATTGAATCCTCATTGATCACATATTAGGTATTCATTGAATCATAGGCCAAATGAAATTTTCAATGATGAAATCACATAAAATGTGGAGAGTAAACCATAAATAATAAATTTTAGTAACACACCTCAAACATTATTCATTTCATCCTCAATACATTGTCATGGGGAAATAGAATGTAGTGGATCAGAAATTAGTGACCAAAAAAATAATAATTTCCCCTAAAGACTATAAATAACCCATTCCCCCCAAACGACAGATCCATAAATCAATCCATTAGTCTATTCAATCACACAAATTATCAAATATGAAAATTGGGATAAGTCCAAAAATCATATATCCTTACATGATTTAGATTTATTTCTCTTGAATAAAAATTTTCTTCATTATCATTGGTGACATCCTGATTTATGTTGGCACCCTGGTCACCAAGGCCAGATCAAACTATCCATTGTCTCGATGTCCTCGAAAGCTTCACCATTCACTCCTATTAATTATCAAGGTTTTGAGCTGAATATTGTGATGGTTATAATAGAAAATTATAAGTGGAAAATTTAGGTTTCTCTAAAAAAATAAAAAAAAATATTTGAATTTATTGATTTTTTTAAATTCAGATGTTACTAAACATTAAATGAACGCCCAAATTTGAAAATATTTATATCACACCTATGGTAAATCCCATGATTTGAGCTTAAGGGGACCTCCAATTTATGATATGCGCCTCAATTTTAAGTTTATTTTATTTTTTTATGAAATATTAACGTGTATGATATTAATATTATTAATATATTTCAAAAATTAATTCATGTAATACTGAGTATTGCAATCTCACATAGTCACAGTACCTGACTTTATAAGTATTTGAAGAAATATTATAAGTCTTATACAGAAAAAATGAGATATTATATTATTACTTCCATTATATAATTTAATCCCTAATAAGAAAAAACTATGTAAATAGTGGGAATACCAAACTCTACACAGGGTCTCCTACTTCCTTAAGCTCTCCTGGTTGTTTTGTGATTTATCAACTAAGACACAGCTAGAGAAAACACTTTCTCGCAAAGGTTCTTTATCCTACAGATCCTCTATATCTCATGCATCTTGAAAATAGAATATCTACTATAATTACCTTATTGTCCACTTTCATATAATACAAAAATTCATCCACATATATCCTCACCTGTGAAAATAATAGATTACTAAGAAACCCAACACAACTATATCTGTGGGGTTTAGTGGTGCACCATCTCACTAACCTGACACAACATCCATAATAAGAAAATTCATAAGAGGCTTATAGATATCCTATAATCCTAGATAAAGCTCCATAACTCTCTAACTCCTAGGGAATATGAATTTGGTCTAAATTTATCTCTTAATGTTTATGGGTAGTGATCATTTTCCCACAGATGAACTAAACCTTTTAAAACCATAACATGCCCCAAAACCAGGACCCAAAAATAGTTACCCACTTTACCCATAAAATATTATAGTTATCTATAAGGAATATCATATTTGGAATTTAAAAAGCACTACTCTAGTGGTGGAGTGATAATCATCATGATACACAAGATCCACTGATGGTATTTAATTCTCCCAGTTGTGGCCCAAAATAGACTTGAAAACACGAAGAATGTTCAGAAGAACCTAAATAGTCAACAATACACATCTAGATGGCTGAGGTAATCATTATGAACAAATCTAACTGAGACTCCAACGGAATCCTGTAACAATTACCAAATTATTTCATGATGTAAGAATCATAGTTTTCAATGATCGCTGAAGAATTTCAACAAAGATGAATCACCTCCTACACGAAGAAGTGTCCCAAACCCTCAAAAATTATCTACTGGATATAACCCATAGATAAAAAAACATGATTTTGAATCAATAACTTGATAAAACTCCCTTTCCAGCCTAACTAATTCTAATAGATCATAATACATCATCACATTCACTCGATTTAGCACTAAGGAAAAACAACCTTCTCTACACCCCTTCTCACATAATGAATGGAATCACCATACATCCTTGAATATTGGATGATGTGATTCCATCCATTAAGAAATAAATTAGGAATATATCCAATAGATATTAGGTCACTCTACATCTCAACGTCGATATTCTTGATTCAAAAGTACCTGGATTTCAAAAGAGGCGATGGGTAACAGCTAACGAATGAATATAACTAGAAGTTCCATCATGTGTCTTGTGTTATCCAAATTGATGTCAACCACACATGGATGTCACCGAAGAAGAATAAATTGAATGGATATTAGAAGGTTATGTATCCAAACCATATCTATCATGATTATTTTATGACATAAAACTCACTAAAGGGTAAATCCACTAACTCAAAACAACCTTATTGGATTTGGATAGCCATTTCTAGTATATCCTCCTACAAAACTAGAGAAAGTGATAAACTATCCCATCATAAATCTCTGAGAATCACTTATCCCCAAACCATTGGTCAAATAATCCATTTATTATCAGTAGTGGAAATATTCTCTTGTGCCATCTAAACTATGTGAAACCAATCCAAATTCATCCTCAAGAGCTCATCCACCACTCAGGTGACCAATGATAGGATTCCTAGGTAAACACTCTTTGCCATTCAAAACCCTTTTATCTATAAACTCCTTACATATACATTATATTATGATTCAAAAAAATATATATAATGTTCTTATGAATAATCAGGGGTTATCCACAGTCTCTATCCTTAGAAAAGCCTAGATCTCAGTATAGAGGTATGTTTGGAATGTCCCTGGGGGAGACTTCCATGCACTCTACCACCACTATAGGGAAAAAATACCATATCATCCAGTAATCCAAAGGGTTTACTTGACAACTAATGATTACTTTGTTGTAACCCCATGCACATGATATAATCATGCTATTTCTGGGAGAACACATTATCAAAGGAGTAATGCTTCATCCCATAATCTAGAAGCACTACTTCACTCACTTTTAGCAATCAAATAACCAAGAATGGTATGAAACCTATCTATATTGAGAAAAACATATAATTTTTTAACTACTACTACAAAAATATTTCATTTGTGTCTCTCCTCCCATAGTAAGGTCACACCATCTGTAGAAACATGTAACCACTAATCCTCTTTACATGATCTGCAATGTAAAGGGTTGAAAAACATGGATCCACTGGTATAACAAGGTCTCCGATAGGGGATACACTCAATTAAAAGTGTCCCACAAATATATGTGAAAACATTGACTAGGGTTTTGACAATATACATAATACTTTGGACCGTATTCAAGCCACTACGAGCTCCTACTTATTAAAACTCCAAATTGATCTATCCTAATGGTTTAACCCAATGAGGTATTGATATGATAACATAGTATATAAACACAATCAAACAACCTATTCATAGAAACTCATCACCAAAACATGGATCTATGTACATCTAATTTCACCATGGACATTTCTCCTCACCTAGACCACCATCAGGGAGGTGTCATACCCAATCGAGAAATTTACACCACATGACGGTGAGAGTAATGTACCCCGCAAGAAGGGGGTCTGGCCCATCATGTAACTTGGGTGATCTATAACTCTGTAACTATGTATAAACACTCAACATTGGTGTGTAATTTTCGTGTATCACCAGATCCAACTACTAATAATTGATGAAAATGGGTTGAAAATGAAGAAACCTAATTGGTCGGGGTTCACACACATCAAAATCCCAAAACACTGACTTATGTAAAACCTATTCTGAGGGTTTATCTCATTATAGAACCTCATCTATCACTATTTCTATAAGTCAGATAATGCGCTAAGCTTGATGTTGGAGCTATTGACTATTAAACACCTAGATGATTATATAACTATTCCTCATAAGGATCCATATGATGCTCAATAATATATAACACTACTCAGTGCCCATGTGGAGAAAACACACCATGATTGGGTCCCTGATATGGAATCTCATCACTCATATGGTCATCATCACAAATTATTTTTGGAATTATATAATAATTTTGTCACTAAGGCATCTTGAAGGTCATCATTTTTTACCACATTCAATGATTTTATCAAGAAAGATGGCTCAAGAAGGACATTGAAACGACAACCCATTCCTATATAATCCATGTACAGAATGATTCCCTCAAAACTAGTTTCTATATATATCATTTCAACAAGAAGCATATTAGGGATCTAGTGAATGTTTATATCAGTATCCATAGAAACACTAGAATCCCAATCCTGAGAGCCAAACTTGATTCAATTTGATAATGTTTCCCAAATTCCAAAACTAATCCTCATAGCTATAAAAAATAAATTCCAAACATTTATCCTACGTGAATGATGGTTTATAAAACATTAGGGTGGGTATGACCTCTGATGTTATTGGGTCTCGACCTGACCCAATGGGGCCCCATTAGGAATTACACCAACCCACATTCAATAGTATATTGGGTGGGGAATAGAACAAAGAAGTGATACCACAAAACACGAGATTAATTAACCTAATTTACATGTATGAATGAATACATATCTAAGCCCATACAATACAGAAATGTAAAAAAACTGATAACAACACATGAATACTTATCTAATCCATCAATAAGATTGTGAAAAAAGTACTAGAAGGTATAAAATGGGCCAAATACAGGCCCACCCAAAATAGGAAATAAATACTATCTTTTCTGAAGGATTGGACTTCAATCAAATTCAGCAGTAGTATACACTTTGGCCTATCTAGAACAAACTAGCTCCACTAGCCACTAGTCCACTATGGAATACACAAAAGGTCTATCATCTACATTAGTCAAGATATGTTTTGGAATATCCCATGCATGGGTGAATAGAACCATACCCAGTAGGACACTTTGAAATAAAAAACACAAAAAATAAATAGTATTCAGCTCATCATATAATATTTCAATAATACTTAAATACATAAAATAAAACATCTTGATATACTCATAGTAAATCCACATCCCATGAGATAATAACTAATACCATCCATAGACCTATTATGAGTTTTCAAGGTAATTAGTATCCTAGAGATCTCACTCAATGATACCTCCCATCCTTGATGGCACTAAATGGAAAGATACCAAACATCGATAATTGCTAAGATGATGGGAAATACCTAATCTAATAATACTTATAGGAAAATATTGTCAATGGTAAAACCACTCATTGAGTTATACAGCAGCTGGTGAAACTCATCCTAGAGGACATGCTCATTGGGTATCGAAACAAGTAAATTCACAATAGTTAATAAGGGTTTAAATGTAAGATACACACTCCATCATATTAATACACCATTAGAAAGGTTGTATTTCGATACAAAAATATAGGTTCAATGCCTAGGGATCACTGGGGGGACACTATACCGTAACGGAAAAAACCTCTTAGATGTGGGATTAGTTCCCATGTAAATACTGGTCATGTCAATTCTAAAAATTTCATTTCAGGTAACAGTAAATAAATGAGTATCTTTAGAGGCCTCCCAAAGGGATACATGCAGCATGATACTAAATTAGTATTCAAAGAGATCTAATACAACTCAATACATAATAAGGGATCTTTAACTCACTTTATAGAGCCTTAGAAAGTTTAATATGGGTCACCCTCAATGAAAGGAACATGATACTCCACCAAACCCTCATCATAATTGACCGATGGATCAAAATAAATAGATACTAACCCAATTACAATAAAAAAATATAAAAAATTTGATCTACGAATACAGAAGAATCCAACCTATAATCAATGGAGTACACGATATAGCCCTCTAGGTTCAAGACATGTCACACTGAGCCTAGAACTTATCATGTCTCTTGCTCAAATTAAAAAGAGTTTTTTAAATTACACAATGTTTTCCAGTGGTAGAAAAAAAAATTATTTACCCTAGAACATCACATGTCATTCTTCTAGTGATACTAGACAGTAGATCATGTATGTGTACTTTGTTATCTCCGAGTACATGGATCTACCCGTCTACTCCATCTATCATCTGTACTTCCAAAGTACACATCATGTAGGTCAACATGGATATCTAAGGGTGTAATCCCTATACATTTTGAGTTATTCACAATGAGTTACATATAATGTGGTACATGAAACATTACATGTCAACTTTATCTCTATACTGAAACCCTAGATCCACTTAGAAAGGACTACACAGTGTGTGTTCATAGGGATACATGTCGTGTATTCAGTTATTTCATAGATATTATATAATTTTCACACATCTTCTTCTGAGGCTATGTACCCATATATTCAAACTAAAATCAAACCCCACATCTTGGATATGAGGTTGACTGAACATTCTCAAAGCCGATGGCCAGATTCTGACTATTTTGACTGTACTAGTCACATAGGAAACAACCACCATTGGGACTTACTAGTACCATATTCCAAAATTGTGAACTAGATCTCTTCTATTATACATTGATAAAATTCCATCACCATGAACAAAAAATGTGATATATAATATCCATCCCTAGACTATAGTAGCTATTTATTGGGGTAGTGATATTATGTGAAATGTATTTTCACCGAGTAATCATCGAATTGTAGTCCAAATTAAAATTTTAATGAACAAACCTATAGAATAGGATATAAAACCATAATAGTGAGGAATTATCCTTTTACTTTGATATTTTTGTAAATGATCTATTTTCCTAGGGATGATGAAAAATGTGTTGTATAAATAAATGAAAAAACAAATTATAATTACCCAAAAATCCAATAAAAAACCATACCCACAAAACTACCCATCCATGAATAAACTCGTTAATTAAAATATTCATGATATTAATGGTATATTAAAATGGGGATAAATATAAAAATAAATTTTCTTATTTTGATTCAGATTCATCACTGATGAAGAAAAAATATATATATCTTTTCCATTAGTGAGATCCTTGATTTCCATTTGTTCACCGATCACTAATGCTCTATCGATTGATCTACAATCTAAATGTCTTCCAATTCTTTGACATAGTTTCCTCTCCTTTTTTAGAATTATGATCATATCCTATTGAACAAGTCACCAAAAATAACTAATAGAGGGAAAATTAGCATTTGCATCAAAGGAATTAAAAAATAATTGAATAAATTTATTTTATTAATTCACATATAACTTCAATTTACCTAAATTATTGACATTGAAAAGGTTTATATCATGCTTAGATTAAATCCCATTATTTATGCTCAATAAAATCCTCATATATCTAATCTGAGCCTTTATTTTTGTTTTATTCCAATTTATTTGGGAAACATGCATGAAAGTGATGTTAATATTTTTAATATATTCATAAAAAATAATTCTATACACATTGATCCTCTTAATCTCACTTATTCAAAATTTCTATCCCCAAAAATGTTCCTCAAAATATTCCAGAGTCTTATACATAAAATACCAAGACATTAAAATTTTGGTTACATGAGATTTATTTCTATTTTAATATTTTATATAAATATTTTATAAATATTGATTCTACTAAATCTAATGTGGTGGAAAATTTATAAAAGGCCATCATGTGTCATTGTGAGACAATTTTATCTCCATTAAGTATATTAATACAAATAATTTTTTGAAGTTTTTTTAGTGTCAACTAGCTCTCTATCCAACATAAAATGAAAGTAATTTAAAAACTGTTGTATGAAGAAATGTGAATAATTTTTTATGTAATTATTATGAATATTAAATTATGATCTAGTTTTAGAGTTTCTATCATTAAATGGGTAAATTTTAAATTATAATAATTATTCATTGAGGGGTCTTGGTTGTGTTTTTATGAAAAATGAATAGTATATTATGATTTATTCATATAAAAAGAAACTACATGAGAAGAATAATCCTATTCACCACCTTGATATTGTTATAATAGTTTTTTATTTAAAAATATGCAGTCATCATCTATATCCAGAGATGTGTGAAATATATATTGTTCAATAAATTTTAAAATACATATTCACTCATAATGAGTTCAATATGAGTTAGATAATATAATTGTAACTAATAAAAGAATAATACTTTACAATTCACTATCACCATTGTAATTAATACCATGTAGCTAATTCCATGAGTGAAAAAATACATATCATTTACTATGTTATGTTTGGAACAGGATCCATTAGTTATTAAATTACTGAATGTTGGACTAAAAGTTTAATATATTCAAACTACTTCTCATTTGGTAAAATTATCTATGTAGACATATTTTATATATATAATTTAGCATTATTAGTAGGATGATTTTAGTATGAATAAAAAGAAAGAATTTATTATGTATTATACACTTCATGAGTTTCGTATATAAAAATATTGTATCATTACATTTGACAGAGTTTATTTGTCTTCAGTCATTTTGAGTTACCAAGGGAATTGTAGAGTGTGTCTCACAAAACCCCATTTTTATCCATCCTATAATTAATGACATGTATAAAGACCATCATGATTTTATTTTTTGTGATGTGATGAAGAAATATATTGTTGTTTTTTCTTTGACATATATATTTTTTTATTTTCCATAGTTTATTTATGATTGAAAAATAACAAAGGAGATGATTAATCCATTTCTAGTTATTTAATAGAAATTATATAATATATCTATTGATTTCATGGCAGGATTATCAAAAAACACTATGAAGTAATAATGTGGATTTTATTATTTTATATATTTTTACTAAATATATTAGTTTTCTTCCTATTCTGGATGAAATGTAATTAGATCATATTTTAAGACTCAATATTCTAGAGATAAGAAATTTAAATGTATTCCCTCTCAATTTTATATAATCACAACCCCTTATTTAGAACAATTTTTTCAAAAGGACATTAGATGTCACTAGATCCTCAAATAAATTTTAGTACAGTATTTCACCATCATTTTCTTGGAGAGTAAATTTTATGAATTAATATTTTTGATTACAGGATTTGTGATTTCACATTGAATTATCATGTAAGTTTGGATCAATATCCTTCTTTAGTGTTATTTTAAATTAATAATAGTTTTCATTCCATTATAATTTATGAACCATTTGAGGAATTGTATGGAAAGAGGTTCCAAAATCACACATGTTATGTACTTGTCAGTGAGAATTTTTTTTACTAGAATACTTATAATACATGTCTAATATGGTAGTTATGAATCAGTAACATATGATAGTATCTCAGAGTAAGCAAAAGATTTATGATCATAATTAGAAAAATATTTTTCATTTTATGTAAGGTAACATGTTATTTTTAATGTATCTAATTTGACATGTCTTATCCATTTAGGATGGATATTAATGTTAATTTCATAGTATATTAGTCCATAATTTTTTTTGAGAATGTGGGATCTATTTCTTACTTATATTATTTACCATTTTTTTAACATGATGTGTTTAATATTTCATTGTTATTGAAAATATGTAACTAATATATCTAATGATTTGAACCCTAATGATATTTTATTGGTGGAGAACATTTATTAAGAAAGAAATCGAGTTCAGATTATAGCTTATGAAGAAAATTTATTAATGAATAAGGTTACCCACTAAATTATGTTTTTATCTATGAACCATATAATTGATTAAGAAATAAGAAAATTTTAAAATCAATGGGAAATATATCCTCACTTGTTTATGTATAAAACATCATTGTGAGGAAACAATATCATAAATAGTTGAGAATGTGGCTACTTAGGTAATACCATAAATATATCAATTTTATGATTATGGATTTATATTTAATTTATTCATATTCATAATAGTTTTATATAAAAATATCATTTTTCAATTATAGTTGGAATAGTTTTAATCAACTAAATTATTTTCCATGTATCTCATGGTTTCATCTAAAATTTAAAATTATTAATTTTAGAATATTAAAATGATAAAATAGAATCCATATTTTTAATTATAATTTAAAAATAATATTTGTATTCATTTTTTAGATTTTTCTGAAATTGATTATTTTTATTTGAAAAGTGAAAAAATATTTATTTAAAAAATTATATCATTTTCATGAAATTATAATGAAATTAAAGGTAAAAAAACTTATATATCAACCAAATGATTAATGTAAATTATTTTAAAATCTAATGTTGAACGTAGTGTTCGATGTATGGAATTTTATAAATGTACGTAATATTTTCATTTAAATAATTAATATTTTATATACTTCTCTTTTAATAAGGCTTTCAAATGTTTCCTTTAAATTTTTGTTTGGATTAAAATTCATATAATTCACTTATGATATACCTTATCCCATTAATCCCATGATAATCAATATTTTAATTTTATTTTGATGTGAAATTATTTTTGGTGTGTTATAATACATATTTCAGATAACATTTTTCATATCATCTTATAAATAATAATTAAAATTCAGTTTTACCATATATTGTAATTGATTCATTGAAAATTAACTCATTTTCTAACATCATAACTTTTTAATTTAATAATTAGGTAAATTACAATTCTATATATAACAAATAATTTCCAAGATAATATAATTTCACTATGATAAATATTAAAATGGATAATGATGGTGTTAAACTAATATATTAGACTTTAAAGATCTAAAAACTTGTCTAACTCTTATTGATTGAGTTCATTATAACCTTATGAAATTTAATGTTTTTATGAACCTTTTCCATTGAGTTTCCAAGGGTCTTTGGATGCCAAAACGGTATTTAGGTTGGTGGTAGTTAAAAAATCACAAGTTTGTAGAATATTGTGGTAGAATTTTGAGGTATCTTCTAGTGGTAGATTATAGTAAAAAAATTTAGAGGTAGAATATGGTGCTATAATATAGTGGTATCTTCTTGTGGTTTCAGACGTGGATTGGAGAATGCATTTAGCAGTAAAATCTTCTGGTATCTTCGGGAGGTAGCATCAAGAAGTAGAATACTTCCTATATAATTTGCTTATGGTGGTAGATTATGGTTGTAGATCCTAGAGGAATGTTCTAGTGAAGATTCTAGTAGTAGCTTCTTGTTATATATTTTGATGGTAACTTCAGGTGGTAGCCCCAGTGGGAGCTCTGGTAGTAGTTCTGGTGGTAGCATCTGGAAACAACTTTTAGTAGTTCTTTCTGATGGAAGATCCTGATGGTAAAACCAAAAAATATTGATCGTATATCCTAATAGTATAACTTTATAGTATAATTATATAGTTTATCCAGAATTTAAAGCTTTTCCCTTTTTATATTTTTAGAATGAAATTTTTTTATAGCCTTAATTAATGGAATTAATAACTTTTAAAAAGAGGGTATTTATATCCTATGATTATTTAATGGAAAAATATTTTATATGGATCTTCCATATGGATTTAATGAGACCTTTTTTAATTCATAATTAAATTATATTTGTGATCTGAAATATGTATATTTTTTATATCTGTTGATTAAAAATGTAGATATTTCTTTTTATCTTTCCTTTTTGATTTATTTAAAGATAGGTGGTTCCAATGAATTTTTATTAGAGTCATGGAAACATTTTTTCATGGGTAGTTCTTTTTCATTTGATATTGGTTCCTTCTTATTCCTGGAACCCCAGTTTTTTGGTGTAGTGAATCATGTGAATCATCTTTGATATTTTGGTTTATTCACCACTCTCTAATTTGTATAAATTGTGAGGGTAAAAAATATTCATCCTTGGAATGATATTTTTCATATGTATTAAGGAATATAAATATTTTAATTAATTGAAATTGTCAGTGGAGGGGTTCAAAATGTATTTTTTTATAGACTTTATATTTTTATTGACAATGAAGTAGTATGGGCTTGATTCCCAACTCAAAATTCTAGAATTTGTGTCCTTTATTTGTGTTTTAATTGATGTCTTTTGGAACACCTGTTTGTGTGATTTTCAGATATCACACTAAATTGAATTTTTAAATCAATTTAATCTAGTTAATGAAATTGTTACCCATATGTAAATTATTCGCCTGCGAGATTACTCTTAATGGTGAAGTGGAATTAATGAAAAACCCCTCAATCAATCTGAAAAATGATGCGTGACATGCTGTGGAAAGTTGCATGATATGTGAATGTGTGTCATGATTTATGTTCATGATATGGGGCAGTTATGATTGAATGTTGTGGTAATGTGGTAGTTTTTTTAAGGAGGTGCTTGTGGCTATGTTGCTAGATCAGTGATGAGGATTTGTCTATAGTTTTGATGTTTTGTATTCTTTTACTCTCCATGACAATAATACTATCAATCAACTGATAAGGTTCAAACAGAAATGTTATAGTATGGATATAAAATTGTTTAAAATGAATAATGAATACTTGAATTTATGTTTTTGTGTATATTAAATAGTCAATTTTTATATACAAATTATTGTGATAAGAAATGTGAAAATGATGGGATTATGGAATTGAATTTGTAGGTAATTTATTATTATATAAAATGTATTAATTTGTAAGGGTGGTTCGTGGCATGCGGGTTGTTGTGTGGTGTGGTGACAATTTTGGTGGCAAAACTTTTGCTGGTATTATGAGGTTCCTTGGAGATTTTATGAGTTGGATGGTGATTTATTGTGTTCCCATTGATTGGGTATGTCTATTGTCACGACCCGTCCTCGGGCCCGTGTCATGACTACCCCATGCCTGCCTTCCATAAGCCAGGGGCTGGTGACTAGCACCAAAGGTGTAAATCCCGATATCTAGGAAGGGATTGTCTTTATAAAAGCTAACAAAACACCACAGAGTACAAGAGGAAGTAAAACACTAAGTATAAAGAGAAGTGTCGAAAGGTAAATGGTCCAGAATACATACCCAAATGAATGTACAAATATAGATGAACAAAGTACAATAGAAAGATACAACAGCTGGAAGGACGGAAGCGGCTCCTGGGTCATCCTCCTCAGATCCTACCTGAAGGGTAGGTACATATGGAGTAGCTCCTGGATCGTCCACCACGGATCCTACCTGAAGGGTAGGTACAAATAGCCTCCACAACGCTCTCGCCCGTCAACCTCCTCCGAGTGTCGTCTCGCCGTGAAGTCCACCTCCGGATACTGACTCGTTGTGTAGTCCACCTCCGGGTACTGACTCGTCATGTAGTCCACCTCCGAGTACCATCCATTCCTCGAACACTCGGCCTCCGTCAGCACTGCCCGTCATCTGCAACCAACACAACGAAGTGCGAGAAATCCCATGCAGGGGTGAGTATAACGATACTCAGTAGATACCCCGATACCCTCAAGGTCTCACTAAAACCAACAAGGATAACCACAAAGAAGATCTCAACAGCAAACCTCTACTTAAGTATATGCCCGTACATATACCTAAGTTATCATGTAACCCATATCAATAATGAGGAAACACAAGTATTATGAAATCAATGGATAAACACTACCCAGGTATATGCCCATTCATATACCTATGTTATCAAGTAACCCATCTCAATCATGAGTAAAACACAAAGGTCAAAACTCAGCTCAAACCAGGATTTTCATTATCGAAACCGTAACTGCTGAAGAGCCCCGTCTCTGGAGTGTACAGTGGTCCTGTCATGACTCCGAGGTACTGCTCACTAACCTAAGACTACTGAGGTACTCCTCCTGTCGAGTATCGCGGGTCAGCCACCCAAACACAGTATTGCTTCCCGCCGGGGTATGTCACCCAAACACAGTAGTGCACACCCCCTAATTGCCTGCAGAAGTACTCTCCAGACGAGTACCGCGGGTCTGTACTGTCACACAGGTAGTGCTACGTCCACCATGGGTCTGCACCTCATAAATTAGTGCTCCGTCCACTGGGCTAGTCGACTCACTCAAAGTCAAGTCGGTCAAGCATTTGTCAGGTCTCAGTCGGCTACACGGTCTCCGTACTCCTCACACTCATCTATGGGAGGATCCGCTCCACGAGCTACAGGTCTATACTCCAAGTATCTCAAAGTCCCACGAAGAAGTAACTTAGAGGACCACCTCGTCATAGGGGTCTCAATTCAACAGACGGCGCGTCAATCAGACACCTGGTCTCTGAGTTATTAGCCTTTTCGTCCCCGGGGCCCGGTTGGTTTCTTGTGTGATCCAATCCAGCCATATATTAACTGTACCCTAAACTCTCATAGGGTATATTCATAGGGACCGTTTCTCAACGTGATCACCAACGCCACTGACGGTTCGTCAAACGGACATCCGGTCTGAAAGATATCATCTTTTCCGTTCCAGGGGCCCGGTTGGATTTCGGGTACAATCAAACCCGGCCACTATCCAACTACATCCAAAACTCGGGAGAAGTACACCAAAAGTTCTGTCTCATCAAGAGGAATTCAACAAAATAGACGGCGCATCAATCAGACGCCCAGTCTGTGAGTTATTGGGTTTTTCGTTCCAGGGGCCCGATTGGTTTCATGAGCGAACCAACCCGACCGCACTCCGATGGCATCCAAACCTCAAGCGGATTAAGCCAAAATATCCGTCTCACTTAGAGGAATCCATCAAAGTTGACGGCACGTCAATCGGATGTCCGGAACTCAAGATATAAGTGTTTCCGCTCCGAGGGCCCGGTTGGTTTCGTATCAGAGCCAACCCGGCCGAACCCAACGTATTCCGAAACCTTGAGTACGATATACCAAAACGACCACCTTGATCCAAGGATCGCATCGCCACTGACGGTGCGTCGATCGGAGGTCTACAGCTCAAGATATGGGTGAGAGACCGTGAGGGGTACGAAAACGGGGGTTTCGGGCCCGGACCAACCCGGCCCGAGACCCCCTTGGTCGGCCCGAACCGGGACGACCCGACCCGAGTGCGGGTCCAGCCCAGCCGACGATGTCCGGCCCGGCTGCGCACGGCCCGGTCCGGTCTGCCCAAACTGGCCCAGCTCGGCCGGGGGTTCGGCTGAACGGCCAAACCGTGCGGGGGGGCATTGCCCCCGCGTGAAGAGACGCGGCCCCGCGGTTGGGGCCGCCCGTGCCAGCGGACGCGGCAGCCGGCCGTGTCCCGCCGCTCCCCTCCAGTCCCGCGCGGTCGCGGAACCATGCTCCACCGCCGCGGCTGAAGCCGCGGCGGATTCTTCCGGCGGTGCTCTGGGCGCCGCCGCACCGGCGGGGCGCGCCGACAGGGGCTTTCGTGGACCACCGGACACTTTCCGGTGGTCCGATTCGCCTGTAGTCTTCACCAGTGGTCACCCCGGGATCCGACCTTCATTGCAAAGATCCCACAACACCCGTGTGTCTTCGTTTTTCATCGCCCGTCAATCCGCATGTCAATTAACAAAACGCGCTGTCTTCGTGGTTCTCCGTCGCGACGTGATGGCGCCGCGCCCCTTCGTCGTGGCCCGACTCCGTCCGCCGATATCTTCAGGTTTCTCCGACACGGCGCGAAGGCGTTGTATCCTTGTTTGTTTTCACGGCGTGGCGCAAAGGCGCCACACATTCCTTGCCGCACGTTTCCGCGCGGTGTGATGGCACCGCACCATTCCAGTTTCAATCCACAAAAGAAACCCACATGGATAAGGAGGAGGGTCGTCCGTATTTTTGCGGTATGGCCCCCTCTCATTAATTGATAGAAAAAGGTCATATTTCACGAAGAACGTCAGGGTAATAATCACGAACAAATTAAATAATAATCCTCAACATCAATCTGCATGAACGAATGATCCGCGGATCAACCTGGAATTGGTTGGTCCGCGCTCGTCGTTCTTTTCTCAAAAGATAAGAGAACACCAAAATAAATTACCCTACCTTGATAATTGATGTCGCACATCGGGCGTTGTGGAAAATGGCGTCCCAAGGAAAGAATTCGTAGGCGACATCGGAGTGCGTCTGATGCGGCATCTCCTCACTTGTCGCAGAGAAGATGAAAGATGGCATGTCGATCATTCTTTGTGGAACCGGAATTCTTCGTCGAAGAAGATGTCATTCTTCGTCGAGAAGGAAGTCCTCTTCTTCTTCACAATAAGTCTCTCCCAATCATCCTTAGCACAACTAAAGCCCTCCCAAAATAAAATAATAAGCCACACTTGTTATTTTATTAACACAAGCCATTTCAAATTTCAGAACACAAAACACTTAATTAATTAATTGAGTAGGTTCAATTAAATAATTTGTGTATGTTGTAAAGAGTTAATAGAGGGAGATAAAAAGGTCCTCTTAAATGTTGGGAGAGTTAAAGAGGGGTTTCTTTGAGAGTTAAAAAATAAAGAGGGGGGAAAATTTTATGAAAGTTATCGGAAGTTGTAAGGTTGGGGCTCATGTGGGCCCTGCCTCACTATTATCTTCACATGGGTTGTTAGGTGCCCCACCCCAACTCCCCCATGTAGGATATAGCCACTTAGATACAAAAATAAAATTGTTCCACAATTTTATTCACTTCATATATAACCCACAAATTTTAACTTCTCCTCCCTAGCAAACGCAACTGTGGTAAAGGTCCCCTTTCGCAATTACCGGCGTTGCGAGTTCATCGGTGCCCTCAGATTTCAATTCCGAGCACCGGTTCAAAAGTTAGAAAAACCCGCTCGTTGGTTCACTGAACGTACCCGAGTTAAATTTCGGAAAATGATTCAGGGCACACCGGGCCTCGGAATCAGGCGCCGTCAAGCACTGTGTTCATGTAAAATCCTAAAGAAAATTAAGAAAAAAAGTTCCTTGAATTTTACGGGTCTTTACATTACTCCCACCTCAGGGCTTTACGTCCCTGTAAAGCTATAACACAAACTAGGGAAACCAAAGTGGTACTGAGCATGCATCTGAGCCTTCCGTTCTCATGTGCTCACCTGGAGGTTTTCGAGTTGCCTACGAAAATGGACAATAGGAATCAACCATCCTCGTAGGACCCGTTCCCGTTGAACCTCAATCTCCACTGGAACCTCTGAAAAAGTCACCCCATCATCAAAGACCAGCTCCCCATGGTCAAAGATTTGTGTTAGGACGTGCACGTATCTTCTCAGCTGAGATACGTGGAAGACGTCATGCACCCGATGCAATTGAGGTGGATGGGTGAAGCGATAAACCACCTCGCCTACCCTACTGGGGACATAGAAAGGTCCATTGAACCTTGAAGATATCTCGCCGCCTCGGCTAAATCTCCATAAACCTCGTCGAGGTGAGAACCGTATAAGAATGTGGTCGCCATCCTCGAACTCTAGAGGTCTCCCTTTTCAGATTTGAACTGAAACTCAAAACTACTACTGCCATGAGGGTAAGGTTGGCCGACCCAAGAATGATCAGTTACACCCTCCCATGCACGAGTTTATCTTGTGCTGCCCAGGTTTCCTTTTCGCCGACCAAGGAAAACCCATCCCGATGTTTTCCTAATACCGTCAATTTGAGTATGAATAGTGATTTCCAAATCCATACTCAAAATAATGTCGTAAGGCCTCGACGCTGCCACCAAGAGGTCCCAACCGAGACTCTCGCCTCAATGTTCAGATCACGCCATCGGCGTAAGTGTGACTATCGAGTATCCTACCAATGGTATCTCCAGACGTGAGGGTCAAGTCAACGGCTTAACCGGAAACTCTAGGTATGGGACTAGATTAATGGAAGGAAGAGATGATTCGTTTCGATGTTTGTGGATACTGCAGCTAGTAGAAGAAAAAGTCTGCACTTCAAATCATCCTTAGAGCCCTTTTTGGTCGCACTCCGTGACCGCAAGCAGCTACTCTCTTCCCCTGCTCTCCAACTCCCTGAGCCTAGCGGGGACTACAAATGCGGGTAATGGTAACATGTTAAAATGTACACCACCACAAGCTGCTCTCCTAGCTCTGCCTCCATGTCCGCTGCTCTGCAGATTCATCTGTCCTTAACATTTCCTCTTCTTGAAACTTTTTACACGTCCAAGTCTCTGTGATTGATGCCAGTTCGCATCTTCCCACTGCTTACATACACTGGCTATATAAGTTCATCCAAAGAACATTCAACCTCAACGTTCTCTCTAGCACCCTAACATGAGTAGGATTGCATAGAAGAAAAAGGTGTTGGCTTGAATGTCCTTAAACACACCCCACTCAGAGGTATGAGCTCTATAAAACTGATCGAATCGTATTCATCGAGTACCTGGAATGTTCGGTATGCCTCAATGAATTCTCAGCTACCGAAACGTCATCTTGCCGAAGTTGTATAAGGTCTAGAAAACTCTCTACTACCTCCTCAAGCCAGTCCTCATCCACCTGTGAGTCAGGTTTGCCTCGAAACATGAAGGTATCTAATGTTGGAACACGTATAAGGTAGTAATCCTAAATATGTCACCTACTAGTATAGTTGGTTGTAACTGCTGACCAACAGGTAGTGATGTATAGCTGACACACTACCTGAAGGCACTATCTCAGGCATCGGTCCACGTATCGAAGCCTCATCACTAAGCGGACCATCCTCATGGTCAATCACTAGAAAAAAAACTAGTAGCCAAGTCCACCATCCACTCTACTGATGTCTCATCTAGGAGAAAAACTCTGGTAATCGCCTCCAGCCAGTGCTCTGCTGTCTGGGAATCTGTCTCGCCCCGTAACCTCGGAGGCCGCTACTGTTGGAACTCGTGCAACGTGCTCTGCCAGCGTACACAGTTTTCTAGTATAGTTGTTGGAATCTACTGCCCGACAGGTGGTGGTGCTACTGGTACACCACCCGAGGGTGCCAACATAGTAAAAAGGGCCCTGCACCAGAGCCTCGTCGCTCGGTGGGCGGTCATCGAGTACTCTCTCGGAACTCCAACTGACTGTCTGCGTGGAGACATCCTAAACAGATGCGACACGGTCAAAGTTTATACCTGGTGAGCTGGCCTGGTTTGAGCTGACTTTAATACTTTGGAAACACACACGCAATCAGTGTTTTTGTGTACAAAGTCGGAAATCAGTATTCAGGGTCCTGGTGTACGGATACGTCGGCCGCCGCACCAACACTGGACTCCCTGAACGGAAGACCACACTCGGTACCCTTAACAATATTGCTTCACATAGAAAAACATCAGAGTCCTGAGTTCTGCGGTAGAACCGAACTCCTCTGATACCAATTTTTCACGACCCGTCCTCGAGCCCATGACGCGACTACCCCAAGCCCGCCTTCCATAGGCCAGGGGCTGGAGACTAGCACCAAAGGTGTAAATCCCGATAACTAGGAAGACATTGCCTTTATAAAAGAAAACAAAACACCACAGAGTATAAGCAGAAGTGAAACACTAAGTACAAAGAGAAGTGCTGAAAGGTAAATGGGCCAGAATACAAACCCAAATGAAAGTACAAATACAGCTGAAAAATGTACAACAGAAAAAGACAATAGTTGGAAGGACGAAAGCGGCTCTTGGGCCGTCCTCCTAGGATCCTACATGAAGGGTAGGTACAGATGGCGTAGCTCCTGGATCGTCCACCACGGATCCTACCTGAAGGGTAGGTACAGATAGCCTCCACAATGCTCTCTCCCATCAACCTCCTCCGAGTGTCGTCTCACCGTGAAGTCCACCTCCAGATACTGACTCGTCGTGTAGTCCACCTCTGGGTACTGACTCGTCGTGTAGTCCACCTATGGGTACCGTCCAGTCCTCGAACACTCGGCCTCCGTCAGCACTGCCCGTCATCTGCAACCAACACAATGAAGTGCTGACATAGCCCGTGTAGGGGTGAGTATAACGATACTCAGTAGGGACCCCGAGACCCTCAAGGTCTCACTAAAACCAACAAGGATAACCTCAAAGAAGATCTCAACAGATAACCTCTACTTAGGTATATGCCCATTCATATACCTAAGTTATCAAGTAACCCATCTCAATCATGAGGAAACACAAGGATTATGAAATCAACGGATAACCACTACCCAATTATATGCCCATACATATACCTAAGTTATCATGTAACCCATCTCAATCATGAGGAAACACAAAGGTCAAGACTCAGCTCAAACCAGGATTTTCATTATCGAAATCGTAACTGCTGAAGAACCCCGTATCTAGAGTGTACAGTGGTCCCGTCACGACTCCGAGGTACTGCTCACTAACCTAAGACTGCTGAGGTACTCCTCTTATCGAGTACCGCGGGTCAGCCACCCAAACACAGTAGTGCTTCCCGCCGGGGTATGTCACCCAAACACAGTAGTGCACACCCCCTAATAGCCTGCAGAGGTACTCTCCGGACGAGTACCGCGGGTCTGCACTGTCACACAGGTAGTGCTTTTTCTTCCATGGGTCTACACCTCACAAAGTAGTGCTCCGTCCACTGGGCTAGTCAACTCACTCCAAGTCGAGTCGGTCAAGCAGTCGGCAGGTCTTAGTCAACTACACGGTCTTCGTACGCCGCACGCTCATCTCTGGGAGGGTCCGCTCCATGAGCTACAGGTCGATACTCCAAGTATCTCAAAGTCCCACGAAGAAGTAACTCAAAGGACCACCTCGTCATAGGGGTCGCAACGCAATAGACGACGCGTCAATCGGAGGCCCAACCTGTGAGTTATTATCCTTTTCGTCCCCGGGGCCCGGTTGGTTTCTTGTGCAAACCAATCTGGAAGTATCTCAACTGTACCCTGAACTCTCATAGGGTATATTCATAGGGACCGTTTCACAACGTGATCACCAACGCCGCTGACGGTTCGTCAAACAGACGTCGGGTCTGAAAGATATCAGCTTTTCCATTCCAGGGGGCCGGTTGGATTTCGGGTACAATCCAACCAGGCCTCTATCCAACTTCATCCAAAACTCAGGCGAAGGATGCAAAAATTTCCGTCTCATCATGAAGAATTAAACGAAATAGACGGCGCGTCAATCAGACGCCCGGTCTGTGAGTTATTGGCTTTTTCATTCCAGGGGCCTGGTTGGTTTCGTGAGCGAACCAACCCGAGCACACTTCAACGACATCCAAACCTCGAGTGGAGTAAGCCAAAATATCTGTCTCACCTAGAGGAATCCGTCAATGTCGACGGCACGTCAATTGGACGTCCGGAACTCAAGATATAAGTGTTTCCGCTCCAAGGGCCCGGTTGGTTTCGTATCCGAATCAACCCGGCCAAACCCAAAGTATTCCGAAACCTTGAGTGCGATATACCGAAACGGCCGCCTCGATCCAAGGATTGCATCACCGCTGACGGTGCGTCGATACGATGTCTACAGCTGAAGATATGGGAGATAGACCGTGAGGGGTCCAAAAATGGGGGTTTCGGGCCCGGACCGACCCAGCCCGAGACCCCCTGGGTCGTCCCGAACCGGGTCGACCCAACCCGGGTGCGGGTCCGCCCTGCCGACGCTTTCCAGCCTGGCTGGGCATGGCCTGGCCCGGCTCGGCCGGGGGTTCGGCCGAACGGCCGAACCGTGCGGGGGGTGCTGCCCCCGCGTGAAGAGCCGTGACCCCGCGATTGGGGCCGCCCGTTCCAGCGGACGCGGCAGCCGGCCACGTCCCACCGCTCCCCTCCAGTCCCATGCGGCCATGGGACCGTGCTCCTCCGCCGCGGCTGAAGCCGCGGCGGATTAATCTGGCGGCGCTCCGGGCGCCGGCGCGCCGACAGGGGCTTCTGCGGACTACCGGACGCGCTTCGGTGGTCTGATTTGCCTGCGGTCTTCACCAGTGGTCACCCCGGGATACGACCTTCACTGCAAAGATCCCACAATGCCCGTACAGCTTTATTTTTCATCACCCGTCAATCCGCAGGTCAATTAACAAAACGCGCCGTCTTCGTGGTTCTCCGGCGTGACGCGATGGCGCCGCGCCCCTTCGCCGTGGCCCGACTCTGTCCGCGGATGTCTTCAGGTTTCTCTGATGCGGCACGACGACATTGTGTCCTTGTTCATTTTCACGGCGTGGCGCGACGGCGCCGCACATTCCTTAAGGCATGTTTCCGCGCGGTGTGACGGCACGACGCCATTCCCGTTTCAATCCACAAAAGTCACCCACATGGATAAGGAGGAGGTTCTGCTGTGTTTGTGCGGTCTGAGACCATCTAGTTAATTGATAGCAAAAGGTCATATTTCACAAAGAACGTCAAGGTAATATTCACAAACAAATTAAATAATAATCCTAAACATCAATCCGCATGAACGAACGATCTGCGGATCAACCTGGAATTGGTTGGTCTGCGCTCATCGTTCTTTTCTCAAAAGATAAGATAACACCAAAATAAATTCCCCTACCTTGATAATTGATGTTGCATGTCAGGCATTTCGGAAAACAGCGTCGCAAGGAAAGAATTCGTAGGTGACGTCGGAGTGCGTCGGATGCGGCGTCTCCTCACTTGTCGCAGAGAAGAGCAAAGATGGCACGTCGATCATTCTTTGCGGAACCGGCGTTCTTCGTCGAAGAAGATGTCGTTCTTCGTAAAGAAGGAAGTCCTCTTCTTCTTGACAAGAATTCTCTCCCAATCTTCCTGAGCACAACGAAAGCCCTCCTAAAATAAAATAATAAGCTACCGTCATTATTTTATTAACACAAGCCATTTCAAATTTCAAAACTCAAAACACTTAATTAATTAATTGAGTAGGTTCAATTAATTAATTTGTGTATGTTGGCAAGAGTTAAGAGAGGGAGAGAGAAGGTCCTCTTAAATGTTGGGAGAGTTGAAGAGGGGTTTCTTTGAGAGTTACAAATTAAAGATGGGGGAAAAGGTAATGAGAGTTATGGGAAGTTGTAAGGTTGGGGCTCGTGTGGGCCCCGCCTCACTATTATCCTCACATGGGTTGTTAGGTGCCCCACCCCAACTCCCCCATGTATGATATAGCCACTTAGATACAAAAATAAAATTGTTCCACAATTTTATTCACTTCATATATGACCCACAAAATTTAACTTCTCCTCCCGAGGAAACGCGACTGCGGTAAAGGCCCCCTTTAGCAATTACCGGCATTGCAAGTTCATCGGTGCCCTCAGATTTCAATTCCGAGCACCGGTTCAAAAGTTAGAAAAACCCGCTCGTTGGTTCACTGAACGTACCCGAGCTAAATTTCAGAAAATGAATCTGAGCACACCGGGCCTCAGAATCAGGCGCCATCAAAAACTGTGTTCTTTTAAAATCCCAAAGAAAATTAAGAAAAAATTTTCCTTGAATTTTATGGGTCTTTTCATCTATGGATATTTATATATACCATGTATCTTCTTTATGAATTCCTATACACATACTACCCATGTTGAGTACCAGGTGTCTAAACCCTTATATTTGGGGTATATTTTTTCCAATAACCTAGTGGTGATGACTGATGGGTATCTTCCCACTCCTCTCTACCCTCTCTTTTAGGTGATGATTACATAAACTAGATATGATGGTTAGAAGTCTAATGATCACTATAATGAGGTTTGATGTTATGATATGGATTGTGGTGGAGGTTGTTAAAGGTATTGGGAGGGAACATGTTTAATATACATCGTTTTTATGATACCCTAATACTGTAGTTATTTTTGGGGAAAATGTGTAATAATGTACCTTGTTTATTCGGCCAAGATGTAATGTGATGGAAATTTTCATGCATGGTGTTTGGTATTCTGGGACATTAAGAAGATATAGAAGCGTAAGAAAATAGGAAGTTGGTATGTGAAAGCATAAAATCACGGGAAAATAAGTGTGAAATACCCTTCATGGATATCATTATTTTTAAATTATTCGACATGGATGTGTTCTTTGGTGATAGTGTCATGGAGATGATGGGGATCAGTTAGTTGACCTCTTTAGGTTTTCTGTCTCATATACTTTCTCATTGGGGCATTAGTATTCTTATTTCACATGTGAATGAGAGACATTGGTTACACAAATGTGTATACTTTTATTCTCACCCTACATATAATATCTACATTTGATGTTTCTATGAATACTTATTGGACTGTCTTGGACACTAATAGCTCAGACCATTAGACTATTATTGTGTTTCTATTTTATCTTGTACTTTTATGTAATTATTTCAACATTTATCTACATATTTTTTTATTTAAACATGGATTTTAAGATGGTTTGGGGCTAAATTATATAATTTCATGGAGTCATTTTTGGTTTATTATACCAATATCTGATCATGTTTTATTATAGAGGTTAATTCCACCCATTTATTATATTTTTATACAATTGGTTATAGTCACCTACTAATTTCCTACATGAGGTAGAACATAGGATTCATAATATCTCTCCACTAATTGTGGCATCATTGATGGAAGTGGCTCATGATTGAGTTGTATCAAAGGATGATTGTTGAGAGATGGATGGTGTTTGGAGTAAGGAAATGTGGGGATTCCATGGGTGGAATGGAAACAATATCAATTTACCTTGGTGTTTGACATATTCCATGAAGTACAAGAAGATACATGGGATTTTAGGGCCCTACATGATAAGATTCAAGGACACTGGGCCTACCGAATTACCATGTGAGGTGTGAAATCTTGAAGGGTTGAGACCCAAGAAATTTAAATACATCATGATTAATTAGGTTATTTTTTATTGGTGATTTTGGTTTTTGGGAAGTTAAAATGAATTAAATAACTCTTAATGAAATTATATAACAATGAGACATAGGATAATAAACATTTTTCTTTTATCCGTGGCTTTGGACGATTATACATATGTTTTTCAAGCAAGGGATATTAATTGGTGTAATATGGTTGATCGCTCAAGGGATTATCAATTACTAGAGGATGATTAGATCAAGTGGTAATTGAACACTTTTAAACAAATTTATTTAGGTTATAATGAGGGTAATGTTTTTAATCTAGAGACAGACTGTGGGTTAGAGGAGTTTAATGAAACCATTAGAATTAATTGGACCTCAGTTGATTATTGGGACGCATTGGAAATTAGTTATACTTGAGTAGTAGCTCATCATTGATGGATATTGTATATTAGTTACCCGAGGGAGGTATAAGTTTTGGGGGTACTCTTAATGAAAGAGTTTACAGTAGACTTCCTCTCATTAAAAATTGTCTCAATAATGAGGTATGTGAGATATCTATTTAGTAAGTGAGTATATTTGAATGGGGGATTGTGATCGGTTTTAGGGACCTCATATATTTCACCGAAAGTCATTTTTTGATGATAAGTCCAAAGTGTGGTGTCTTGAGAAGTCACTCTATCCTCTTATCTAGTATACAATTCCTCCCATTACATTAAATAAATATCTGTAGGTTTAGATAAAGTTGTATTTGACTGATAATATCAACACATTAGGAGGCTTTCCATAGAATATGAGCCATCAAGGTTCCTCAATGAGTCGTGTTTTCAGTGTATTATTTTAAGCACCAAGGCCTTTTAAGCTTTTACATGATGGGATTCAACATTTGCAGTCTCCATTCCAGACTTATGGGACCATTAGTTTCCACTATCTTCTAATGGAAATTTAGAGTGTATGTTTTTATATGATTTTTCTGTCCATCTCTATAATAATTTCCTAATGGTTATCCCAAATCAGTTTGGTGGAGTCGATCAGGTTCAACATCTTCCTTAGTAGTAGGTGTCAGAGAGTCTATATCAGTAGTAGCAGACGCATGATTATTCTCTACTATGTTGTGATATGGTATGAAAATGGCATCATCAGTATGTTTTTCAAGTTCATAGAACTTGACCTAAGTGTGGTTAGGGAGTTTTGTTTCATCAGATAAGTATATGAACTGGGTATAGTCAGTTCCAAGTGGAAGGAATGACAATTCCAGTGGGTCTATATTTCATTCGATGTTTTATCATTTTATCATTCACTATTATTCTTCCATGTTTGATTTTAGTGATTCAACTCCTTTGATTCACCCACTCTATTTTTCTATATAGTATTGGATAAGGATATGATTTTTGTTCCTATAGTGTTATCTATTCTAGTTAGTGACCATACCATCTTGATTCATTTCTTCCAAGGGTTTCATTTTATTAAAGGAAACATCACTCCCATGAGGACCTCTTCTTTCTCTAGATACAACCATAAAATTTCATCCCCAACATCGATTGGATGTGTTCTATTTTTTTATCCTATATTTCTATAGAAATATTTTTTTCACATATATGGATAGTTTGTATGTACTTTTTATTGGAGAACAATGTTTCTCAGTGGTAGCAAGAATTTATAGTTTTTTATTTTTTATGGTAGTGGAAAATATATAATAAATAGTAACTGGGATGGAGGGTTGTCATATATTTTTGGTTTTTTTCTATTTAAGGTTGTGATGTTATCCCCTCGACATGATATTGAGTTTTGGATAGAATTTTATTCTGATTTCTCTCAAATATAAATAAATCCTTATCGAATGTCACACTATGGGTTTTGGGAGTTGAGGATCTTGAAATATGATCCGTTTTTTAATGTATTCATCTGATAAACTTTGTCACTCTGGACTACTCAAGGGTTGTTCACCATGAACATAGATAGTAGTTTGAGGATGCCCATAAACTATCAAAGGTTTAGTCTAGAGAGGTGTAAGAATTATTTCCCTCTTCCAATGATACACAATAATGTTATTTTTTGTTTTATATGACTATTTGTGGTTCACATATAACCAGATGAGGGTGATAGAGAGTAATATCATTAGGATTGCCTCTAGATGGACACATGGGAACATCAATTTCTTTTTCATATGGTTCGGTTTCATAAACACACTATCTAGGTTCATGTGGCACATTAACACAATATTCTATAAATTCATGGAATAGTTGAAAGTCGTGTTTATAGAAGACATATTGATCGACTAAAATTCTAAAGAGGTGAATTTTGATCATCTCATATTTGAATTATTGGTTCCTCAACACCCCTATCTCTCTATAAATTTTTTTATTTTTTATTTTTTGATAGAATATGTTAATTTTAATAGGTATATGGTGTCTCATAAATGTGTTTTCATTGACATATTGAATTTTGAGTAATTTGTTTCTTAGGTATCACCCAAGGGCGTGCAAGAGGTTCATAGTTTCCTAGGACTTGTTAGATATTATGGGAGGTTTGTATCTAATTTCTTGTGGATTAAATACCCATTGTTTTCATTGACAGGGGAAGAAAAAAATTTATCTCAACTAATCAATGAATGTTTACATTTGGATAGTGGAGGGGAATTGATTATTTCTCAAGTTCACTTTTTGATAGTGTAATTGGTGATATTTGACATATTTTTCTATTACTTATATATATGATTGGTATTTTTCTTGATTTATTAGAATATAGTTATCTTATATGGGTATAGGAAATTACTACCCCAAGAAGTATATATTCCACCCATAACTAAGAGTTATCCACGGTTGTGTTTGCACGGAAGTTATGGGGACGTTACAATATTAGGGACCACATTGTGGTTTTCATGAATAAAAAAGATTAAGGTGAATTTTTTATCATCATAAACTGAATATGTGGAAATTGATGTTGATGGAGTTTGATCAGGAATATGACATTGATATCAGCTACATCATATGAAACATGATTTTTTCCGATTGATTATGTTGGAAGTCAGAGAAGGATTTGGTTCTGAACTCTTCTAATGTTTGGAGTGTGATGGAGGAGTTAGTAGGACTATAAAATATGTTAGGGTGGATAATAGTGGATTATTATTGATATATATTATAGTGTAATCATATGTGTTGTAGTATTTGGAGTCTTCGTGGGGGCACTGGGAGGTAGTGGTGATGCAAGATCATGTGGCGTGGTGATGATCGGGGGGGGGGGGGGGGATGGAAAATGGTCAAAAATATATTTTGATTCATGGAAGGATGTTTTTTTAGGTATTGATTTATAATGGAGTCCATCATGAGTGTCGTAGCTCAACAATTTTGGTACACATGGGGGTTTCCAATTTTTATCGTAGACTGAGTATGCAGTTTTATTAGCCTAGGATAAAAGAGAAGTGTTTGAAATTTCTATTTGGTGTTTAGTTTTCTTGGAGTTATAGGTTTATAAATATTTTTTTACTAATTAAATTTATCCCTTTTGTTTTTTTGAGAGTAAATGAATCAATATTTTAATGTAATTTGACATAGTGTTACCTCAAGATCTATGAATTGTTGTTTTATCTTGGTAATTCTTGATATGTTAATGAAATCATATCGCTTCCTAGTGGTAATGGAGTTTATTTCTATAAGTTATTTTGTGAAAAGGAATATGGATGATGTGGTGTGGCTTCATAGAGTCCTGAGATCTATCCCCTTGAATCAGTATTGTCATTTGACTTCAAGATTATAGAGGGGATTATTGCATGCTATTTGAACTAAATTATACCTCTTCACATCTTTCCAACCTTAGATGGATGGATTGATAGATCGAACTATCAAGATGTTAAAGGTTATGTTACAGGAATTCAATGTCCACTTTAGTGTATCTTGGGTGAGATACATGAATTTTGATGAGTTTTCCAAAATAAATTAGTAATAACTCATCCAATGGTATTGCCACATAAGAGGCTTTGTGTGGGTAGTCATTTCATTCACTGTTGTAATTGGATGAGGTTAGGGTGTCATCATTTCTTGGAAATGATGTAATATAGATCATTCTAGAAGAGGTCTAGGATCTTCCAATGAGTATTAAAGTAGAAAAGGATCTAAAAAATTCTTATGCTAATTGGAGAAGGAATCCCTTGGACTTTGAGTTTATAGACCATGTGTTCCTGAAAGTCTCTCCTCATCATGATATGTGGCAGTTTAGTAGGGGGAGTGAGATATAGACTTGATTTTTTGGACCTTTTGAGGTTTTTATGTGTTTTATATGTGAAAAATCTGTTGGAACTTTTACCATGGTTGAACTAGATACATGATGTCTTCCACTTTTCTCACATTTGTTGGTATCTTCAAAATGTCACCCATGTCATTTCCATGGGAGATTTGGATATTGAGGATGATGAAAAGTTCATGTAATGGACATTGGAGTTCTAGGATCATTAATATATGGTTCAAAATGGATATAATATCTATTGTTTTCCATTTGTTACGGAGGCATGGTGTCCTTGAAGAGAGCTCTTGGGAGCATGATACACAGATGTGTTCAGAGTACCATGGTTTGTTTTGAGTTGTACTATTTTCCCTTTTCTTCATGGATGAAATTATTTTTTGAAATCCTATTTTTATATGTTATGTTCTTATTCTTTATTGATATTATGTTATATTAAATAGTTGTGTATATGATGAAGGGAAAAATTTATTCCAATTTATGATTTGTTACAAGTTGACATGAATGATACCATGTGGAAATATTAGTTCTAACAAAAGTGGATAGTATATGTTGACAAGGGAGATAGAATTCATGTATTTTTGTACATGTGGTTATTTAATTTCTTGGACATGGAATTTTATTCAAGGAAATGTGTGGTAGTTCAAAGGGTTTGGTAAGTTGTTATGTTGAAGAGAAGAGGATTGTGGTCATAGTTTTTCTTTAGTGGCAGTGTTTCAGTTGTTATGGGGTTGTTTAGAGGTATTTAACTAGGTTGTCATTTGGAAAACCTTTTTCCTTCCCTTAACTATGGGTTTGGAATAATCCTTAATGATGATGATTGTTTCAGAATTATCTATCATAAATCCTTGTTCCCTATGAACCTTTCCCATTCTATTACCCTAGTATTATGGGTTCCAAATAGAAATTATAAATGTTAGAAGTAGCTTCTAGTGGAAGTAGACTTGGTTTGGTGGTAGAAGTTAGTGGTATCATCTAACAATACCTTATAGAGGTATCATATGGTAATATAATACTTGGTACATTGGTAGAATCTATCAATATTATCTGGTGGTACCTTATGGTGGTAGCTTTGAGCGATAGAAGACTTGGTCTAGAGGTGGAATCTGGTGATAACGTTTGGATGTAGCCTCTAGTGGTTGCAGAATTGGTTTGGAGGTATCATGTGGTGGTATATTTTTTCAATAACCTATCTTAGTAGTAGGCATGGTCTAGATATAACACCTAAAGGCAGCTTCTACTGGTATCTTCTTCGACATATTCTGGTGGTAACTTCTTATGGTAGATTTTGGTGATAGATTTTGGTGATAGCTCAAGCAGTAGCTCTTGAGAGTAGAACCTCATAGGATACTTTTATGGGTTTATATCCTAACATTAGTTCCTATAAGTAGATTTTAATATTAGATATTGACAGTAGATCTTGAGAATAACACCACACTAGAGAAAGTTACAGTTTCATAGAATTTATACCTTTACAATTTTATGTTTTTTTAAAAAAAATGGTTTAAAAAAATAATTAAGGTAATTAAGATCTATTTAATAAGTGTATAATTATACCCTACATGTCATAAATGTTTGTATCTTTTAATTGGATCTTTAACAATTATTTAATAGTACCCTCGTTAATATTAAATTTTATCTTAACTATGATCTAGAATCCCTAAATTTTTATATCAATTTGATTCTAAAATGAATATATATCCTTTTTTCTATACAACATGATTTTTATTGAGATTGTATGTTCCGAAGTCTTTAACTTGTTTTCATGGTACCCAATTTACGATTTTGGTTTTAGTTTTTCCTTTAATGGTTCTATCCTTTACATGCCACCACAATTTTTGGTGTAGTGAATCATGTTAGCATCCATATTCTAGGTGGGGGGCCTTCTTCTCCATTAAGTTATATCATGTGGGAGGGGTATGTTTTTTTATCCTTTGGTAGACAAATTTCATCATAATTAATGAAGATAAAGAATTGGATAAATTGAAATTTAGGGGACAGGTGATTGAATCACGTGTTTTTATAGCTTTGGTATTTTTATTGGCATATTGATTTTACAGGATTGATTCCTTACTCAATAGTGTGGTCGTTGGGGGATTTTTTTTCTATGGATTTTGTGTTATATAACCCCTATTTGAGTGATTTTTTAATAATACTATAAATGTAATTGTCTAATCACTTATATATAGTTAATGCAATGGTTTACCCTAGAAACAAATGCTAGCCTTAGTATACAATTAAAAGTGAAGTGGAATTTAACAAAAACATTCTAAAAAATGATTTGTAACATTGTATCTAAATTGTTGTGATGTGTGAATGGGTTTCATGTATTATGGTCACGCTATGGGGTGGTTATGATGGAAATTGGTGGCGATGTGGCGGTTGTGATAAGGTGGACATTTTGGCTATGATGGTGGTTGTATAAGCTTGTTGGCCTGAGGATAGAGGGATATCTATTTTCACGATGTGTTATGTTAGGTTCCTCAATAGTAATGGTATGAATAAAATGAAAACATTGAAATTGAAATGGAATGAGTTAGTACAAAAATGGGATGAAATGAATAATGAGCACTTCAATTGAATTGGGATATGTAGATTAAATAGTTACTTTCTATATAGGAATTAATGGGTTAGAAAATGTTAAATGGATTGGATGTTGATTTGTAATTTATTATCGAATGGTAAATATAGTGAATGGATAAATTTATAATGGTGGATTTTTTATTATAGTTTATTATATGGTGTGGCTGACTAAGTTGTTACATAAAATGTAGCGATGTTGTAAGGGTGGGTGGTGATGCTATGAGTTTGTTAGTACTTCATTGAGAATCCATAGGATGGACAAGAATGCTACAATATATATATATACACACATACATATTCCATATAAGTTCCATTTAGTTTTTTATATGAACCCTACCCATGTCGAGCACTGTGTGGTGACACTGACATATTTGGGGTGTGTTTTACCCAAAATCCTAGTGGAGTGTATGGATGGAATAATGCCCTCACATTTTCACTATCTCTTCCAAGAAATGTTTACATGCCTGGGTTGTGATGGAAAGATATCAAAATGTGACTATAGTGAGGTTTGATGTGATGATACATCTTATGGTGATGTTCATGCATGGTAGGATGTGGGAATGAGTTTGATATAATTCATATTAAATATACCATGCTACTATGGTTAGAGTTGTGGAAAACATGTAATGATTTTTCAGGTGACATTAGGTGAAATGTAATGTGATGGCCAATTTCACATGTGGTTCCTAATATGATGTGATATTCAGAAGATATGGAAGTGTTTAGAAGTACGATTTTGGGGTGTGAGAGAAAAATTTTGAAGGTGTGAAGTTAGGAATAACCATTATTGATAAGTTTCTTTTTATATAATTATATTCATACACGTTATTTTTTGAGTGTATTATTGTGAGGTTGGGGATTGGTTAGATGAATTTTCTAGGTGTTTATTGGTATTCATGTTCACTCACAGGTCTAATACTATGCGTAATTTATATGTGCGTATGAGAAATTAGTTACCCAAATATGTATACCAATATAGTAGAACTATGTATATAAATAGTTTTTCATGTTTCCAACCCCTGTTGGACAATAATAGGTTAAACCATTATACTATTGTATTGTTGTTGCTTTGGCATTTATATTTAGGCTCTTTTGGAGAATTTGTTTTTTTTATTTAAATATGAATTAATATATGGTGTTATTTTATATTATATCATTGAGTTTCCTATGGATTATTTATCCTATCTCCTAGTCCTTTATTTAAAATAGAGGTTAATGCATCCCATTTTTGTTATTTTTATACCCTCAGTGCTAGTTTCCAACTCGAGGCCAACTAGAGTTTGGACACAAATGAAATTATCCCCTACATTTATTAGAGTATAATTATAGGGAGGAGTTTAGGAAAATATATCTTATCCTATATTCAAACGTAGACTAAATTGGATCCCCTTTCGAGGGGAAATAAATTTATTATATTTCTTAATATTTATAGGCGTTCAACTCCACAAAATTATAAAAGGTCACCACCTCTACTAATATAATCACACATATTGACAACAATAAATCCAACTATATCAAACTTAATCCATCTCCAACTATCCTCCCAACTTACTAGAGGAACTATTCACAAAAAAAATCAAATCCTAGAGGGTTTAATGTGTAATCAAAATAAAGATATCTAAGGAGGAGTCATAAGCCTTACCCAAATTTAATCATGTTTATTTATTCTTATACATCTATAATGTCATTGATAAACATAAAAATTTTATTTAATAACTTTATTTATATTAGAAAATGATATTATATTTGTGGAATAACTATTTATACCACATTTTCCTCCAGTGGAAAATGAAAATTTGTCTCATGTGTATGTGCACAGTACCACTTAAATGAAGTGATGTATTTTATTTTTCATCACCCCACCACATGAATGGTTGTAAAGATAAAATTAGTGGATTTATTTGATATTTGTTATATATTTTTGGTTATTTGAAGCTAGAATATTTTCTACCATCTTACCCTTATAACCATTTGAAAATAAAAACACCCATAGTGATTACATCAAAAATACCACCGAATCAAAGTATTGTAAATAATTTCTTCCATTACTAACTGAAAATTGTGAAAATATGTATGAATTTACTAAATAATAACTAAATATATATTATAATTATTATTAATTAGAGGTAAAATATTACCTTATATATTTCAATTTCCTCCGTTGGAAAAATGAAAATTTCACTCATTCATATGTGTGGACTACAAACACTATAAGATACATTTCGAATTTTATGTTACCACCATTAAAAAAAGTCTATTGTATTTTTAAACATGATATTGATAGTATTCTCATTATTTCATATATAATCAATCCATGACACCAATAACCACTCTCAACACACTGATGTTGTTTCGAACCAAATGAGCTTAGGGCATCAATTGCAAGCATAACCCACATTGTAACTAAATAAAACACGTAAATAAATAAAATAAAATAAATAATGATAGAAGAAAAAAATTACAATTTTTTTTAAAAAATTATTTAAATATTTTAATTTTATTAATTAGTATTTAGATATATTATATAGAATGATTAGACTAAATGTAAAAAATTTTCATTTAAACTTGTGTTCTAAGGTTTTATTCTAAACTATTTTTCACTTGTATCCATGTCGTTCAAAATTTCTAGATATTGTAATTATATTTAAAAAATAAAATTTTAATATCTTCTTCACCTATCGTGGATGAATTGAAAAGGATTTTAAAAAGTTTTTTTTTATGAATTTTTATTCATGTCACTTTTGAAACTTTTAAACATAGTATAAAATAATGATTTTTTAAAATATACTTACAAACCAAATTCCCCACACTATGATATCTATTACTCATTATCAATATTCATCAAATATCTTTAATTTATTTCAAAAAATGTTATTTTTTTCCTATTTTTTTGTTCTAATAAGTTCTCAAAATAAGGGGCATACTTCATCTTATTTTTATAGATGATCAAAAGTGATTTTGATTATTGGTTTAAATGAGTTTTATGATGTAAAAAATGAATTAAATTATATTTTTATTTCATGTTATGGTTCTTGGAAAGTATTTTTTATGATGGGTGTGCCTAGGATATTTATCCCCAGTGCATTGGATAATGATTTACTATATAGAGAAATTGTGATTGCAATTAACTAAATATGAGTTATTCCATATGTGTGAATCATGTGTGAACATGAGTGATGAATATAATTTCCCTATGTTACTACATGATTTTAATATTCTTTGGATGGGTATTAATAAAAATAATTTTATTTCATGAGTATTGTATATGATCCCTTAAAATATTACTATAAGTTTGGAAGGAAATCATGATTCACAAGTTCTTTTGTTTTTCCTAGAATCCATCATATTTTTTTTTGATTCTTGATAATGGGATTTAATTTTTCATTTATGAAATGGATAGTTTGAATATTTTATTTTAAATTATTTTTTATAGTCAAGATTAATTTAAAAATTATATATAATTTTATGGGTTTTTGGGTTTTTCACTGTACTAGAAAGCCTTATTTTTTATTTCCCTTACATAGATTGTTATGCTCATCAAAAAAATTTAATTTTTTTTACCAGATCATAGGTTTTGTAGTATTGTTTTCACAATCACTATTTTACTATACTGACTCATCTAACAAGAATTAAATTCGTTTTTAATGAATGTGGGGTGAATATAAGAGCAACTTTTGGGGAGAAACAATAAATTGTGTGGAAATTTATACTTTTTTATATAATGATTTCATGAATTCAACTAAATACAAAATCAATAAGGTCGTGGTAATTTAAAAATGTGACATATTTTCTATTAGACTCATAATTATGTGGTTTTTATGTTATATGTTAGTTATATTGATCATAATTAAATGTTATGAGAAATTATTTCACCGAAACATGTAATACTTTTCTTAATTATTTATAATCCATTTTTTTGAGTATAAAACATTATAACACTCAGAAATATTGATAATTATAGTTGATAAAAAAACATAAAAACATGATATAATTAAAAATTCCAATAACAAAATCTTATCATATTTGATTGCTTGTAAAAGTTTTATCAATCCATTTAATTAACAAAAAGTTAATTTTCAGATAATAATTTTGAAACCATTTATCTCTAAATGGATTATATATTAATGATAATAATAGTCATTAAAAAGATTTATGTCTATGTGGAACAAAAAACCGCCACTAGTCTAAAATATAAGAATATTGTAGGTATTATAAATTTATTACAAAATATATACTTCAATAATATCATCTTAATTATATTATAAAAATAACATTGAATAAAATAAATTCTTTGTAAAAAAGTTGTATTTAAGAAATAAGGATATTTTAAGAGTATAACATCATTCATGAAAAAGCTCATCTATTATCTATATCTCAATCTTACAACATACTATGTGTGTTAGATCATCTATTCCTATGACCAACTCCCCCCATCCTAGTCAATTTACCCTACTATTATTTATGAAACATGATTTAGTTTATGTCACCTTTATCCTATATTTTATTGAATCTTATAATAACCCAGCAAACAAATCATGATCCTCCATTTTATCACTCAACAACATAATTGGAATCTATGTCAGTATGATTTTTTTACACTTATTGAATCATCTTATAGGTATGTCTCATATATATAATACTTCATCATGATACCCTACTATATGCTTACCCAAGGATCACTCATACAGCTACATGAAAAATCAAACATGGATTCCATTCTACATAGTATTTTTATTATATCGAAAAATACATGTAAGTACACTCTATCATTTTATTGAACAATAATTAATGAATTTCTATGATGTTAACCCAATTGAATAAAATATATTATCTTCATCGTTAAGAGTAAAATAATTTTTCTCATAATTTTCTAAAAAGAATTAATATTTATCAATCTTTCTTATCTATTTAACATTTCTATAAAATTTATATAGAGTCATCAGAAATTTTTAAGTCTTTAAATTCCCAGCACCCATAAAACCACTTAATTGAATGGTCACATATGAATAGATTCTAATGTATTATATTTAGATCAAAAATTTATATATATAACTTATAATCATATATTCTTTTGACTGTCATTAAAATATTACTACAAAAATATTCCCATTGCATCAATGACTCATTATCTTATCCATGGATAAATCATTTTTATAACAACTCTGAAAATCTCTAGCTTGAAGTATCAATTTATGTATTCAGTAATATTTTAGTAAAACACATATTTAATATGATCTATCCCTTGAATATACTATCCTTATTTCCCTTTTAACTATATTCTTTTGTAATGTAGAAAGGCACTATCCCACTATTTTACTATATATTTATATATCAAACCCTGGTGGATAAAAAATGGTTAATTAAACCAACATAAATAAACCTATAATATTTACATGATGCAATGATAAATACAGATAAATTTATAGTGTAACACCCACGATAATTTTTAAAACATTTCTCTTTAAATTATGTAATTTCTTCGATAGCTTGTATTGCACACAACACCATTCTTAAAAACAATTATATAATATTAAAAGTTTATTATTTGTGATAGTTGTAACCTAGTCATTCAATAAGAAGGTGTAAATAGTATTTAATACATTATGAAACATATATAACATTCCATCTTAATATAAATTTTTGGATAAATTCTTAGTAAATAATCACAAAATTTTTAAGGAACTCATTTTATTACCTAATGATACATTTTTTGAAAAACAAATATTTATAGATGTTTGGATAAAATATCTCTATTAAAATAAATAAATTTCTTAAATTTTATTTCATAAATAGAAAATCATTATTTAATTAGTATAAAAAATTACCCTTGGATAAATTTTTTAGAAATTGTTGAAAATATTTTTTTTACATTGAATAGTAAATATATATAGTTTTTATTAAAACTATTCCAAATAATATATATTTAGATTTAAAATTTTTGAAATGTAAAAATAATTTCATTATGTTTTAAATAATCCAATTAATCCAATTATAATTAATTATATTATTTACATTAGTACAAAAAACCTTTATGGGTAAAATGCCTTTTTCTTTATTGAAAATAGTTTATCAATAAATAATGTTTTTTTCCAAACAAATTAAAATGAAAATTATAGGTTAATTATTTTAATGAAATTTTCATATTATATATTCATTAAAATGTTTTAACAATTGAATTTTTCTCTATATATGGGATAAGAATAATAGGGATTTTTACTTAAAACTATAATTTTCAAAATAGATGATTTCATCACATTTTGAAAACTTATTATAAAAATTAATTTATACCACTTATTAGTATTGAATATGATAAAATAGACTTTTTTATTTTGAATATTGAGGTTCAAATTTGGTATATAGGACACCATTATTTTTATTTAACATGAATAGAAATGATGGTAAAATTTATCACCTCTGTAAAGGGTAAACTAGGTTACATAAGATTAAAAAATTGTGATTAGGCCTTATATTTCATCATAACTATCATTAGATGAAGATTATTATTTCATTATCACTATATTATCAAAGAAATTATTTAATGGACACTTGTCCATGAAAATTACATATATGATATTTAAATCCAAGAAAGTTACAAACCATCACACTCTTAGTTTTTGATTTCACTTACATTTCTATATAGTAAATAAAGCATGTTATGAATGAATATAAGTGATTATTTGAGATTAATGGAGACAGTTTCTTGATAAATTTTTATTTTCTATTTTTATGAATTATTATATGACATTATATTCTTCTGAAAAACTAATATAATATTTACTTAAGTAAAATAAAAAAAAATAAATGAATATAAAAAATATTAAAATTGATATTAATTGATTTATAATTTGTCCCCCACATATTTTTATTATATATGAAAAAATAGGGTGGTTTGGAAGAATTAAATTTGAATTCGCCCTTCTTTAGGTTGTATTTAAAATAAATTGAAATAAATAGTGTTAAAAATGACAATAGAGATATTTTATTATAAGTAACATTTTTTTAATGATATAAAATTTCTTAAAACATTATATTAGGACATATTAATAACTAATTGTTTTAAACATAATCCATGGTCTATTTGTGGTTCATTTTTATTTTTTAGTATTATTATTAACCTTAAAATTTTGGAAAACAGTAATATTACAGTTATTTTAGACATGGTTAATGGTTTTTTGACATACAAAGATATATGTTAAAATGTGATGGAAAAAAGTCATAAATTTTTTGATGAGAATGTTTCAACTCATATTGATATTATATTTTAATAATATATATTTTTAGTCAATTTTAAATAAGAAGTAATTTTTTTAATTTAATATTTTAAAAAATTCCATGAGTTTCCCTCCCCTTAACTGTAATAGGGAACCCATATTTTCTCTTCTTTACACCAAATTGAGATTTATATCTTGAACATCTACTATAAACCCTTTCTAAAATTTTGTGGTCACATTCTAGATGGGTTTTAATCAAAAATAAAATCCCTAAATCCATTTTGATGAGATATAAATGGGTAATTTTAATGAATAAGGGGTTATAATGCATACTAAGGAAGTTGGACCTTAGGTAATGGAATTTAAAATAACATTTATTTTTTTGAAAAACAAGTCATACTTACCAACTGTTATATTTATTTGATGAATATAACCCCATTAATTACTTTTATGGTTCTTATTATGAAATGTATTCTGATATTTATATTCATATGTGATTCCTTCTTTCATTGGGCTTATGATTCAAAAGTTACCAAAGTGGTAAAGGGTTTTATTTTAAAATCTCAATATTTTTAGGATTGTTTATGATTATATTTATAATCATGAAATTATATAGTCTTTTTATCATGAATCTCAACAAATTTCTTCTCCTCTAGATATTTCTTAAAAATATCCATTTTCTATTCATTTTCATCACATAAAGTTCTCAAGAAACCCAAAATACGTTTCAAAGGAAAATCATCCTTATTTATCTCTTTAGTCAAAGAAAATATTGTTTAGATATCCATGTTTATTAAAATAGTATTAAATAGTGTATTTACTATTATCCTATTATATTTTAAATTAATTTTTACCTATGTATGAGTTTTAATAAAATATATTAAAAGGAATATTCTTTTCAATTCTTAAAAAATTTATTCTTTGAATTCATCTACAATGGTGTGTAATTAATGTTTTATTTTAACATATATAGAATTAATATAATTTCCTACCATTATAACCAAATAATAGCTTTCACAATCCTAACATTTTTCATGGTTATTTTATATGAAATTTTTCCTTGATATGTTGGAAATTTTTAGATTTTAAAAAATTATTCCAAAGTGAAAAGGCTGTTTTCATCAAGAAATATTCAAAGTTATTTATCAAAATAATTTTATATGTATGATAAAATAATTTTATGGAATATAACAAATATATGGTATATGATCTAATTATTCCATCATAGTTTTTTATATATATGGTTTATTATTATGATGATAAGATGTTTATGAAACCTGTTCCATTTTTAGAGGTCATGCTATGATGTAATGATGAAATTTTTATGAAACTTATTCCTTTTCAATGGGTTATTCAATAATGAAATTTTAGGAAACTCATTAAATTTCATATGTTTTTATATTATGAAATCTTTATCATTTTTTGGTACATGTATTTATGGTTTTCATTATCTCATGGGGGATATGTTATAACCAGTGATGGTGGTTATGTTATAACCAATGGAGGTGGTTAAATTATAATTGAGAATGGTTTTTTTGTTATAACCATGGATAGTGTTCACCATATAACCGATGGTTGTTGGGACCAATATATCTCTTCATTTAATTTGGAAACGAATAACATCTCATAACATAAACATTATCTAAATGGAGAGTATATTGAAATTAATATGGGAATTTTTCCTCTATGATAATCATGGGAGTATACCTTAACTACTATGATGGTTTGGATATTGAATTTATTCCACCGGATAGTCCTCTAAATGATCTTAAATAACTAAAGAAATGATTTTCAATGATTATTTTTATTAAATAAACCTTTTTCTTATTCCAATATTTTTCTCTCGTGGTTTTAATTCTTTGATTCATTTATAATTCATGACTTATGAACTACAATTATTTATTCCATAACCCAAGGTTATCCATCCAATGGCCCAAAGGCCTTAATTTTTTATTGATTTTGATAATCCACCTTTCAAGGGGTGAGGTGGAACACTTATAAGGCCCTTAGGCATAAGTATTAAATGGATCATAGGCCTTAGAGGAATTCATTGCCCATAGGGTTCAAACATTACATACAACCCAGACTATATACATAAAACTTCTTTTCCCCAGAATCTTCTTCATGAAATCAGTTATCCACCTTCGCATGAGTATTTAGATAGGTTATCCTATGCATGGAAAATATTGTCCTGATGACAGGTGTCATACCCTCTAATTCTTGCAATCTTTTTAGCTTCTTCTATGGTGAAAGCTCATTTCTCATCCTACTCTAGAGCTTGTTCCTTGTAGGTTTTCAGGTTTGTATCTGCACTTAATGTGGCCCAAAGGCCTTGAGGTGTCTTGAAGGCCTTACTTGTAATACCCCAGGTAAATAAATAATATGAAATTTTTATATTTATCAATATTTTTGACTAAAATTTTAATATTAATTTAAAGGTAACGCTATGATCGATGGCGTACCCAATACGCAACAACGAGTTTCTTGGAAATCTTACGTTGCACTCAAATAATAAAATAATATTATTTTAAATGGTAGGTAACACATAGCTATTGTAATGGTGGGAATGAACAGAACTAACTAAAAATGATTATATACGTTTGTCAAATATTTTTATTTTTTTCCAATAAATGTTTGAGGCTTAAAATGCGAATGAATCCAATTTTAAGCCTAAATATTCTAATATTCTTTAAAAGGTCGATTAACCGTCTTTTGATGGTGAACCCTTTTTAAATCGAATTTTTGACAATTTTATTTGTTATATTGGACCAAATAAAATCCTTCCTTAGAATCGGAATATCAAAATTTTCTTTGTCTAGGTTTTGGTTATTTTTTTGATAAAGTCCATTTTTAATGAATAAGTGAAAAATGTTGTATTTTAATTCAAAAACTCTTTTTAATATAATTTATTTATATGATTAGATTATCATTTTAATTGGTTTTAAAGGGAAATTAGAATATATTTTTACCATTTAATCAAATTTTGGTCATTGGAATTAATTTCATTTTGAAATTCGACTTAAACTAGTGTCAATCTTTTAATAGATATTGTTTCTTAAAAACACGCTATGTGTTTTGACAGTGGGAATTAATTATTAAATTAATTAATTCAACTTATATGTTTTTAATTTTTTAAAATAGACATCATTTTTGAATTTGGAACATCAAATATAGCTTAGGGTGAATTTTTGGTATTTTTTTGAAAAACTTCAATTTTTGATGAATAGTGAAACCACGAAGTGGTAGTTAAAAAACTGATTTTTCATTTAAATGAAACTTTACCACTTATGTGATTTGATTTTCAAAAATATGACATACATGGTATTCATTAGGATTTAAAATTTGGTTCATTTGGATTAAAATAATTTTTTGGTGAATAGTAACTTTTATGTTTTATTAGTCGCGATTAAAGGTAATTAGTGTAATTTAAGGTAAAGATAATGTTATTATAATATGAAATGACCTTGAAACATGTCCTATATTTATTGTATGATTCATTTCCAACCAAGACAATCCATGGGTCAACTTTGGGACCCCATGGAGCCACTTGGGTAAAAAAATGACATTAATAACTTTTTATTTAAAGTTAAAATAAAAATGTCACAAACAAGTATTATTTTACTAAAAAAAATTTACATGGGGTTATACAAGTTATATATTTTTCTATAAATATTAATTAGAAAGATAAATATATTTCCTATGTCATAGTATTTTTTTATAATATTTAGACTTTATATAAATTAATTTTTTTATGACATCATGATGATGCAATGATTACCTCATTAATGAACGATTTAAATAAAATGAAAAGATAAGGTAAACTCTAAGACATACACATGTTAAAAACCTATTTTATTGGTGTATTTAGAACCCTTATGACCTTATCCTAGAAATATATAATTTTGGGGCCTTAAATATTCCAAAATCAATTTATAATAAAGTAACTTTTCAAGACATTCCAAGAGTGCCCCTCCTCCCTCTTATAAAAGGCCCCCAACTCTACCTCTTAACCGACACCTCTCAAGCCCTTGGCTCATCCAGATTTTTCTCATATTGCCTCTAAACATTCCTCTATTACTCTTAGAAGTCTCACTTTGGGAAGAAGTCTTTCCAAGTAAGCCTTTGAGATCAAATCAAAAAGAGTTATCTGATTTAAAGGTAATTTTTTCACTTGTGTTCTTTTGTTTTATTTTTCTTCTCCAACCCCCTAAAATCTTTTTATACATTTACTTTGTAAAAAAACAGTATATTAAATATACTAGTGTGTTTTTATGTGAATTATTCATGCTACACTTACACACACCATTGTCTAATGGTCAAAGAACATACTGTTTCTGTGGATGGCGAATTTCTGCCTCATTAAATGATGTTTGTTCAATCTTCTTTTAACACCATTCATGGTGGAAATTAAGATGTAACTGTATTTATATATTATATATATTATGTTTATATTTTCCATATGCTTCTTTAGTTTTAATTTATGGCATACCTTTATGGTTTCCATTATGGGTAAACGCGATATCTTCATTTTGGGAAGTGCAGACTACCGCCCCCTCAAAGTGATTTGATTCGTTAATGACATATGTGGGACATATAAATAATGGAGTTAATGATATTATATATGATATTATACTGGAATTATAATATAACTCTATATAATTATGATTTCATTCCATTAAATATGAAATAGAAATGAATGTAGCGTTCATGCGTACGTACGGCTTACCATCTCCATGAACGGTGCATTTCATTTCTTACCTCAAAATATTATATAAAATTATAAATGCATGTAAATCCTGGATATATATTATATATATTATATCTAAATCATTAATATAATTCTGAATATTATGGATAGTTCACCACATGAACAACTGGTAATTATAAGAAGTTTATTTTGGATTCAAGCACCAATGATCAAAAAAACGACCGTTATTAACTTAAATAATTACATAATGTTCATAAAATGGTAATTAATGATATAAAAAAAATAATGATCATAAAAAAGGTTCTTAAGCAATTATAAAATAACTCTAGTTTATTATTCAGGAGATAAAAGAAGGATCGAGTCAAGTCAGACTTGATGTAAGGGATCCTACCTCTCTCTTCTTTTTAAGTACTATATTTTATGTCATTTCTCTTAAGATCATCTTTCTTATGTATGGGAATGTTATTTTATATTCCTCATTATGTAATTTTTATTTTCATATTATGAGAGAGACTATTTGATCTCATAAATTGATTTTTGTATGTTTTTTGTGGCACTGTTAGGCTGCCGAGTTTTCATAAGGGATTTTTCATCTCAGTTTTATTCCCGTGAGATTTATGCCACATTTTCTACCATTTCCTTTTAGAGGTGCATGTAATTACCAATATACTAATATTTGTGTAATATACTTTCATTTATGAGTATTTATATCATGGTTTTTTAGTCCTTTCACGGGGTGTACGTTTCAAAAGTTACTCAAGTCGGTAAGGAAACCTTTCACCCTCCTCTTTTTAAAAAGACTTCTTTATGATAAGTATTTTAATTTACATCTTATTATATTGGGATATGTTATTCTATATCCTTAATGGTGTAAATTTTATGTCCATGTGATGAGATACCATTTTCCCTTTCATCAACTCATTTTATGAATTTTAAAGTGACGTCGTTAGGCTGTCGAATTCGTGCAAGGGAACTTCTTAATTCAATTTCAATACTTTGGGTTAAACTTGTACTCCTTGAATATGTCATGATATGAATATGTGTGAATGAATCTGATGTTTTACACTTAATACCCACTTATATTGTGTGTATTTATATTTTTCATGCATTAATTATTTAATTGATTTATCCTTAATCTAACGATACCATCGTTGTAAGGGACTTCGTTTCAATCTCCTTTCATTGAGACATATTTTGTTCTAATACAATACTTTCTTTTATACACTGTATAAAACACCTTTTACTTTTCATTTCATTCAAAGAGAGTCTTTTTCAATGAATTTTTTTACTAAACGACAAAAAGTAATGTTTATTTTAATGTACACGATGATAACAACCTTTTCTGCCATCGCGAGTATTACCTGGTCATTGGATTCCTCAACAAGCCGTAATGTTTTTAAAATGAAATAAATTCCATACACTCTTTTATGTATTGTGGTATTGAAAATGGTTTTTTATAATGGATTTGTTATGTCAATATATTTACGTGATATATTGTGATCAAAATGTGGAAGTGTTTTCTTTCCATTGTATTTGTTTTATGTCTTAAGATTTTATAATGGTACTCGGACATTTGACGGGTGGTTACGTGATAAACAATACGATGGGTGGTGCCGTGAATACCAGGAACGGTGGTTACATTATAACCTCCAATGCATTGGGTATGGAAGTTGGCCGTATGGATATTCCATTAAGTGATATGTGTGGAAGTCGACCGTATGGTTATTCGATTTAAGTATGTTTATGTCCTAAGTTACCTTTATATGTTTCGTGTTTTTTTATATGGGTTTTATGGTAATATTTTGGTTAAAAAATGGTAAGTAATGATCTTTTATTTAGTGAAGAGTATTTACTACTTCGTAAAGGTGAAAATTATTACTTTGATAAAGTATTCATTGATTACTTGTTGTTTTGAAAAACTAACAATTTTCCTTCTTTGTGTATCCTTTACTGGGATTTTTATGCTCATCCCAAGTTTTTGAAATATTTTCCACCGGACTTAAAGATGAATAGGGTCAAGGATGAGATCATGGAAAGACATGATATCTAAAACATGGAACTAGAGATGTTTCTTTTTAAGAGTTTTTATTTTATGGGAACTTATTAGCAGTGTCTACTTTGTAATCTTTTGAGATGTAATAATTATGTCCTAATTCTCTAAAACTCTAAACCTGAAAAGATCCTCTATGTGAATTATTCATTTAATTCATTATTATGTAATGTTTTAAGGTTGGGTCCTTATAGTTGGTATCAAAGGTTGGTTTAGATAACATTAGAGGTTAGGATATTCTTTAATCATAAGTGACAAGTTGTAGATAACCACAATGGTTAGTATTTTGGATGGATTCATTTTTATTTTTGAAGGTTAGAATGAGTATGAGATAACTGGATAAGTATATCTTAGTGTTTATCTTCCTCTCTAGTACATGATGATTTTTTTGATATACTCACACTGAAATTTGTGGTTTTAGTAAATGGACGGATCTACCAGGCACTAAAGTGACAATGGGGTTGAAGGAAACTGTGGTGGTTCTCTGATTAAGAGACTGGATGAAATGGGGGATTCAATGAGGAATCTCGTGGTTGTTCTAAACCATCTCTCAAGGAGTCATGATTAACCACTTGAACCTTTGAGAGTTCTTTGATGCATCATGTACGAGAGAACCAAATCGATGTGGATGTTCAGGTAATAATTATAATGGTAACCATTAGGGTTTATATGATCTTTACTTTTGAGGTAATTATGGGTTACTATATGATGGAAGATTAAAGGCATGAGGTAAAATTGAGGTTAAATTATGTCATGTTTATTTTTGATGATTTTATCTCTTTTTGGGGAATGTTTTAAGAATTATATAGTATTGGAAAAATGATAACACATAGACTGTGTGACAACCCGTCGTGTCAGACGAAGCAGCAGGAATCGAACCCACAACCAAAGTGAAACTGGCATTTATCACCTACCACTGGACTACTTGAAGTCCCTGGTTAGTTTGACTAATTATTTTTAGTTAGATGATCTTATTAATCTATAATAAGTTGATATTGGGTTATCTATATAAATTATTAACCTATCATGGAGGATATGCAATTAGGTTAACTACTTTTCAATATGAGACTTTAAGAGTAACTGATGAATGGAGATAAATGTTAAGGTTTATCTTGGAAGACTATGTGATTAAATCCTTCAAATATTTGCGTTTCTATTTAGTTTTGATTACTCTGAAGAATTTTATGGTTATATTTTTATTGAATGGTCTTTGTTGAACATTGGGTATTATTGGACAAATTTTGGAGATTTAGAATTGATTTTTTGATAAAGGATTATCCTTGTTGGGTATTATCTGATCTTGTACTAACATTTTTTGTTTTGGTTTTGGTTTTTGTCTAAAGACATGGGAAGTACACAGTTCTATTTTTTAAATTAGGTGATTCTCTAGAATTTGATTTTATCACACTTAATGTGAAAAAGTCATTTTAAATACTCATCTTTTAGAGAAAATATGAGTTTGTGTAAGAAATCTAGTAAGAGATGAAATTCTAAATGACAAGTATGTTTCCTTATGAATTAGTAATGCGCATAAATAAATTCCTCAATGAAAAGTAAAACAAAAATGTTGTCTGTTAACTTTTCTTACTGGGGAATCAAATACCGCTTAACCCATCACAAGTTTGTGATTTTATGGTGGTTAACTTCTTCATAAAAATGATTTCTATCACTCTCCCTCATAACAATACCCTTTGTTTTTTCTTCCATATCCATTTTTTCCTACATGGAATCCTAGAATGGGTTTAATCTGGTGACCTCTTTACTTCTCTTTCTTTCTTTTAAAGTGATAGTTTTACCGACTCTTGTTCTGATGTGGGACTTTCAAGGAAGTTTCTGAGCCTAATTTTAATATTGTGAGGACACAATTCCCAAAAGGGGGAAGGATGTAACAACCTAGGTAAATAAAGAATATGAAATTTTTATATTTATCCATATTTTTGAAGAAAATTTTAAAATTAATTTAACGGTAACGCTATGCTCGATGGCGTACCCAATATGAAATAACAAGTTTCTTGGAAATCTTATGTTGCACTCTAATAATAAAATAATATTATTTTAAATTGTAGAAAACGCCTAGCCCGTGTAATGGCGGAAATTAACATAACTAACTACAAAATGATTATATATGTTTGTAAAATATTTTTACTTTTATCCAGTAAATGTAAGAGGTTTAAAATGTGAATATATCCAATTTGAAGTGTAAATATTATAATATTCTTTAAATAGTCGCTTAACCATCTTTTTATGGTGAAACCTTTTTAAATCCACTTGTTGAAAATTTTATATGTTATATTAGACCAAATAAAATCCTTCATTAGAATCGGGATATCAAAATTAACTTTGTGTAGGTTTTTGTTATTTTTTTGTTAAAGTCTATTTTTAATGAATAAGTGAAAAATGTTGTATTTTAATTCAAAACCTCTTTTAATATAATTTATTTATATGATTAGATCATATTTTGAATTGGGTTTAAAGTTAAATTAGAATATATTTTTACTTTTAATCCAATGGTGGTCAATGGAATTAATTTCACTTTTAAACTGGACTTAAACTAGTGCAATCTTTTAATAGATATTGTTTGTTAAAAACACAGTATTTTTTTGACATTGAGAATTAATTGTTAAATTAATTAATGCAACATATATGTTTTGAATTTTTTAAAATAGACATCATTTTTGAATTCGGAATATCAAATATATATTAGGGTGAATTTTTGGTATTTTTCTGAAAAACAACAATTTTTGATGAATAGTGAAACCACTAAGTAGTTGTTAAAAACTGATTTTTCATTTAAATGAAACTTTACCACTTCTGTTATTTGATTTTCAAAAATTCGACATACATGGTTGTCATTAGGATTTAAAATGTGGTTCAATGGGATTAAAATATTTTTTTGGGGAATAGTAACTTTTAAGTTTTATTAATCACGATTAAAGGTAATTTGTTTAATTTATGGTAAAGATAATGTTAAAATAATATAAAATGTCTTTGACACATGTCGTACCCTTATTTTATGAGTCATGTCCGACTGGGAAAATCCATGGGTCAACTTGGGGACCCCATGGAGCCACTTGGGTAAGAAAATGACATTAATAACGTTTTATTTAAAGTTAAAATAAAAATGTCACAAACATGTATTATTTTACTAACTCAATTTTTACATGGGGTTATAAAAGTCATATTTTTGACTATAAATATTAATTGTAAAGGTAAAAATATTTACTAAATCATAGTAGTTTTTTTATAATTTTTAGACATTAAATAAATTAATTTATTTATGACACCATGATGATGCAGCGATTACCTAAGTAATGAACGATTTAAATAAAATGAAAAGATTAGGTAAGATCTCAGACTTAAACTTGTCAAAAACCAATTGGATGGGTGGATTACGAACCCTTATCACCTTACCCTATATAAATATAATTTTTGGAACTTAAATATTCGAAAATAATTTTATAATAAAGTAACTTTTCAAGACATTCCAAGAGTTCCCTTCCTCCATCTTATAAAAGGCCCCCCACGTCTACCTCTTTACCCACAACTCTCAACCCTTGGCTCGTCCAACCTCTGATAATATTGTCTCTACACATCCCTATATTACTCCTACAAGCCTCACTTTAGTAATAAGTCTTTCCAAGTAATCCTTTTAACTTAAATCAAAAATAGTTATTCGATTTAAAATTAATGTTTTCACTTGTGTTCTTTTGTTTTATGTTGCTTCTCCAACCCCCAAAAATATTTTTATCCCTTTATTTTGTAACAACACCAGTATCTTAAACATACTAGGAAGCTGTTATGTGAAGGATTCGAGCTACACTTACACACACCTTTATCTAATGGTTAAAGAACATACTGTTTCTGTGGATGGCGAATTTCTGCCTCATGAAACGATGATTGTTCAATATTCTTTTAACACCTTTCATAGTGGAAATTAAGTTTTCAATATATTTATATATTATATATATTATGTTTATATTTTCCTTATTCTTATGTATTTTTCATTTATGGCATACCTTTATGGTTTCCATTATGGGTAAACGCGATATCTTCATTTTAGGAAGTGTGGACTACCGCCCCCTCAAAGTGATTTGATTTGTTAATGCCATATGTGGGACGTATAAAGGATGGATTTAATGATATTATATATGATATTATACATGAATTATAATATACCTATATATAATTATGATTTCATTCCATTAAATATGAAATATAAATGAAAGTAGTGTTCATGCGTACGTACGGCTTACCGTCTCCATGAATGGTGCATTTCATTTCTTACCTCTAAATGATATGTAATATTATAAATTTATGTATATAATAGATATATATGATATATATGGTATCTACATCATGAATGTAATTCTGAATATAATGGATATTTTACCACATGTACAAATTGTAATTATAAGACGTTTATTTTTGACCCAAGCACCAATGATCGACAAAATGACCATTATTAACTTAAATAATTACATAATGTTCATAAAATGGTAATAAATGATATAAAAGGAATAATTAACATATAAAAGGTTCTTAAGAAATTATAAATTAACTATAGTTTATTATTTAGAAGATTAAATAACGATTGAGTCAAGTCATACTTGAGGTAAGGGATCCTACCTCTTCTTTTTAAGTACTCTCTTTTATGTCATTTGTTTTAAGCTCATATTTCTTATATTTGGGAATGTTATTTTATATTCTAAATTCTATAATTTTTATTTTCATATTATGAGAGACCATATTTCATCTCATAAATCCAGTTTTGGAAGTTTTATGTGCCACCGTTAGGCTGCTGAGTTTTCATAAGGGATTTTTCATCTCAGTTTTATTTCCACGAGATTTATGCACATTTGCCACCATTTCCTTTGAGAGGTTTATGTACTGCCAATTATTCTACTATTTGTGTAATATAATTTCATTTATGAGTATTTAAATCAATGTTTTATATTCCTTCTTTCACGGGGTGTACGTTTTGAAAGTTACCGAAGTCGGTAAGGGAACATTTCACCCTCCTCTTTTTAAAAATACTTCTTTTTGATATGTATTTTAATTTACATCTTCCTATGTTGGGATATGTTATTCTATATCCTTATTGATGTAAATTTTATGTCCAAGTGATGAGATACCATTTTCTCTTTCATCAACTCATTTTATGAATTTTAATGTGACGCCGTTAGGCTGTCGAATTCTTGCAAGGGAACTTCTTAACTCAATTTCAATACTTTGGGTTAAACTTATACTCCTTAAATATATCATGATATGAATATCTGTGAATGAATCTAATTGTTTTACCCATAATATCCACTTATATTAGGTTTGTTTATATTTTTCACACATAAATTATGTAATTGATTTATCCTTAATCTAAGGATATCGTCTTTCTAAGGGGCTTCGTCTGAATCTCCTTTCATTGAGGCATATTTTGTTCTAATACAGGACTTTATTTTATAAGCTGTATAAAACAATTTTTACTTTTCATTTCATTCGAAGGGAATATTTTTCTATGAATCATTTTACTAAACAACAAAAAGGAATGTTTATTTTAACATACGCGGTGACACCGACCTTTTCCGCCGCCGCGAGTATTATTTGGTCTCATGATTCCTCAACAATCCATAATGTTTTTGAAATGAAATAAATACCATACACTCTTTTTTGTATTGTGGTATTGGAAATGATTTTTATAATGGATTTGTTATTTCAATATATTTAAGTGATATATTGTGATCAAAATGTGGAAATGTTTTCTTTCCATTATATTTTTTTTATTTCTTATGATTTTATAATGGTACTTGGACATTTGACAGGTGGTTACGTGATAAACCATATGACGGGTGGTGTCGTGAATACCAGTAAGGGTGGTTATGTTATAACCTCTAATGCATTAGGTATGGGAGTTGGCCGTATGGATATTCCATTAAGTGATATGTTTGTAAGTCGACCGTATGGTTATTCCACTTAAGAATGTTTATGTCCCAAGTTACCTTTATATGTTACGTGTTTTTTATATGGGGTTTATTGTAATATTTTGGTTACAAAAGGGTATGTAATGATATTTTTTTCAGTGAAGAGTACTTACTACATTGTAAAGGTGAAAATTATTACTTTGATAAAGTATTCATCGTTTATTTGATGTTTTGAAAAACTAACAGTTTTCCTTCTTTGTGTATCCTTTACTGTGCTTTTGATGCTTATCCCATATTTTTGAAATGTTTTCCATAGGACTTAAAGATTAATAGGGTCAAGGATGGGTTCAAGGAAATACATGCTATCTAAAACATGGATCTTGAGATGTTTCTTTTTAAGAGTTTTTATTTTATGGGAACTTAGTAGGAGTGTCTACTTTGTAATCTTTTTAGATGTAATAGTTATGTCCTAATTCTCTAAAACTCTAAACCTGAAAAGATCCTATATGTGAATTATTCATTTAAGTCATTATTATGTAATGTTTTGAGGCCGGGTTCTTATATTACTACCCCGAAGGTTTGGGTGTCCCAAAGGCCTTAAATGACTCAGGGACTAAATAGGTGGCCCAAAGGTCCAAACGAGGGCAAATTCTCAGCTACTACAGAGCCAAATATTGCCTTCTACATTTCCTGGTATAGTGACTACTACAATACCAGAAATTGTGCCTTCACCTGGATTTGATCCCGGGTCTCCTGGATGCACTTAAGATACCTCACCAACTGGGATGAGGCTCATGTTCACCCTATGTTATGAATGATGATATTCAAGATATAGTTTTAAAATGTTATTCACATGTTTTCATACCCTTAGGTTTATTTAAACCACATGTAATCAATGATATCTCCATTTTTACCCTTATATAGAATCTAATATGTCCTATAATTATGTTTCATCTCCCTAAGTTATAAAGAAATTATTGAGTATGATACGCTTATGAATGGTTCTTTTTATGAAGAACATAGTGGGAGACAATGTATATATTTTATGAACTATTTTTATACGTTCTGAACTGTCCAGTGGAGCTAGACATTTATGATTTTGGTGTGGATGCTTAAGGTATGAAATTAATATAAATATACTAAGATATTAAATTTATTGATGAAATCTCTGGGTTTTTAGTGGGTAAAAGAGAAATGTCTGGTTTGTATTTGGAAACTTGATGAGAAAGGATTAATGGGAACCCTGGGGAAAATTCTATGTGTGGAATAATATCCCAAAGTTTTTGTAATGATTATGAATGAAATAGGTTGAAAATAATTTCTCATAGTATAAGGTTTCATGATTTAGACATCCATTAAAATAATGTTCATGATTATGTTGTTTAACATGATGATTATTCATTCTCAAACTATGTTTTTTGATTTTTTTAAATTAAAGGAACATAAAATAATCCTATTATTTCTTAATTTGATAATCAGTGGAAGGATTTTTATCTTGATAAACCATGTGAAATTAGAGATGAAAATTGAGACATTGTGATTATACATATTCAGTAATCTCATTATATAGTTAAGAATATCATTTTTTGTGATTTTTATGAATCAAATAATAAAAAAAGATAAAATTTCATAAATATAATGTAGTAAATAATATTTATCTTAAAAAATTTCAATAATTTTTAAAGCACTCATGTGAATGTATTAGAGGAACATGACAATTTTTTGATAGTGTAAAAGATGGCATAAAGTATGTAATTACTAACGAGAAATTAAAATGTTTGGTTAACACAATTGAGGATAAAAGTGGCATTCCTATGGTATCCTCATGGACTTTTTTTTAAATATGGAATGGATGGGAATTATAAAAATTGATGTCCTAGGGGGAATTCATGGGAATATAATCTGAAAGTTTGTATGAGTAACAAGTTTACAAATTTTTATTAAGAGTATACAAATTTCACATGAAATGTGTGTATAGTTTTATAATTATTTATTATATATAAATTTAGGAGAATTAATAAATTTATTTTGATGATTCTTATTACATGATTCATATTTCAAATATTAGTAAAGTACTATTGGAGAATAATATGAGGAGACACAGTTAATGTTTTAAGAAGGAATTTGGATGATTGATGTGTTTACATATTTTTATTAAATAAATATGCTATATAAGTGTTATAATATTAATATTTTTTTTATAAAAACTATAAAACATCTTGGGATTGTTTCAAAAAAAAATTTCTTTCTAAATTTGAAAACATATTTTGAAGGGTTCTAATAACAATTAAATGTTATTTAGTTATAATGTGAAATTTTTAGAGAATGAGGGATTAATGGAAAATATAAACCTTAACATATTTATGATGTTGAGTTAATAATGTTTATTTTTTAGATAAATATTTGATTGACCTTGATAGTATTGGTAATCTTTGAATTAGTTTGGGATTTGATAAAACGTTTTTTAGTTCAACTTTGAAGAAGTATATTTCATTTATATATTTATGTAAATTTTATAATACTTGTGATATTAAATAAAGAACATGTATTGTGTTAATTTTGTAATCATATATGTATTTAATTGTGGTTAACATAAAATTTATGTATACCATCATTGGGTTATAATTGAATGGTCAATCATAATTTCAAATGAATCAAAAAGCCATTATAAATGTTTTTAGTAATGGGACATTGGTTCCCTACTGAGGTATAAATACATTTTTGGTTTTATATATTATTTAATGATTAGTTAATTTTTGACTACTTGATAGTGGGATATAAAAATACATTATGGTAGAAATTTTATCCATTTACAAGGTTATATTTGCAAAGATATTTATTGTCAACTTAAGGATTACATTTCATGTTAGTATCTAAATTTTATTAATTAATTTTTGGTGAAGAATATCATTTTTAATAATGAAATTTTTTAGAGGTATATATGGGTTGAGTTATATTTAACCCTTAGGTTTATAAAGATACTTAATGTGAATGATTATTTAGGAATAATGTAATTAATTTTTGTTATATGTAATCTTAAGGGTATGGTATATACTATAACATTAAAACATTATTTAATATTGATGTTATTGAGGTAATTAATGTTCTATATATTATTTTTTTATATCATCATATAGTGGTTTATTAATATTACGTGCTATCTGGTGCTAACCATTTTTTTTGGTTAGTACCTAAAAATATGAAAAATATATTTATAACAACCTTTCTCTTTATTTCACACATAAATATGATTTATTACATAATCATGTAGTTAAGACAACATTGAGGATAAAGTGGTGTATTTTATTCTTAGATTAGGAACATCAAATAACAACTTAAAACATGAAATAAACATCTTTATTGAAATCTTATTTCGCATGACCACATGCATTCCTTTCAAAATTACCATTTCATGGGATAACTTGAGGACATGCATAAGAAAAAGGATGAGCTATAAAGCCCAATAAGGTAGTAAACAAGGAATAATAGGAAGAATTCAACATATGATAGAAAATAGGAATATCAATGGATAATATTAGAAATATTAACATAAAGGAATGATATAGCATGATTATCAAAACATGGAAATGTGGCATCAACATTTAACATGATATTAGCATGATCGAAGGATCATTGCACATGGAGCATGAGTAAACCCTCATTGCACATGAATTATCATGAGTAAACCCTCATTGAACTTGAATTAAAATGAGTAAATACTCATTTAACTTGAGTATAATGACACTAATCTTTAAACAATGCAGCATAGCGTTATCTGGGCACACCTTTCTTAATTATTTCTTTTTAAGCATAAGTTTTCCACAAAGATCATACAACATGGATTAATTAATAATCATAATTTATTCCATGAATAATAGATGAAAAGTATATAAATTTAAGTCCTCAAACATTAAGTACTTGTTCATAAATGTGAATACCCTTGATAGAAATATTTTTATGGTATTCAGTCACATAATGATTTTGGCATGGAAATTTTGGTGTAACTTCGTTAATATATCGACAAAAAATAGAAATCAAAAAAATTGGGTTATGAGAGAAAAAAGGGTCTCTAATAATTTATACATGAAATGGACATTAATGGGGTCATGGAACATTAATATTCCAATATATTTAATAGAATTTAGTTGCATAATATAAAGGAATTTCTTGAATGTAAATGAGGAGACATAAATTCCTTACGGAATTTCGGCATGGTAACAGTTGTACATGGGAGGAATTAATGAGATATAAATAGCTCTATCATCCTCTAAACATAATTAGGGTAGTATGGGAGGGATTTTAAATTATACTCCAACTTTTTTAATTGAAAATAAAAGCGTATAACAACATAAAGAAATTGTGGAAAAAATGATAAAAGGAAGAAATCCCTTACTTTGAAGTGTGATCCCAAAGGCATGGGAGAGGATTGGGAGAGGATTATTTGGAGCTTGGGGAACCATGGTAGGATTCTAGATAGATTAAGTAAGGTTTTGTTAGAGCTCCAAAGTCATTTAGTGAAGAGGAAGTGGGATCTTGGGTGGCATTATATAGGAAAAGAAATGGAATTATTTAATATTTAAGTTTTGGACACAACACATTAAACTAATCAAAACCAGAAACCTTCCTTTGGTTTTTGCCCATGGTTCCCAAGGGGAGTGGAAAATATAATTTTTTAAGACTAGCATCTGAACTTCTTAACATATAATTCTTGATTAAGTGGTGGTGAGTCACATTCTCAAAGAAATCATTTTTAAAAGTTAAAATATTTTATAAGTAGTGGGAGGGTCCCCTAAGGCTTTGCAAAATAAATCAAAAAAACTTAAAATAACATTATTATCATGGAAAAATGTATTTTGGAATAATAAAACATATATATTATTTTATTTCATCACTATTGGGTCACTATGATTTCATGAAACACATTATATATTTAAATGACATTTAATTTTTACCCAAAAAATAAGATTGTCTCGGAAAATTATAAAAATTCACCATTGGATAATTTTGACATCCTGATTCAAAAAAATATATTCATTTTGTCTAAATAATTTTCAAAATATGTGAATTTTTACTTTTAGAGTAAAAACTGACATTTATCTAAAATTCATGGGGTTTGACAAAAAACAACATTCAAACATTAATAAAAATTACAATTATATTCATAAAAATTAAACAATCATTTATATTTAATAAAAATTAAATATTTAATAATATTTATTAAAATATTATTTAATTTAAAAATCCCTTAATTCTTCAAAATATATTTCTTAATGGAATATTAACTAAAAATACTATTTTTCCTTTAAAAACTATTTACAAAATAACAATAATAAAATGCAGGTATATTCTTTATTATATACACAAATAATACACATAATCATCATACAAGGGTCTTGTTATATAAACCCTTATATCACCCACATAATACATATGGGTAAGGTGTACGATGGTGACAGACTCTTGGGTGGATCAGATAACATTGCTTGGGTGGTAATCTCAACTAACATCTACTTCTCCCATAGGTTGTTACATTCAAACTTAATGTGTTAATGCTCAGCTTGGTCTTGGTGAAGATCGAAGCCCAGTGATGCCACCTACTTTACATGCTCCAGCAAATGGGATTCTTATGTAGAAAATTCTACTGGATGAGGCCATTGATTCCATTGTATGAGTAAATTTGATTTTCTAAAGCCCTATATTTATACAAATCATGTGATTACTATTCATCAGCTATATTTGAAATGGTAACAATTCTTAACAGTATTTCCAAATTCAAGAACATAAAACCAAGGAAGTGACTATGTATTATATAACCATTTTACATAATAATATATTTTATTATATCATGAGGAATTTTCATTAATAAAATTTTGGGTTGTTACAATCTCCCCCCGTTAAGAAATTTCACCCTCAAAATTTCATTATCCCACACTAAAACAGATGAGGGTAACTCTTCTTCATCACTTCCTCTAATTCCCATTTTTCTTTTTCAAACTTGTAGTTTCACCACAACACCTTGACAAGGGGCATTCTGTTATTTTGTAGAACTTTTTCCCTATGATCTAAGATCTTCACAGGATTCTCTTTATTGGAGTGGTCATTATCCAATGGTACCAACTCTTGATTGAGTACATGAAATGGGTAAGGAATTTACTTCCTCAAGATTAATACATGGAATACATCATGTAATTGAGACAGGTTATCTAGAAGCACTAGTCGATAGGCCACTACCCCAATGCAATCAACGATCTCAAAAGGGACAATGTCTCTTGGACTAAGCATTCCCTTATTCCCAAATATCATAACCATCTTCTATAGTGATATACCAAATTATACCATATCTCTGACATCAAACTCTAGGTCTTGCCTATGATTATTTGTATAGCTCTATTGTCGACATTAAGAAGCTTTAATGTGTTGCTGGGTGGTCTTAACCTTATCCACAATTTCTTCGACCATTTATAGACCTATGAGTTTTCTCTCTCTAACATCATCCCAACATGCCTGTGTTCTTGACATCTTCTCATATATGGATTCATTGAGAACCATTTTGATGTTTGAGTGGAAACTGTAATTGAATGAGAACTCAACTAGAATAGGATGTTGATCCCATCCTCTATTAAAGTCCATTGAGCATGCTCTCAACATGTCTTATAGTGTCTAGATATTCAACTTAGATTGGCCAACAGTTTGAGGATAGTAATCCTTACAGAATTTCAACTCATTATTCAGAGCATGTTGAAGACTCTTCTAACACATAGAGGTGAATCATTTGTCTCAATTGGATACAATATATAGTGTTATTCCATGTAGCCTTACCACTTCTTTGATGTATATCTACGCCAGTTGATCAAATTATAAATCCTCACTAACTAAAATGAAGTGTGTAGTATTTGTAAGATGATCCACAACAACCCTTATTGCAATGTTTTATTTGGATGTATTTGGAAGTCCGGTGATAATGTCCACAATGATATTCTCCCATTTCCATGATGGTATGGGAAATGGCTGCATCATACCCTTAGACTTCTTCCTCTCAGCCTTCACTTGCTGACATACCAGGCACATTGATGTATATTTAGTGATCTCCTAATTCATGTTATCCCACCAAAAGTTCTCTAAGAGATCTTGACACTTCTTTGTGTGTGCTGGGTGAATGGAGAAATTCGAACTATGTTAAACATCCAAATGTTCTTTCTTTAACTCCATATTTAATGGATCAGATTGTCTTTTTCCAAATCTCAAAATTCCTTCATAATTAACATTAAACTCCAAGGATTTACCTTTTATGATAGTTTCCAATATCTTTTGAATTCCCACATCATCCTTTTGAGCATCGTTTATCATTTCCAAAAGATACAATTGAGAAATCATTTGTGAAATGATTGATGATACTCCCTTATTTATGATTCCCATGTGCATATTCATCAAATCTAAGAAGATTGGATCCTTTTAAATTCTCGTCAATGATATAATTTCTTTTTCCTTTATACTTATAGCATTGTATTTGATCATCTCTAACCATCTTCAGTGGTGCATGTTCAACTATTGTTCTGTGAATATATACATGTGGCTTTTCTGATCTGTATATATTTCAAACTTCTCCCCAAATAGGTAATTCCACCGAATTTTGAAAGTGATCATTACTACATCCAACTTCAGATCATGTTTTGGACAATTTTTCTTATGAACATAAATTTACGTTAATCATAGGAAAGTTAATTTGTAATTTTACATCAACACATAGCACATGACCTTCTTCGAAAAATCACTAAATTCTACAAAAGTTCTCCAATTGTGGGTAGTGTGAGTATGAGCTTAGTAATAAGACTTCTTTTCAACTCCTGGATGTTGTATTCACATTCATCACTCCATGAAAACTTGAATGCCTTATAAGTTATCTTAGTAAGAGGATTTTACAATCATAATAAATTTCTCACAAATTTTTGATAATATCCAACTAACCCAAGGAAGCTACGGATATCCATCAATGATGTGGGCCTCAGCCATCCCTCAATTGCAGTATTCTTGGAGGGGTCCACAGATATACCATTTCATGTGATGATATGACCCAAGAATGATACATCCTTTTAATAGAACTCATACATACTATACTTTTCATAGAGATTATCCTTTCACAACGTCTCTAGTATAGTGATTAGATGCTCTTCATGCTCCTCTATGGTTTTGGAGTATATTATAGTATCATCTAAAAAGACTAGAACAAAATTTTCAAGTTAATATCTAAAGACTCTGTTCATCAAGTCCATAAAGGATGCTATAGAATTAGTGAGTCCTAAAAGAATTACTATGAACTCATAGTTTCTGTATATTATAAGAAAATCATTCTTGGGGATATCCTCCTTCTTCTCCTTTACTTGATAATATCCTAACTACAGTTCCACCATAGTGATGTATTGTGCTCCACATTGCTGATCGAACAAGTCATCAATTTGTGCTAAAGGATACTTATTCTTTATCATGATTTTTTAGCACACGATAACAAATGCAAAGGCGTATTGACCCATCTTTCTTTTTGATGCAGAGGACTAGTGCACCCCCTGGTGAAGAACCTGGGCATATAAAACCTTTACCCAGATTATCCTATAGTTGTTTCTTCAGCTACTAACGCTCCACAACAACAATTCTATATGGAGACTTGGATATTGCCAACGCCCCAAGTATAAGATTCATTAAAAATTCATCATCTATTATAAAAGGAAGGAAAAATAATTCCTTGGGAAGCATTTCAGCTAATTACCTTACAATAGGAATGTATTAAATAATGAATGCTTCTTTATACTCAATCATCCGAGAATTATATTGTGCTCATAGGGTAGTAATATCCATTCTTGAGATGATGGTGCTGAAGAAAATTCATCCTCCTCGTTGCACTTGTACAGAATCAGGGGTTGATTCACTATACAGAGAATGATTTCCCTCTCACATCACCATATATAGGTTCTATATAAGGAAATCCAATCCATGCCAAGAAATTGCATCAAATTCCACCAGAGGGACTATAATGAGGTTCACTCTGATGTTCAATCTATAAATTATAAGAGGGGAGGTCTTTTATTTATGGGATGTAATGATTTCACCAGTTCCTATTTTCACTAACATCTTTACTTCCATTATTTATTGTGGTATTGGGATTGTTCTACTAATATTTTGGGATAGAAAAGAATGTGTTGAACTATAATCGAAAAGTACGTTTACTATTCTTGAATGAATAATTGGTGTACCTATCACCCCTTCAATGTTAGGGTTCACTTCTATGGTAGTGATGGAAAAAGATTTCACTTTCTTCCATTAAGGTTGTTGGTTGCCCTTGAAAACCCTTGGCTTAGGGAACTAATTTTCAAAGTTCCACAGTTCTTGGTAGTTGAAAGATTGAACAATGCGTTGAAGTTTTAAAGAATCAGTCCTATCTTCTATCGCAGTCGTATGTTTTTTTGTTGAATTTTAATGGCTAGGTGCCTTTCTCTTCCACACCTAAAGAATTTCATCATCCCCTTCAAGAAATGTTTGGGGTACTTCCTTCCACACCTTTGGAAAGTGGGGTGATTTATTTTCATAGAACCATTGGATTTATCCATTAGAACAACAGAATTAAATTCCACCTTATGATTCATATCTTCATTATACCCCAAAGATTCTCTGATCTACATTTTGACTTTGAGGACATAATAGACAATTTCCTCATATCTCTCAAAGTCACGAATCACAAGGGGTTTCTGTAGGATAGGTTCTACCCCACCGAAGAAGTGGTCAACCATGTATTCGGGGGTAACGATAGATCTAGAGTCGTATCATGCTAGTCTTGTAAAGTTTTCCTCGTACACTCTAATGGATTGATTATCTTTTTTCTTGAGGGCAAGGAAGTTCCTTTCCATCTTATGTCATAGGGTGTGAGGAAAATATTTATCAAAAATCCTTTTCCAGAAATCCTTTCATTCCAATGCCTCGATATCATCCTAAGGCTTCGTATTTTTGACAATGTCCACCATTGATAAGATTGACCCTCTATATGATAAACAAACAGAAGAACCTTATTTTGTTTGAAATATTAATATAAATCGTTTCAAAGGAGTTGATCCATTGTTCGACAATAGAGGGATCATATTATCCATTAAAAGTAGGAGGAATTTTCCTCTTGAAGCTCTCGATTGTGACTTGTTCTTCTTAAGGGGTGGTTGAACGTTCCTCTTGACCCATATTTCTATTCAAATGTTGACTTAAATGGGGGAGTATTGTGACAAATTTTGTGACTATCACTCCTACCAGATTGGGAATCTCATTAGAACAGTCATCACATTGATCTTCACATCGGTTGTTAACTTGATTCCTCCTATTATTGAAAATTAAATGGAATAAAAGTAAATTTAGGGGTAACACATAAAGGGTAATCCAAAGAAAAATTTGGATAACTTATAAATTACATTTATTTAATTAACTTATGAATTTATAGGCTTAAATCTATGTTATCCGTGATCTAATTACCAACACATATTCTTAGGGGAATTTTTATTATTCCCTAAATAATGGTTCATAATATTCTTATGAATTTACCAATTCATATCCCTTGGTAGTGTCCTAAATAAGAGTGCAGCATGACCCAATTTCATATACCCGTTCCTATTCAAGTATAGCTTGAAGTAGTGTTTTTTTGTTTTACCCCTACATACATATGTTCCAGAGCCACCTCTTCCTACTCGTGTCTATAGAGGGATGCATTTTCTCGATAAAAAACTTAATTAATACTAACCAATATTTAGGGATGTTTTTATTATACTTAGTCTTATCCCTATGCATATTATTAGGTTTTTCTAATCATAAACCCAAAAATAACTAAACCTATACTTTGATACCAAATATAACAGCTTTGATACTTATTTCACACATAAACTTGATTTATTACATAATCAGGCACTTAAGGAAACTTTGTGGACTGAGAGGTCTACTGTTTTTGGGGCTTAAGAACATTACATAACAACTTAAAACATGAAATATACATCTTTATTGAAAAAGTATTTTTCATGACCACCCACATTACATCGTACTTAGAATTTCATGGGATAACCTAAGGAAATGCATAAGAAAAGGGTGAGTTATAGATCCTAGTAAGGGATTAAACAAGGAATAACATGATGAATACAATACATGTTAGGCAATTGGCATATCAGTGGATAATTAGAGAAACCTGAACATAAAGGCATGACATAACATTATTATCATTACATTGAAATGTGAAATAAACATTTAACATGATATTTGCATGAGACAAGGATATCTTAACTTGGATCAAGAGTAAATCTTCATTTTACATTGTGTATCATTTTACTAAACTTTACCCAGTGTATTGGAGTGAAAGCAGGGTGTACCCTTCTTAATCATTTCATTTCATGCATAAGTGTGCCCCATAGATCATACAACATTGACTAATTAAATATCATAATTTATTCCATGAATAAGAGATGTGGAATACATAAATTTTTGTACTGAATCATCAAGTACATGTTCATAAAGGATAACACCCTTGATATACATGATGATTTTGGCATGAAAATTTTGGTGTAACTTTGGAAACATAACGACGTCAAATAGAAATAGTAAAAATGGGTTGATGAGAGAAAACGAGGTATCTCATCATTTATACATTAAATGGAAAGTAATAGGTTCATTTAACATAATATTCCAACATATGTAATGGAATTTTGATTCATAATATAAAATAATTTCTTCAATGTAAATAGGGAGAGAGAAATTCATTATGGAATTTTGGCATGGTAATAGGTATACATGGGAGGCATTAATCAGAGTTAAAGAGGTATAAAATCATTAAAAAACAAGTTGGGAAGTATGAGGGAGATGTGAAATCATACTCGAACATTTTTAATTGAAAATAAAGGGGTATAAAAATATAAACAAATTGAGACAAAAATGAGAAAGGATGAAATCCTTTACTTGGATGTGTGATCCCAAAGGCTTGGGAGAGTCTTGAAAGAGTATTATTGGGTGATTGAGGCACCTTGGTAGGATTATAGAAATAGAGGAGGGAGGGGGTTGGTAAATCTAAAAAGTCTATGAGTGAAGAGGAAGTGGGATCATGGGTGGGTTTCTATAGGAAAAGCGAGGGAATTCTTTATTATTTAGGTTTTGACACTACTCATTAAAGTAATAAAACCCACAAAAAAACTTATAGTTTATTCCCATGGTTTTTGAAAAAAGGGAGGGGAAAATTATTTTATAAGGATAATGGTCGAAATTCTAAAAATATTAGGCTTTATTATGTGGAGGTGAGTCACACTCTCAAAAAATCATTTTTAAAAGTTAAAATGTTTTATAAGTCTTGTGAGGGTCCCCTAAGGCTTTGTAAAATAAACCAAACAATCCTAAAATAAAATTATTTTTATGGTAAAACATTTATTGGCCGAAAATACTATTTTTCGTATGTTATTTTATCACTATTGGGTCATTATGATGTCATGAAACACATTATATTTTTAAACAGAATTAAATTTTTACCCAAAAAATTGACTGTTTCAAAAAATTATAAAAAATTCACAATTGGATAATTTTGATGTTCTAATTCTAAAAATGGTATTAATTTTATAGAAATAATTTTCCAAATATGTGAATTTTTATGTTTGAAATAAAAACATGTATTTATCATAAATTCAAGGGTTCTGAAAAAAACAGCTTTCAAAACATAATAAAAATTATAAGATCATTTATATTCAATAAAAAGAAATTTAGTAATAATATTTTATTAAAATATTATTTAATTCAAGAATCCATTAATTCCTCAAAATATAATTCTTAATTGAATATCAACTTAAAATACTATTCCTTCATTAAAATCTATTTAAAATGTAACAATAAAAAAATAAAGGTATATTCTTTATTCTATACAAAAATAATACACATAATCATAGTGCAAGGGTCATGTAACACAACCCCTTATAAAATCCACATAAGTCCTAAGGGTAAGGTGTGCGATGGTGACATGCTCTTGGGGTGGATCAGATAACATCGCTCGGGTGGCAATCTCTACTAACTTCCACTTTTCCCGTTGGTGGTTCTGTTCAAGCTTAACATGTTGAAGATCAGATTCGGCTTCTTCAAGAGTGAATCCCAGTGACGCCACATCCTTTCTGAGCTCTGACAAATGGGCTTCATATGGAGAAATTCTACAGGATGAGGCCATTGATTCCTTTGTCTGAGTATTGGATTTATTAAAGACCTATTTATATTAATCATGTGATCACTATTCAATGTCTATATTAGTAACACTAACAATTCTTTACAATATTTTAATATCCAAAAACATAAAACCAAGGAAGTTCATTTTCTTATATATTCATTTTACATAATAAGATATTTAATTAGGTTAATAGGAATTTTCATTAATAATAGTTTGGGTCATTAAAATATTGATGTACTTTTCTAATCTATTATATATTTATTTTATTTCTTTGAGAATAAGAATTTCATCTCAAATAATAAGTGTCTGGTGGAACATATAAGATTTTGGTGAAAAATAATTAAAGGATGAAATTATATTTTTCAAGTAATTACATTTCCTAAAGTTTTTAGTCTAGATGGTACAATAATTTGTCAAAATTATTAAAATAGATCATATGATAAAATCATTATCATATAACATTCAATTATAATGATTTGATGGTCTTTTAATACTATACTACTTAATGTTTTAATCATTGTTAACATTATATATAAAATCTTATATATCACACTCTGTTTATCCTTGGGTGTTACGTTTCTCATTTAAGTCCCTATTTCACATCCCACTAATGTTCTTCAATTTGTAAAACTAGTTTTGTTTTTTCCCTTTTACTTCTCTTTCCATATTTTTAATGGTATGTTTTATTAATTCTTTTTAGAATGTGGATTTTAGAGAAAATACTTTTTAACTACCAATCATTCTTTATCGTGTACAAGTTCAAATTTCCCAAAAGAAAATTATTAAAGTAGTTTTAATGTAACACCATTATATTTTAGAAAATAATTCTCTTCAAATAATTTTATTTCTTCAATATCTTGCATTATGCGTTACACCGTGTTGAAACAAATCTGTGATATACTATTAAAATATTAATATTTGTGAATGTTATAACTTATCCATTAAGATGGAATGTATGCACGAAGTATATATAAATTTTCTAATCAATATTAATGTATCCATGAATACTTAGTAAATAATCACTCAATTTTTAGTAACTTTATTATATAATTCAAAAGAATGTTTTTCTAAAAAATAATAATTGTTATTCATAATAAAATAACATTTTCAATATAATTTTTTAATTATATTTTATAAAATTTAAATCATTTTTAAAAATCATCATATTAGAATTATATTATGATAAATGTTTTATAATTTTCTGAAATGATTAATTTTATATTGAATATAAAAAATACTAATTTTATTAAAAACAATATGTATAAACATAAACTTTATTTTAAAATAGTTTCATAGTAAAATTAGTTTCTGTATAGTTTAAATAATACAATTATTTCTATGGGAATAATTTTTATTCATGAATTTAGTATAAAAAAACATTTATAAAGAAAAAAATACATTTTTATGAATTTTTTATGTGGAGAATGTTTTTTTGTCTTAATAAATTCAAAATAACACTATTTCTGAATGATTTGAATGAAATTTATATATTATATAATCAATTAAAAAGTTAATATTCATTTAATATTTTTTTACGAATGGGATAAGAAAAAATTTGATTTTATACTAAAAAATGTAATTTTTATGAAAAGTTGATTTTGTTGCATTTTTGTCACTTATTTTAATACAAATTTATATCAGTTATAAGTACCGAATTTTCCAAAAATGGATTTCATATTTTGAATTATGAGGTTTCAATTTGGTAAATTTGAATCTTTTATATTTGGTCAATATGAATAGTTACCAATGTAATATTTATCACATCGGTAAAGGGTAAATCTAGTTAATATAGGTTTAAAATAAGTGTTATGGCCATGTTTTTTATCCTCAATCCTATTGGATTAATTATATTTTATCCTTATAACCTTAGGGTATAAATGGTTATTTTAGTGGAAACATTATCATGAAATTTACAAATATAATATTGAATTTCAAGAAAGTAAAAAATTGTCATTGTCTTATTTTTAAATACCACTTATCCATCAACATTTGGAAAAACATTTTATAATAAAATTAAATTGTCTTTTTTAGATTTATAATGTTTTTCAGATTATATAAATTTATTACTAATTTTAATAAATTATATATAGACCTAAACTATTTGTACAATGATGATAAAATATTTTTTAAAATAACATAAAAATAAAATAAATTATTCCAAAAAATAATAACAGTGGTATAATTTGAATGATTTAGTGTACAATAAAAAGTTTATTTATCCATATTACATACAATGGATTAGTTAATGAATTATATTCTAATTCCTCCTTTTTAATGGATGCATTTAAATTCAAATTAATATAATTCTGTTAAAATGAAAATAATGTAATTTTATAATAAATAATATTTTATTAATTGATATAAATTTAATAATAACTTTAGATTTTTTTAAATGAAAGGAATATGGTATTAATTTTCATTAATAATATATTTATGGTTCTATTTTAATTTTTTATTAACATTATTACAACTCTAATTGAATATTTAATTTTCAAGGAATATCACTTTTATGGGTTAATTGATAACCCTAAAAAATCACATCTAATTCATATACCAACATCCCTCAAGTTAATTCAACTATAGAAACATCTCAAACATTAACCAATTAAAATGTACAATTCAAAAATAAGAAAAAAAATAGTACAAATTCAAATTTCATAACACATGAAAAAGCTTTCGTTGGTTCATGTGTCCCACCACCGATCAACATCACACACCACCAGACTAATCCTAAAAAGGATGCGCCCCTTAAAACGTCATCAACCAATCGAGTAACTCGTCCCAAAACCATTATGAAACCACTTCACTAAAGATACTAGGAATTTAGTGATAGATCATGAATCCAAACATGAGTTTCAATGGATTCATGCCTCAAAAGTGATCCACGACCTATTCTAGGACCACTAAAGCCCACCCATTATGAGGACCATCTACCATCCTACATTAACTCTATGATCTAACCCTTAAGTGAATCATACCTAATATAAAATAAATAAAAAACACTATTATATTTTAGAATAAAAAACCCTAACCAACATAAAAAACAAAAAAAATCAAGATAAAATAAGGTAAAAGACAACAATGAAAAGACCAACCATGAGCCACACATCCTAAGATAGAAACGATGCCTCAATCGACACCTCCCAAACCATCCAAAAAAATAGTGCTCTTGACCAACAAGATTGTAATGTAGAAGAAGATGGTATGATAATATTATGAGACACCAAAAGCTTTACCTAGGTGATACAACCCCACAATTAAGGCCAAGAGTTGAGAGAAAAAGATAAAAATCCACTAGACTGAGAGAATGAGAAGAAACTCGATGAGTTGATATGTGGTGAACCATTTAGAGAAGAGACAAATTCTGTAGAGGAAAAACTAAAATGTCCATTAAAATGGAATACTCATACCTAGAAGAATACAACTAAGAAGATTTTTGTGAAATCATTGAATCTCGATCCATTTCAACAATTAACTAGAATCATTGTCCATGGCTTGGATCTGCATATCTACAAACACTAGAAGAGAACCGAAACCATAGGATCATGGACCAATAAGTAAATGGTCCATATAGAAGAAATATTTAAAGTAAATAAAAATAAAGAGGATAATAGTGATGAAAAACCATAGAATACAACCACAAATTGGAAGGAAATGAATGAACACTAGAAACAAATCCAATGAGGAGATCCTTTGATACGGTATAGGGGAATAAGAACCCGATGAAAGGACCATTTCAACACCACTAATCATACTATTGTGTAGGCAGTCTAATGCTCAAGAGAGAAAAACCATGGGAATATGATGTTATTCCCTTAATAAAACAAAAATGAAAGAAAAATTTATTTTTATGATAATTTTTAAAATGGAAAAGGAAGGGTTAAAAAAATAAAGGTAAAAATTGGATTCAAAAATTGTCAATATTTTATTAGATGATTTTATTTTCCATAATACTCATAATATATTAGAATAATATAAATTTAGATCCATTTTGATATCAAAATTAATTTATAATAATTAATTATTTTTATAAATTATGAGATTTCCCCAATATTCAATTATAAAAGGGAATCAATATATTCACTTCTTCACACCACCTTGAGACTTCTATCTTAACCATCCCATAAGAAAACCATTCTAAAAATCATTATTCACATTATATAGGTGATTTTCATCCAAAAATATCAACCCAAGAGACCTTAAAAACATATCTAAATGAGTTATTGAAAATATAAAAAGGTTTCATCACATATGAAGGAAGTGGGGCCTACGGTAAAGGATTTTCTTCTCAGTTTAATTTTTTTATAGTTGAGAAATATTAATCACTTTTTTATGAGGTGTAAATAATTACCATAAATGTTGTTTATTCTAATTCTTAAGATATTTTTCATATTTTCACTTCTATATATGATTCTTTATTTTATTGGGATTATGATTCAAAAGTTACCAATATAGTAAAGTGTTTTATGTTACAATCTGATGGTTTTTCTAGATTGTTTAGGACATTATTTTTTATGATGAAATATTATGAACTACCTAGAATGTAACTTGTAAATTTTTTTCTCGTCATTTTATATCTCTTCAATATATGTTTTCCTTTTATTTTATTTATTTTAATATTATATGAAACCAAAAATATGTTTTACGGAAACTTGACTTATTTCAATTTTTTATCAAAATAAACCAATTTATTTTTTGTCCATTTAAAAAAAATTAATGAAGGTTGTTATAAATATAAGATTATTTTTTATAATCATTATTAATAACGTTCGATTTTTTATAAAATTATTTAAAATTAATATTATTTTAATTTTCTAAATAAGGTATTTTAAACTTTCTCAACACAATTGTTAAAGGAATGTTTTAATATGATGTATATAGTAAGAATATAATTTCTTAACATAATGATAGTTCAAGGTTATGATTATTCAATTAATTTTTATCAATATTCATTTCATATTTAAAAATTCCTTATATTTTGGGAATTTTTATGATTTAAAAAACATTACATTATAGTAAAAATGCTATTTTCCAGAAAAATATATTCCATGTGATTTTTCAAAATCATTTTCCATCTAAGATTACATCCTTTAATGTAACATAATATTAATTGGGGATATGATCCAACGGTACCATCCTTATTACTTCTATGGATGGTTTCTTTTTATCACAAGATGATAATGAAATAGGTCCTTTCTCCATAAGTTTTGATATGAAAAAATTATAAAATTTTTATCAATCCCATTAAATTTCCAATTGTTATAGAAGGATGGAATGTTTGTGAAAATGATTTAAATTAAAGGGGTTTTTATGTTAAATTTATTCATACTCTTATGGAACTCATACATATTTTTTTCATTATTTTACGGTGGTTTATATATAACTAAGGAAAATAGTTACCTTAAGACCAATTAATGTGGCTAAATTATAACCAAGGAAAATGGTTACATTATAACAATGAATGTGTAGGACTTATATGTCCTTCTAATGAATTGGGTAAACATTGATATCTCATGAGTTAAATTGGACTGGAATAGGGAGGGAACCTAGTTTAGTAAGGGAATTTTTACACTATGATACTCTTCGGAGTACACCTTGAATTATATGAATTTTTGGGGAGTGATCCCATTCAACTATAATAGTCATGGAAATGATCCTTGTTTGAAAACAAATTCATTTTCTATATTATGTGTATTCTATAAATATAATTCTCATGAAAATTTTCTTCTCTAATTGTCACATTGATTTCATATTTTAAAGGTACATTTAATTAATTTATACTCATTATTTGTGTGTGGGGGTTTTCGATGCATTGTTTTAGAGAAAGGGGTAGTTACATCATGATTTGATTCAAACCATGAGACTATTTTTAGATTTACACACAAAATGTTTTTCATTTATAACTCCATAATTTTATAACATTTTTAATCCATTCCACTTTTCACTTGGCCTTACCTAACCTATTCAAACCACCATATCATTTTGTACTCATTAGGAACTTACAATCATGATGGATTTGTGTGATTTACTCATGTATTGGGCCAACCCATGAGCCCATTTCTAGTATTAAAAAAATAATTTAATTTTTCATATATAATCATTTTTTTAAAATATTTTGGTCATTACACCTCTCACTCAAGACCATAAACCCTTGACCCCCATGTTACATTTTCCCTCTTTGGAGAACATCTTCTATGAGGATTAGGGAAAACATCATCAATGTTTCTCAAATAGTTCATATTTGAAACAGTAATTTGTTGTTTTCATAAATAATTCATTTTTCCCCAATTTCAGTCCCCACATGAAGTAGACATCCTTATACAAACTTCATTTTCAATTTTGGTTACGGGGAGATTCAACAACTAGAGTATTTGGGGTGCTTTCTTCAATGTTTCTCAAGAAAGTGAGTTTCCTATCTTGTTCCTTCCATTTCCATAGGGTTTATTCCACTATTATTGAACCCCCAAATTTCCATAAGTGAAGGATTTGAACATAGGGTTGTTTTTTTGAGTTTCATGGTCAAATTTTTTGGTGTTTGGTTTGTTTTCACTCCCTTGTTGTGTGGCGGTGGTGCAGTTGATGTTTCACACAAGGATGTGAGAGTGTTGACATATATGGTAGGTGATTCCATATGTACGAATTTTAGAATGATTTATCCTTCTTTATTTATATTTATTTTATTTTTATCTTTTATTTTTTTGGTGCAAAAACTATTTTAGGACACAATTGTTAAACAGATTATTTTTAAGTGCTAATTTTGTGTAAAATGGGTGTTTTACTTGCACATTCCATGTTTTACCAATTGGTTATATTTTATAATTCATGGAATGGATTTATAAAATGTTTATGTGATGAAAATTATATTTTTTGTGAAATATTCGTATGCATTTGGTGTTAAAAGAGGGGTTTTTAAAAGATTTTATGTGCAGAGTATTGTTTTAACTTGTGAAATTGTTTTATTGATATTCTAAGTGTTTTTTTGAGTTAAAAATTTTGAAAATAATATTATCTAATGTTTGATTTTGTATGACCATAACTAGTGTTTTTAAGTATAAAAGTAATTTGGGGCAAGTGGAACTTGTTTGATCACAAATAGGGAAACTTAGGTATCTAGGTGGGAAGATGTGTACTTGCATGCCAGTGATCCGGAGTTGTTTTTTTCCGGTTTCACATAGCAATTTTGATTTTGAAAACACTATAAAAGATATGATTATGATGACTCTGGGGAACACTAGCTTATGGGTGATTCCCCTACTAGTGTCCTGTGTATGAGAACATATTTTTTATGGTTACTTTCACACCGAGATGCGAGGTACGTGGGGCTCAAAACTAACTAGTTCCTAGGGGTGTTCATGTGTTGAGTGATCTTTGAGTATTTGAAATTTTACATTGACTTATGGCGTGTTTAGATGGAAACTTTATTACATTAAATGTTTTAATTATATGTACCCATTTTTTAAGTTACCCAATTTGAAAACTATTTTCATTCAAAAGATGCACCATTAGAAATTATTGAAACCATTCATTATTTATAAACCTTTCAATATTTTTATCTTATATTTCTTACCACATGGAGTCTTTGGGTGGTATCATATTTTTATTAATCTCACTCCCAACTTACTCCTTTGAGTGTATGTATACTTGATTATGTTTGACACATGTAAGGGGAAGGCCTTTGTAGATGGTGGTTTGGGTTGTTAGTTGTTTCCATGGTGTGGTGTTGTGGGGATGGACCATCGTGGAGGACCCCTTATAATATTTCAATGTTTGGGATGTTTTAATGATATGTTTGTATTTTTGGACCTACCATGTCATTTTTAAAACCTTGTATTCAGTTCTGAATTTTAATTAAGTCTTTTTTGGGATGAATTTTTAGATTCAGTTTATTGATAGTTTTGTTTTTTATGTATGCTAAATTGGGTAAATCATTCCCAAATCACTGTTTAAGATACTTAGGGACTTTTAATAGCCTGTGGGGCTAGGTAATTCCCTCTGGGGCTTTCCACATATCAGGTCGAGTGCCTGTTTTAATGGTGACCAAATTTGGTTTGTGAAAACAATGGTATCAAAGGATGTTTATCTTTTTGGGACATATTAATATTTCAGGGAAAGTCTGATTAGAGAGGAGCTATGACTATTAGGGATCAGTGTTTTGGTTAAGAGTAGGGTTCATGGCTAATTACTCTCATGAAAAACCTTGAGTCTCTATGGAATGTTAGGATTTTTTGTTTGACTTCTCTTCCAGGTGGGATGTGCGGGCTGAAGACCGCACTTAGACATCAAGTGGGAGTGAAATGTTTGTTTGTTTCATTGGTATGATGTTTTTAACTTATTTTTTTTTTGATGTAATTGCTGAATATTTTCATATTTTTTGTACTAATGATTTCTTTTGTTACCATTTCCTTGTGTAGCAACATGCCTCCCAGGAAATCTCCCATGCACCCACAAGAGGATGGCAAAGAGAGTTCCCCATCACCAATTGATCAAAGGATGGTAGAATTTGTCTTCATGGATGTCTAACCCCTAGGATAGGGATTATCTCTTACTCTTGCTCTAGATAAGGAAGAAGAGTAAGTTCATAGGAAGAAAAAATCATAGGAGTTCCTAAAGAACAAGCCTCTTACTTTATGAGGTATCAAGAAACCCAAGGAAGAAGAGGAGTGGATTGAGAAGATTGAGTGCATGTTTTGGTTTCATGACACACCTGATGAGGTTATGGGGAAGTGTTCATATTTTCTATTAGAGGGTCACAGCCCTAGGTGGTAGTAATTAGATCTTTAATCTGTGAATAATGAATATATGATCTTGAAATACTTCAAGGTTTCCTTTAATGACTAGTACTACCCAGATGTCTTAAAATATTCTAGATACAAGGAGATTATGAAGCTATTTAAGGGGTTCCTTTCAGTGATGGAGTATTCCAAATGTTTTTTAAGTTGTTCTGGTATGTATCTAAAATTGTCTTCAATGAGAAAATGAAGGTCAAGTAGTTTGAAAGGGGATTGTGACCGTAGATATATTCTCACTTGTTTTTTACCTAAATACATTTGATGAGATGGTTGATCAGGCATTTGTGATAGATATTTACCACAAGGTGATGCATGGTTTCTATGGGACAGTATCTGTGATGGGTAGTGGTACTTCATCTGAGAAGAAAAGGAAGCTAGTAGAGCATGGGAAGAAAGGAGGTGGCACTTCAGACCACTCTTCTAGATTGATTTCATCTATCACTTCTAATGTGAGGTCCGTCATGTGACACCAATATGGGAGGCCAGGGACCATCTGACCAGCACAAAAATCTCCTAAGAATCCCTATTATCAGTGTGGAGGTATGAGATAGTTTTAGTGATTTTGCATGATGGAACATCCACTTCAGAGTGGGGCAAGAGCAATGACTTCCAGGGGAGTGCCAGCTCAGTCTGATACATCAAGGATGGGGTGATCTTGGTTTGGTGGTTGTGGTAGAATGGTCAGATCATCTTCCAGGAAGATCCAGTTCAGGCCAAAATCACATCCAAGAAGCCATTCTCAAGTATAGATTGGGAATATTCACACCATGGAGTTGGTACCTACAAGATCAGATGTTGGGCCATTGACTATCTGAGGTACCGTTTCGATTTCATCATCGATAGATTCTACTATTTTTGATACTGGTGATTCGGTTTCATCAATCTCTACTCATATTTTGAGCATGTGGAATTTTCTAACTTATATTTTATCCATTGTGATGGAGTTGGTGACGCCACTGGGTAAGAAGGAGTAGGATATCAGGTACCCATTATGTGCACTTACTATATCTAGGGTAGATATGGAGTGGGACCTCTTTGTCTTGGATATGAAAATTTTTGACATAATAATTTACATGGATTGGCTGGTACACATTCATGTTCACATCAATGAATATAGGTGGTGGGTGGGGTTCGACAATACATGAGGTAATTCCTCAGGCTATTCGTGTGGAATGGGATCCTTGGTCGGGTCGTGCAGGACTTCCAATCCCAGAGTTGGGGAATATTTTCTTCTAATTATCATCACTCACGCTAGAGAAAAATGACCATGCTTATGAGGGTGGGATAGCTCATGTAGTTTATGAGTTCCCAAAGGTGTTCCCATATGATTATTTAGACTTACCCCCAGATCAGGATGTGGAGTTAGCAATTGATTCGGCACCGAGAACACATCAAATATCTCTTCACTTGTATCATATAACCCCCACCGAGATGAGGGAATTAAGGATACTTTTGGAAGATTTAGAATCTAAAGAATTCATTTTCTTGAGCGTCTCTCCTTGGGCTGATCCTATTCTATTTGCGAATAAGGCTTATATATCCATTTAGTTGTGTATTTATTACCAAAAGCTGAACAAGGTAACCTTCAAGAAAAAATATCATTTTCCCCGAATATATGACTTGTTTGATCAGTTAAAGGGGTAAAATGGTTTTTGAAAATACTATTGCATTTAGGTTACCACTAACTCATGGTGAAAGAGGTAGATATCGAGAAGACAACCTTCCGAAGTAGGTAAGGCCACTTTGAGTACATGTTCATTCCCTTCGGATTGACCAATGCTCTCACAGTATTTATGGAACTCATGAATAGAGTGTTCCACAATGATCTCAACTGTTTTGTCATGGTATTTGTGGATGAAATCCTGGTTTACTCTAGATATGAGGAGGAGCATGAGCACCATTTATGGATCATGATGGGAACTTTCCAGATCATTGAATTTTTGAAAAGCAGTCCATGTTCACATTTTGGAAGAGGGAGGAGTAGTTTATAGGGCATGTGATATCAGAGTAGACAGTTTCAGTGGATCCCAAGAAGATCAGTACAGGTATTTCATGGGATCAGCTGAAGAATGTGTTTGAGATCTGGAGTTTCCTTGGCATGGCAGGATACTATATACGGTTTGATAAGGATTCCTCTCAGCTTGCTTATCCCAAGACTACACTCACCCAGAAAAGGGTTGATGTTTTTTTGTGGCCCAAAATGTTAGGCATCCTTTGAGGAGCTGATGCAGTGGTTGTCTACCACCCTATAATGATCTTTCCATAATTTGGAAAGAGCTATGTAGTGTATTGTGAAAATTTAGGTATGGGTCTCAAGTGTGTGCTTATAAGGGATGAACACATGGTGGTGTATGGCTCCCACTAACTCCAACCACATGAAAAGAAATACCCGACCTATGAATTGGAACAAGGCGATGTGATGCATGCTTTCAAAATAGGGAAACACAACTGGTTTAGAGAAAGGTTTCTGGTCTACATTGATCAAAATAACATAGAATACATCTTAATATAGATATATCTTAATCTGAGATAGTGGTGTTGAATCATGTACTTGAAGGGGTTTGAATTGGATAAGGTCTACACCATAGGAATGGGTAATGTGGTGGTAGACATCTTGAGTAAAAGTGTACCGGTGTAGGATTTGATGAATTCCAGTGACGATTGGACTCTGATTGAGCTCTTTGATCAGATGTACATGAAGAAAAAAGAGAAAAATGGAGGTGTGTTCTTAGAGAGCATTCAATTGAACCCTTCTCTTTTGCAGCTTATTTAGAGGGAACAACCCGGTGATGAGATAAGTCAGTGGTCAAGAAATCTTTTACACAGTGGGGATCCATCTTCTAATTGTTCTTCGTCCCTCAAGGGTATATTTTTCTTCAAGGAATTATTAGTTGTGACATTGTCTCTATAGAAGATGTTGATATAGGATAGCCACCAATCCTTATGGGCTATCCATCTTGGTGCCACCATGATTTTTTATGATGTGAGTTAGAAATTATGGGGGACAAGTACAAGATGAGACATAAATGACTTTGTTTCGAGATGCTATACATGTTTGTAGGTGAAAGTGGATCAACAAATTCCCTTTGGTTTTCTCCACACTCTACCTATTCCTACCTAGAAGTGGGATGAGGTATCCATGGATTTAATTATTTTCCTGCCTCTTAAATCCCAAGGTAAAAATTTTATATGGGTATTAATTGATCATCTGAAAAAAACCATCCTACTTCATATTGATCAATAATACAACTAAATTGGATGTGTTTGTCCCATTGTATATTCAAGAGGTCATAAGTCATCATGGTGTGCATTCTATAGTTGTCACGAATAGAAACCCTTGTTTCAATTCTTAGTTTTGGGAAATCCTTTAGAAGGCCTTGGGTCTCAGATTAAAATGAGCACAACATACCATCCTCAAACAGATGGTCATATTTATTAGGGGAATCATATTTTAGAGGACACAATCCATGATTGTGTTATGAACATTATAGGTTATTGGGATTACCAATTTGGATTGGTTGATTTCACTTATAACAATAGTTAATAATCCTCAATCTGAATGGTTCCCTTTGATGTGCTCTATGAACGACCTTGTCGGCCCCCCTATGTTGGGTTGTGGTAGGTGAGACCTCATTGTTGGGGCTTAGTCATGTGAAAGAAATATATGATAAGTTCACATAGATCATGAATCACTTATTCATATCCCTGAGTCTTTTAAAATCATATGATAATTAGAGGCATTAAGACCTAGAGTTTTCGGTGGGTGATTAGGTATTTTTGAATGTGGCCCCTCGTCTGGGTCATTTCCATTTAGGAAAGTAAGGAAAGATAATGTTAAGGCATGTCAGACCATTTGAGCATTTTGAGTGGATCCGAAAGGTGTCGTCCAATATATTTTTGGCTTCACAGTTTAAATATATGCATGAAATCTTTCATGCATCACAAATTAATAAGTATAACCCGGATCCATCCCATGTGCTAATTTGGGAGGAGTTGGATATAGAGCCTGACCTTTCTGAAGTTGAGCAAGAAGTGAGTATTGTGGAATCCTGAGAAAATATTCTTCGAGGAAAGAATATTATTCTAGTTTGAGTTCTCATGCAACATGGGACTAATAAGCATGAGACGTGGGAGTAGAAGTCATGGGTCGAAAAGAAGTTTTTGTTTCACTTATCTGATCAGGCTTCAAGATGACTTTTCAAGGGATGATGTTTTTTAAAGTTGAGTGAATTGTCACAAACATGAATTATTTTGAAGTTATTTTACAATAATTTATATTTTTCTCTGCTTGTGGGGGTTTAGCAAGTATTTTAGGAGAAATAGGTGGTTACATCATGATTTAGGAAAAACTGGGAGCTCATTTCCATATTTAAAAAATATTGTTCTTTTATAACTACTTTATTTTTAAAAAAAATCATCCATTATAATTCCCAATTGGCCTTCCCTGACCTATTAACACCATCATATCTTTTTATACCCATTAGGAACTCATAATCCTGAAGGATTTGGGCGATTTATTCAGGCATTGGTCTAACTAGTGAGTCCATTTCTAGTTAAAAATAATAATTTAATTATTTTATATCTAATTATTTTTTTTAATATTTTTTAGATATTCCTCCTCTCACATGAGAACAAAAACCCTTGGAGCTCCCCATTTTCCATTTTCCCTCTTTAGTGCTCATCTTCATCGGGGATTAAGGAGAACTTCGTCAAGGTTTTTCAAATCATCTAGATTTTTAATGGTAATTTCTTTCTTTTATATATCATTAATATTTTACTCTTTTCCCCCTAGTTTAGTCCCCACATGACCTCCTCAAACTTATTAGAAACTGCCTTACAATTTGGGATGTTGTGATATTCAACTACTAGTGTATTTGGGGAGATTTCATATATGTTTCTCAAGTAAGTGGGTTTCTCCTCTAGTTCCTTCCATTTCCTTGATTTTCTTCCACTTTTCTTGAGCCCTCAAATTTCCAGAAGTTATGTCTTCATACCTTTGTTATTTTGAGTGTTTTGGTCAAAATTTGTGGATTTAGGTTTGTTCTCACTCACTTTTGGTGCCGAGGTAGTGTGGTTGATGTTACACACAAGGATTTAAGAGTTTTGACATATATGGTAGGTGAATCCATATATGAGCATTATAGACTGAGTTATCTTACTGAATTTATATTTCATTCATTTTTTCCATTCATTTTTTTGGGTGTAAAATCAAGTTTTGGAAGAAATTGTTAATAAGTTGATTTCTAAGAGCCAATTTAGTGTGAAAATGGGGTTTTTACTTGTGCGTTCCATGTTTTACAAATTAGTGTTGTTTTATAATTCATGTAATTTCATTACAAAATGTTTACGTGCTGCCAATTCTATTTTGGTGAAATTTTTGGTGTCAATTTGGAGTTAAAAGAGGGGTATGAAATAGTTTTTTTATGCAATATTTTTTATAACTTTTAAAATTATTTTATAGAAATTCTAAGGGTTTCTTTGAGTTATAAAAATGGTGAAAATAATTTTAGATTATATTTCAGAGTGTATGGCTAGAATTAGTGTTTTTCTGTGTAAAATGAATTTGGTAGCTTTTAGAACTTGTTTGAGAACAAAGGGGGAACCTAGGTATCTTGGTGGGAGGATGTGTACTAGCATGCTTGTGATCCAGAGTGGATTTTTCCCTATTCCTTCTAAAAAGTTTGACATTGACAACCCTAAAAAACTATGATGATAAAAATGTTGGGGACCATTAGGTTACTGGGGATTCCTCTACTAGTGGCTCATGCATGAGAACATATATTATTGTGGTTACATTCACACCGAGATGCAAGGTACCTAGGGATCATAACTAACTAGTGCCTAGGGGTGTTCCCATGTTGAGTGGTCATTAAGTAATTTTCATTTAACATTTTCATACGGTGTTATTGGAGGGAAAATATTGTAGATTACATGTTTTATTTAAATGTACACATTTTTTTGTTACACAATTTGAAAATTGTTTTCATTCAAAAGAAGCACCTTGAAAAAATACTGATACCATTTTTTGTTTATAACCCTTACAAAATTTTTATCTTATAATGTTTATCATATGGAGTCTTTTGGTGGTTTATTATTGTGCTTAGGCTCACAACCTACATTCACCTTTCGGTGTAAATAGACTTGATTATGTTTGACACACGTAAGGGAAAGGCCTTTAGAGATAGTAGTTCGAGTTGTTAGTTTCTTCTATGGCGTAGTGTTGTGGAAGAGGCTTGTGGAAACCTTATTTTGTGGTAGTCTTTGGGGTTCATTAATGCTAATTTTGTAGTTTTGGACCTCTCGGGTCATTTTTAAAACCATTTATTCAGTTTTGAATTTTAATAAAGGCTTGTTTCACATGAATTTTCAGAATTGTTTTATTGATGGTTTTTGTTGTTTTATTTATCCTTGATCAAGTAAATAATTCCCATACCATTGTTTGAGTTTCATGGGAACTTGTTCCAGCTCATGGGGATAGAGAACAGCCTTTGTTACTTTCCATGGGTGGGTAGGTTTCAGGTTTTAAAGGTGACCAGATTCGGTTCGTGACACTAATATCTCATGTACTTTTATTTCGTTATTATTTATCTCTTATGGACTACAATTATTTAAACTAGTACTCAAGATTATTATTTAATATATTTCAGGGATGGTTTTCAAAAGTTATGTTCATGTTCCCATACAATTGTGTTCATTTTATGCTCAAGTGGTTAGAGATATATCCCTTGATTAACCTTACTAAGAATCTAAGAACACCATTTCTTTTATTTCAATTCCCTAGGTTATGAATACATGTTTTATGTATTATATGTCTATAGGGGTTCTTTTTTTTGAAGAACATAGTTAGAGGAAAAAATATATCTTTTATGAACCAATGGCTTATGTGTCCATGTTTCCAAAGGAACTAGACCTATATAATTCTGGCATAGATCCTTATATTATGTAATGATTATTAATCTATCAATATGTTATATCTATGAATTAAATACCTGGGTTTCTATATTTAGAATCTTTTTAATTCAAGTGGCTTGTAAATAAAAAATGAACTCAATAATAAATAAATTATAGGATATATCACATCCCTCTATTTTGGTTGATCAATGGTCTTGTGTCATCCATGGAGATCAAAAAATACCACATCTCATCTAATAACCCAGCTAAAGTGGATAATATTTATCAATCCATATTTTTGTCAAAAAATTATTATTTTATTTTAATTATAAAAATACTATGTGATTTTTATATAAAAAGGGAATTATTTTTATTCTTCCAAAATCACTTTCTTATTGGGTATTAATTTAAATTTTATCTTTAAAATTTTAAAATATATATTTGAAAAAATGAATATAATATCATAAAAAATAATATCAAATTTTTCCTCGGTTGATGTTTTTTCAATATTTTTGATAATATTCATTTTTCATTTCATTTTGAAGTACATTTATTTTTATGAAACAATTTCATTTCATGTCACTAAATAAAGTAATCAAAAACTATCATTTTTGTTTTAATTTTATCTCAATGTAAATAAATTATTCTTTATTTATATATAATAAAAATAATTTCATTTGAATCATTTTTATAATTTATTTTTTTATAATCAAAATATTTTTCTAATAGGATTTTTTTAATTACTTTTTTTCATTGAGTTTTGATATTTATTTCTAAAATTAGTCTATAAAATTCAATAAATTTAATCATAAAATAATTGTTCCATATATGAAATGAGAAGTACTATAATGGTTAATTAGTTATATTTTATATTTTTCCCAAAAAGAATAGTAACAACAGTAAATATTTTTACTTTCTTAGTTGTAATATTTATAAGATTTTATAATAGGGATAAAAACATATTTTATTTCATAATAAATGATTTTTTGAAATAAACTGGTTTTTTTATTTTAAATTATTCTTGAAATTATTTAAAAAATATTTACATTAAATGTTAACGTAAAGTCTGTATAGTGTATGTGAAAGTAGAAGAATCTTCAAGTAAATAATTTTAAAATCAATAAAAGTAATCTTGTTTGAGTGAGTTATAGTGTCCCCCAAATATAATATATTGATAATTTTTTTAAGTTTTTAATGGATTATATTATAATTCCATTACTGATATATAAATTTCAATTTTAAATTTTATTAAAAGATTAGAAAAAATACATAAATATTATTTTGTAATAGATTGTGTTTTACTAAATGATTTTAATTTCCTAAATATATTATCTTCATTAATGTGAATGTGATATAGTTTTAATATCTATCTTGATCCATTTATGTGTCAATTTATTATATATTAACATTCTTGACCACTTTATTGTAAAAAACCTAGATAATGTTATAATAGTCAAGATCATTAATCGTTGTTTAAACATAAGTAATTAATGTATATAATGTACTAGGAACATGTATAATGTATATTTTGTGGCCATATTTATACCATATATTGTCTATTATTTGTAAATAGTCCATTTGGATCCATTTCTCTTGAGTTAGACATTAATACAGTTTATTATATTCGAAAGTTCATTGTTCATCCTCAATCCCTCTTATAAATGGACTCCCACTCTCTACTTATGTCCACACATTAAGAGCCTTTTAGTGTAAAATTACCACCCAAATACCTTCATTAAAAAACTCTCCATTTTCTATAGTTCTTGATTTAGAAAAACATTTAAGGATAGATATAGGTGCAAACCTAATGATGTTTTCGAAAGTAGAGGTATAGTTATTAACCAAGAATTTTTAATATATCTGTTCATGTACCTATTTCAAATATTCTTCAAACATGGAATAATCAAATAAAAATTATATTATTGATTATTATATTTTATTATGTTAATTTAATTACTAATATACTTTTCAATATTCAATAAAATTGGAAATGAAAATATTGTTCATGTGTATAGTGTATTATAGCCTCATGAACTTATATAAGTTATTTTCCATCAATTCCTCTCAATACTGGTTGTAATTATGTATTTAATATGTGTGTATATATATATAACATTCATGAAATATTTTCTCATTCTATGTAGTAAATATTTATTATTCATTCTTACCATTGCATTCATTGAAAAATGATAATGCTATTTGTTGGTACGTGTGGATTACCACCTCTATGAAGCAATGTGATTCATTTTTTATAACAACATCACATATATATTATATAATAGTGTTTTTAAATATCTAAATGATATTAATTATACAATATTTATTCAATAAAGTTAAATTTATAGTAACCTTCTTTCTCTCTAACTCTTTGAAAAATAAAAATGTAACTCATTCATACATATGACCTATCATCTCAGTGACTATGGTGTATTTCATTTTTTGTATCCATATTTCATGGTTTGATTTACAATTGTAGTTCATGTATAAAAATAAAAAATATTACCTAAATATTATTCAGGATACTACTACATAATTTCCACTTTGACCATAATTAAGATACCAATGTGATTCTGGGAATTTGATTGGAATATCATCAAAACTTCCGACATGAAAATAATTGATTAATTAACTGTACATATCATGGTAATAACTAAATTAAAAAATAATAGACATGAAAACGTTTATTATGGAATTAAATTAAAAAAATAATTGAATTATTCCAGAATATAAAGAATGTACAAGATGAGTGAGACTCAAGGTAAAGGCCACTTCACCTTTAAACCACATTTTAAATTTTCTAAATATTTTTTTGTAGACCTTTTCCATTCATGACCATATACTTGAAATAATTTCATGAATGTATTTATATTGATATAAATAAATTATATTTTATATTTTATATCAAATTTGACATTCATTCAATGGATTTCAAAATGAATCATTTTTACATATTTTATACAGAACGTTTTGATGAAAAAAAAGAGGAAATTTATTATTTTAACAAATATGGAGTAAAAACATTCTCCTACCACACTACACGTTATTTTATTATTGTATTTCTTTAAAATATATCATATTTTTAGTCAAATTAAACCCCTTTTCCGTTTAATTCAATATATTTTCAAACATGGTTCTTCATGGAATGGATATTTCAATATATTGAAATGTTTTATCATGGGTGAAAATAATAATATAAAATTCTGGTAACAAAATTGAAAATTTTCATCTATTATGTTTGTTTTATGGTTAGTGTACATTTGTTATGGTGAATAGTGACCCCAATAAATCTAGTGATGTCAGGTATGCTCAATATATCTCATTATGATGGGTGAGGGAGTTAAAGTCCTCCAATGCATTTGGTAAAGGGATGGAGTTAACTGATTAGGTTTGTCCTAAGAGAATATTGGAATTTAATGGGTATGTTATTTCATTTACTAGAGTTATTTTAATATAGATATTAAAATTATATCCCAGGATATATCTATGTTTTTTATATTCATGCTATGTGTTTTCATATAAATATAATGATTTGAAAAGGTATGTTAATCAAGTTATATTTAAAATTGAAGTTTATTAAACTTTATATGGTTATAATATATAACATTGCATGAATTTTTCATGATTTCAATAAAATAATTTTGAGTGTTACTTTTCATTTAATATTTTATATGAAATGTTTCATTAAAATATTTGGTATGAAAATTTATTTCTCATGTAGGAAATTGTTGATTTTGAGACTAATTTTTATTTTTTGAAAGGGAAATTTTTAACTGTATTCAGGGACTAATGGGTTTTCATATTTCCCATTATATATATATATCAAATAGATTATGTTGCTAATCCTAGATTTCCAAATGTGTTTCAAAGGATTTTAATGATGATTAAGGACAAGTATGAGGTCAATATGATAATTTTTTATGTTATCTTATGATAACATATCTTCTTTAAATTGAAACGTGCTTTATTGTGTAAAAAATGATCCTAAGTGGTCGTTTCTACTCTCTGATGTAATATTTATTTATTAAAGGGTGATCACCAAATTCTATATAAATATAAACTAAATCATTATCTTGGATTTAAAGGAAATGAAAAATTTTCTAATGATTGATTTTTACATATTTTTTAAGGATGGTTCTATATAATTGGTATCATAGAAAAATTAATATAATTATATGGGTTATGATAATGTAAATAAATATCATTAAGAGATTCAAATTTATGTTTATAATTATATATAATTCCAAGACTACCATGTTTCTTCCGCTGCTCAATTTTAGTTTAGATTTTTTTTCAAAGAATAAATAATGATAATGAAGTAGGAAGGAACCAAGATGATTGTATCCTTTCAATTAATTAAACTATAATGGTTGGAATTGGAATTGATAGGTTATTTTTTATGATGGGCATGTTTATTTATGGTATAAAAGGTCGTGGTTTCCATGATAGTGAGAAAATATATCTACCATAGAGTAACTTATTAATTTTGTGTAATTTTATAAGACTACACCCTCTAATAATTAGTGATATTCTAAATCACCGATACAGTAGGGACAAAATAATTCTCTACAAAAGATATTCAACGCCATGGGTAATTTCTATCATCAAACAGAAACTATTTTTATTTAATATTTTGAAGGATAATCCAATAAATGGTTGTCAATGGTTTATAATACTATAAAAATATTAGATATTGATCCCCTTAAATGAGATACATTTAAAAATATTTTCTTTGATAAGTAATTTCATAAGGTTATTTGACACAGTATGGAAATGAAATTCCTAGAATTGATGAAGATGGATGAGTGTTTAATGGATGCATGTAACGAAAAGGTCACATGAATTTATAATTGTATAGAAAATTGTATTTGATATATTTATATTAATTTTTTTTACTTTAATCAAGATTAAATACATGATACCAATGAAAAGTTTCATCTCATTAATTTAATATTTATGAGAAACTTATTGACTTTGGTGAGAACGTAAAAACATAGTGTCTTGTTTACCATGTATATCATTATAATAAATATAAAATGGGATCCAAGTGGAAAAAATGAGAAACTTATATCAAAGAAATATAAAGGTAAGAGAATAATGATTCCAATTTGTGATAGTTGTTTTATAAATAACTCTATGGAATTTCTTATGAAATATAGGAAGTTCCTTTGATTTGGTATGTTTGGTGATAGGTATCAGGATTGAAAAAAATATGATATAAGTAATAATATATATTCTAATAAGTAGTAAAAAGTTTCATTAGATGTATTGAGATGGGTAATTTTGAGAATGCATGTATTAAAAATAACATGTATTATGCAAAGTAGAAACACTATAAGAAAAAGTGTGTTGTAATATATATTGTAACTAAATTGGTAGATATTGGACCATATAATGATGTAGAAACCATAAAATTACCAGTTTATTTATATTATGGTAATGTATGGTTTAATTTTTTGTCAATACATTATCTCATTTATGATAAATATTCCCATAAAAAAATTTCCTCATGAAATGAAGTAATAACTTTAAAAAAACCCCAAGGTGCTATTATAGAATAAATAATATAAAATAATATATAAAATAGTTATCCCTGAAAACCTTTTATTATTTTCCATTATATAATTTTATGTTTTTCTAGGTATGGATTGGATTTCAATTTATCATTCAACTATTGAATGTAAAGACAAAAAACATATTTTCATTAATTATTTTACATTTTAAATAAGAATATTTCATAACATTGCTAACATATAATGAAGATGAGAAACTATTTTGAGATGGAATTGAATTTTATATACCTCATATTTTTGAAATTAAGTGAAATATTAATATTAATTATGTCCTTGTAGTAAAATGTATTATGGATGACTTTTGTGATGAGTTACCTCGTATTATACATGATTAATATGTTGAGTATAATATTGAATTATATAATGTTGATATGAAAATTTCAAAACCCCCCTTATCAAATGGATCATGTGGAACATCTTTAATTGAAAATTTAGTTTGAAGAGTTACATCAAAATGGATTCTTTCATCCAAAAACTTCATTATATAGAGCTGTTCTTTTATTTTTCAAAATTAAATATGGCTCCATGAGGATTTGAATTTATTATAGAGCATTGAATAAAATTACAATTTAAAATAAGTATATATTTACTAATACGTAGGACTTGTATGATAAAATCTGGAAATTATAGAATTTTTTAAGGTTTATCTTAGTTCTGGGTACCATTATCTAAAGCTCACGCAGGGTGGTATCCCTAACACAACACTTCATTCTAATTTTAGGCATTATGGATTTCTTTTTATGCCATTCATATTCTTACTTTATCTAACAATATTAATGGATCATATAAATATGGGTTTTTATGAATATTTGGATATGATTTGTTTATTTTTGTTTATTGTATTCTGGATTATTAAAAATGTTTTGTGGATAATTGAAAACATTTAATTTTTTTCCCTTGAAATAAAATATGTTATATGTAAAATTTAAAAACATGATTTTTTGTCAATTTTATTAAATCATTTGAAAAATCATTAACAAATATGGCATGACTATTGGTACTAATAAGACTAAAGTGGTTTATGAATGCATAATTCTTGAAAATGGGATTTCGATATGTATCTTTTTGGAGTAAATAGCTATTATTAATGGTTTGTTGAAACTTTTTCATGGTAATTATCCCAATGACAATGTTAAAACAAAAATGAGATGGGTTCATTTGAAAAAATAAATGTGATGAATTATTATAAGAATTTTTAATAAGATTGCTGACTTTTCCATTTTTTCACTCTTGTTGAGAAATGGTGAATTTTTATGTACGATGATTCTCTATTGCAATTACTAGGATTTGTTTTATTATAAAATGTTCAGGTAATGTCTTATTATTCTTGTCAATTAAAATATCAGGATAAAATTTATCCTACACATGAAATTTAATTGGTTGCAATCATGTTTCCTTTGAAAAAATTGAGGAATCCCTTATATATAAGAAAGTATGAAATATATACTAATAATAAAATCTTAGAGTATATAATAACTCAAAAACATTTGAACATGAGACAAAATTTATGGTTTTAATTGATAAAGGATTATGTGTTCATAATTTATTACCATAATGGTATAGAAAATACTTTAGTTTCTTCCTTGATACTAAAAGATAATGCCACATTGACTATGAGATACTAGAAAATAATATTTTGGTTAATTATTCGGTGAATTTTGGCCTAGAAATTTTTCATTCATCAACTACCTTTTTTCAGGTATCAGAAAAATAATTTTTTAGAAAGGATTATGAATGCTCCAAAGGAAGAGATTCTTTTGTTTGAAAAGTAATAATTAATTTAGAAATTTAATTTGCCTAAATCTAATATTGTTAAAGAAGATTTTTTTGATATTGATAAAAAGGTTTTGAGTTTCATATAACCTGTAGTTGAAGAATTAATTGTTTATTGAGGTTCATAGATCATCATTTTATATTTATCTAGGTAGAATCAAAAAGTTCATATACCATTAGGTGTATTATTATGATGATAGAATAAAAAATGTTGTTGTGGTTTTTACTATTAAATAGTTTCATTTTCAACATGTTAAAGCCAAATGAAAATTACCATATTTCTTTCTTTATTAATTTACAGTGGATAGATAGAAATTGGAAACTATATCTGTTGAATTCATGGTTGGATTATCAAACACATCTAAATGTAATAATGTGATGTGGGTTATTGTTGAAAAATCAGCTAAATATTTTTATTTTCTTCCATTTAGAGATAATATGAATTTATATAAACATTCCAATACATATGTTAAATAGATTTCTAGATTACATTGAGTCACTCTCTCCAATGAATTGGACCATGATCCAAGGTTTTCCACTATTTTTTTGAAAAAATATTAAATTTTTTTAAATGAATTATAATTCAGTACAACCTCTCATCCTCAATTTCATATACAATCATAAAGAATTATTTTGAATTTAGAGGATGTTCATTGAGATTGATTAATGGATTTTCTAAAATTCATGGATAATCATCTGGATTTGATTAATTTTTCTTAAAATAAAAATTTTCATTCTAATATCAATATGGCACATTTTGATCCATAATATAGAAATTGGTGTTAGACTCTATCTTGTTTGGATGATTTACGTGTAAAAAAGTTTCTGGGATAATAATTAGGAGTTTAAAAGGTTTATAATGTGATGATTATTCATTAGCACATGAAAACATCTTAGAGCATGTAGAAATGTTATGCAGATAACTAGAGGAATGATATTTTTTTGGGGTAGGTGATCTTACCTATATTAATATATATCAGTGGAAATGTTAAATAATATTTATTAAAAGATGAATGTTAATTCCATTATTCATTTGACATTATATAATCCTATATAAATTTGGATCATTTTCATATTGAGTGTCCTTCTATATGAGTTTATCTCTCATAAATAATGTATTTCAAGTTTCAAGGTTAATAAAATATATGTTAGATGCATAAAATGTTTTGATCCCTTAAGAAATTCAGTTGTAATAAAACCATTATTATATCAAAACACTTGTTTAGATTCTTTACCATTGAGAGAATGTGTTTCAGAATAATTTAAATCATAAAATTGTTTTTTTAATAACCATATCGTTGAAGAAAGAAAATGGGTATATGAATATTATATAACATAATGATATCCACACTTATAATTTAATGAATAATGTTGTGACGACATAACATAAAAAAAGGTGAGAAGAAAGTAACAACCTTAGTAATGTTAATAATCAATTTCAAGTCTTATTAGTATTCATTAATTACATACCAATATTGATTATAAGAATATTAATTAATTTTTATATCTAAATGAATGTATTTTTTTTATTACTAAACTATTCTTCATATAAGTTATATTAAGTGTAATTTCCAAATTTTTAGAATTTAAATTTTTAAAAAATAAAACAAATTATTGAAATTAGTATATCAAAATTATCATATGGTGCTATTTTTTACTTTTTTATAAATCATTTTTTTCAATGAATAGTAAAAAACAAAAAATGATTGTTATGCTATTATTTATTTTCATTATATAATGTATTTCAAAAGACTCATTGTTCTTTGAATTTTATCTCAAAGTAATATAAGAAATATTTAGTATGATATAGTATACTTAGTTTCGGTGGAATCATTTTATTCTTTTATTCAATATAAGTGCATCCATGTTTATAAAAAAGCATTTAAAAAATATTATTTTATTTAGTCTTTGAATTTATTTCTAAAATTAACTTATACTATTTAGATAAATTAAATCTTAAAAAATATATTCCAGATTTGGTATTAGGATATGTAAATTTTTAAAATATTTCCCTTTTTTGGTTAATATAAATAATATAAATGGTGAATATTTTTTAACCTCTTGTTATTATGATCTATAATTTTTTTGGTAGGGTTAAAAAAATTATGTACTTTTATAAATTTTTGTTTGAATTACAAAAATATATTTTCCCATGGTACATTTTGTTAGTAAGGATGTAATTTGGTTCAATTCATACACATTGCCGACATAGTGCTTGTGTATGTAGTAGAAAAATCGATTAACTATCTTTTAAAACACTAAAAGTCATATCATTTGGATGAGTTTTAGTGTAACATGACTTTTTTAGATAGATATAATATATTGGGTATTTTTTATATAATATATTTTAATTATATTTTTATGTTATTTTCAATGTAAAAAATCATAGAATGGTTATAAAAATGATATTATTGATATTTTATAATATATAATGTTTTATTAAATTAAATAAAATTTATAAAAATGATAGTCTAAAAAATGGATGTGATATTTTATATAATATCAATCACTTTCCATTTATGGTTCAACTATCCTTTAAAAGTAATTTTAATGGGTACTTTAGTGTAAAAAACCATCATATTCAGGTAATCCACAAAATGATTAATTGGGAGTAAAGCTTATTTAATAAGGGTAAAAGTGAAATTGAAACCTATTTAATTAATAATATATAGCCATATTTAGACCCTATATCATCAAATATTTTCCTTTTTTCATTTTTGATCATTTTGGATAGAGTAATACAATAATATATTTTATTCTTTTTTAAATTTCAATGTTTTTCTTCTCCCCAACATAAAAATTGTCACCCCTCCTCTTATCTACATATATGAATTGAATTTTGGTCATCCAATGAAAATTATAATCCCTTAATAACAACCCACCCCATGTTCCAATGTCCATGGTATAATAAAAAACAATTCTTTTAATGATTTACTTGTAATCCTAATATGGTTGTCTAAATAAGGTTTATAGTTATTAAAGAAACATTTTCATTTAATTTATTCTTCTACAAACATAAAATATTGTTAAAAAGGATTGAATAGTAATAATATTATAATAAATTTTTTAATATGTATTTATTTTGATGTAATAACCAATATCATAATCCATATTCCATGAATCGAAACCATCATCTGTTTGTGTGGAGGACTATCACCTCACAAACTGATGCAATTGATTTTCCATCACTATCTCTCGTGGTTTTTTATAATTTTTGATTTTAATTTATCAATGATATTAATGACATATTTATAATTTTTAAAATAAATAATATTGACATATTTCATTCCTTTCTATCCATTAAAAATCAAAATGTTGTTCATGTGTATGTATAGATTTACTCCTCAAAAAATAGGTGTTTTTTCCTAAACAAATCACATGGATAATATATATTTAATTTAATTAAGGATAAAATATGGTATTCATGATATAATAAAAATTCTATAATGTTAAAAATTATATTTACCTTATTTTCTATAGTCTCTTTAGAAAAGGTGATTATGAAACAAATTTAATAACATAAGTTTATTATACGCGATGAAAAATAATGTATGCATCATGTTGAATATGTGGTATGGGGAACGATTCCATATAATCACCATTTTAAATGTTTTATAGATTTATTTTGTTTGTTTTTATTACATATCCAAGATATTAAAATAATTTTTTTGTAAATATTTTTATATAAGATGATTTTAATCGATATTTTATTTCACTTTTTTACTTTCATTTAATGCTTATGAGAATGATTTTTTATTTATTTTATATAGAATGTTTTACTATAATAGAAACAAGAAAAATTCTATTTTAAAGTATACAATGTAAATGGTTTTTCCACCTCCAAAACTATCATTTGATGTATGGATTTTCATAAAATTATTCATATTTTATTAAAAGTAAAAACCACATTACTATTATTATGTTTATTTAAAGAAATTTAAATAGAACAGATATTTTAACTTATGAAAATATTTTCTTATGGGTGTAAAAAATATTTTTCTGTGTATAATAATAGAAATTAATGCATTAATTTATGATTATATTTTTATGGTTATTTTTAATTTTTTATGATGTTGAATTATCTAGATATTTCTCATTAATATTTTTTGGCTTGATATAGATTCTGATGATGGGTGAGCCTAATATTTCTCAGCAATGCATTAAGTATAATGCTGGAGTTAATAAGATATGTTTCTCCTTAAAGATTAATTTAATTAACTATGTTTATTATTACATTTTAATTTTTTGTTATAACAGTGATATGAAAAATACGTATCAAGTTACCTAAATTAATTATCTATGTATTTTAGGGGTTTTTATATAATTCATATGAGTTCACATGGAAGGATAATGATCTTCTGTTTAATGGGATGTTTATGATACTTCATGAGGGTAAAATATATAATTTTTAAATAATTTTTAATGATTAAAAGGAAAAATCAATGAGTTATATTTTTATTCATGTTATCTTATGAAATATATTATTATAATATTTAGGGAGAGAAGTTGATTTCTTAGGTAGGAAATATTTTCCTTAGAAAAATTTTTATTTTATAAATGGAAGATTATTTTGTGTCTTCAAAGAGTAACATGTATCTTTTATTCTTTTTTTATGTCCCTTACTTTGATTTTTGTTCTCATACCTTGTTATCAAATTATTTCAACATGGTTTATTGGATGAGTAGTGAAAATTATTAAGTCTAAAAAATGATTATAATATATTTCATGAAAAGAAGATTTTCATTATTTAAAAAGTTTTATATTATTGAAATAATGATACTCATTGATATTGTCCACTTTGTCTTGTAATATTTATTTAATAATGGTTTATGACCTAATTATCTAAACTGATAAACCTATAAGATACCAGTGAATGAAATGAAATAGATTATTGTCTAACTAAACAATTTCATGGATTCATTATTGTCGGTGTCATATATCTAGCGACAGATGAAGGTTGGTAACATTGATGCTCAATATCAAATTTCATTGTTGGATATGGAATAAAATTAAAATAAATTTTCTTACAATCTATAAAAGATATTCTTAAACTAATTAAGTCCCACAGAGTTACTTATTTTATGTTATTATATCCTATTCAAAACAAATTTAATTATGACTATGAATATCTTCTTAAAACCCATAAAATATTTCATATATATATATCCACATTCAAAAATAATTAATAAAAAAATTTCATCCTTATTTTTAAAATATATTTCTAAATGTAGTTCATTAAATCAAAATAAGACCAAATATTATTTTAAATAATCTAAAAAATTTTAAAAATACATTTATTTTTTAAAAAAAACATATCATGTTGTATTCATAGGAAATTGAAAACGTAAAGGAAAAATAATTTATAATATATATATTTAATAATTAAATATTAACTCAAATTTTAAATAATACTTAATATATAAAAAAATATGCCAATTTAAAAACAAGAAGAGTATGTTTCGACAATATTAGTGAAAAAATCTCAATTTATTTAAAACGTCGAAAAAATTTATAATTATTTGATTTTCAATAGTTTTAGAATAAAATAAACTTGAATTATAATTAGAATATGTGTAGTATTAATATAGAGTTGTTGCAAATATGTCTCTCAACAATTACTTAATTTATTAATTGATCTATGTATATCAGTCCATTTTAATCAAGAGGATTTGTTTTTTTTCAAAAATAATGTGTAAATTGTCAAAATAATTTTATTAAGAAAAAATTAGTATTTTGTGAGTTATTAAGAAAAAAATTATTACCCTATCAAAATAATTGAAGTGAAAATTGCATGTTTTTTAGTTGTTATACCGAATAATTAAACCAAATTAATTTGAATAATTCATTCATGTTTTATAAAATTAAATAAAATTTACCTTTGTGACTATTCTTAGTCACACATGAAACCCAATTCTGTAATAATAAATAATTTAATGAAATATTTTTATAAATCAAAAAATATAATATTTTACTAAAATGATATTATTTATTTAAATAATTAACATTTTTATAATTTAAAAAAACATTCCCAACATTAACAAAAGAATAAAAAATTTACCTTACTAGGGAACTAGATTTATATCTCTATAATATATAAATATTGAATTTAAAAGTTTAATTTAAATCAAAAACTATAGATTCAATTATAAAATTTGAAATAAATTGTTATATTTTATAAATAAAAAATTTATTTATAGAAAAATAAAATAGTATTTCTTGAAGAGAATCATAATGAAATATAAAATCTACTAATGTTAAGAACATTAAAAACACCTTATTTTATGAATAATCTAACCTAACTAATCGTACATATTGAATTGTGGTGAAAAGAAAATTTGAAATAGTTTAAAACAAATTTGATGTATATTCCCAATAATTTAGAACAACATATATGAGAACCATACTGCTGCAAAAAGAACAAAAACATATTATCAACGTTGGGCAATAAGGTGGGTTATCTATTTAATTATATATATTATAATTTAATTTATAGTTTTAGAAAATAAAAAACCTTATCATCATAGTATTAACCTCATCATTGTTTATTCTAGGATAAAACATATCATTTAAAATATATATTTTTTTAGTGCATTCAGAAACATATATTATGATATCATATTCAATATGATTTATTTTTTGGCAAAATACTTTCATTATTTTTAATTATATTTTTTATAGTTCAAATCTTTTATGAAATATCTGAATAATATAAATCAATACATTTCATGATATGTTTAGTCTTCAAGGAGTTTCCTCGAAGACTTTATATGGTTCACATGACTAATACATTGTTTTTACATGATCCTAATAAAAAAATCAAATTATAAATCCCAATATATCTCTTCATCATCAATATTTGTAATGCCCTGACCTCAAAAGCCCAGAGTCGGTGCATTATTACGTAACCTTGGCATGATCACAAAAGATCCAGTCTCGAAAGACCAATTAGTTTAGTAGCCTTGGAAGTACTAGATACATTCATAAGGTTTAAATTACATCATAAAATGGAAAACTATAAAAACATTGTTTCCCTAGACAACACTGAGATCCCATAGACTATCCCTACTGGTCCATCATAATATTCTTCTTCACATCCTGGGAAAAATAAAACATAGAAAGGGGTGAGCTCAGATGCTCAGTAAGGATAACAATATAGAGAAAACATTAATAAATAAGCATAATCATTTATGTCAATGTATATAACTAAAACAAAAGCCTTTTCAACATAAACTTCATCATAATATGGAAAATAAAAATCAAAATAATGTCATTTACTTACTCACATGGATATTCTAAGAGTCAAATAATCACATGCAATATCAATAACCACTTTCATAATGATGGAATGCATAATGCCAGACATTTGTCTAGTAGAATTCTTGTTTATCTCATCAACTTATTCTATGAGTATTTCACCATTTATACATTTGTTTTGGAAGTTGGGTCAGAAGAGAACTTTATTTAAGGTATATTCTAATATGCTTTGTAGTTGATACTAATTTTTATAATTTACATTGGTTTTTTTGATCAATCCTAATGTGAGGATCTAGATATATAAATTAATTAGATCCTTAGGTTAAGAATGTAGAACCTAATGTTGATATAATTTCTTCTTCAGTTATTCCTTATTATCTATTAATCTCTCTATCTAGATTTTTTATTTCAACTATTTTAGGTTTTGGAATATTTTTTTGGGTGCCTTTTTTGATCCTGATATTGGACAACGAATTATTAATATAATTTTTAATCATTAATGGTGGTTTCTTAAGAATGTCTATATTTATGTTTTCTCACTTGGTTGATGTGGTAACTAGTTCATGGAAAATGTATTCAAATAATTACTCCTAATGAGTCATTTTATATTTATTCAATTATTTTGAGTGATTGACTATTTTTTAAAAAAATAAAAGGAATTAAAAATATATTTTGTATACCTCGATCTTTGACCTATATTATACCAATATTTATTTATATCCTAATATAGAAAGTTGTGCGAAATAGTTTTTTAAGAAAATTAATTTCCCCAGCCGAAACTAGCCTTAATTTGGGTTGTAGTTTCATTGAACTTATTTCATCTTATAAAATAAAATCTAGAGTGTATTGATATATTCTTTCATATAAGTCATGAAATAATGTTTTATATGATTAATTATTTTATATTGGATTATATCATGAACGTTATTTAGGCCTCTGATGTGGTGTTTTGTGATATTCATAGTATGACTGTTTAGGAGGAGTTTGAGGAACACACTTTTATTGATAAACACATCCCACTGATTATTTGCAGTGGTAAAAAGTTTTATGGTGGGTATAGTTCTCACACACAAACTTCCCATCTTGTTATTATTTTTTATTTATAGATTTTTATATCAATTTACATGGTTGTTTATTTTTTAGTCATTTTTAGATTTTGGATGAAACCATAATCCTAAAATATAGTGGGTCAAACCATGTCTAATTATAGTATCTCCATGACATGTCCATGGGGATTTTTGTATTTTCCTCATCAGGAAGGTCATGTCATGTTAGGTACATTACATTGTGATAAAAACCCAAGAATCATTACCTTTATTATATCATGATTGGGTGAGGATCATTACCCATAGTATGGGAGTTCCATTCCATGAAGGCTATATCATATAGGATTCATCACACTTCAAAGTAAGGGTCATGTTGTGATGCGACCAATAGAAGGGAATCCATTTCTCTACCTACATTATAGGGGGTCAGTCCCACCATGATTAGAGAGTCTCAATATAGTGTGAATGTTCCCAATTTAAAATTTATTATTTTAACAAATTTATTCAGATAGATTTAAATATCATTTTCCCTTTTTTTCACACATTTCCCTTGAATTATTTAGGAATCATCAACCTTTGTTCCTTCTTTATCTGAATCACTACTATGGGTGTCATTATTTTTATATAATAGTTCTTATATGAAAGTCCATATAAATTTCCACTTCTACTCTCCATTCTGTTATCCTCCTTATTTAGAAACCTGATATGGTAAAAAAAATTATAGTTTATTCCTCTAAATGAATATTCATTTGGGATTTTTTAGCTTCTAGTTGAACATTTAAGGGATAACCACTAATTTTAGTTGTGCGTATGTATAGTGATTAGTGAAAGAGATGATTTATGATAGGATTTCACTATGAATTAATATTTTAATATTTATTCATTAATTTAATATACTAATAACACATTTTTTGAATACCAAAATATAGTTTTATATGTGATTCTGGGTCTTTTTTATAAGTTTTTGGTTTTATAATTAGTTTTATAGTATATAAATGTGGTTTCTACATTTCTAAAAGGCTCAAATTAGTATTCGTAAGAATGCTCATGCAACAATTTTGTTAATATTAATGAATATATATTTCAAAATAATTATATTGATCAAGGGGAAGTTCTATAGTTTTAAAAAAATTTTAAACATTCTTGTAAAAAATTAAAGGGTTTTTGTAAGATATTTTAATTTCAATATATACCTGTGAATTATTATATATAATTTTATTGTGTTATTTAATTTTCTTTACAAATATGAATTTACATATTATTTTATTAATGGATAATATAATTCTTTATTTAGACATAAAAATAGTATTTTCCTAATGAAAATACACCTTTCTTGTATTCATATTTCTATTAATGTAGATTATGGAAAATTAACTAGTTAGGTGAACTATTATGTATATTTATTTCATGAGAAAATGTGTTGTTTCTATTAAAGGATTTTCTAGGCTAGGGTGTGGTGTACTTCTTGTTTAGAATAATTTTATAATTTAATTTTTATAAATCCAATCAATTTTAAATATTTGTTGTAACCAATAGCACGTATATGGGATATCTAGGTCAATATGAATCTCTAATGCATGATTACACACTAATAGTGACCCCAAGTGGGGGAATACTCTACATAGAAGATTTTATAAACTTGATTCGACCATGTAGGGTAAGAAAATTAATTATTCATTATGGATTACATCCAGTACTGATAATACTAAATTTATTTTATTATTTTTCTATATTTTCCCAAAAACACCATAGTGATCCCATAAATAATGGTCTTTTTTATGTTATGATGATTTAGATCCCTCTATTTCTTTAATAGTTTATTTATGATGTATTTATATTTATACACAATTATAATTTCTTATGTTATTAATCTCATTCGTTACTTTTATAAATACTACTATTTTCAAGAAACAAATTATTTTTCATTATTTAAATTTGAAAAAATAATTTGAAATCCCAATAATTTCCATATGTTTCTATATATGTGGTTTATTTTAAATATAAGCTTCTTAAATGAGTTCTCATATTTATTGCCTCATTTTAATTAATTTTTTTATAAATATTTGGATTATAAATTATAAATTCCCTATGATTTAAATTAGTTAAAAAAAATAATTAAAACATGTTATTTGTTTCTTGTATATGTAAATGAATTTCATTTATAGTGGTATTTCAAAATACAAAAAAATTATTTTTATTTAATTTTCATACTAGAGGTATCAAAAATATATATATACATTATATGTGACCATGCCTATATATATTTCATTATTTTTTATAAATTTTATAAGGATGAATTATTTTTTAATTAGATGATTCTCTAATATGTTTGATATAATATGTGAGATTTTTATTGGTTAAAAAATGGGTAATGTATGTCTGGTATTTATTTTATTATTTGAATTTTTAATATATTAGTCTCTTTTATCCTCATTTATATCTTTCTTTTTTTTCTTTATAATTTGATTCTTATGATGTGTTTATAAATTCTTTGAATCATTTGGATTCATTTATTAAATTATTTTTGTTGATTGGGTTATGTTAGATGATTATGACATGTGTGGTTCTATATATTTATGAATCTACTTATTTCATTATTGAATAGATATTTTACATATAGAGTGTTGATGTGAGGTTTTTTAATGGAATGACAATGTTTTGTACTATTTATTAGGTTAAATTTTTCACTGTAATGTTTTTATTACCCAATACTAGCTTTCACCCTATCCAGATCAAGAACTCCCTTCTACCCTTTGGATGAGAAAAAACTGGTATGTGGTTCCTAGGTGTCTCATATTTGTTAATTAAAATATAATATATACATAAAATTATAAACAAAAAATAATTATCTTAATGTGGTAAATAAAATATATATATAATATTAAATAGAATTAAGAAAACATTGATAAATGGAGACAATAATACTATATAAAGCATGACCATATATTTTGAAAATTATTCATTGGATTGTACTTTAAATTTATGATCCATTAAAAATGGTTGATTTAATAATAAATTATAGAAAATAAAGTAAATGATAAATTTTTGTTCTATTTTTTGTGTTTAATAAAAACTATAACCACATAATAATTAATATAAACGTAATCCATTGAATCCCTCTAGTAATCAAGGAAATTACTGAAGCTCTATGCATAAAATGAGTTCCAAAATTATAAGTAAAATATGGGAACACATATATATTAACCATTAAGTACAACCATGATATTTTAAATATGTTCATACAAATAAAATAGATTTTCAAAATAAATTTCATGGAAAATTAATATGAAATATACAATATGTTCTTAATTTATTGATTATATAAAAAAAATTAAAATCTAATTTGTTTTTAAAGTTTAATTAAGAAATTTGTGTTGATATGTATTTAATATAAAAAACACAAAAAAAATTTAATAATGAATGGAATATGGTTTTATTAAAAAATAGGCTTCTTATCATTATGAACTAGTTTTACAAGCACAATGTAAATTTTCCTATAATGTTATATATGGTTGATGAATTAAATAATTTCCTAGTTAATAACCACCAAATTTTGGTTTTACCTTTCTATGTAAAAATATACTTATGTGAATAAATTTAATTCTATATGTGGAGTTATATGTTTTGAAAATTAAAATACACCTATAGTGAAAAATGTTGACGAAAATAAGTTTTATTTTTCCCACTAAATTTTTCAATGAGAATCGATCCTAATGAAATGAAATGGAGATGAACAAACATATTTGTGTCATCCAAATGTATATAATTATCCTAAAAACACACATAATTGATTTTTTCCCTAAAATAAAAAAATTGAATAGCCTAATTGATAATAATGATTATATTTTATTTCAATGATTAATATACCCATAAATTTGTATTCTAAGTATAATAGAGAGGTTAATGAATAATTTAAATGATGAACCATATTTATAATTATCTGAAATATGGAATTTAGGAAATCGATGAGTCTATTGGTCTATGATATAGTTAAGAATCCTAGGGAATATATCTATTGCCTTGAACGATTGTGTACTGAATCACTAATATATTATGGAAATAATTTTGAATAATGAACTACTATTAGAAATAAGAATGTTGTACTACTTATTTATGTATAAATATGAATAGAATTAAGGAACTAGTAATGTATATTTGATGATTGTTGTGATGGTACTGTTATTTAAATTAATTAAATTTGGTATTATAATAATATTTAATTACCTACCAAATATGATTTATGAAGGATATAAAATGTTCATTTAAAATTTTTAGGGGATATAATTAAAGAGGAAAAATAGTTGGTTATAAGTATGAGTAACCATAAATATGTTGTAATGAATGAAGGGTGGGTCGTCTAATAATTAAGAAATATGGTTGTTGGATTTAGGAAGGTTATTTATTAAATTATATTTTATGAGGCACTAAAAATACACATTTCTCAAATAGGCTGGAGTGAGCCAGTTTTTTATAAACCAAGGAAACACCATTTTTCATGCTACGTGGATAGGAATCCATTACATGGACTATAGGTATAAGGGCTCAAATTCTGAAAGATCTTAGCATGTAGTCCCATTGTGAATTAAATCCCATTTCATTATGAACTATAATCCCTGGCCCATAGGTCTTTGGATGGACGAAAAAAACCCAGTCATCATGTTTTCACAACCACGAGCACCAAAATAGGCCAATTGCTACACATGTCACCATCTCAATCAATCCCGTATAACAATTCACAACCAATGTAACCCCCTTTCAACATCTTATGATCCCTATTCTCTACCTATGTTTTATCCCACTATTCTCTCTATTATCCCCACACACAACCTACCATTTAACCAATGCTAATGGTTTACTACAAGGGTTGCCTCCCACTAGCATCCACATAATCCCTACACAAAACTAATTTCACCACCTATAGTCATCCTTTTCCTATATATCCACTAACATCAACACTCTATAGATTCTACGTATTAGCTTCATCATGAATCCAGCCATCCTACATACAATGAAGGCCTAGAATCTACCCCATATCCACCCCTCCCCCTAACTAAATGGGGAGAGTTATTAAAAGTGAATAAGAATCAATTCCCAACTGTATAGGATGCACCTATATATCTTTACTAACCAAGATAGAGGAAATGTGTATTTTTATAGGTATATTTATATACAAAAAATAGTATTATATGATACAAGATAATTTAGGAGTTATGATAAAAATATATGGGATGTTTGTTTTCGAATTTTTATGGTGATTTATGTTATTTTGGGATGTGTTGTGGTGAACAGAGTTTCTTTAAGAATGTTTGATAATATTATGTGATGACATGAAGAGGTTTTACAATTTATGTTTGAACTAAAAATTTTGAAATTTAATTCGTATTTAAGGGTAGATCACCACATTTAGACTAGAAAATAGTAATATTTGTGTATGTTACTAGGACACATAATATTCACACTGAATTGATACATTGTACATAAGGTATGACTAGAGAAAAGGGAACTTTTTATTATTTTTATTACTATAAAGGAAATATTTATGGGTTTCCCTATAGAAATTGAAATATTTATGGGGTTCCTAGAACATAGAGAGTGTGATTTGACATCGTATAGAGTCGGACAACGATATGTTTAGGAAATTTACTCATTAGAGAAATTATATCATAATGTATGCATAAAGCTACTCATAAGAGATGATAAATTATCAATATACTTGAGACACCCTATGATACATAAGGGATATATGCATGATATATAGGTGCTGTAAAAAGTTTCAAAGTAAGTATGCAGGGGTCCATATTCAAAGATTTTGAAGGATGATTAATTAATTAGAAATTATCTGAGGGTTTATCTTCATATTACATAGTAGTGATCTATAAAATATTATTTATATAACAAAAACTAACTACCAATGAAGGATTGGTCTATTCACAATAATAAAAGTATTATATTACTATTAAGTAATTCATATGATACTGAAAATGGATTCAAATATTAGATTTCAAAATTCATTTTATGGTTATTTTGTGATTAAATATAATCCACTAAAGATATTTCACTAAGAATATTTTGATATGATTCTCAAGTTTAGGTTCTAGTATTTATAATATTTTATTAAAATAAATTACAATGTTAAAATCTAGAAATTTTTTATCTAATTTCAATAGACAAAAATTATTTAATTATATTTTCAAAATATAATAATTATATTCATATATCCTAATGAATAAAAAATATAGAAAACTAGAGGGATTTTTCTAAATGAAACAATGAATATAAGTTAATACTACATTGTATGGAATGTTATGAGTATTGAATTATAAATGTAAGACCAATAATATTATAGAAATCATATCATGTGTGTCAAAAAATATTTTATATGAATAATATTAATAATAATGGATGTGTTTTTGGGGTTTGATAATGATATTTTCTTTTCATAATATGTATATCAAGGATCTTCAACATATAAAGCGGAATTTAGTTGAGATTTAGAGATTGACATGAATTAAACTATTCTATATTACATTTTGGATTTTAATGAAAATAACTGATATTGAAGATATTATAATTCAATGTTGATACATTATATTAAATATTAAAGCTCTTTTTCATCGAAAGAATCTATAGAACCCATTAGAAACTAGTTGGAGAGAGAATAAAAAAACCAGCTGGGAGATTACAAACTAGAAGAAGCCAGAATAAATAACTAGTTAAGATATAGTATAAGATTTTTGGGAGATATCATACATGTATTCACATTAAAAATATTTTTGATATTTGTGTCTCATGGTAAACCTGAAATCTTTAAGGATTTTAATCCCACGCATCAATAAACCCTTGACAATATATTTTTGTGTTCTGTTTCTATTAAATTATTTCATGCATGTGGTTTGAATTCATTTAAATCATTCTTAAAAAGCTCCATATAGAATAACTGATTGAGATGTACAAATATTAATAGGGTAATTATAATTTGAATAAATTTAACAATATACAGTCACAATATCCCCCCTCACATAGAGTAAATGTGTGATCCTTCTAGGAAATTTTTTTTATTGAACCTAATTCATATACTATTTTATTGAATCAATTTTCTTTCCATAATTTTTTATTAGATAAAAATGAAGTACAAATTTATAGAAGTTTTAATGTAGGATTATATGGATAATATATTTTACATCCCTAACGAAGAATATTGGAGATTTCAATCATAAACATAAACAATAAGAAAAAAGCAGCTATGAAATTCTGAATTCTCACAAACTAGAAAGGGTATCAACCCTTATTTTATGTTTTTTATAGTATCAATTAATATTTTATATTTTATAAGAATCACTTTATTGATTAATCATCTTCCAGATAATATGTCTATTGAATGATTTAGTCATATATTTTATTTTTAATCTAAAATAAATAACTATATTAAATATATACTCAATGATGTTATCACTTATGTTATTGTGTTTATCAGGATAATATATATTGGTAAAACATGGCTATATCTGGAATAAGATACAATAAAATAATAATTTTTAGAAATGTTTCCATATATCAAGAATCACATCAAGGAAGTGAAGCTATATTGTAATCCTTAATTATTTATAAAGAAAATACCCATTCATGAATAATTATTGAAAAATGAGTATTTATGAGAAATATTAGGTAATTATATTCCATTAATATAATAAACATGTATTGTAAGAGAATCAATGGGATAACTTATATGTCAATAACTCTTAAAAAAGAGAAAATATAAAAGTGTTAAAGATATTGATGATTCATTATGAGAATGTATAAAAATTCAGGATTATTTGATTGAAATTATAATTAATGAATGAAAAGATAAATTTACATCAGTTTAGAAATGTAATAACAAATTCAACATTATGTTACTTGAATTATAAATCCAACAATAATTCCTATAATAAATAAAAAATAGATTCTTCTGAAACATCTGAGAAGATAGAAGCAATACAGATTTTTTTAAAAGATAAATGACTCCAATAGTCTCATATATTAGGTATGACGGTTTTAAGATCATTTAGATTTAAATTTCCCTCATTACTAAATAATTAGGAAACAAATTTCTATGAAATATATATATATATATATAATATTTTTTCCTACTAGTATAGGTCTCAATATAAAATAATTAAAAATATGTGTAAATTATAATAATAAACCCAACATTAAATCAAGGGTATATATAATAAATAGATGGAAAAATATATACATAAAATAATCTCTAAATTAGGATAATATATATCTGTATAATATATAAATTATAAAATTTTATGAAATTATTATGTTTAGGGGGAGTAAATTAAAATTAAACTACCTCATTCTAAGCTGAATTTAAATGTATATAAATGACTACATCATTTAACAAAAAATGTTTTTATTGTTTTTGAAAAAACAATATGTTAAATATGAAAAAGGTGTTTATAAGGATAAATATTTATGATACAAATAAACCAATAATATTCCATTAGTTTCAAAATAAAAAAAACCAAATATAATGATAATAAATCAAAGAAAAAATAAATCTACCATCGAATGTAAGTAAATTAATTTTTTTTAAGAATTGTATACCCAAGAATAATTTTTAATGGCTATTATAAAAAGAAATAAAATATTTATCTATTATAAGAAAAACATTACACATCATATATTGTTTTATGAAGTCCATGAACATTAATATTAATCTAAGTAAAATGGAATTTAAGTAAGAATCAATATAGGAATGAAATAATAGGATTCATTTACTAGAAGATATACATATTGATGAAAAATGTGGAAGGTGAAAAAATGGTGGAAAAAATATTTAAAATTTTTATATTACTAAAAATATTGATTTAGTTCATGAAATAATGGAATCCCATTATTGAATTCATGTAAATAACTAAAAAAGTAAGAAATGACTTAATGTAAGGCATGAGTTTTTAGACAAACCAAATAAAAAATCCAATAAAAGATGATAAATTAAAAATATAGAATTTAATTCTACAGAAAATTTAAAATTATAATTTCATATAATGATATCACTAAAGGAAAAATGAATACCATACAACACATGGATTCTAATGTATAGAAATTCAAAAAATTAATAATCTTGAAGAATTATAACAAATTTAAATTAGAATTTATGAAGAGTTTTTGGGTTATGAATAAATCTTATTCAAATTTATCTTATTAATAATCAAAGTAAGATTCACCTTATTTCAATATCATTTCTTTCTATTTTTTGGATTTCAATAATTGATGGTTACGAATATAATAAAATAATGTGATTGTCAGGAAATCCTTGAAACATTTATTGTTTGGTATCATGTAATGCATCAAATATTCCCATAATGATTCCTTGAGACATTTCAACTACAATTAAATTTTTTGTTCAGAGTTAAAAATTAATGTTTTCCAGACATGGTGGAGATTGTAGGAGTGAATCCATTTTGTGGGATTAATGATGATCATCAATGAAAATTATAAATCGTGAAATTATGTGAATAATACAAAGGATTACCTATGAAAATAACATTTATATCATTTTTTATAGAGTTTCAGATTTGATAATTAAAGGGAAGTGTTTATTGAACCATATGATATCTTCAAGGGGGATAATCCTTCTTGAACATGAATATTATTTTTGATTTTTTATATGAGTAAATAAGATAGAGAAATTGTAAAATCTATTTTAATATCCCTTAGAATAATAGATATGTATTTTTTTCACATGATGCACAATTTTATGGTTATATTTGATTTAATGGTTAATAAACTTTATTTTATATATCAAGATACCTTAAATGGATTTAGAGTTTATTAGTTTATGTCTTATTATCTAAGGTAAATGCGATTACATCCTTCTCACATGTGGATCATTATTTTATTAATTCATAGAAGATGATATTTCAAATCATGAGTGACTTATGCAATAAGTATTTCATTACCTTGCCATTAAACTATATGATTTAATTTAAGTAAGGGAGATAAAAAAGATTTTATAATTATATATTTATATATAGTTATATAAAGGTATTGTGAAAAAATCCAAGGAGAGATTAGGGATCTAATTAAATAGTAAATTATGTTATTTTTCATTGTGTAATAAATTTTTATTATGTTTCATGTGATTATGCAGATCCCAATGTATTATGAAATTAATGTAACACATTCTTGAAAACGAGTATCATGTAAAGGGGTGATTGAAGGTTTTATTGGATTGAGATAAAATTAAATATACTCTATATTGTTTTCTATGTATCCTTTCATTCAGTGTTGGAGTTCCATTTGTATTTTGGAAATGAAGATGAATGAGATTCATTCGTTTATAATGGTAAATATATTTTGTTACATGTAGAACATGAATAAATAGATTAACGAAATAAATATTATATGTATTAAAATTATTTATATTGATATTATACTTCAAATAATTTAATTTGTTTTTTAGATAACGATGTCATGACCCATCCCCTAGGGCATTACTGTGACTACCCTTTGCCCGCCTCCCAAAGGCCAAGGGATAGTGACTAAAGTCGAAGGCGTCAACTTGCATGTGGGGGGAATTTTCCTGGGTACCTGTATTAAAAAACACACCCAAACACATCCAAACACAATGACAAATGGAAAAAAGTACCAGTGAAACAAGCTTAGTGAAATTACAACTAAAAGTATGTGGGCCAGTATACAAACCCAACAGTAACTGAAAACAGTAAATAAGAAGAGGAAACTCTAATGGCCATAATGTCGGTCATCTACACCAGACACAACATTTGTCAACCCAGCTTTTTATTACACAATTAAAAATAATTTGTACTTAAACATCACTTGATACAACATAAAAGATCTAGAATTATAGTGTCTTTTGGGCTTAGGATCGTTACATAACAACATAAAACATGAAATACAACATCTTTATTAAAAAATTCTTTTACATGACCACTATATTCCCTCATACTTAGCATTTCATGGGATAACCTGAGGACATGCATAAGAAAAGGGTGAGATAAAAATCCTAGTAAGGGAATAATCATGGAATAAAATGGGGAATAAAATACATGTTAGATAGTAGGCATGTCAATAGAGAACAAGAGAAGCATAAACATAAGGGAATGTTAAAGAATGATAATCATAACATGGAAATGGGGAAACAATACTTAAAATGGAATTTTAATGAGCCAAGGCTAATTGCACGTGGAGCATTTGTAAACCCTAATTTCATGTTGAAGGATGGATACGATCTTTTAAATGGAGTTGATCCATTATTCATAGATTGAGGGATCAGATGATCCATTAAAATTAAGATTCCTTTGTCTCATTAAGCTCTCGATAGCGACTTGTTCTTTCTTAGCGGGGGGGGGGGGGGTGTTGAATGTTACTCATGACCCATGTTTCTATTAAAATATTTAGATAGCTGAGAGAGAAGCATGAAAATTATCATGATTCCCACTCCCATTGGATTGGGCATCTCATTAGTATAGTCATCACATTGATCGTCACATTGGTTGTTAGCCCGAGTCATCAATTACTAGACATTGGCTAGAATAAAAATAAAGCTAGAGGTAACACATAAAGGGAAATACAAGGACAAATTTGATGGCATATAAATAACTTTTATTTCTGTAAAATATGAACCTATTGGCTTCAGTCTATGATATTCATGATCTAATTTCTAACATATATTATTAGGGAGTTTTTTGTGCCTTAATAATGGTTCATACTAAGCTTCTAAATTTAGAAAAGAATATCCCCCAAAGAGTGTCATAACAAAGAGTGCATCAAGATCTGTTTTAATGAACCAGTTTCTATTCGAGTCTAGCTCAAATAGGTGTTTTCGGATTTTACCCCTAGGATACATCTGTTCTAGAGCCGCCTCTACTTGCTCATATGCAGACAGGGATGTATTTTTTTGATAAACCACTTACTCAATACTTACCAAAACTTAGGGATGTTTTTATTATAATTAGTATTGTCTATAAGGCTTTACTAGGGTTTCCTAATCCTAATCCAAAAAATAACTAAACCTCCCTCTAATACCAACTATGACAACCCTGATTTTTTTAGACAATTAAACATAATTTATTACATAAAATTCAAATGATACAACATATAAGATTGATAGTTCTAGTTTCTTTGGGGATTAATATTATTACATAACAACATAAAACATGAAATACAACATCTTTATTGAAAACTTCCTTTACATGACTACTAAATTCGTTCATACTTAGCATTGCATGGGATAACCTGAGGACATACATAAGAAAAGGGTGAGTTATGAAGCCCAGTAAGAGAATAATCATGGAATAAAATGATGAATACAATACATGTTAGAAAATAGGAATATCAATAGAGCACAATTTTATCATAAACATAAGGGCATGATAAAGCATATAATCATAACATGGAAATTTGGAAACAACACATAACATGGAATTAGAATGATCGAAGGCTCATTGCATATGGAGTATGAGTAAACCCTCATTGCACATGAAGAATGAGAAAAAACTCATTCCACTTGAATGAGAAGGAGTCAACACCCATTGCACATGATGTATCATGATACTATACATTACCCAATTCATTGGAGCACTATCAGGGCGTACCCTTCTTAAAAATTTAATTTCAGGCATAAGTGTTCCACATTGATCATATAAAATAGATTGAGTCAACATCATAAGATATTCCAAAATTAATTAATGTGGAATAAAAACATGAAAGTAAAATTTAGTATGTATTTACACATAAAGGTGAATACCCTTGATAGAGACATGGGTATGGTATTCACTGCACAATGATCTTGGCTTGGAAAAATGCGGTGCAATTTCGGCAGCATAACGGGGTGACATAAGGATTCATGAAAATGGTTGATGAGAGAGAAAAGGGTGTGTCATCATATGTACATGAAATGGACATTAATGGGTTCATATAGATACATGTCCCAACAAATGTAAGAATTTAGATGCATAATACAAAAGAATTACTCGGATGTAAAAGAGGAGAGAAAAATCCCTTATGGAATTTTAGCATAGTAGCATGTGTACATGGGAGGTCTTTAAAGAGAGAGAAAGGGGTATCATATCATTAGAACATAATGAGGGAAGTTTGGGGGAGGTGTGAAACTATACCCCATCATTTATAATTGGAATTAAAAGGGTGTAACAATTTAAAGAATATTGGACAAAAAACGAGAAAGGAATAAAACCCTTACTTGGAAGTGTGGTTCCAAAGGCTTGAGAGAGGATTGAGAGAGACATATTGGGAGATTGTGGAACCTTGGGAGGATTTTATAGAGAGGATATCAGAGGTTGGACGAACTAAAAAGTCATTGAGTGGGGAGGAAGTGGGATCTTGGGTGGGTTTATATGGGAATGGTGAGGGAATTTTTATTATTATTTAGCTTTGGGATACGTCACATTAAACTAATCCAAACCACAAACCAGCCCATGGTTTTTGACCATGGTTTTTGGAAAAGTGAAGTGGAAATGAATATTTTATAATTCCAATGTCTGAACCTCTTAAAATAATGTGGTTTTTTTGTGGAGGTGAGTCACACTCCCAGGGAAAACAATTTAAAAAGACAAAATGATAAATAACTGTTGGAGGGTCCAATAAAGTTTTGTAAAATAAATAAAACAAACATAAAATCACATAATTTTAATGATAAAACATAAATTTTCTAAACATAAGGTTTATATTATTCTATTATATCACTATTGGGTCATTATGATGTCATAAATGACAATATATATGTTAACGGTATTTAATTTGTACCCAAAAATTTGATTCTATCGGAAAATTTTGAAAAATTCACCATTGGATAATTTTGATTTCTTGATTCCATAAATAATATTTATTTGAAATAAATAATTTTATAAATATTCTAATTTTCACTTTTAAAATAAAAACTGACATTTATCGAAAACTCATGGGATTTGACAAAAATGGATTTCACACTTTAATAAAAATTACAATTGAATTTCATAAAATTATATAATCATTTATATTTAATAAAAATTAGTTTTATAATAATAATAATAATTTATTAAAATATTATATAATTCAAAAATCTATTAATTCATCAAAATAGATTTCTTAATTTAAGATTAACTAAAAATACTATTTTTTCTTTAAAACCTATTTACAAGGTAACAATAATAAAATGAAAGTATATTAATTATTATATTAAAAAATAATGTACATAACCATAGTACTAGGTTCTTGTTATATAACCCCTTATAACACCCGCATAAGGCCAAAGTGTATGGTGTGCGATGGTGACAAACTCTTGGGGTGGCTCAGATAACATGCTCGTGTGGTAATATCTATCAACTTCCACATCTCTCACAGTTAGTCCACTTGAGATTAACATATTCAATCTCAGATTAGGCTTGGTCAAGAGCGAATTCCAAATATGTAACCTCCTTTCCAAGCTCTAACAAATGGGCTTTATATGGGGAACATCTACTGGATGAGGCCATCGCTTCCTTTGTTTGAGTAAATTGGATTTTTTAATGCCTTATATTTATACAAATCATGTGATCATTGTTCAACGACTATATTAGAAATGGTCACAATTATTAATAATATTTTAATATCCAAAAACATAAAACCAAATAAGTTGACATTTTATATAAACATTTCACGTAAAGAGACATTTAATTAGATTAAGAGGGATTTCCATTATTGAAAGTTTGGGTCATTACAATCTCCCCCCCTTAAGAAATTTCGCCCTCAAAATTTCCTTTTCCCAAACTAAAATAGATATGGGTAACTCTGCTTATTCATTTTCTCTGATTCCCACATCTCTTCTTCAAACTTGTGGTTTCACCACAACACCTTGATTAGGGGAATTGTCTTATTTCATAGAACTTTTTCTCTATGATCTAATATCTTCACTCGTTGCTCCTCATATAAAAGATCATCCTCTAACTATACCACCTCTGAAGAGAGTAAATGTGAAGGGTCTGGTATCTACTTTCTTAAGAGGGGTACATGAAAAACATCATGTACTTTTGCCAAGGTAGGTGGAAGTGCTAGTTGATAGGCCACAACCTCGACACAATCAAGAATCTTGAAGGGGTCGATGTACCTTGGACATAACATACCTTTCTTTCCAAACTTCATGACCTTATTCTATGGAGATATGTATAGAAATACCATGTCTCAAACTTTAAACTCAAGTTCTCGTCAGTGGCTATCTGCAAAACTCCTCTATCGACTCTGGGCATCCTTGATATGCTGGTGAATGGTTTTCACCTTCTCCAACATTTCTTCAACCATTTATAGTTCAAGCAGCTTACGCTCACCAAACTCATCCCAACACACTGGTGTTCTGCACCTTTTCCAATAAAGGGCTTTATATGGCGCTATTTGGATGATCGAGTGGAAACTGTTATTATAAGACAACTCAACCAGAGGAAGATTTTGATTCCATCCTCCTTTAAATTCCATTGAGGACTCTCTCAACATGTCCTCAAGTGTTTGGATAGACTGCTCGGATTAGACATCAGTTTGGGGATGAGAGGTCATACTGATGTTCTATTCAGTATTTAGATCATGTTGAAGACTCTTCGAAAACATATAGTTGAATCTTGGATATTGATCAGACACAATAGATAGTGGTACTCCATGAAATCTTACCACATCCCTAAAATATATCTATGCCAGTGGATTCAATGAGAAATCCTCCTTAATAGAAATGAAGTGTGTAGCCTTTGTAAGACAAACCACAACAACCCGTATTGCATTGTTGCCTTTGGATGTCATTGGAAGTCCATTGAAAAATTTCATGGTGATGTTCTACAATTTCAATTTTGGTATGGGCAATGGTTGCTTCATCCCCTTAGACTTCTACCTCTCTACCTTCACTTGCTGACAGACCGGGAACTTTGATGTATATTTAGAAATCTCATTCTTCATATTATCCCACCAATAATGCTCTCGGAGATCTCGATACATCTTTGTGTTTCCTGGGTAAATATAGAAATTTGAACTATGTGCATCATCAAAAAGTTCCTTATTTAGCTTTGGGCTTGATGGAACATATATTCTTTTCCCAAATCTCATAATTCATTCTTCATTAACATTAAACTCTGAGGATTTCCCTTTTCCAATAGGTTCCACTTTTTCCTGAATTCCCATATCATCCTTTCGAGCATCCTTTAACCTTTCCAAAAGTGATGGTTGAGTAATAATTTTTGAAAGGATTGATGATGTTCCCTTATTTATGATTTTCATGTCCATCTTCATCAAATATAATAAGATTAGATCCATTCCAATTCTCATCAATAATAGAATCACTGGGTCCTTTCTACTTAGGGAATCTGCCACCTTGTTCACTTTCCTAGGGTGGTAATGGATTGAGCAGTCATAGTCTTTTATCAACTCTAACCATCTTCGATGGTGCATGTTTAACTCTTTCTATGTGAATATATACTTGAGGCTTTTGTGGTCTGTATATTTTTCACACTTCTACCCAAAGAGATAATTCCGCCAAATTTTCAAAGCAAAGATCACTATAGCCAACTCAAGGTCATGTGTTTGATAGTTTGGTTCATGAAAATTCAATTTCCTTGAAGCATACGCAATGACTTTTTCATTTTTCATCAACACACATCCCAGGCCCTTCTTCGAATCATTACTGAATAACACAAAAATATATCCACATGGGGGTAAACCGAGCACAAGTGTAGTGAAAAGCCTCTTTTTCAACTCCTTTATACTTTCTACGCATTCAACACTCCATGAAAAATTTACACCCTTCTGAGTTAGCTTGGTAAGAGGGTTTTACAATCATGAGAAATTTATCACAAATCGTTGATAATATCTAGCTAACCCCAAGAAGCTACGGATATCCATTACCGATGTTGGCGTCAACCATCCCTCAATTTCATCTGTTTTGTAGGGATCCATAGATATCAAATTGCTTGTGATGATATGGCCTAAGAATGAGACCTCCTTTATCGAGAACTCAAACTTTCTATACTTTTCGTAGAGTTTATCCTTCCACAAGGTCTCTATTATAGTTCTTAGATGATCCTCATGATCCTCCTTAGTTTTGGAGTATATCAGAATATCATCTATAAAGACTACCAAAAATTATTCACGGTAATCTATAAAGACCCTATTCATCAAGTCCATGAAGATTTATGGATCATTAGTGAGTCTGGAAGGCATTACTAAGAATTCATAGTGCCCTTATCTTGTATGAAAAGCAGTCTTGTGGATATATTCCTTCTTCAACATTACATGATAACATCATGATTGCAAATCCACCTTGGAGAAGAATTTTGTTCCTTGCAGCTGATTGAACAAGTCATCAATTTGTGGGAGTGGATAGTTGCTCTTTATCATGATTTTTTTAAGCTCACGATAATCAATGGAAAGGCACATTGACCCATCCTTTTTCTTGATGAAGATGATCGGTGCACCCCATGGTGAAGCACTTGGGCATATAAACCATTTATTCAGATTATCTTGTAGTTGTTTCTTCATCTCCTCAAGTTCCACAACAACCATTTTTTATGGATTCTTGGATATTAGCAACTCCCCAGGTATAAGATTAATTAACAATTCAATATCACTTCTAGGAGTAATACCAAGCAATTCATCGGGAAGTGCTTCAGTGAATTCCCTCATAATAGGCATGTCTTCTAGGATGGTTGCCTCCTTAGAATCAATCATCTAATCCAGATACGCATGATCATAGGGCAGTAATATCCATTATTGAGATGATGGAGATAAAGAAGGTTCATCTTCCTCCTTGTACTTTTAAAGAATCAGGGGTTGATTCTCAACAGGGAGAGTGATTTCCCACTCATGACAATTTATATTGGCTCTATATAAGGAAATCCAATCCATGCCCATAATTGCATCAAATTACACTAGTGGGGGCAAGAAGAGGTTTGCTGGGAATTTTAATCCACAAATTATGATAGGGGGAGTTATATTTATAGGATGCAATGATTTCCCCATTTTTCGTACTCACCGATATCTTCACTTCCATTATTTTTGGTGGTGCTGGGATTATTCTACTAAACTTTTGAGGTATAAAAGAATCCATAGAACCTGAATCAAATAGTACGTTCACTATTATTGAATGAATAACTAGAGTACTTGTCACCACTTCATTTTCAGGGTTCACTTCGGTAGTAGTGATGGAAAAATCTCACCCTTTCTACCTTGGAGGTTGTTGGTTGCCTCAAAAAATCCTTGGATTAGGGTACTGATTTGGAAGATACACTGGTTCTTTGCAGTTGTAGCAGTGAACCACGCGTTGAGGTTTGAATAGATCATTCCTCTCTTCTGTCGTATCTGTGATTCTTTCTTGTCGATAGTTTATATCCTGGTTCTCTTCTCCTCCACACCTAAATCATTTCCTTGTCCCCTTCAGGCAATTTCTAGGGTGCTTCTTTCCGCACCTTTGGAAAGTGGGGTGATGGATCTTCATAGCACCACTGGATTTATCCATTAGACTACCAACATAAAGTCCACCTTATGCTTCTTATCCCCATGATACCTCTGAGATTCTATGATCTCCATTTCAACCTTGAGGGCACATCGGAGAATTTCCTCATAGCTGTCGAAGACACGGATTGCCAGCGCTTTCCGTAGGTTAGGATTCAGCCCACCAAAGAAGCTGTCAACCTTGAACTTGGGGGTAACGACAAAGTTGGAGGTGTATCGTGCAAGCCTTGTGATGTTTTCCTCGTACGCTCTGACAGATTCGTCGTCATTTTTCTTAAGGGCAAGGAAGTCTCTTTCCATCTTAAGTCGAAGGTTGCATGCAAAATATTTATTGAAAAACATCTTCCAGAAATCCTTCTATTCCAACGCCTTGATCTCCTCCTCAGGCTTCATATTTTTTATCAACGTCCACCATTGATCAGCTTCACCCTCTATACAATAAGCAGCTAGGAGAACCTTATCTTGTTCAAAACATTGAAGGATGGATATGATCTTTTCAATAGAGTTGATACACTGTTCAACGATTGAGGGATCAGATGATCCATTAAAAGTAGAAGACCTTTGTCTCATGAAGCTCTCGATAGTGAATTATTCTTTCTTGGGGGTGGGGGGTGAATGTTTATCTTGACCAATGTTTCTATTAAAGTCTTGAGTTAGCTGAGAGAGAAGCATGAAAATGTTCATGATTCTTGCTCTCATTGGATTGGGCATCTCATTAGTATAGTCATCACATTGATCTTCACATCAGTTGTTAGCCGGAGTCATCCTATTACTAGCCATTGGATGGAATAAAAAAACGTTAGAGGTAACAAATAAAGGGTAATACAAGGACAAGTCTAATGACTTATAAATAACTTTTATTTCCTTAACATATGAATATATTGGATTTAGTATATGATATTCATGATCTACTTTCTAACATATATTCTTAGGGAATTTTTTGTCCCTTAATAATGGTTCATACTAATCTTGTCAATTTAGCAAAGCACAACCTCTGAAAGTGTCGTAACCAAGAGTAGAGCAAGGCCCGTTGTCGTGGACCAGTTTCAATTCGAATCTAGCTCAAATAGGTGTTTTAGGCTTTTACCACTAGGATACACCTGTTCCAGAGCCCCCACTACCTGCTCGTATCCAGATAGGGATGTATTTTCATGATAAACCACGTATTAAATACTCACCAAAACTTAGGGATGTTTTTATTATACTTAGTATTGTCTCTAAGGCTTTACTATGGTTTTCTAATCCAAATCCAAAATATAACTAAACCTCCCTCTGATACCAACTATGACAACCCTGCTTCTTTATTACACAAATAAAGATAATTTATTACATAAAATTCACTTGATAAAACATAGAAGATCGATAGGTCTAGTGTCTTCAGGGATTAAGACCATTACATAACAACATAAAACATGAAATACAACATCTTTATTGAAAACTTACTTTACATGACCACTACATTCCCTCATACTTAGCATAGCAAGGGATAACCTGAGGACATGCATAAGAAAAGGCTGAGTTATGAAGCCCAGTAAGAGAATAATCATGGAATAACATGAGAATTTCATTACATGTTATAAAATATGCATATCAATAGAGAAAAAGATAATCATAAACCTAAGGGAATTATAAATCATGATAATCATAACATGGAAATGTGGCAACAACACATTACATAGAATTAGCATGAGCCAAGGCTCATTGCACATGGAGCATGAGTAAACCCTTATTGCACATGAAGCATGAGTAAAAAATCATTCCACTTGAATTAGCAAGATTCAACACCCATTTAACATGATGTATCATGATACTATACATTACCCAATGCATTGGAGTGCTATTAGGGCACACCCTTTTTAAACATTTCATTTTAATGCATAAGTGTGCCACATTGATCATATAACATGGAATGATTCAACAACATAAGTTATTCCACAATTAAGTAATGTGGAATAAAAACATGAAATTAACATTCAATATGTATTTGCGCATAAAGAAGAATACCGTTGATAGAGAGATGGGTATGGTATTCACTACACAACGATTTTGGCTTGAAACAATGCGGTCCACTTTCGGCAGCATAACGATGTAACATAAGGATTCATGAAAATGGTTGATGAGAAAGAAAAGGGTGAATCATAATATTTACATAAAATGGACAGTAAGGGGTTCATATAGAAACATGTCCCAAAAAATATAGTGGAATTTAGATGCATAATAAAAAAGAATTACTTGTATGGAAAAGAGGAGAGACAAATCCCTTACGGAATTTCGGCATTGTTGCAGGTGTACATGGGACGAATTTAATGAGAGAGAAAGGGGTATCACATAATTTAAACATAAATAATTCAGTATGTGGGAGGTTTGAAACCATACCCATATATTTTTAGCTGAAATTAAAAGGGAATAACAATTTAAAGAATATTGGACAAAATTGAGATAGAAAGAAAAAACCTTACTTGGAAGTGTGCTTCCAAAGGCTTGAGAGAGGCTTGATAGAGGCATCTTAAGAGATTGGGGCACCTTGGGAGGATTCTAGAGAGAGGAGGGTAGAGGGTGGAAGAACTAAAAATCATTTGAGTGAAAAGGATGTGGGATCATGGGTGGGTTTATATAGTAAAGGTGAGGGAATTCTTTATTATTTAGGTTTTGGACACCTCACATTAAACTAATCCAAAACACAAACTATCACATGGTTATTGCCCATGGTTTTGGTAAAGTGAAGTGGAAAACAATATTTTATATGCCCAATGTCCAAAATTCTTAAAATAATGGGGAAGCGTATGTGGAGGTGAGTCACACTCCCAAAGAAAATAATTTAAAGAGAGAAAACATTTAATTACCCTTGGAGGGTCCACTAAAGTTTTGAAAAATAAATCAAACAAACCAAAAATCAAATAATTTTAATGATAAAACAGACATTGGCAGAACATAAAGTTTATAGTATTTCATTACATCACTATTGGTTCATTATGATGTCATAAATCACATTGTATATTTAAACGGTATATAATTTTTACAAAAAAATTTGACTATCTCATAAAATTAGGAAAAATTCACCATTTGATAATTTCGATGTCCTGATTCCAAAAATAATATTCATTTTATCTACATAATTTCCCAAATATGTTAATTTTTACTTTTAAAATAAAAACTGACATTTATAAAAAATTCATTGGTTTTGACAAAAATGGCTTTCAAACCTTAACAAAAATTTCAATTGCATTTCATAAAATTATATTATAATTTATATTTAATAAAATTTAATTTAATAATAATAATAATAATAATAATATTTAAAAAAAATATTATTTAATTCAAAAATCCATTAATTCATTAAAATAGATTTCATAGATGAACATTAACTAAAAATACTATTTTTACTTTAAAAACTATTTATAAGGTGATAATAATAAAATGAAAGTATATTCATTATTATATACAAATGTAATGCACATAACCATAGTATTAGGGTCTTGTTACATAACCCCTTATAACACCCGCATAAGACTAAAGAGTATTGTGTGTGATGGTGACAGAATCCTAGGGTGGCTCGGATAACATTGGTCAGTTGGTAATATCTATCGACTTCCACTTTTCTGGTAGGAAGTTCCGATCGAGCATAACATATTCATGATTGACTTGGGATTGGTCAAGAGAGAAGCCCAAAGATGCAGCCTTCTTTCTGAGCTCTGACAAATGGGCTTCGTATGAGGCATGTCTACTGGATGAGGCCATAGCTTCCTTTATCTGAGTAAATAGGATTCGTTAATTCCTTATATTTATACTAATCATGTGATCACTACTCAATATATATATTATCAATGGCCATAATTTATAATAGTATTTTAAAATCCAAAATCATAAAACCCAAGAAGGTGACATTTTATATAAACATTTCACATAAAGAGACTTTTAAAAAGATCATGATGGATTTCCATTAATGAAATTTTGGGTCATTACACAACACGTGCAGGCGGAGCTCGTGCAGGGGTGAGTAACATCATATTAAGTAGGGACCCCAAAACAAATAGGAATGAACATAGAACAATTCTTTAAAGTAAATCACAAAACACAAGACATTCCACAGTAGATATGTTATATGGTTGTAACAGTAGCATTGTTAGTCACAAATGTTGAACTCCACGGCCGCTGGATAACTCCACCTATATCGAGTATAGTGGGACATTTAGTTCACAAAAAGATTCTTCCCACTAAGCTTGAACAACTATGGTACTCATCAATGATGAGTAGCATGGGTATGTTGGGTCACACCGACTCGCTCCCCACTATGGGCCTATCGAGTCACACAAAGCCACTTCCAACCATAGCTGAACTGAGGTACTCATCCAGTCAAGTATTGTGGGTCTATCAAGTTACACAGAGCTACTGCATACCATGGGACTATTGGGTCAGACAGAGCTGCTTCCCACTTGGCCATCCTCAAGTAGTCTTCATGTCTTAACTAACTACAGGGTTCCATCCATAGTGCTCTTGGAAAAACCACTTCTCAAGACATTAATCAATTATAAGTTTCCATGAAAGTCCCAAAAAATCATTCCAAATGATCCTCCATCTCTAGAGGGTCCCAAACCTACAAAAGGACCGTCAATAAGACGTGTGATTTGCAATATACAGGGGTTTTAGTAAATAAGGGACTGGTTGCGATGGGGCCTGGTCCGACCCGACTAACCCAGCTCGGGGGTTCCCCTACCCCAGTTCATTCTGACGGACCCGAACTGACCTGGTGTGGGTCAGGGTCGATCTGGTCTGGTCTGGTAAGTGGGCCAGGCCCAATATGCCCCATTGTACCCATCCCGGTTGAATGAGTTTCTAGCCGGTTGAGCCCCTTAGGGAACCAACCTATTCCGGCCAAGATCAAAGAGGGCGCGGGTCCGACCCACTGGGTAGTGGGAACGAACCACTAGGCAGCAGGACCGTCCCACTAGATGCATCTGGAAGCCAAGTCCGTGCCTCGCCATTGCCCCATGAGCTGCCACAGGGTTCCTCCTCCACAACGGTCATGCGACCTTGGCCCATCAAACGGGACACAGCTCAGTGTTGTGTCCACTTCCCTCCGATGCGGTCATGTTACTGCATATGATACCTCAAGTAGCTAGCTCAGAAAGTGGCTTCTCTTGGTGCGTCGTGACCCGGTTCGACCACTGCCTTCTATCTAGTGTGCCTCTGTGGCATGCCACCTCCCACCAGCAGCCTCCATGGGCCACTGCTGGCAGTCTTCAATGCATCGTTAGACTCTTCAACAAACCACAGGGTCTGTTCCAATGGTCTGTTCTTCATGCCGCTTATGCCTACATCTTCTAGGGATCTTCCTCTCCACTGTCATAGTCTTAAAAATACATTGACCACAATTCAATTGTTTTTCCATGAAGAGAAATCATGATGGAGGGGCTCGGGCCTTGTTCGTGTCAGCCTGGGCCCTCTGCGTTAGAATTTTACAGAATGTGAGAGTTCTGGGGAATTTAAATTGAACAACAAAGATATTTAAATCCCAGTTAAAGAAACCCCAAAAAAGTATCCATCCTGCAAGAACACATGATTCTTGGATTAACTTTTTCAAGGGTTAATCTGCATTCATCTTTTAGAAATGGGTGGTTAATAAAAACAAATCAAAACCCCCAACCACTTAGGATTTCTGATGTAGCAATGTTCGTCCTTGAGGGAGACATCGACGTTACTTCCCAGCTTCGATATTCAAAAGGCGTTGAATAAGAAGAATAAGTTCTGCTTACATTATTCATTCTTTGTTGGGGTGAAAGTAAGATATAGGTTTGCTATAGAATCATCCAATTTATTTTGTCCATATTTTCCCATCGCATCGAATAATAAATACGATCTTGTCGCAACATTCCTATTATGTTGTGACGTCACATCTTTACACTATTAACTTAAGAAAAAACATCACTGTTATGCATCATGATAGCATCATTACACTTCAGTTTAAAGATCCATTAATGAAACTTATTAATGTGCATCATTAACACCTCGTCACTGCCTCACAATGTCACTATTCTCCACTCAAAAGTGAGAAAATAAATAAAATAATTGTTTTAAATTCTTGTATTATATTTCATGAAAAGTATAAAAAATAACATTACTGATCGGCCCTTTCCATCCAAAGTTAAGTCATTTCTAGATGAATCTTGGCATTCTAAATTCAATTGTACCCTCAGATTTTCAATCCAAGCGACGGTTCAAAATATAGAAAATCCCACTCGCACATTTAAAGAATTTTCCAGAAAAATGTTCAAAATTCTAGTCTCAGCTCTCTGGACCCCAGAATCACGTTCCATTGAATTTCACAGTCTGTAAATAATTCCATATTAAAAAATACATAGAAATTATAAGATGTTACATTCTACCCACTTGAGGGATTTACGTCCCCGAAATCCAAAACAACAACTAAACAAAAAGATGGGTGTACTGAGCATGAATGTAATCCCCCCTTCTCCCATGTGCTCTCTCGGAGATTCTCATGCTACCATTAGAGACACACTAGAGTAATCGACCATGCACATAGGACCTGATCTTGTCGATCCTCTATCTCCACTAAGAACTCTGAAAACCTCATCCCATCATCAATGTCCAGGTCCCCCCCCCCCAGTCGGTGACATGCGATGGATTATGCATGTACTTTCTCAACTGGGACACATGGAAACATCATGCCCTAGGAGCATCTATGGGGGAAGAGCTATTCAGTACGCCACCTCACCAACTCTTCTCAAGATCCGAAAAGGACCGATTAACCTCAGAGATAGTTTACTGTCCCATCTAAATCTCTTCAATCCTAGTCGGAGTGAAACCCAAAGGAAAACATTATCCCTATCCTCTATATCCAAGGATCTTCATCTCCTGTCGGCATAGGACTTATTCCTGCTATGTGCATACCTCATCCTCTTTGGGGTGATTATAAAATTATTAGTGGTAGCCCATACCAACACTGGACCCATGAGTTTTGACTCCCCTGGGTCTGTCCAACATATGAGTGATCTGCAAAGCATCCCATACAAGGCCTCAAACGGTGCCATGCCAATGGTGGAATGATAGCTATTGTGGTATGAAAACTCTCCCAGTGGCATGTGTTCCTCCCAACTATGACCAAAGTCAAGGGTGAAAGAATGAAGTATGTCTTACAAGGTCTGTATGGTCTGCTCTGTCTGACCTTTCAAATGGGGATAAAAAGTTGTGCTCAAACACAACTGCGTCCCAAATGCCTCCAATAACATCTTCCTCAACAAAGATGTAAAGCGATAATCGCGATCTGAGATAATCTTCGAAGGCACCCCGTGAAACCGCAATGTCTCCTAGATGTATAGGTGTCCCAATCCCTCTATCGTTTCGTGCTCTCGGATGGGTTGGAAGTAAGCCGACATGGTGAGTTGGTCAATGATCACTGAAATAGAGTCATGACCTCTAGACTTACATGGTAACCCTATCAGTAATTCCATTGAGATAAAGAGCCATTTCTACTTCGGTACCTCAAGTGGCGGACTCAAGCCTGCTAGAACCTGGTGCTCGACCTTTACTTTCTAACAAGTGAGGTATTATGAAATGAACTTGGATACTAATTTCGTCATCCCTAGCCAACAGTACTGATTTCAAAGGACTTAGTACATCTTTCCACTCTAGGATGTACCTCCAGAGGGGATGTATATAACTTCCTCAAAACATCCTCCTATAACATCATTGGTACTAAGGTTCACCCTCTGAAAAGGATCTAGTGATTACCAGCTTCATAAAATCCATCAAAATCATATCCTCAAAATATCTAAGCACCTCGAGCCTCGCATTTAACGTCCCCCAGTTGTGCCTCCCTAACTCGTTGTATGATTGGGGGAGTAATAGCCATCGAATGGAGGTAAAAAACTTCACCATCATCCTTGAGGGATACCTACATTGCAACTAACTACTATGTCGCATCACTTAGCTGCTAAAACCCAGCCCTCCTGTTGAGCGCATATGCCACCACATTCCCCTTTCCTAGAGTATGGAATATCTAAAAAAAATATTCCTTGAGGAATGATTGACATTGCCGCTATCTCAAGTTCAGGTATTTTTGTGTGATGATATACTTGAGAATCTTGTGGTCGGAGTAAACTATAAAACTCTCTCCCATTAGGTTGTGTTGGCACATCTTCAACACTAATACCACTATTTCCAACTATAGGTTCTGGTTCACATAGCTTTGTTCATTCTTCCTCAACTTTCATCATACATAGGCGCTCATCTCTTTCTTCCACATTAGGACACAACCAAGCTCGGTCCCTAATGTGTCGTAGTAAACTACATACCCAATATGTCATTGATGAAGACCACAATTAACCGGCCAAGGAAGGTCTAGAAGATCCTTTTCATGAGACTCATGAAAACTTCTGGTGAATTAGTCACACCAAAAGCCATAAAAAAGAACTCATACTATCCATACAGGCACCTAGAGGTTGTCTTCGGTACATCCTCATCCCGCACACGAAGCTGGTGATAGCCTGATCTAATGTCTATCTTTGAGAACCACTTTGCTACCTTCAGTTGGTCAAACAGGTCATCAATTAATGTTAGTGGGTAATTTTTCTTCACAGTCTCCTAGTTTAGACTTCAGATGTGCATCCACAAACTCAAACTCCCATATGCCTTCTTGGAAAAAAGCACTGGAGATGCCTATATTGAAACAATGGGCCTTACAGACCCCTTTTACTGCAAGTCCTCCAGTTGTACCCTTAGCTCATGAAGCTCTGTGAGAGCTATTCAATATGCCGGTGTGGATATTAGTGTCATCTTGTGGTACTAGTCGATACAGAACTCTACCTCTCTATAAGGGTGTATCCCTGGAACCACATCAGGAAAAAAATCCTATTACTCATCCACAACTATAGGAAAGCTTGGACTCCTCTCCTCCATTACACTAAGGGTGAGGGTATCCAAATTGTGAGTGATTGGTTTTACCCTCTTCCGAGAGAGTTTGTCTTGAACTTCAATGGCTTCCATCTTGCTAGTAAGGGAAAACCTGGTCTCATTATCATGGACACACTGTACTATACTCCTAAAATAGTCGATCTGTGGGTGGACTATGGATAACCAGTCTATACCCAAAGATGACGTAGTAAGGCCTCGAAGCTTCTACTAGGAGATCCCAGCTAAAAATCAAGCCTATAAGTGTAATATAACATTGCTGACACCAGTGTGTAATCATTGAATCCCCTCCCATAGAAGTCACTATCTTTAAGGATCGATCCAACTACTCCACCAGAATCTCTATGATTCAAACGAGAGTCGTGAAAAGGATGGAGTGACTAGAACATGTGTCTAAAAGCATTGCAGCTAGGGCGGAGAAGATATAGATCATACCTAGGACCATTTCTAGAGTGCTGTGGTTGTAAGCCTCTACCACCTAGAGATGAAATCGCCCCTGTCCTCTTACTGCCTGAGGTTGGGGTTTACCACCTGGGGGTGGTGGTGGTAACATATCAAACAATTTCCCACCACCTTCCACTCGACCATCTCCCTTTCCATGCCAGCCACCCTACGGACCTCCCCACTAAAATCACTGTTACTGCATTGACAACCCCTCAACTATCTGCTGGTCATCTGTACAATGGGTCGGGAAATCACATGCCATGTGTCCCTGACTGCCGCATGAACATCAAATCCTGGACCCCCGTATGGTTACCTATGGTTAGTGAGCCTCGCACTATCGACCCTGAGTCCTTGGGTGGGCCTCTGAAATACCAATCCAACATGGTCCCATGCGTCTATTATCTTCTTCTTGTCTAAGACTCTACCGCCTAGGGTCTGATAGTAGCACTAGCTATTGGAGGCTGCTTCACCCAAAAACACTCCATCATAAGGACTCACTCCAGCACCCCAGCCTGGGTAGGGAAGCTGAGAGACACCACTAAATCCTTCATCTCATACCTAGGCCCCTTAAAAAAAGCTCTATTACTAAAGAAAGGGTATCATTCCATATCTATGGAGTAGCAGGAAAGCTTTGTGACCCTTGAAGAGTACTCGGACACCGTCATGTTGTCCTGTTGTCAGTGAAGTAGATCATAGATGCACACAGAGCGCAAGATTGTGGTGAAAAAAATACTCCCTTAAAATCCTCTAGAAGTCAACCCACGTGACTATTGCCTCATCTTGAGTTTAGACGATCAAACTCCCCTTCCTCCCTACTGAACCCTCCAAAAGCCCTGTTGCCCATATCTTCATCTGGTTAGGTGGTGTCCTCACTAAGAAAAAGTCTCACGTCATAGCCTCCATCCAGTCCTCATCGACTATAGTATCTATCTCTCCCCTGAACCTATGAGGTGTCTTTATTTGGAAATCAGGTAGGGCACTTAGCCCACAAACATCCTCTACCTGAACCGCCGACAATAGATGATGACCATCGAGTGGTGATAGCACTAGTTCAACACCCGGTGGGGCCATCTCAAACACTGGTCCCTGAACGGATGCCTCATCTCTAGGCTGGCTATCCTCAAGACCTCAAATCAGGATCATGGCTGGTCATCTATGTGGAGTAATCCTGAGATATATCAAGATGTACCACCGTTAGAAGGTTATACCTAGTGAGATGAATCTTATTCAAAATAAAGAGACACTTAGGCAACTAGTGTTTTAATTTATTGATCCAATAACTGAATTCAAGGTCATCATGTATGGATATGTCAGTTTTTGCACCAACTCTAGACTCCCTGAATCTGAGAGTCAAACTATTAACACTTAACATTGTTTTCCCAAAACCAAACAATAGTCTCATGGTCCTTGAGGGGGAACCAAACACCCTCTAATACCACTTTTTCATAGCCCATCCCTAGAGAACATGCAATGACTACTCCATGCCCTCCTATCGATGGCTATGGACTGGTCAATAGTGGAAAAGGCATCTAACTTCTTGTCGGAGGCATTTTTTGGGGTACCTGTACATACACACACACACCCAACAAAATAACAACACATTGAAAAGGGGAAACAATTACCACTAAAACAAGCTGAGTAAAGTACAACTGAAAGTTAGTGGGATAGTATACATACCAAACAACAAAAAAATAGAAAGTACAAAAAAGGAAACTCTAACGACCATCCACAAAAAAAACCCACATGATCTAGAGAGTAGTGAAGCTACTTGAAGTCAAAGTAGTACGTCATGCCCACTTGGTCCTACTAGGTCCCACTTTGTACTAGGCCACCTTGTCCACCGTCGTGGCATATGTCAATCCCATATCCCTGAGAACCTTTATCATAACATCATCCATCTGCACCAGACACAACACGTGCGGGCGCTACCCTTGCAGGGGTGAGTAACACAATACTCTACAGGGACCCCAAAAAAAGTAATGAACATACAATAATTCCTGAAAGTAAATCATGAAATATAAGATAACACACACCATGTATGTTCTAGGGAAGAAATAGTAGCATCTTCAGTAAAAAAATAGAACTCCTTGGCCACTGGAGAACTCCACCTCTATCGAGTACAGTGGGCCCATTGGGACTCACAAAGATGCTTCCCAATAACCATGAACTATTGTGGTACCCTTTCCTGATGAGTACCGTGAGTATGCTACGTCACACTGAGCTTCTCCCCACTGAGGGCATGTCGGGTCAGACAGAGCCAGTTCCCACCTTGTTTGAATAGCGGTACTTCTCCTATCGATTACTTTGGGTCTGCTAGGTCCCACAAAGCCTCTTCCCACCATGGGCCTACTTGGTCACATAGATCCTCTTCCCACTAGGACATCCTCGAATAGTCTTCAGGTCTCAGCCAACCACATGGTTCTGTATGTAGCGCGCTTGGGAGAACTGCTCCTCAAGCCATTTATCAATTATTGGCATCCATGAAATTAAAAAAAATAATGAAAAAATATCCACACCCTAGATAGGGACTTAATGTCCCAAAAAACCTGTAAATCGGAAGCATAGTTCACAAGATATAGGTGTTTAAGAAACCAGGGTACCGATTGCGATGGGGCCCAGTCAGACTTGGTCGGTCCTACCTGACCAACCCGGCTCGGGGGTTCCACAAACCCTAGTTCATTTTGATAGACCCGACATGACCAGGTCTAGGTTTGGGTTGGTCTGGCGTAGCCTGGCCAGGGTACCATGCCCAATTTTCCCCTGTCGACCCGACCTAGTTGGCTGAGGGTCCAACCTGTCGAGTCGCCCGGCAACCCGGCCTAGTCTAGCCCAACTTGATGAGGGCACGAGTCTGGCCCACCATCATGGTATGCCCCACTAGGATCAGGTATAGCCCACTAGGTAGTGGGACTAGCCTGACCCAGTGCGCCACGAGTCTATCCCAAAGTTCGGGTCCGGCCCGCTGGGGGTTCGCGCCCTATCCAGTCTGCAAGAGGCGGACTAGTCCGCCTCCCAAGACGTAGCTGGGATCCTTGTACGTGTCCCACCATTTCCCCACAGGTCTCCATGGGGAACCTCCTCCACCGCGACCAAGTGACTGCATCCAGTCATGCGGGACGGTGCTCGATACCATGTCCGCTGCCTCTAACTGCCGGCTGGGTTGGTGGATTCTCCTACTGCACCATGGCCCAGTCCGGCTAGGACCTTTTGTCCAACACGCCATCCGGTCGTGCCACCTCCCAACTGTGATCTCAGTCATAGGCCACTGCTGGTAGTCTCCAGTGCCAACACTCACGTCATCACATTGGTGGATACTTCCACGAACCACCGGGTCCACACTAGTGGTCCGTTCTTCATGCTGCTTGCGCCTATGTTTTCCAGGGATCGTCCTCTCCACCGTGACTGTCTAAAAACTACCTTTTCATCAATTCAAAGTTTGGACAAAAACAACACCCATGATAGAGGGGCTCGAGCCTTGTTCATGTCGGCCCAAGACCTCCGCATTAGAAGTTTACAAAATGAGGGAGTTACAAGGATTTTAATTTGAACAACAATGTTAATTAGATTCATAATAAATAAACCACAAAGAAGAAACCCTCCCATAAGAATTCATGATCCACAGATTAACCTGTTCGTGGTTTAATTTACACATTATTTAGAAATGCATAGGGAAGAACAAAAAATAAAAAACCCATGCCTCTTAAGACATACAATTCTACAACGTTCATCCTCAGGGGATTTTTAAGATTTCGACCTCGCTTCCAAGCTCCAATATCCGAAAGGCATCAAAGAAGAAGAAGTTCTGTTGGCATTCTTTATTCTTTGCAGGGGTGGAAGTCCAACAGAGGTTCTCTTGAGAATCCTCTAATTTACATAGTCAATATTTTCCCATCACGTTGAATTATAAAAAGAAGAACGTCACAATGTTCCCATTATAATGCGATGTCACGTCGTTACGCTGTTTTATTTAAAAAACAGCATCGCTCTTAGGCATCATTTAAATGTCATTACGCTGCAAGTTAACAATCCATTAATGAAACTTATTAATGATTTCATCATCACCTCGTTTCTACCTCACAATGTCACTATCCACCACACAATGTTGATAAAAAAAAGTAAAATAAATCTTTTAAATTAGTTTATTATATTTCTTAGAAAGTTAAAAAAACAACTTTTCCACTCGGCCATTGTTGGCTAATGTTAATTCATTTCTAGAAGAATCCTGGCATTTTTAAATCAATGGTGCCCTCATATTTTTTATTTAATCAATGGATCAAAAGATTTTAAATCCCTCTCGCACGTTTACTTAACATACCTGAAAAAAGTTTAAAATTCCATTTCGGGCTCTCTGGACCTTGGAATCACATGCCGATGAATTTCACGGTCTCAAAATAAATCCACATAAAAAAATACATGGAAATTATAAGATTTTATAGATGAATGAACACTCCATCACACATTGTTAATGAGTGCGAGATGCTAGATTTTGAAAAAAACGAGTTACTACATTTAAAGAAGAAAAAAGAATTACATTGGTGTGAAAAGAATGAGTTACTACATTTAAAGAAGAAAAAATAATTACATAGGTGTGATAATCCATCTCTTAGATATTTTGAATGAATTTTTCTTCATATATTTATTAACACATATGGATGATGGATTAATGAATGATGATTTCATTTTTTGAATTTATGCGGTAGTTGAAATTAGTTTAAATACATTTAAAGAGTAAATATATTCTATAATAACACTTATAAATTGTGATAATGAGTTATTAGAGGGTTTGATAAATTTCTAGAGTCCTTTATATTGATTTGAGAGGATGTGGAGTGATTATATTTTCCTCGAGTATATTTGATTTAATTTTTAGGTGATTTGAAAAAGTTCTATAGCGTTAGTTTGAAGGTGGAAAATTATAAAACTCCTCTATATATAATTTTAGTCCATAAAATATTGACAGTAAAATAAGTGATGAATTATATGAAATATGGAAATATAATAGTTTATATATATTTAGACTCTATACATAAGGATGTTCTAGAGGAAAATAAAATATTTCCGGGTTTCCCTATGAAAAAACAAATACAAAAGGGTTTCTTTATTGTGAAGGAAATACCAAAGTTTTTCATTGAATTAGAAGAGTAACATTTCAAAAAGTATCAATTAATAGTCTGATATGTCAAGTTTAGTTTTTTAAATCATAATGATTATATTTTTTCATGTGTAATGGTACACAAAAAGGATTAAAATTTGTAAAAACGATTGAGACATGTATATATATGTAAAAGTTAGTTGCATGGTGTATAAGAGTTATCATTGTTGTTCTTAGAGGAATATAAGGGTCTATGAGTATTGTATGTAAGGGTTGATTGATAAACATGGAATTTTATAAGGTATTATTTTCAAGGGAATTAGTTATAATCCATAGAAAATTATATGGGTAAGGGTAACCTAAAATCTATGTAAGAGTGTCCAGATAACTGTTACAAAATATGTGATTACTAGAGACTAACTTAGATGATATTTCTATAGAAATAAATATTAAATATCATAGTGATTTTTTTTAACTAATATGTGATTCATTCCATGTGAAAAAGAATTTTTAATTTTTATTAATTTATTAGATTCTGATTTAATAGATATAATATTAGAAATATAGTACTTTAAATCTCTTATAATGATCTAAAATATAATATTATCGAATAGTTTTATGTTTTAAAAATGATTAGTTTACTATATTCAATATTATGAAATTTTATTAAAATGAATCAATGAAAAAAATTAATAATATGATACTGAGTTTAGTAAAATTGAGATATAATATAGACTCACACAACAAACCAGTGAATATTCTGAGTATTAATGTCTGGGTGTAAAGTAGATGTTATTTTTGAAGGAAGACTTGTGGATTAATGAATAGAAAATAAGAAGAGAATATTTGAGGAATACTGACACAACTAATACGTATTTATGAACTATGAGTCAATAATTTTGATGATTTAGATTAAGATAGTGTTGAGATATCATGATAGATGTTCATGTGACTATAGAAGATTATCCATTATCTTCCAAATATTGTGATTAAAGGAGAATACCTTATTTGAATATATATTGATATCATGGAGAAGACTAATGATCTTATACATTGAGTGATTCAATAGAAACCATTGTACACTAGTGGAAATACATTTAAAAATCTATTTTAGAGATAGTAAAATATCAGGAGTGTAAATCCTAGATATTTTAAAAAGAAAACTATGTATAATAATGTACATGACATGCAGAGCCAAGATTAAATGAACAATGAAATAATATAATTCGATAATGACTATTATAAACTATACTTTAATATTCCTAGTATAAAAAGGAGTAACTAAATTAGAAAATATATATAGTTTTCATACATAATATATATTTAAAAATTAAATCTTAGTAAATAATCACTCAATAAAGCGGAAAGTGATTTTATTTTTAAAAAATATGATTTTACAATATTCATTTTTATATTAAAGTTATTTAAATAAAATAATATGAATTTAATTTAATACAACGGATTCAATATGTGAATTTTGTATGTCTATATTGGAAAAATATGTCAACTTTATTTTTGTTCACAATTAGTAGTAACTGTGGTATATTTTTGTCACCTCAATAAGGGAAAATATGGTAAATAAGGTTTAAAATAATTTCATAAGAATTTAAAAATATTTATAACACCTAACGTATCTATATTGGTCGAGTTTAGTTCGACCACTCCCATCATATATTCAAAATATATGGATTTTGGGAGACATATTTCTTTTATAAGGACCTTTATATTATTTTCAGTAATGTCATATTCCCAGATATTAATATCTACCTTATATTTTCTCTTACAAACTCACATTTAGTGAAGAAGTAGTTTTGAATGAATATAAACATCCATATTGAACATTATTTATTTATGTTTTTTATAGTAATTTTTGAAATAGTGATTTTTATTACCTTAAATTCTTACAAAATGTATTCATAGTGTGTGCACACATTGTAAAAAATTGAATAAAATGATTTTCAAAAAACCCAAGTAATCAAATTTTTGATGAAATATAATTTTATAAGAATTTCGTATTCAATAATAATCTATAATTGATTATTAAAGGGATTATATTATAATTCCATACAAGTATTGAAATATCAAAAGTAAAAATATATGAATAATTATATTAATCACTTTAATGGAATTTTATATTAAATAATATACAATTAAATGATAAAAATTATACAGATATAGAAATCAGAGAAGGGGGATTGATGTGGTCTTAAATAGAAACATTTTACCATTTTTGATCAAATTATTATCTTAAAAGTACATTTATTAAACTATAGTATTAAAAAACATGTTTCAATAGGAAAAGATAAAAATGGTTAAGGGTATAATCTCAAAGATAATCTATAGATTAAAACATAAGTCTATATTAATTTTATATTTTTACACGACTAAAACCATACACTATATAATCGTAGAATTTATTTCCACATTGTTCTACTTTCACATGAAACATAATTTATTATATTTAAATCTCTTAGATAACTCTAATAATTTCATTTACTTCACTATCAAAGGATGAACCCACTCCAATATTCATCACACCACCGCGAGCCACGTATCTCATAAGCCCTGAGAAAACACTTCTAAAAATTATTACCCAATTTTTAGAGGATATTATATATTTAAAAGGATATCTCCAGTTTCCTTAAGGAGATATATAATGGATGTTCATAAAAGAGAAGGTGATCCTCTCAACCTATCATCTTCATTTTAGTTCTTCTTCTACATCATTCAATTCATTCCTAATCATTATAATATAATAACATCAATATCTCTCATATAATTTTAATTTATTGTGCCAATTTATTAACATTGTTCATATCCTTTTCAATCTAATGGGGAATGTATACATTGTTCTCACATACAAGTGGACCTCAACCACAACGTAGCAATATTTATCCCTTTTCATCACCTACACAGAATTAATGGTAGTATCCTTAATTTATAACATATATATATATTATATTCATGACATAATTATATTTTTTAAATATAATATATTATCTACCTTCTAAATCTTACCTCAGTTAAAAATGATAACATAAATTGTGTGTACATATGAAACACCACCTCTTTAAAGTAATGTGATTCATTTTTCATATTTTAATTTCATGGGTGATTCAAAAAATTTGTTTACTTTATTAAAATTAAAATTATTTCATGACTATCATTCAGGGTATGACTTTATAAGGAACCTTTTTATCATAGTCAACCCAATGATGTTTTTTTGCGATTATGAATTGAGTTTCTAATATATACTAAAATTAATTACTAACCATATAAGGTATTATAATAAATGAAATGTAATGTATAATAATAAATTAATTTAGAAAAATAATGTTATCAATCATATAACAATTAATATTACTTTATTTTATATGAGTTAAAATATGTTTCTTCCAAGTTGGACATGAGGTAAGGAACTTTCCAAAAAAATTATTCTAAACATTTTTAAGTATACGATTAAAATCCTTTCCTTCCATATCTTTTTTGAAAAATATTTATTAGACACTTTAGTAATTTATAAATAGTTTAAAAGAGTATGTTTTAATTACATTTTAAATTATTTATAAAACACTAAAAGGGGGGAATGTTTATCTTGTTTTCTGATCGTGGTAATTTTTACCGAAGGTGTAAAACAAATTTTTACTATATAAAACATGACAGGATTTTCCTTCCATCCATCATATTATTAATAATGAATATTCCTCTACCTATTTCCATGATTATTTTAATTAAAACTATTTTTTTAATATTATATAATTTTTAATTAAAATTTAATCAAAATAAAATTATATTTTATATATTTTATGAGAAAAAATATTTATTCTTCTAATTTGTTTAAAGGAATATATTAGGAGTTTTTAGGAAATAAATAAATTATTACTTGTGATTTATATATGTTATATCATGTGTATTTTTTCCTGATGATTGGTGAGTTTGATATGATCTCAAACCCCTAGGCATACCTTTTTTATATCTATGTGAGATAGATAATAATGTTTTCAGAAGAACTGAGGATTTTCCACATGGCTAATTAATCAAGCTACTTGGAATAATTTTTTTATGAAACCCAGTATCACTACACATCTATAAGGTAATATTTTCATCTTCCCCTAGGAATCAAGATCTACTATGTATCCCTAAGTCATTGAGAAACATACCCCTTTGCATCCACTAGTCATCAAGTGAATATAATCAACATGTCAGACGAATCAAGGATTAGTCATGAGGAAAATGAATCATGTTACTCGACATAATGTGATGATGAAACTCGGTATCACTTCTAATAAACAATGGAATATTATCGACATCACATGGGAATTAAGACATACTCGGCATCCCCTAGACATCAGGTGGGATACCTCATTACATCTTCAAGTTGTTGAGTACATCACATGGAATCCCCAATACATCATCATATAACTATACTATGATTAGGTCCCTATTTTCCATTATTTCAAGTCTTATGAACACACCTCTATGGGATAAACTTGTCACGATGGATCACCTGTCTTGGGATCCAAGAACAATACCACCAAAACACACATATCTTGGTTAGAAAAACAAGAAACTATATCATATCGTCATTAGTGAGATAACACACATAATACATGAAATCAACATCAATAATGAATAATAAGCTATAGATTAATCCTATAAATAAGTGTATCACAAGGTTTCTAGGGATACAGAAACACACCTACATTTGATCATAATACTGAATAATCATCATCATATGTCTATGCATAATCATTTTAATGAAATTTGTAAAATTGAGCCGAAAAAGTAAGGAACATCCTACCAAAAATTTCATTGATATAAAAATGTTGGGATAAACCAGTCAAGATTACCTCTTCGCTTCCTTATTATCAAATTTTTACACTCAAGGATCAACAAGGGTCCCTAAAACCATAACCACAAATTTTATTTAAAAAATAAATAAATAAACTTATGAGATAAAACATTGTCACCCCTGAGTAATTTAAAAATTGTACTTTTATAATTATATTCTGATACTTAATTATAAATTGTCTATTTTAATTCTATTCTAACAGTTTCCATTAAATTATACATTTATAATTTTCTCCTGATAATTTCTCATAAATTATCCTTCTATGATTTTTTTTGACAATTTCTCTATTATTATCTTATTTTAATTGGATATTGATAAATTCTCAAAAATTATACTTTTATAAATAAATTTAAATAATTTTCATAAATTATAATTTAATAATTATCTTTTTAAAATTTATCATAAAATACCATTTTAGAAAATCCATTTTTCATAATTTCTCTAATATTTTCCTTTTATAAATATTTTTTGAAAAGTTCACATAATTTATATTTTTTAATTTAATTTTGATTATTTCTCTTAAATTATCATCTTATTATTACCTATTTATAATTTCTCATAAATTATACTTTAATAATAATATTTTGATAATTTATCATAAATTATAATTTTATATTGTTTTTGTTAATTTCTCTTTAATTATTTTTTTATAACTATATTTTGATAATTTATCTTAAATTAACCATTTAAAATTATCATCGGATAATTTCTCATAAATTAACCTTTTGTATATTTATATTTATAATTTCTCATAAATTATCCTTTTATAATTATTTTTGAAAATTTCTCATAAATTATCATTTTATAATTAAATTTTGATAATCTATCTTAAACTATCTTTTTATAATTATATTCTGAAAATTTCTCATAAATTACAGTTTTATAATTTTATTTTGATAACTTCTCATAAATTATACATTGATAAATCCATGTGATTATTAATTGATTATTTTTATTACAAAAATTATTTTTTAATCATCTATCAATTACCAACTAATAAATTTGATAGTTTTTTCATGTGATCATTAAAATATAATTATACTTTTATATATTTAGTAATATTATCTCGGAAAATATAATAAAATTATTATTTGATAATTTTCTTTAATTTTTTCTTGATAATTCTTCCTTATTATCCATTAATGACTCCATGTAATTATCTTTTGACAATTATAATAATTCATCCATTGATAATTTAATTTAAATGTATCATTTTATGTTCTTGTTTAATTATTTGTGATAATTCGATAAAATTATCATTCGATAATTATAATTATTATCCTTCGATAAATTCTAAAATATTATCCATGAAAATATTTTTCTAAAGAATATCCAGTGATAAAAAAATTTAAATTATACATTTAAATTATGAAAAATCTAATTGAAAAACATCTTGCTGCCTCCAAATTGAAAATATAATTTAGGTTCATCTCGTCAATATGAAACCAGCGATACTCATGACATATAATTATAGTCAATGTTACAAAATATATTAATTTTAGAGGTTTTAATTTAATGTAAAAATTTAATTTATATAAATAAAAACAATCCTATTTGATGATGGTGTGAATAAGAGACTTGAGGAAGGATGGGGGTCAAAGCACCCAGAAGGAATTGGTTAACTAGTTTGGTGCCATTAATAGGCTTTTGGAAAATCATAGATTGTGCTTAGAGATTATATGCGGTTGTACAAACTTGATAGGATCATCCCACACTGAATATCTTCTGGTATTTCGACCGTAAAATGTTTAAATTTTGGTAAAAAGAAATACTAAAATTAAATCTACTCTTTCAACCAAGAATAGAGGGGAAAGTCTTTAAAATCATCTCATTATAATTATTCCAACTAAAATGAGTCAAAACAGTTGATATTCAAATTTTTTATTACATTCTCATGTTTTAATAGTGGTTTGTATCGTGTGGGGGAAAATAAGAATAAAAAAATAATTGTATTTAATTAAACAAGGATTAATTATTAAACTAATTAATTAAATATTATAAAAAAATAAATAACATCAAACCTCTGTTGCACATAAAATTTATGCCCCACCTTGGGAAAATCACAAGTTTTGGACCTAATGGTGGTCTCATATTTATTATATGATGCATATTTTGAGATATATTAATTATTTATTATTTAAAAAGGAATAAATAAATAACTAAATATAAAAAGGGTTTTAATGTGTGTGATTTTGTGCAACACCCAACACACATATAAGTTATACCTCACCTAGGGTTAACCCCATGTTCCGAACCTAATGATGGTATCTGATTTCTCATATGAGACACTATATGAGATATATTGAATAATTGTTTTAAAAAATAATATAATAAAAATAATAAACAATTTGTCATGGTATAAGGACCCGGCCTTAAACCTTACTTAATATTGAATTAAATGAATAATTCACATTGAGGATCTTTTCAAGTTTATATTTTTAGATAATGAGATCATAAATCATGAATTACATTCCACATTTAAACAAAGTGGTTACATAAAAGATAGTATTAATTTTTCCCCATCAACCGAAACATATTTAAAATAAAACATGGATTCTTTCTTGACACTTCCTTGACATTATCATCATAACATGCACCTTTCCCTTGACCTGTGAAAAATATTTCAAAAACATGGGATGAGCATAAAAAGCTCAGTAAGGGATATAAAAGTATGAAAAGAAAACATTAGTCCATGAATGAAATCATACTTTACTCATAAAACATAAGCATTTTAACATACCTCATCAAATCATGAATAAATCAAAGAAATCATAAGGCATAAAGGTTAATTGAGGCATTCATAACATTCTTACGTAGGGAGTAACCCTCTTGGTTACGTTTGGAATACCCATCACAGTATATTCCCTAAATCTCTTCAGAGAAACCTTAACATTTAACTCTTTCATGTTACCCAATGCATTCGAGAGATATATTGGTCTCTCCCGCCCATAGTTTATCACGGAACCCCCCGTCTTCATAATAATTCCCAAGAACCATAACATAATCGTATCACATAAAATATGCATAAAGGAAACATAAAATTTCCACTTTTCAATCACAAGATATCAATACAACGCATTGATATAAAAAAATTATAAAAACCATTTTCAATACAAAAATAAAATAAAAGTAAAACATGTTATTTATTTTTAATTTTAAAAAAGGTATGGCTTGTAGAGGAAGCCGAAACTCAAAAAATGGTCACAGCGGCAGGGAAGTCGTTGTCGCCGCATATGTACGACAAAAACATTCCCTTTTGTCATTTAGTAAAACACTTTGGATAAAAAAAATTCCTTTTGGATAAATGTAAAAGTCAAAGGGGTTTATACACCATATAAAATAAGGTTGTGTATAAAACAAAATATGCCTCAATGAATGAAGATTGAGACGAAGTCCATTACAGAGACGGTATCCTTAGATGAAGGATAAATCAATTACATTATTATGTGTGACAAACGAATACACCTAATATAAGTGGATATTATGTGTAAAACAATCAGAGGTCATTCACACATATTCATAGAACCACATATTCAAGGAGTAAAAGTTTATCCCAAAGAATCAAAATTGTGTTAAGAAGTTCCCTTGCAAAAATTCGACAGCGTAACGATGCCACTTCAAACTTCAGAAAATGAGTTGATGAGAGATAAAAACGGTATCTCATCACTTGGACATAAACTTTACATCAATAAGGATATATAATAACATATCCCAACTTTAAAATATGTAAATTAAAATACCAAACAAAAGAAGTCTTTTAAAAATAGGAGGGTGAAAAGTTCCCTTACCGACTTGGGTATCTTTCAAAACATACACCCCATGAAAGAAGGACAATACAACATTGATGTAAATACTAGTAAAAGAAATTATATTAGAAAAATATTAGAATAATGGGTATTACATATACCACTCAATGGAAATGGTGCTAAAAGTAGCATAAATCTCACAGGAATAAAAGTGAGATGAAAAATCCATTACAAAAACTCAGCAGCCGGACGACGCCACTTAAAACTTCCAAAAATAGATTGATGAGATCAAATAGGGTCTCTCATAATATTAATATAAAATTTACAGAAAGAGGAATATAAAATAACATCCCAATCAAAAGAAATATGATGTTAAAAAGAATGACATAAAAGAGTGTACTTAAGAAGAAAGAGAGGGATCGGTTCCCTTACCTCGGGTCCGAATTGACTCGATCATTCTTTAACCTCCAGAATAATAAACTTGAGTTAATTTCTACTTTATTAAGAACCTTTTTCAAGTTCATTATACCTTTTATATCACTTACTACCATGCTATTAACACTATGTAATTATTTATGTTAATAATGGTCGTTTTGTAGATCATTGCTACTTGAGTCAAAAATAAACTCATTATAATTACAAGTTGTTCATGTGGTAAAATATATATTATATCCAGAATTATATTAATTATGTAGATATCATATATATCATATATATCAATTATATACATGCATTTATAATATTACATAACATTTAGAGGTAAGAAATGAAATGCACCGTTCATGGTGACGGTAAGCCGTACGTACGCATGAACGGTACGTCCATTTCAATTTCTATTTAATGGAATTAAAACATAATGATAAACAATAGTATTATAATTCCATTATTTTATCATATATAATATCATTAGATCTATTCTTTATACATACCACATATGGTATTAACGAATCAAATCACTTTGAGGGGGCGGTAGTCCGCACTTCCCAAAATGAAGATATCGCGTTTAACCATAATGGAAACCATAAAGGTATGCCATAAATTAAAAATACATAAGCTTAAGTAAAAAATAAACATATTATATATCATATATAAGTATATTGACATCTTAATGGCCACCATTGAGGGTGTTAAAAGAATATTGAACAATCATCGTTTCGTGAGGCAGAAATTCACCATCCACAGAAACAATATGTTCATTAACCATTAGATGTAGGTGTGTTTAAGTTTGGCTCGAATAAGTTTTATAAAAACATCATAGTATATTTAAGATACTGGAGTTGTTACAAAAGAAACGAATAAAAAGAGTTTAGGGGGGTGGAGAAGCAAAATAAAACAAAAGAACACAAGTGAAGACATTACCTTAAAATCAGGTATTTCTCTTTGATTTGAGCTCAAAGGCTTCCTTGGGAAGCCTTCTGCCCAAAGTGAGGCTTCTAAAATTAAGATAGGGATGTGGAGAGACAAAATGAGTTGGGGTTGGCTGATACAAAGTCTTGAGAAGTGTGTGTAAGGTGGTAGAGGTGGGGGCCTTTTATGAGAGGAGAGGAGGGGCACTCTTGGAAAGTTACAAAATGATACTTTATTTTCAAATGAGTTTTGGATTTCAAAGGTCCCACATTGATGTATTTTGAGGATAAGGTGGTAAGGATTCTAAATATACCCATCCAATTTGTTTTTGACAAGTGTAAGTTATAGTTTTAACATTATCTTTTCATTTTATTTAAATCCTTTATTAATGAGGTAATCGCTACATCATCATGATGTCATAAATAATTTAATTTATTTAATGTCTAAAAATTATAAACAATATATATAATGATGTAGGAAATCATTTTATCTTTCTAATGAATTTTTTTAGTCAAAAATATGACTTGTATAACCCCATTTAAAATTTTTTTTATTAAAACAACTTATGCTTGTGACATTTTTATTTAAACTTTAAATAAAAAGTTATTTATGTCATTTTCGAACCAAAGTGGTTCCATTGGGTCTCCAAGTTGGCCCATGGATAGTCTTGGTCGGGCATGACACATCCAATGAGGGTAAGACATGTGTCTAGGTCAATTATTATTATTAAAATATTATTTTTACCTTAAATTACACTAATTACCTCTAATCACGATTAAAAACTTAAAACTTACTATTCAGCAAAAATTTATTTTAATCCCATTGAACCAAATTTTAAATCCTAATGACAACCATGTATGTCTGATTTTTGAAATTCAAATCACAGAAGTGGTGAAGTTTTATTTAAATGAAAAAATCAGTTTTAAACTACCACTTAGTGGTTTCACTATTCATCAAAAATTGATGTTTTTCAAAAAAATACCAAAAATTCACCCTAAGCTATATTTGAAATTACGAATTCAAAAATCATGTCTATTTTACAAAATTCAAAACATATAAGTTGAATTAATTAATTTAATAATTAATTCCCACTGTCAAAACAAATAGCGTGTTTTTAAGAAACAATATATATATTAAAAGATTGACACTAGTTTACGTCCAATTTCAAAGTGAAAATAATTCTAATGACCACTATTGGATTAAATGGTAAAAATATATTCTAATCTCAATTTAAAAAGAATTCAAAATATAATATAATCATATAAATAAATTAGATTAAAAAGGGTTTTTAAATTAAAATACAACATTTTTCACTATTCATTAAAAAATGATCTTTATCGGAAAAATACCAAAAATTTACAGAAAGTAAATTTTGAGGTCCCAATTCTAAAGACGAATTTTATTTTGTCAAACAAAACACATAAAATTGTCAAAATGTGCATTTAAAAGTGTTTCTCCATCAAAAGGCAGTTAATCGACCTTTTAAAGTATATTAGAATATTTACGCTTAAAATTGGATTCATTCTTATATTTAATCCTCTAACATTTATTGTAAAAAGTAAAAATATTTGACAAAAATAGATAATCAGTTTGTAGCTAGTTCTGTTCATTCCTGCCATTACTATGTCTAGGCATTAACTACCATTTAAAATAATATTATTTTGTTATTAGTGTGCAACGTAAGATTCCCAAGAAACTTGTTGTTGTGTATTGGGTATGCCATCGAGCATAGCGTCCCCTTTAAAGTAATATTAATATTTTATTCACAAATATGGATAAATATGAAAATTTCATATTCTTTATTTACCTGGGGTGTTACATTCTTCCCCCCTTTTGGGAATTGTGTCCTCACAATTTTAAAATTGGGCTTGGAAGCTTCATTGAAAATCCCACATCGGAACAAGAGTCAGTAAAACAATCACTTTAAAATAATGGGGGAGAAGTACAAATGTCACCTGAGTTAACCCATACTAGGATTCCACGTATGAAAATATGGATATGGAGGAAAAAAAGAAAGGGTCATGTTCTGATGGAGAGTGATAGTAAACATGTCTAGGAGAAAGTTAACAATAAGAAAATCACAAACTTTTGATGGGTTAAACGGTATTTGATTCCCCAGTAGGAAAAATTAACAGGAAACATTTTTGTTTTATGTTAATTTTAATTGAGGAATTTATTTACGAGCTTAACTAAAACATAAGGAAGCATACTTAATTGTCATGTTGACATTCAACTTTTACTAGATTTCTTACACGAACTCATATTTTCTCCAACAGATTAATATTTGGGATGACTTGTTCACATTAAGAGAGCTATAATCAACTTCTAGAGAATCACCTAATCCACAAAAGAGAACTATATACTTCCCATGTCTTTAGACCTTAACCAAAACTAAAACAAAAAAGGTTAGTATGAGATCATATAATACCCAAAAAGGAAAATATTTTATAAAAAAAATATATTTTTAATCTCCAAAAAATTTCAGACAAATCCCAAAGTTCAACAAAGTCCATTCAATGAACATCTATCCATAAAATTATACAAAGTAAACCAAACTAAGATTGAAACCCAATTTTCTGAAGGATTTAATCACATAGTCTCCTTAGATAAATTTTGACATTTTTCTCCAAAATAACATCAGTTACTCTTACAATCTCATACTGAAAAGTAATTAACCTAATCACATATCCTCCATGATAGGCTAATCATTTCCATTGATAACCAAAAAAAATAAACGTACTCTTAATTGATAAAATCATCTAACTAAAAATAATCATTCAAACTAACCAGGGACTTCACGTAGTCCAGTGGTAGGCGATAAATACCAGTTGCACTTTGGTTGTCGGTTCGATTCTCATAGCTTCGTCTGACGCGACGGGCTGTCACACAGTCTGCGTGTTGTCCCTTTTCAAAAACTATATAGTTTTATAACATTCTTCAAAAAGAGATAAATTCATCAACAATAACCATAACATATTTTAACCACAAAGGTTATCTGATAACTTCCATTTTGCAACCCAAAATGTGTTAACCAGTAATTGCCTCAAATTCAAGGATCATATAAACCCAAATGGTTCTTTATAACTATATCCACAAAAGAAAGGATAATTATTCCTTGAATAAAAGTTTCGTATATCAAACATCAGGGTTACTATAAAATGTCTTCTAATGTAACCCCGTCATCAAAAGAGACTTAATACATCTAAGAATTTCACCATCCTAAAATCTACAATAACTCTTGAATCCCTTATATGATGACTTCTTACTCATTCAACATTCTTCATGATCCTTTAGCCATTCCTTTTCAACTTATTATAAAATAATTTTTTCCTAAAAAACAAATCATGAATTATATCCTAAGATTCCAATAATAGGAAAACATATGTTAAGAAATAATCTATACATTTCATTCTTCATTGTCATTTTCTTCATCCTCAATCAGAATGGCATTAGGTATTGGTAAATGAATATTTGTACGATATTGGTGACCCCATTTCCGAAACATCTTCATACGAAATTTGTTTGCATAATGACCATGCACACCACATTTAAAACATTCAATTGATCCTTCAGAAAGAACTTCTTCCCCTTTCCTGGAGTCAACTAGATGCTTCCTTTTTCCATGGAAGGTTCTTTCGTTATGACCTTCATTTCACCAACTATAGCATCTTTCTGTCCCTTTGAAACATTTTCCTATTTGTTTCTTTCCACATATTTGACACATAGGTTTTTGAACATACTTACCTTTATGATTATTACCTGAACTTCCATAGGGATTTGTTTCTCGCATATACAATGCCTTATAAAAATCATTAAGGTTCGGGTGGTCAATCATGACTCTAAATAGTTGGTTGAGGATAACCACAAGAGTTCTCATTGCAGATCCCATATCATTCAGTTGTTGTTTTATAAAACCATCACAGTTTTCTTCAAATCCACTGTTACTTTAGTGCCTGCTAGATCCAGCCATTTACTAAAACCAAAAAGGTCAGTCTGAGTATATCATTAAAATCATCAAATAAAAAAGATAAAGATAAACACCAAGATATACTTATCCAAGTTATCTCAAACTCATTCTAACATTTAAAAAAACGATGACTCCATATAATATACTAACCATTGTGGTTATACACAACCTGTCACTTTTTCTTAAACAACACTCTAACCTCTAAAGTTATCTAAACCGACCTCTGATACCAACTATAATGCCCCGGCCTTAAACCTTGCTTAATATTGAATTAAATTAATAATTCACATTGAGGATCTTTTCAGGTTTAGAGTTTTAGAGAATTAGATCATAAATCATGAATTACATTCCACATTTAAAAAAAGTTGTTACATAAATGATATTATTTGTTTTTCTCCATCAGCGGAAACATATTTAAAATAAAACATGGATTCTTTCTTGACACATATTTGACACTATCATCATAACATGCACCTTTCCCTTGACCTGTGTAAAACATTTCAAAAACATGGGATGAACATAAAAATCTCAGTAAGGGATATAAAATTATGAAAAGAAAACATTAGTCTATGTATGAAATCATACTTTAATCATGAAACATAATCATTTTCACATACCTCATCAAATTTTGAATAAATCATAGAAATCATAAGTCATAAAGGTTACTTGAGGCATTCATAACATTCTTACGTAGGGAGTAACCCTCTTGGTTATGTTTGGAATACCCATCACAGTATATTCCCTAAATCTCTTTGGAGAAACCATAACATTTAACTCCTTAGCATTACCCAATGCATTGGAGAGCTATATCGGGCTCACCCGCCCTTAGTTTATCACAGAAACACCTGTCTTCATAATAATTCCCAAGAACCACAACATAATCGTACCACATAAAACATTCATAAAGGAAATATAACATTTCCACTTTTCAATCACAAGATATCAATACAACGCATTGATATAAAAGAATTATGAAAACCATTTTCAATACCAAAATAAAAGAAAAGTAAAACATGTTATTTATTTTTCATTTAAAAAAAAGGTATGTCTTGTAGAGAAAGCCGAAACTCAAATAATGGTCACGGCAGTGGAGAAGTCGTTGTCGGCGCATACGTACGACAAAAACATTCCATATTTTCATTTAGTAAAACGCATTGTATAAAAAATATTCCTTTCGGATAAACGTAAAAGTAAAAGGGGTTTATACACTATATAAAATAATGTTGTGTGAAAAACAAAATAAGCCTCAATGAATGGAGATTGAGACAAAGTCCCATACAAAGATGGTATCCTTGGATTAAGGATAAATCAATTACATAATTATGTGTGACAAATGAATACAACTAATATAAGTGGATATTAATTGTAAAACAATCATAAGTCATTTAGACATATTCATAGAACCACATATTGAAGGAGTAAAAGTTTATCCCAAAGAATCAAAATTGTGTTAACAAGTTTCCTTACAAAAATTCGACAGCCTAACGGTGTCACTTAAAACTTCAGAAAATGAGTTGATGAAAGATAAAAAGGGTATCTCATCCCTTGGTCATAAAATTTACATCAATAAGGATATATAAGAACATATCCCAACATTACAATACGTAAATTAAAAGACCCAACAAAATAAGTCTTTTAAAAAGAGGAGGGTGAAAAGTTCCCTTACCGACTTGGGTATCTTTCGAAACATACACCCCATGAAAGAAGGACAATACAACATTGATGTAAATACTAGTAAAAGAAATTATATTACACAAAGAGTAGAATAATGGGTAGTACATATACCACTAAAAGAAAATGGTGGTAAAAGTAGCATAAATATCATGTGAATAAAAGTGAGATGAAAAATCCCTTACAAAAACTCGGCAGCCGAACGACGCCACTTAAAACTTCCAAAAATGGATTGATGAGATCAAATAGGGTCTCTCATCATATTAACAAAAAATTTACAGTAAGAGGAATATAAAATAACATTACAATCATAAGAAAGATGAGCTTAAAAGGAATGACATAAAAGAGTGTACTTAAAAAGAAAGAGAGGGGTAGGTTCCCTTACCTCGGGTCCGAATTGACTCGATCGTTCTTTAACCTCCTGAATAATAAACTTGAGTTAATTTATACTTTCTTAACAACATTTTTCAAGTTCATTTTTCCTTTTATATCACTTAATACCATGCTATTAACACTATGTAATTATTTAAGTTAATAATGGTCGTTTTGTAGATCATTGCTACTTGAGTCAAAAATAAAATATTTATAATTACATGTTGTTCATGTGGTAAAATATATATTATATCCAGTATTATATTTATTATGTACATATAATATATATCATATATATCCATTATATACCTGAATTTATAATATTACATAACATTTAGAGGTAATAAATGAAATGCACCGTTCATGGAGATGGTAAGCCGTACGTACGCATGAACACTACTTCCATTTCTATTACTTATTTAATGGAATTAAAACATAATGATAAATAATATTATTATAATTCCAGTATATTATCATATATTATATCTTTAAATCTATCCTTTATACATACCACATATGGTTTTAACGAATCAAATCACTTTGAGGGGGCGGTAGTCCGCACTTCCTAAAATGAAGATATCGCGTTTAACCATAATGGAAACGATAAAGGTATGACATAAATAAAAAATATATAAGTTTAAGTAAAATATAAACATATTATATATCATATATAAATATAGTGTAATCTTAATTTCCACATTTGAGGGTGTTAAAAGAATATTGAACAATCATCATTTCGTGAGGCAGAAATTCACTATCCATAGAAACAGTATGTTCTTTAACCATTAGATGTAGGTGTGTGTAAGTGTAGCTCGAATGATTTTTATAAAAACATCCTATTATATTGAATATACTGTAGTTGTTACAAAAGAAATGAATAAAAAGAGTTTAGGGTGTTGGAGAAGCAAAATAAAACAAAAGAACACAAGTGAAGACATTACCTTAAAATCAGGTATCTCTCTTTGATTTGAGCTCAAAGGCTTCCTTGGGAAGACTTCTGCCAAATGTGACTCTTCTAGGAGTAATATAAGGATGTGGAGAGACACAAGTATCCGGGGTTGGCTGAGACAAATTCTTGAGAGGTGTGGGTAAGGTGGTAGAGGTGGGGTCCTTTTATAAGAGGAGAGGAGGGCACTCTTGAAAAGTTACAAAATGTTACTTTATTTTCAAATGAGTTTCGGATTTTAAAGGTCCCACATTACTGTATTTCGAGGATAAGGTGGTAATGGTTCAAAACATACTCATCCACTATGGTTTTGACAAGTGTAAGTTATATTTTTATCATTTTATTTTCATTTTATTTAAATCCTTTATTAATGAGGTAATCGCTGCATCAGCATGATGTCATAAATAATTTAATTTATTTAATGTCTACAAATTATAAAAAATATATATAATGATGTAGTAAATCGTTTTAGCTCTCTAATTAATATTTATAGTCAAAAATATGACTTTTATAACCCCATTTAAAAATTGTTTTAGTAAAACAACTCATGCTTGTGACATTTTTATTTTAACTTTAAATAAAAAGTTATTTATGTCATTTTCCAACCAAAGTGGCTCCATGGGGTCCCCAAGTTGACCCATGGATTGTCTTCGTCGGCGATGACACATCCAATGAGGGTAGGACATGTGTCTAAATCATTTCATCTTATTAAAACATTATTTTTACCTTAAATTACACTAATTACCTTTATTCGCGATTAAGAACTTAAAAGTTACTATTCACCAAAAAATTATTTTAATCCAATTGAACCACATTTTATATCCTAATAAAAACCACGTATGTCTGATTTTTGAAATTCAAATCACAGAAGTGGTGAAGTTTCATTTAAACGAAAAAATCAGTTTTTAAACTACTACTTAGTGGTTTCACTATTCATCAAAAATTGATGTTTTTCAGAAAAATACCAAATATTCACCCTAAGATATATTTGATATTCCTAATTCAAAAATGATGTTTATTTTAAAAAATTCAAAACATATAAGTTGCATTAATTAATTTAATAATTAATTCCCACTGTCAATACAAATAGCTTGTTTTTAAGAAACAATATCTATTAAAAGATTGACACTAGTTTAAGTCCAATTTCAAAGTGAAATTAATTCCAATGACCACTATTGGATTAAATGGTAAAAATATATTATAATTTCTCTTAAAAAACAATTCAAAATATAATCTAATCATATAAATAAATCAGATTAAAAAGAGGTTTTGAATTAAAATACAACATTTTTCACTATTCATTAAAAATGATCATTATTGGAAAAATACCAAAAATTTACAAAAATTATATTTTGAGGTCCTGATTATAAAGTAGAATTTTATTTTTTCAAATATAACACATAAAATTTTCAAAAAAGTGGATTTAAAAGAGGTTCTCCATCAAAAGGCGGTTAATCGCCCTTTTAAGAATATTAGAATGTTTATGCTTAAAATTGGATTCATTCGCATTTTTAATACTCTATAATTTATTGTAAAAAGTAAAAATATTTGACAAGAATATATAATAATTTTGTAGTTAGTTCTGTTCATTCCCACCATTACAACGGCTAGGCGTTTACTACCATTTAAAATAATATTTTTTTATTAGAGTGCGACGTATGATTCCCAAGAAACTCGTTGTTGCGTATTGGGTACACCATAGAGAATAGCGCCCCCTTTAATGTAATATTAATATTTTACTCAAAAATATGGATAAATATGAAAATTTCATATTCTTTATTTACCTGGGGTGTTACACATGGTGTGTAGTCTAAAACACTCCCGACACTCACAAATCTTATACCCTACCTAGGTTAAACACCATGTCCCTATTCAAATGGTTATATTTGATTTCTAATGTGAAGAACCATTTAGATGATATTCAATAATGTTGGATAAATCATATTTTCATAGTATAATATATTAAATATTTTTAGTTCATCTATTCCGGGTCATTGAAGGCCTTAGAACCTCCCACCAACTCATCACCTGACTTCAAAAATATGTGATTTTAAATTTACATTGTGTTAAAGGGGATTTCATCCTTATGAAATGTATTCAATACATTAATTATTTTATTTTAATTGAAAAATTACATTTTTACATTAAAAATACTTTAAATTTTCCACAAGAGGGTTTTTGTTATCTTTATGAATTTAGGATATTAAAAAATGTTTTCTATGATATGGATTATCTTATTGTTCATGAATGACACTAGTATAGAATATAAATCCATGATTAGTTGATAATTATTTGGCGACTGAATAAATATTCAAGTTTAATGATACTGGTTTTTGTTGTAATTTGATCATGATCAAATTGATCTGAGTATACATGTTTTATTAAATGTTTTATATCATGGTAGAATGTAATTTAAAAAGAATGTGAATCATGAAAATAATTGTTGTGAATGTTGATATTAATGTAGAGTCATGTTAATGAGAATGGTACTTCATTAAGTTTGATGCAACTGGATTTAATGATAAAATCATGTTTAATCATTGAAGGATTGTTATAGATTTATTCTTTAGGTTTTCCGTAGTTGGAACCTATAAATATTAAATCGATTAATTCATGATGTTAAAAAAACTAGTTTTGTGATGAAGATAATTTTCATGTCCAGAGTTTCCCATATATTTTATAAGTCTATGTGACTTGTGTTTAAAGCCATGAGAGATCATTTTGTGTAAAAGTTGGATTCATTGTTTTAGTGCCTAGATTTACCTATTGACCAAGATTATTTGTTTCCTGATGGTTTTAAAGTGTTCTAAGGATATCATATTTGATATGAAATGTGATATGATCTTGGTATGGGTGATGTTATGTAGGAAGGGATGCATGGATGATGTGGTAGTAGTTGACACATGTAATGTGGATATTGATCAGGATATGCATGTGGTTTTCATGGATGGAAACTTAAAATATGGAATGGTTTGAAGGTAATCTTACAAATTGATGTGACACCGAGAGACTATATTATTTATTTGGAATATATTTAATGGTTTATGGAAAAGTATTTTTATACATCTCGTTCCCCACTCTATGAGGTAATTGGATGTTCTCGGTACCATGTTTCCCTTTGTTGTATCATATGATAGTTTTCCTAGATTACCCAGTTGATGGAATGATTATATTAATGAATAAATAGTTCTTAACCCATGGGTTTGTTGTTAATTGAAATAAACTTCTAAAAATATGTTAATATTGTTAAACTATGAACTCAGTTTGGATTATTCCTGTAGGGCATAGAGTTTACTCTGATGATTAATGTATTGTAATATGGAATAATTATAATGGTTGATTTAATGGAAACTAAATTAATTAAATAATTTAAATGATAAAAAAATATATTTATTTTAGATCCTTAATGTACATGTTTTTATAGGATATATGGTCTTAATAGTGGAATTTTAGTGTCTATGAGATAGTACATGTATTGGATTCTAAGACTTGTTTTTTACCTAGTGTGGTTGTGAGATACATAATATAATGAATATTATGTGATTTCATATGCTACTCTACCTATGTTAGTTAGGGAAACTAACTAACATTGGATTCTATGATGTTGTCTTCCCCAATATCCTAGTAAGAGGATTGATGGATGAATACCCCCTCTAGTATTGATGTCTTTTTTTGGTAGTTACTTGTGATTCAATTCATGGTGGTTATTTTTATCATATATGTTTATAGAGGGATATGTGGGCCTATGATTATATCAAACACTTGTGTCTTCAGATATTGTATCTATAAGATTATTATTGGTATTATATGTATAGGCTATGGTGGCTTGAGGTACCTTACGATGTGTCTGCACTATATTGTCCTAAAGTATAATACCAGATGTATGATACACATCATATGGGTTGTGGTGGAACTTAGAAACTACTTGAATATTATATAGATATTTTATGTATCATTATTTTATTTTGTGATCCTTAAAGTTCATGTTGTGATTCATTAACTAAGTGTCTTCGAAATAACCTATTTTGGAGAGAGTTGGATCGGGATGTGTGATGTTAGGGAATAGAGGAAAACTAGTGTGGAGTCGATCAAAGTTTACCTTTGATGTTCAATTATTATTTTATATGTTTTCTTTTGTGTAATACATGGTGAGAGTTAAGCATGGCGTGGAGGGGAAAATAGTGTACTTATTTATGTGATTAGTTAGTTTCATTATTATTCACTATTATTTAGCATTCGTTATTTATATTTTTTATTAAAGTATTTGGGGATGATCCTACTAAGTATTCTATTATTATACAAACCAAATCATACCATAAATGGATATTACATCTATTTATATTAAAATTCATCACATTACAAAAGTACATGTCTGGGGAGAAAATTATTTTAGTGTATTTGAAAACAATAAACACAATCCAATAACTTTGTGAAAGATCTTCAATGTTTCCCAAAAATATCATTAACATTAATAATTATACTTAAAAACTTTCTTTATAAAATGGGTGATGGAAACAAAATACTGAGTGATCTCATATTCTCAATAATGGTAAATAAAAGTGATATGTAAGTATAACATGAACGTGAGGGTACAAGAATATGAGAATTACATTTGAAGATCATACCCTCCATATAATATATCATAAACAAGATTCTTGAAATAAATATTGACCACTCATAAGACATGAAACATAAGGGAATCAAGAGCATAATCTATGAAAAGAAAAAAAAGAAATAAGACATTGAATTTTTTGTTGTAAATGTAATAATATAAAATCTTATGTGACTGATACCTACCAAGACATTCATAACATATTAGGATTGGGCTAATCACCTATATACCTATTTTGGGCATGGTCTAACAACCCATGTACCCTTTTATTTTCGATCTTGGGGTATAACTCTTATAACCTCTGGTTTTCGATCATGGGATACAACCCATGTACCCTATTCTTTTTGGGATTGGGCTACAACCCATGTACCCTCTTTTTTAGGATTGAGATATAATGTGTATACCCTTTTATTTTAAGGATTTGGATACAACCCATGTACCAGATTGTTCTCAGGATTAGGCTATAAACCATGTACCCTATTTTTTTTTCTTGGAATATAACTCCAGTACCCTTTGATCTCATATATAATTTATCATTACCTAATTCATTAGACTAAGATATGTATCACCAATCACATAATAAAATCATACTCATATGTTCCCTAATATAATTAAACATTCCTCATATCATGAACCATAAAAATTGATTGGTTTCATAAACAAAACATCATAATCCACTGAATGACATGGGTATCATAATCATTTCATCATATCATTAGATATGGGAAAGAGAATGATGGAGTGGCCGAGAGAGAGTGAGGGCGGTGAATGACGATACCCTAACCCATTCAATTCTCAAAGCTTCACAGATGTGGTTGAAGGGAACGTTAATGGAAAATCTGTTAAACTTGTTGTCTCCTCGACGTTGGCTGAACTAGTTCATCTGAAGCAGTTTCATCATAGAGGTCACGCGGCTATTGACTTTTCAAATGAAGAGGTTCAATTTCTATCTTTTGGTCTTAGATTTTTTATCATTGGTAAATTCTTTACACATCGCTCCTCACTTATCTTCCTGTGGAAATCCTTTAAATCCATTGGATTTTTCAATTTCGAGAACATTTTTCTCAAGTTGTTGAATGTAGTGATATATCTTTCCTCTGAGAATGATTATTATTGGCTTTGGTCAAGGGATCTTGGACCTTTAGAGGATTCTCAAGGAAAATTCTAAAATAGTCCCCTGCCTTTTATTTTTACACTGAATCCCCTATTTCCTTTGTTTGGATAGGCTTCCTAGGTCTGCCGATGCACTTATTCAAACAAATCACCCTCCTCCCTATTGCTAAATTAATAGGGTTCCCCATCAAAATGGACTTTCCACTCGGAATCTCAAAAGACCATCCATTTAATGTGTGTGTGTTGATGTTGACCTTATGCAATGCCTACCTTCAGTTATTTGGATCCAAAATGGTGACATTGGGTTTTTTCAAGATGTGGTCTATAAAGACTTAAATAGATACTACTCTAAATTCCAACATCTAGGACACTCCATTGGGAATTATGGCTCTAGGAATCCCCCACAAGAAATCATCGCAATGAGAGACCTTTGAAAAATAAAGGGAAATTTGTTTGGATTGAGAAAGAGAGATGAATTCCTAATGAACAAGGTGAACCATTTAATCCTAATGTCCCAATGATTTCTCCATCCATCCCAGATTCCTATCCAGCACATCCATAGTGCACTTAGGTTGATGTTTTCTCTGGATCTGTGGATGTGGTCAATACTGATGAACCTATTTTAGACACTTCAGGAGCTGTTCTAACCACTCATGAGGTGACACAAGAGACTCATTCTATTTCTTGTAATTCTAATAATGATGATCATGAATGAATCCATCAAATTGAGGATTAATATCTACGCTCGAGTGCCAAAAAAGGTAAGAAACCCCTTACTAACTCTGATGGATTTATCATTCACAATCCTAAGAAGACATGAAAACTCATTGATTACTCTATGTTGGAGAGAACCATTTCCACTAGATTCTTGGGGATTCCGTTGGAGTAGGCCAATATTCCTTCACAGCTAGTAGTTAATGAAAATTCAACTGCACCCTCATCTTCATATAGAGAGGGTTCCTCCACATCCTTGGATGAAGAGGACTCCTCATATGGAGATGTCGAAGAGGCTAGCATTAAACATAAACATTTTACTCATTTTATTAAGGAAGGATACAAGGAAGACTTCTATTCTTGGATCGAGGAACAAGAAAGGTTGTCTTCTGGAAGATATTGTAAAAAGGAGATAACTATTTATGAGTATCTGAGTATCATAGAACATATGTTTGATAGAGAGGAATTTGATCTTGATATAAATCCTGATTATGAATATCTTTAGCTTCGTTGGGAATAACTCTCTTGTGTAGCGTCTGAGTCTATTTTTCCTCATCTTTGATGTTGTCATAACTTGGATTCAGGAGCTTTCATTAGTGTGAGTGGTCTATGTGGTGTATTGTGTGGAGTCCTCATGGAAGGATTTATCCATGGGCATTGTAGATCTGGTAAAATATGTTTTTATTGAGAGTTTAGGTTGTTCTGTATGAATTTTTTCTGCTTCTGGGATAATTTATTATCTGATGATCCATATTATACCTTCTAGGATGTGATCTTTATTATTGTAACATAAAGTTTGGCGATGCATGTTGATGATGAGGTTGAATAATTTGAGTTTGAGGGCTTCTGGTCTCAAGTATTATCAGCATACACATGATGTTTTCAGTGCAGACCTGGGCCTTGGAGGCTGCTACTCTAAACTTTCTAGACATGATTGCATATCATAACATTGCTTTAAAGATTGGTGAATTTGGCCTCTTACGAGAGTTGGTGAATATTGTTTACTACATAAAGCAGAAACTGTCTAACAAAATTATGAATATGAGTATAAAGGAGTCATGATTGCTTAGTAATATAGGAGCATCTTGGAGGCATTAGATATGGATATTATATCAATGGGAAGTGCACATTGATTACCTATATGATGCAACACAGGGCTGATTAAAGACTATTGTATTTTACATGATGATTTCTATGAAGACCTGGGGAATGGGGAAGATGAATTAATAAGATCTTTTCATGCTGGGATCTACCATGTCCTTTAAGGAAATTTTAAGAGGTTTTCCTGTCAGCCTATTTCCTTTTCAATTATTCTCGTGCTGGTAAAACTCATTGTACCTCGTGTAATCACCTGACCATTATATTTTTGTTTAATAAATTTTGAGGAGTATGAGTTTCACACATGCTTCAATCTATTTAGGTTATCATTAGATATAGAAGAGAGATATGTTTCATAATCATTTCATCCTAGAATAACCCATGAAAAGGCAGTGAGTTTCATAAAAATTTTGTCATTATATAACCCATGGAAGACAAAGTGGCTTCAAAAGAAAATTTTCACCATAAACATAATCTATTCAAATAAATAATTAGAATGGTGTCTCTGGATCGTATCCCGATTTAAGCATAACCCATTTCATATGATGTCATCATAGATTGAGAGGTTTTATTAAATATCACTTGTAAAATCTTCCAAGGAAGATATACTTTAATTTAAAATCCCTTTTAGAAAATATATTATAAATTCATTTTGTTATCATTAAATCATTGAAATTTTATTTAAATAATTTCATGAGTAAAATATGATTTCTGCAGTGAAAAAAATACTTTTTAAAAAATAGAGACTTTTAAGAAAAATAAATTTGAATCACATTTATAACATAAAAAGGAATATTTTAAAAATCTAATAAATTTTTCTTGAGAATAAATTGAAAACTTATAATGGGAGATTGAAAAACATTTAAAAATACTATTTATTTGAAAACAATTTGATAACATAAAAAATAAAGAATAAGAATATTTTTAAATAATTTTTCTATGAAAATAATTCAAAACATATAAATAAAATAAGAAAACATTGAAATAATTTTTACTTAATAATCTTTACATATAATTCTATAACATTTTTGAAAACATTATAAGAAAACATGGTTTTTTATAAAAACATATTTTTGACCGAAGAGAAAAATGATTTCAGATTTTCTTTAAAACATTTTTTTAATTATCTTAAGTACCAAATACTTGAAAAATGGAACCATTACTTGAAGATATTTTGAATAAAAAATGTATACATAAATTCTAGATAATTATTTAGATACATATCATAATAATTCATCAATGTAATTATACACACCACATAAAATAAATAGGTGGTGAACATGCATTGTGTCTCAAGGAAAATAAATTTGAGATGAGAAAACCCATAAGTATTGACTTTATTTGTACACATCCAAACCTCACGTATAATAAATATAATTTTATTTTAAATCTATAAAATAACCATATTTTTATATCTAATACCATTTATTATTTTATTATGACATTATATTACTCATTAATTTATAATTTAAAGACAATGTTACGTTTCGGGTAATATCAACTTTGTGCTTCGTATATGTTCTGACTGGTTATTCTTAACCCTTGTTCTTATATAATGATTTAATTATATCAATAATGTAAAAAATGAAATAATTATCTTATAAATTTATTATAATAATATTTATAATAATATCTTAATGATATAAATATTAGGTGGAATACATTTTTTGCAATGTCCCGGTTCCAGAATCCACCCAGAGGCGCCCCGTACCCGGTTGGTCACATGGCCTTAAGCGCATTTCCTCGATCGCCAGAGGCTAACGACTAGCAGCGAGGGCCTTGGGTGTGATAATGGGGAAACTATTCCCTCATTGGCATAGTACACAGAAGAAGTACACAAATACATACAACAAAGGAAGCAGTAAATACCAAACAACAGTAACAGTGGAAGATTGATAAAGGAAACAACCGAAGAAGATATATATATAAATGATGCATGATACATATATGTCTAGGAAAATATCCAAACAAGTCACAATGATGGAATAAAATAGTGCTAAACCAGAGTCTAAAAGAAAGAAAATAAACTCCTCAGCATCGAAATCTGTAGCATGGTCCCATGCTCTCCAGCTCCACAACAATAAAGAACCTGAAGTAGAAGGGCGCTTGACCTTATCTATACCGGCAACAATATAATCTGTTCGGGCCCAAAAGAATAACCCAAACATGGTGTGAGAATAATCCAAGTAGGAAACCACCTGAATATCTATGCCTAAAAGTTAGTGAATATGTGGTAGGTAAAAGTAAAGAAAGCAGTAAATAGGATAGTACTAAGCAACAAACAATCCACAGTCCAATTATCATGCAACAAATAATCAGAGCAGATAACACAAACTGGTAACCCTCTGAGAAGTTCAGCACATAGCCAGGGTTGAGATGTAGGTCCCACAACGAGGACGTTGTGCTCTAAAGGGGGTTTATGTAACATTCCCAAATGATACAGGGTTAAATGACTAAATGATGTGACTAATGTCAACAGGGTGCACCTTCCTTTTCGGGAGACAACCTGATTAGGACTCCACAGTTAAGCATGCCTGGCCTGGTGTAGTGATCAGGATGGGTGACCTTCTGGGAAATTTCGTAGTGTGCGTGTGATTGAGGAAAATCACCATGGAAAGGACATGTGTTGGCATGTGGAGACTATCAATAGTCAGATGACCCGTTCAGGCACGTGGGTGGGCCTCAAGGTGGGGACCACGTGTCTGCGGGACAATTGGTGGTACGTGGTTGGCTAGGACCCGAAGACCATGTTAATGGTGGGGAGTATGTGCTATCACTAGGACACAGTTGTTACATCATTCCTAGAGATGATGGTCCATACATATGCATGAACGTTGTTTATGTTTTCTTGTCTTATTGAAAGAAAGAAAGTAAATTATATATATGCACACACACACAGATATATATATATATATTATAATTTCATTATCATTATTATTTCATATAAATCATGTTTGTTTACCAACACCATCAATAATACATTCCATGTAATGTGTAAATGAATCAGATTGCTTTGAGGAGGTGGTAGTCCACACATCCAAGAACGAAATTATCCTATTCCCATGAAATTGAATGAATGAAGTTATGAGATATATAATAATTTAAAAAGTATAAATATTTCATAAATATATTTTATATCATAAAAATATTAATTCCATCATAATTCCCAACCATGAGATGTGGTAAAGGAATAATTTAAGACATCATTTAATTAGATGATAGTTAACTTTACACATGAACAGAAAGTTTCTTACCCATTTGATGGAATTCTATATAGGTTTATGTAGAAACCTTATAATATAGACCTACGTATATTATGTATAATGATTTTTTTTTATAATCATGATATAAGAATAACTTAATTGGTGCCTTGGAAAAAATTAACATAATGGACAGAGAAAGAAATATAAAATAAATTAACTTTGAATACTGTTACCTCTTTTTTTTGGTAAATCCATTTCGTATGACCCCAAGGGATTCCTTGGTTATCTTTATGACCATTGTGTGGAAAATATAATGATAATAGGGATTTTGGGACCTAATTTTGGAAGGATTTTAATTCAACAAAGGGGTTGATAAATGTGAATAAGTGGGGGGGTGGGTGTTCCCTTTATAGTGGAGGAGTGACATTCATGTAAATATAAAAAGGTAAACACTATTGATAAGTCTTTGTTGAATCATGTATTTCAAATAATATCTCATTTTTTATAAAAGGGAGTATATGGTTGAAATATTTGGTTGAAATGCAATTTTTACTTGTTTCTTGGGTATTTTTACCACTATAGTTTTTATTTTGACCACTGTGTAAACTCATTTTTACATTAATGATGGTAACTAATTTTAATCACATTCTCTGATATTTTTGGTAAAAAAATATTTTTCATTTATTATAAATTATAAGTTATGCTGAATCAAAATATGGAATCAAATTTTCTAAATTCAAAATGGAAATAAAAAGAAGAATTTAATTTAATAATAATCTTATAGACTGAATGAAACAACGATTTTTTAAGTGAAATTGATCAAAAGTATAAAATGTTTTTATATCCACATTCAATGTGAAATCGATTCTAATAACCAAAATAGTATTAATTGATTTATTAATTATCATATATAATTTAATACTAAGTTAAAATCTAATTTAACTATATAAATATATTAGATTCAGAATCATTAGCATTATTATTTTTTCATTAACATTTTTATAATTTCATAACATCGATCCCACATATATCATAATGCATCTCTTATTTATCACACACCAAGAATTTTAATAACGTTATAATGTATTCTCATAAAACATGGTAATATATAAAATTATCATAAATCCTTATTGAAACCATGCATGATTCATTATTCCAAAGTTTTTTAGATAAATCCATTAAATCCAAAAATGTTTAAAACTTCATACATGATACAACAAATAAAATTTTCAAAATATAATTAATCACTTCTGAGCTAATCAGTACCATCCAATTTACTTATTCAAATATTACACAATGTTATCTAATCACTCTTATCTCAACATCAAGAACATATAAAGGGTTATCACACCTTGGACAAAATGTCACCTTTCCATTAAATCACTTTTCTAGTCTTTATGAACTTTTAAACATATTATTTTAAATCCATAGATAAAGACATAAATTGACCTCTCCTAATAAATTTAAAAATTTACATAACATAATTATTTAATACAAATACATAAACACATCATTTATTCCACTTCAACTTTAATCCATTAAAAATGATACCTCTTAATATTACTTAATACCTCATTCCTTTAATATTTCACAAGTAGTCTCATCATAATATTAAATATAACCACTATTTGTAGCATATGGCTAATTTTCATTGTAATATTTCCACCTAGGACATCAACTTTCATAATTAATATTCATTCCAACCTTAATGAATTTAACCATTGACGATGTCTTGGGGAGGCCAATATTCCAATAATTTTTCTTAACAAGACTCTTTAATTTTCTATTAAAGTTAATTGATTTGTGCACATCTTTTCCATTGTGAAAACATATTCTTATTTCCCTATGAAATTCACTTGGGTAATTCATTCTACATTCATGAAATAAATGAAACAGAATATTATTTCCTCCACCATCTCCATTACATGAACTCTTAGTAAACTCATTCTCTTTATTCTTTAGTGAGTGCGAGAGTTGGTTAATACACATATTTTTAATCATGTTCTATGAAAACTGATTAGGGATTATCACAACAACATTCACATAAGAGATCATCCCATTTCACTACTCATCAACAAATTATCCCTCACATTTAATGTAAATACAGTTCTTTCTGGATTCCTTCATTGAAAAAACCACAAATAATAGTGTGAGAAACACTTATCATAGTGGAAAACCACATAATCCTAAACAATCACTTATGGGATGTCTAAATTATGACCCCTTATTTAATATATAAAACCTTAGGCATATCCTTAGATACATACCTATACATATCCTTAAAAATATCCTTAGGGTTCTTACTAATGTTTATATATTCTGGTTTTTAATGGCTGACTACACCTTTCCTTTGATACTAACTGTAGACACATAGGATTAACATACTTGTATATTACATAAATTTAGATTAATATTCAGGACATTACAAAAGTACATGTTTGAGGACTGTAATACATTACAATATTTTTAAACATGGATCATAATATTTTATCTTGGTGAATTTGCTTCAATGTTTCCAACAAATATCTTCTATTTTGAAAACTCTACTTAAAATAATTATTAATAACCTAGGGAAAGGAAACATAATAAAGGTTGATCCTAGATTATAATTAATTGTAAATAATGGAAATGGGTAATAATAACATGATCATAGGGTTTGGGAACATGGTAATAACATTCTAATATCATAACCCTCATATTAAAGATCATATACATGATTCATGGAATAAACATTGATAGATCGTAAGATAATAATCATAAGGGAGTCATGAGAATTAACCATGAGAGGATAACAATTGAATAAGACGTAGAACTTGTGGTGTACACATAAATATAGAATTTATTATGTTAAGGATACCTACCATGACCTTCATAACATGTTATTCTTGGTAAAATATTTAATAACCAAGTCTTATCCTATATAGACATTGCATTATTTTTGCAGAATACATAAAACATTACACAAATAAGCACCCAAACACCACATTAGTTTCTTACTTTAGAAACACGAAGACATAAATGGTGATACATGAGTGAGCTAAATTATATCCCACTAGCTTATACAAGACTTGAACACCTCATAAACATATCATATATGATATATCTATTCATAACCTAGTGAGGATGCAATAAATAGGGTGAGGTCAGATGATCAATAAGAGTAAACAAGGAAGATATGTAAGCATAAATATGTTCATAAGTGTATAATAATATGATCATAACATTATAAGATCATACCCTTCAAATCAAAGATCTTAAATAAGAATCATAGGAAAAATATTAGAATACAATAAGACATAAATCATAAGGGAAACAAGAGCATAATCCATGAAATCATAACATAGGAATATGACATGAAACTTTTTGAATTTGAATCCCCTTATAATATTGTGGTTATGTATAAGTATAAAAATGCCACTCATTATGTTATGGACATGAAATCATTGCATCACATAAACTTATGGACAACCATCACAGACCGTGTGTATCATTGTAAACATGCAATCAGGTTCATAAAAAATATAGTGAACATGTAATCAGGCTCACACATAAACATATGAAAATGAATCCAAAAACATGAAAAACATTGTGAATATGAAATCAGGTTCAAACATAACATTTTGAAAACTTAATAATGTTCATTCATAACATTGTGAACATGTTATCAGGTTCACACATAAAACTATGTACATGAAACCAGATCCATGCATGACATTGCGAGTGTGTAATCATTTTCATGCACATCATTGTGATCATGTAATTAGTTTCAAGAATAAAAAACATACTCATAAGTCATCCATAATTACCCAATACATTGGATGGAGATATAGGAACCACCATTCATATAATAAAAATATTCATTCATCTGCCAAAAGATAATAAAACATTGATCATATCATGGCCCATAAAATGAGATGGTTTTTATAAACAATATATCGTAACCCATTAAATGAAATTAGTATCAAAAAAATTTAA